>CM022479.1:18107063-18125850 GCA_011952105.1 Coreoperca whiteheadi | reverse complement strand
GACATTATGCCACAAAGGCGGTAAGCAACATCTTACAAATAGAATGATAAACAAAACCCAAGATTTTAAGAAAAGTGAAAGTAGTTCACTGAAAACTCACCAAAACTATAAAGTCCTCTGCTGTCAGCCCGTCAGTCCTACTAGAGAGGTCTTTCGTCAAATCCTCTTTCCATTTGTCAATCATCTCCTTAGAGGAGAAAGGCTGAGAAAGGAGAGACAAGAGATTTTAGATTTATTCCATCTTGACAACACACAGTAAGAGTATGTCCACATTAAGCAGTTAAATAAAAAAAAGGGCCTTTATTTCTTGGTTTTGGCTCTCTGTCCACACTAAAACAGCGTTTCTCACACCAAAATGGAGATTTTCCAGAAGTTTCTTCAGAGTGCATAAATCCTTTTGTCTGGATGGGGAAAATAATCATTTTTGCAAAATGATGATGTACTGTATGTAAGCCTGCCCAGTTATTGTCGGAGGGCTGTGTGTCAGTAAAGTTAAGAAAAAGTTTCCGTCGCCCCTAACTTTTGCTGTGATCTCTCATTTTAAATGTCACACAGCTCAGGTGTTGTTCACCATTAAGTTGATTTTGTCAGATGACATTGTGATCATTAAACTCAAAAAGAGCATAACATCCAGCTTTGTTATAACAGTAATTATATAACGTGTAAAGACATTAATTAGTGCACACCTCAGGGGGTTTCTTAATTTCACCCAGAAACTTGTAGAGGTTTCGAGAGACGATCTTGTCTAGAATCTTCCTCGCCTCAGCCAGCTCACCGGAGGAAGAGTTGAGTATTTCCTCAAAAACATGATCTACAGGAAAAACAGACAAACAGAGTGGAAGATAGGTGAGTTAGAACAAACCAAAGACAAGGTCACAAAATCATTCATAGTTTTTCACAAATAAATAATTGACACCCTAAACTGAGAAGCGTAACTCACAAAAAAGCTATTATATTTTATCATTTGTTCATAAATATGAAAACAAATTTACTGTTACAAAATTAATTTTATTTAAACATAAGTGATTATGTGGGAAATTAACATTTTAGATTATTTAGTACACAATGTATTATTTCTTGTGAAGCCGGAGGTTTGTCAGATGTTCCAGTAAAAGCTGGCTCAATCTGGCATGTATATTTATCTCTTAATAAAACTTTGTAATTCACAGGATCTGGTGTCACTCATCATTTAAAGAGCATGATCAAAAACAGAAGCCTTTGAAACTTCAGCACGTTGCTTCTACATTGCCAAACTGCCCCACCAAAGAGCAATCGTCCAATCATAGCTTAGCAACCCTAACTAGGCACGGCAAGTTTTAGATTTCTCCATGTGCTGAAGCTGTGCATGGGGATATATAGTAACAGCGATACTCTGCATCTAGAGTTTGTAGGGCTGTATCTTTATTTAACAACATTACAAAACCATAAACACAAGAGCAAAAGTGTATGGAATGGATTAAACTGTGTTTATCTGTTCTAACATGCCTGCAATCATTAGATTGTCCTGCTAACTCCATACAGTTAGTAGCTTGGCTGACTGCAGCATCTACTATATATTATTTCCCCAATGTGTGGAAATGTGTGATTCTAGTTGCTACTGCATCAAAGTTTAGGGTAATGTTGACAGCTCCGTCCTTCTCTTTATTGGATTTGATGTAGTTTGTGAATTTTACACTTACACAACCCCAGCCAAACTCACTACCCCAGATAACGTTAGGTTTGTTAAACACACTGGTAAGTCCTCATCCCAAAAGCTTTATTTGTTGTGACGATAAATGTAAAAAGTACTGTTTGAAAAAACAAACAATACAGCTTAAATCTAATCTGTAGTCCTTATCCAAGTATGTCCAAAGAACAATGCTGTTTCTTTGTTTTCGTGTCTTCTAAATGGATCATGGTGAGGATTCTTTTAGAGCGGGGTGAATGAGAGCCCGTAAAGAAAATCTTTATTTTGCTATTGGGTCAGAAATACAATTCATGTGTTCGTGTTAGTTTATGAATAGTTGTTAGATTGCTAATTAAGCTGTAATTGTTGTAACTAAATGGCTAAAGTGCACAGGAAAAGCTGGATTTATAGTTGACACAAGTAGGTAAAGGGAGTCCTGAAGTAGATACCAAAAGCGTAGGTTCTGATCTATAGATCCTCAGCTCCTCACTAACGCATATATATATGCTAGCACAACCGAGACCAAGTGTGCTTTCTGCCGCAGTGCAACAACTGTTAGAAACTGTTACGTCAACTGCTGGACCTTAATAGTTGATCGCCTTGTGTGCATGTAAGTAACTGAGCCATCCAGCATGGAAAACCCTTGAAGTAAAATGAAAAACAAAACAAACAAAGTATGATAATACTGACAGCAGTCTGGCAGAACATGGACAATTCAGCATGTTTTAAAAGATGGACATGTAGTATTTGTTAAACATGGCAGAGATGGTGCTTGGTGTATGCTGCCCACTCCTCCCTGTGTCTTAATGTTCTTCAAATATGAGCTAACAGCACACAGTGGTATCTACTGACCTGTAAGCTTGGTGTAGGCCCCCATGTCATTTATGGCTGTGGAGAGAGTGAACATCTTCTTGCCTGAGCCTTCAATCTGGATGTGCTTGTCTGCTTTTATAAAGGCCTCTGCGATCCTGAATGATTATACCCAACATATTAGCACTTTTAAGAACATTTAGCTGCATACCATACAAGAGAATGAATCATGAAGAAAATGAAATGAGCTACATCAGACAGGAGACCAAGCTAAATGTTGTTAGAGTATCAGCAAGGGAAGGGTTCATACTCACATAGTCTCTATGATCTTGTTCACTTTGTGCTGGTAGGCTCTTCTGTGGAGACACATCCTTGTGTGGAACATTTCATAAATATTGTCCTCCTCCTGTTGAGAGTATTGTCTATAATTTAGTCACAAGTAATCATCTAAATGGATTGCTGTTTTAAAAGCTGATTATAAAACGCAGACGTAACAAGGTCAGCACCTTGTCTCTAATGCAGATGTGCCCCCGCCCGTCCACCTCACAAACCCTGGCAAACTTTATAAAGCGGTGATGGTCAAAGTCGTTCTTGATGCCCAGGTGGTGGCAGTCCCTGAGGAGAGACAAAGTAAGGCCCTGATCAGACAGACCGCATTTTGCAGGTTGCAAAACCCGCAGCTTGTTGCAATTTTTCCCAATGTTCCTAGGCAACCACTGAATCATCTGTTCTTAACTTAACGATGACTTTGCTGTGAAGTAAACTCACAAATCTGATCCAATTGGACAATGGGCAAAAACACAAATGTTGGGCGCTTTTTTGCTCTGAGTCGAAGCTTTTTCAACTCGAGGCATTCAGAGCGATCCTGCAAAAACATGAGGTGATCCAAGCGTCTAAAAAGCAAGGCCGCCAGGGCCCATTAATAACGCACAAAATGCTTACTGCCTATATAAAAACAACTGGAAAAAGACGCCTTTCACTGGAAAAACTGCGGCGTGTCTGATCAGGGCCTAAGCAAATATGTGAAGAAAATGGGCTTATTATGTATACTAATCAAAGCTCCCTGGAGGAATGCTGCACATTGTTGAAATAATCAGGAGAATATTGTAACTGTTCAGCGGAAATAGTACATAGTAGTTTATCATTCTACATCAAAAAGTGAATTGCTCAACAGTAGTAGTTCAACAAGCCTCACCTGGCAAAATAGTCAAACTTGTCCACATCAATACCATTTCTTTTGTTGGCCACGATTTCATAGAGGAACGACTTGCCCTCTGGCCGACCTTCATGTGGCCACTATGGGGATGACAGCACAATAGTTGCATTAGACATTGGCTGTGATGATACTGACAGATTTCACACAATTCAGGAGCAGGACTGACCGGTAACTTCTCTCCTTCAGCGTCTTCAGTGTCCATAGGTACAATCATCTCCCTGATGAATTTCATGTCATCGGGCAGCTTCAGGCCGTACCCCGTCATCACCACCTCCAGATTATTATGTTTCACCAGGTAGTCAAACATGTCAAGAGAGGCATCCTCATGCTGCAAGATACACACACACACACACACACACACACACACACACACACACACACACACACACACACACACACACACACACACACACTGTATAAAAATGACAATTCAAAGTGAAAACAAAAACAAAGACTCACTGAAAGAGCTTATCTTTGCTGAAACATGACCGGATACACAGAATGTGAGAGCTTGTCTTATCTCTCACGTTTGTCAGATGACAGGTCTGTGGCCATAACTTACATAATGACCGTGTGCCTTGTACTGGATATGGACTTCTTCTCCCTCCCTCTAAACCAGATTTCTAACCTTTTCACCTCTCTCACTCTCCCCATACATTGAGAGTGACCCATGTGATGTTGATGCGTCAGGAGTCAACATCTGATACCACACACAAACCTCTTTTTGGATGATCCCTTTTCCATTAAGAGTTTGGCTTTTAAAAGCATTTTTTGGTTCCAGGCCTCTGCTATAAAACCAAGCAACAGAGATTCCAAGACTGTTTCTATCCAAAATCTGTACAAACTCTGCTTAATGAATAACACAATCATGCATTGCACTGTTAATTTTATCAAGGTTTGGTGTTTTAAATGATATTGCTGACAGCAATGTATTACAGCAGTAATAATTAATGTCAGGATAACTTCCATTTCCACTGTCTGTGACATGCCTTGTTTAATTACATTTAATAGCATAAATAAAGAGGGTACACACCAGGTGTGCAGCTATATATTTATTTATAGTATATATATATATATACTATATATATACTGCTTTAGTATTTTACCGATTATTCCATCGATTAATTGAGTAGATCGATTGGATAATACAGTGGATAAGACATACTTTTGCTTTAAAGAGCAATAGTAAATATGCTAAAGAGAAAGAGAGGTCTCTTAAAATTAACTAATTGGTTTCCTTTTAAAAAAAAAAAAACATTTGTATTGCTTAAATTGTATACAAAACTAGTATCTGTCAAAACTAAATCTATTTAGTGCATTTAAGTGCCATATTACAATGAATTTCAAAAAATTCTGTAACGCAAAAACAAACACATTTTGCTTTCAAAAAAGGTCTATATACTTGAGTTTCAGAACTACAGGTTTAACCTAACTAGCGTTCAGGCATAACTTAAGCCTTTTCTGTTTTCTTTGTGGCATTTGTAGGTTACAAAAATTACAATAAAAGCAACAAACAAGAAGGTGACTGAAATGCTGAAAAGAGAAAGAACAGGCAACATTGAACCACTTGCAGATACATCAGGGATGCAGATCAACAAGTTGGAAAGTTTTAGCGTTTTTGCACAGAGTTCTATGTTCTTTGCACAAAAAAAATTAAAGTAACCTTCAATGCTGAAACAGGTTTTGGTAGAAGGCCTGTTGCTCCAAGTGTGGAGCAATAATTGATGTTCAGCTCCTACCCAGAAGTTTGATAATGTTCTATCTAAACCTTCTTTGCAATGGACATAATAAATGGTGAGGTGTCCATAAACAATGCTAAATGCATTAACTTAAGAATCTCTGCACTATGTTCCATTCCAAATAGATGTATATGGCTCAGAAGGAATGGAAGAAGAAAAGTATTGTGAGGTAACAAAATGTATGCAAGAGATCGCAAATATTGCGAGGGAATGCAAAAGTAGTTTCAAAAAAGTTCTCGCTGTGACCTTTAGGGGGCTCCGTAGCCTTCATATAGCCTTTTTTCTTGTTTGCTCTGGGCAATGGATGCATGGACTGTAACGTTATGATTTCTGCTGAGATCCTGAAGCATAAACGTTGTGTTATTGTGGTAGGCTAGTTCAGTTTTACAATAGACACACCATACAGAGTTTTCGTGGACGCATCGTTTCTTTCTCTGGCCTGTCTCTTCTCTGTGCCCTTCACTATTTTCTCTGTCTTCCTCTTTATAATTTGTGCTGTCAAATCACACTAAAGATGCTCTGAACCGTCTCTAATCACACACAGTGTAAGCGCTTTATGCATATAAAGTTCTCTTTATATAGTTTGATGGATTAAACGAAGCTTTGATCAATGATTTTTAGTAATGGAGTTACTTGAGGAATCGTTTCAGCCACTAAAAACTACTCTCAAAGTTAGGTCTAGTAGGACAACTGTAGGTATAGTAACATCTGTTAACGGAGGTGTAACTTTAGGGTTCGCCCCATGATAATTGGTTTGGACATTCTTTGTCCACCACGCTCTTATGCTTCTCTGCCTCTATTGCCCTTATCTCCACGTCAGCCTGACTACGTGGCTGCCTTTTCTCCTTAACTGAAGTGAAGAACAGGAGATGGAGTAATGAAACAGAACAGACTTGTGACTTCTCAAGCCCACGCCGTGATCTGCATGATGAACCTCTGCTTGAGTTCCGTGAGACCACCTGTAGACCACACAGTTGTCCTGCTGCCACCTTCACCCCATGCTGCCATAGGTACTGTCCATTCGTCAAACTATGTTCATGGGATGTTTCAAAGTCTTCTGACCAGAAATAATCAAATTCAAACCTCTTCAGGTAGTAGCATCCCTAAACCTTCATAGATATCTAGCTCTTAACTAGCATTAAGCCTAGTTTTTCATTGTATATTCCTTCATTTAATCAATTTCCTTCTTATATTCTAAGTTGGTTCAGTCAATCTCTTACTCTCCACCTTTGATTATTAACAATCAGTCTTCGAGTGTCTTGACTAAACAAGCCAACATATTATGATAATCAATTTCCCCATTTATTATTATACATGGTTATCCTTGTGTTCATTGTATGTGTAAATATTAATATATAAATAAATTACCATAAATCTAAGAGAAGTGGCCATGACTCTTTCATGTGTGTATATCTTTAAATATCGGAGTCCCTGAAGTTCCCAAGAACTAGAAGAGCAACTTAGTGTCAATCCATTTTCACCGTCAATACTATGCTTACTACAGCAGTTTTATCAGAGTTATTCTGGATGCTACAATCTTAGCTCTCAATTGTCATGCAGTGATGCACAAGAGTTGAGGCCTAAGACGGTGATACAGTCATGTATTGAAGCAGATTAGTTCTCTAACAAAAGTAATAATTTTTATATGGCAGGAATGAATTTGAATCTCGTATACTGATGTATGTTTTTGTAATAGTGTGAAAGTCTTGCCATGCAAAATGCCAACCTGCTCATCAGGAGCGGTTAGGGGTTCAGTGTCTTGCTCAAAGACACTTTGACACTCTCTCTGGAGGAGCCAGTGATTGGACCAGAAACCTTCCGATTATTGGATGAATGCTCTACCACCTGAGCAATGCCGTCCAACATACATAAACACGGACTTGTTGTTCATGTCTAATTAGTTAACATTCATATCCAACAGATTCATCTCCTTAATGCAGCTCTTGGCTGTGTTTTTTACATCTGGTTCATTTTTGTGGTTGGTTATTATGCGATACATCTCAGATAACAGAAATAATCGTGTCTTACCTTCCACTTCTTATCTGAAGGTATTTGGGGGATGAAGGTTTGATCAAACAGATGGGAAAAGGGCCCATGTCCTAGATATAGAGAAATAAATAAAAGTTAACTCACACAGTAGAGCTGTTATGACTACTGACATGTTCCCACATTGATACAGCGAAAATGTATCATATCCTGTGTTTTTATCACAAAAGATAAAAATGGGGTAAATGTTGAATTTGCTAGCATCAAACAATAATAACAGCAAATGGGAGAAGATTACAAAATGGTCCTGTTAACAGGGGGAATCAGGAGTAAAAGCCGGTCTCAAATACTATCCTGTTTCAAATAAAACAGGCCTGATAAGATATTATCACAAATGGCCAGCAGGGGTTGTATCCAAATCCGTGGTCTGGTCTCTGTAACACAGACCAGTGGTCTCTGCCACTAGGGGCGCTGTAGAGTGAAAACTCAAAGTGACTATGAATAATAAGGGTCCAAAATTTCAGATCTTTACTGCTCACTGTAGAGGAAACATTGAGTGTCTATTTTATTGGTAGTGAATGAGTGAACGAGGGAATCACTTATTGTGTGTACAAACAAGTGCAAAACTATGAATGCATTCCTTGAGAGACTGTCTGAAGATGTGTGCTGTTATCGTATATTTAAATCATCATCATATCTCGCCCCTCTCTCTGAAGACTGGCTTTTCACCCCACCTTCAAGTGTGGTCATTTGGAACAGCTGGAAACCCTTTTGCCTTCTTATGTGGTCAGACAACACATCACAAGAACTAGTTCTTTTCAAGCATACCCCGAGCTTTCCCCTTCACCACCCTTCTTTCTATGTTAAGCAGCCCTCAATGAAATTCAACACCTCCTGCAAATATTTCACATTAAAGGCCTCCCAGTA
Organism: Coreoperca whiteheadi; assembly: GCA_011952105.1. Classification (NCBI taxonomy): domain Eukaryota; kingdom Metazoa; phylum Chordata; class Actinopteri; order Centrarchiformes; family Sinipercidae; genus Coreoperca; species Coreoperca whiteheadi. The sequence continues at coordinate 18,117,506 of CM022479.1, read as the reverse complement.
GCTCAAAGGGCATAATCTTTCACCTTTCCTGTTAGGCATTTAATTTGAAACATCTGCAGGAACTGTTGAGTTTTAATTTGCAGTAGCTTAAGAAAAGAAACGTACATTGCAAATTATCATGTGAACTGTTGCACACATTGTTTTTATTTTCTGCCTTCAGTAGGGACCAGCCTTTAATTGTTAATGCCTGCAGCACCCCTGGCCATTAGATCAACATCGGCTTTTATTTGACAAAATGTTACATGTAAAAGTGAAAAAGTATGTATCACTCACCCAGGTCATGGCAAAGACCCGCAATCTGCACACAGAGGATGTCTCTGTCATCGATGCCGAGTTCAGGCTGCCTTGATTTCAGAGCCTTTACAAGCTCTCCTGCTAAGTGTGCCACCCTTTACCACAAAATACAACACACACATACACACACACACACACCTGATTACACATTATTGCATGCTTAATTTGGATTGTGATTACCTTACGACACATAGCTGTGTCTATCTGAAAACATGCGGACATACCCAATCGAGTGTTCAAAGCGGTTGTGGGATGCTCCGGGGTAAACAAAGTAGGCCCCTCCAAGCTGCTTGATGTTTCGAAGTCTTTGGAACTGAGGTGTGTCAATAATTTTGACGAGAAGTGCCGGTAACTCCACATGCCCGTGGATAGGATCATTAAACACCTGACATAACACATGATGATGATAATAATAATTAATAATAATACCTTTATTTACATAGCGCTTTTCAAAACTAATTACAAAGCACTTTACATATAAAGACAATAAGAAAACTGTTATTAAAATATTATGATAAAATACAGTGAAAGTTTAAAAACTGTAAAATGTATTAAAAAAGCACGTCTAAAATAGTGAGTTTTTAAAAGTGACTTTAAAGAAGACAATGTGTTTCCCTGATCTCCTCCAGCTATATATTCTGGAGCTAAACCCTCTATGAGCCTTAAAAGTGATCATTAAAATTTTTAAATCTATTTTAAGATGGACTGGGAGCCAATTAAGTGATTTTAAAACTGGTGAGATGTTTTCTCTCGGGTGGGACCTTATGAGTCTGGCTGTGGCATTTTGAATCAGCTGAAGTTTATTGATGTTTTGTTGTGTGAGGCAGGAAAAGAGTGCATTGCAGTAATCTAACCGGGATGAAATGAATGCATGAATTACTGTTTCTAAGTTCTTCTTCACACAGCAATAGAAAGTAAACATACACAATGTGGATTTTGTGGTTGTGTAGGTTCATTCACTGACCCTGGCATCTTACACATTCCTTTGCTGTTTATTCCACAAGCTCTTTATCTTTTCTGTGTTAAATCAGTCTTATCTCTCTAGCTCCAAAAACGTAGTGTGATGTACAGTACAAAATAATGAAACAAGAAAAAAAACAATACAGAAGAGCTTAGCAGGGATGAGTTGAAGACTGAAAAGTGAGATGTGAAACCTCAAAGAAATCCAGTCAGGTTGTTGTTGTTGTACCAAATTAGTACTACCACTTCACAAGAATCTTCATCTTTTCTCTGTTTACTCTCTCTTAGCTCTCCCTAAAAATGCAGATCAATGTACAGTTAGGCACAGGATATATTTACCTTGACTTGTTGTGGAGCCGACTCCGCTGACATTGTCTTCTTTGGAATTTTGAACCTGTCAGAGGTCGTATCTGCGTCTAGTGTTTTGGATGTTGATCTGACTAGTGGTATATATATCAGGATAGTCACGTGAATAATGTAAGATCAGGTTGTTTACACAGCTGATCAGCTGTCTGATCAGATTGCTGCGCACAAGTTGGCCAACCAGTCAGACAAGAGTCAAGTTTTTTATAGAGGCACAGCTCATCAGGCAACCACACCCTTCAATGAATGACACTGACATTTAAATTCTGTACCATTGTTTTATTTTTTTGTTTTATCATATACTTAATTTTCCTAGTTACAATTTCAAAGTAGCTCCCCTACACTGCTGAAATGTAATTGTCCACAGTGATAGGATTCTACGGAGTCCCAAAAGTTCTGAAAGATAATGATTTTTAATCTTTTTTTAATCTTCTTTAATTATTTTGTTTTATAACTCACTTCATTATCTTGTGTGCAGAGGTAAAAATATCATATTTCAGGATGCTGGGGGCGCCATATGATCTGTAGTGTAGTGCAAATATTGAGAATGAGGAAGTTACTTTTCTCAGGAAAAGCCAGACGACGATATTCTTTGTTACTTTTTATTTTCATTTCACAAAATTTAAGGGAGAAATATTGTACTTTTTACTTCACTATATTGATTTGACAGCTATAGTTACTTTATAGTTAGATTTTACATACAAAATATATGATTAGCTTAAAAAATGTGATATATCGTTATAGATGAAGTCTATAAAATGGTTAACATTTGCATCACAGAACAAAACAGAACAACAATTGGACACACCTAGCCTATTTATGAAACAAAAGAGTACCAATAAAAACCACTCCCAGATCTCCTGAGTGATCACTAAACTATTATTTAATGATTTCATACTGCAATCTTCCTCATCAACATTTTTTTCCAACCTCCCACATGTCTTTTGCTGTAGACTGACGATGGACATCACAAGAGAGCGTTAAAAGGGCACAATCCTGAAGATGTGGTTGTGAAGGTTTACTCACTGACCCCAGCATCCTACACACTCCTGTGCTGTTGATTCTACCAGATATCTCCAGCCCCGAAAATGTAATGTGATGTACAGTTATACACGTTATATTACCATGGCTTGTTCTGTGATCTTCCAGAGCGTCCTGATACTGTGTATCTAAATCTGAATGAGTTTGGAGTTTAAATAGCCTACGTGACAGAAAACAACTAGAATAAAAATAATAGGTCAGGTTTTCAGTAAACTGAAAACAAACAAACAATGGTAGAACACAGAAGAGAAAGAATTAGAGAGAGAAAAGACACTCACCCTATGTCCGTCTTCATCAGATCATCATCCATGACAACCTGACACCAGAGATATGTTCTTTGTTCTGTTTTTCTTCATCTGTGACCTTGCTGTTATCTTCATCTTGCGCTTGTCTTAATAAACCTCATACTGCGATGAATGAACAGACCAGACTTTAGTCCATTTTATCATCACACTATAAATAATTTCTTCAACACACGATATTTAGTGGAACATACAAAGCGTGACTGTTTACAAAATGACACATCGCTATAGATGAAACCACCCAACAGTCTATAAAATTGACTGTGAGTCGGTGGATAGTTCTCTAATATTCGTCTATTTGATTTCGTATCTAATTTAAATTAAGACAAAGTTTATCAGATGATCAATAAACATCTATTATATGAATTTAGATCTCTACTAAACTTTCACTTTTCAACTAATTTTGTTCTGATGTTGATTGCTGTGCCTTCAGTGTGTGAATGATTTACTTTCATGACATAACAGAGGCATCCTTACAATGAAATACACACAAGGAGCAAACACGTCATGCAAAGAAAGACTAAGATTAACATTTTTGTTGTCACTGGTTCAGTTCTGACGTTCATCTTGAATGGTTTGGTAGAGTCATGCTTGCTGTAGAAATGTACATAATTGATGGGGTTCTTGTCTTTCATCCCATAGTTCATAGTAATGACCTAAAAGAGTGAGAGAGGAGCCTTTATTTATATTCACGAGTACATTATGCCACAACGGAGGTAAGCAACATCTTACATCTTACAACTTTCCCTGACTCACCGAAGGGCAATTATTAGTAATTTACAAATCGCCTGCAGAAAAAAACAATGTGCACTTATCAACCTCAAAAAGAGCATAACATCCAGCTTTATTAAAACAGTAAAATAGATAACATCTAAAGACATTAGTGCACACCTCAGAAAATTGTAGTGTTTTCGAGAGACGATCTTGTCTAGAATCTTCCTCGCCTCATTCAGACCATCAGAGGAAAAGTTGAGTATTTCCTTAAACACACGATCTACAGGACAATCAGAGAAAATTAGTGGAAGATAGGTGAGTTTGAACAAACCAAAGACAAGGTCACAAAATCATTCATAGTTCTTCACAAATTGACACCCTATAAACTGAGAGGCAATTCACTAAAAAGCTTCTTCTTTTCCTTTCGGCTGTTCCCTTTCAGGGGTCGCCACAGCGAATCATGCGCCTCCATCTAACCCTGTCCTCTGCATCCTCTTCACTCACACCAGTTAACTTCATGTCCTCTCTCACTACATCCATAAATCTCCTCTTTGGTCTTCCTCTAGACCTCCTGCCTATCTATATTTTATAATTTGTTCTTAAATATGAAAAAAAACTATTTATGGTTACAAAATTAATTTCATTTAAACGTGCGTGATAATCTGGGAAATGAACATTTTAGATTTTTAGATTTTTCATTGTATTATTTCTTGTGAAGCCGGAGGTTTGTCAGATGTTCCAGTAAAAGCTGGCTCAATCTGGCATGTATATTTATCCCTTACTAAAGCTGTGTAATTCACAGGAACTGGTGTCACTCATCATTTAATGATGATGATCAAAAACAGAAGCCTTTGAAACTTCAGTACATTGCTTCTACTTTCAATTTGTTATAGTTTTTGGGTTTAGTTTGGTATTTTGTAGAGTTTCTCCTCCTCATGTGCTTTGTTTGTTTTTTCCTGCCTTTGGTTTGCCGTGTCTCTTGCCCTATAACAAACCCTGGTTGCTCCACCACTCACACACCTGGTTTTCTCTCCGTCCTCAGCCTGCAGGGAGTGGTTCCTCTCTACACCTGCACCTTATTACTCTAATTAACCTCTGTGTGTACATATACTGGTTCATCTCCTTTGTTCATTGTTGGTTTGTCATCAGTGGTATGTTGGTTCTGTCTTCCTGGTTGTTTTTTTGGATTATGCCAACCTGATACCAGTTTGTTTTGCCTGCCTATAACCTGTTTGCTGCTTGTCAACTACCAGTAAGCCATTAAAAGATGTCCCTTCAAGTCATCTGCCTCCCTCCTCTGTCTGAGCTTGGGTCCTTCCCCTAATTACCTGCTTTTCAACATTCAACATGACACAGTTGACCATTTGCCAAACTGCTCCACCAAAGAGCAATCATAGCTTAGCAACCCTAACTAGGCATGGTATGTTTTAGGTTTCTCCATGTGCTGAAGCGATGTGCATGGGGATATAATAAGTGATACTCAGCATCTAGAGTTTGTAGGGCTGTGTCTTTATTCAACCATTACAAAAACAAGAGCAAAAGTGTAAGGAATGGATTAAATAGATTGGTATTTGTTCTAATATGTCTGCAATCATTAGATTGTCCTGCTAACCACTTAGTTAGTAACCTGACTGAGTGCGACATCTATTTATTTATTAATTTATTTGACAGGGGCAATGCAGAAAAAACATTGGTACAATTTCAAGCAGCTGATGTCGATTGAGAAACCGACATCCAGCTGAGTCACATAATAAGATAAATGTGAGAAGATCATTGCATGCATATATAACTTGGCTGCTTTTAGGGGTTTAAATGGCCTAATCATATAAAAACAATTCAAGTTTGTTCTGATGGTTCTGCAAAACCTTTTTACATGCACTTCAAATTTTAAATGAGAATCTAAAATAACACCTAAATATTTAAAATAATGAACTCTCTCTATTGCCTTTTGAGTGATTTGCATCCTGAAATATGATATTATAAAACCATTAATTTCCTTCCTTCTAATTGAAAAACACATTGAGACAGTTTTTGAACAATTCAAGGTCAAACAGTTGTTTTGCAGCCACTGTGACACACCAGTCATTTCAGTTGTTAATATGTCTGCAGCTAAGCGTCTACAATCTACTGTATATTATTTCCCCAATGTGTAGCAATGTGTGATTCTATTTGCTACTGCATCAAAGTTTAGGATAATATTGACAGCTCTGTCATATCTACAAAACATATTAGTCAAAGCACATCGTGTTTTACATTTACATTTACATTTAGTCTTTTAGCAGACACTTTTATCCAAAGCGACTTACATATGAGAACATTCACAAACTGAAGGCGCAGCTTCGGGAGCATTTTGGGGTTCAGTATCTTGCTCAAGGATGCTTCGACGCATGGCTGGGGGATCGAACCTCTGACCTTCCGATTGGCCCCTGGGATAGGCTCACCCGCGAGCCCAAAACGGGAACAAGCGGTAGAAAATTGGTCCATAAAATGCTGAAAAATGCCATCACAGTTTTCCAAAGCTTAAAGTGACTTCTTCAAATGCCTTGTTTCCTGTAACCAACTCAAAGGTATTCTGTGGCTTTACAGGATGTTTGTCTAGTCTGAGGAAATAACCCCGATGATGTCAGTACTTCGAGATACTGCATTATGCCACTGACATGGAGTAGTAGATGATTTGCTTTTTGCCTCCCAGCTGACAACTATCCTGCTGCAAGACAGGAAATATTAGCTTTTATTATACCTGTACTAAGGTATGCAAAGTGAAATGAGAGCAGTAGTTATGTTAAGAAGAGACATGTATTTTATGCTTTGTACTTTTTCAGTGTTTTTCTTTTCTGCCATTATAGGGACTTGCCTTTAATTGTTAATGCCTGCACCACCCGTTGCCATTAGGTCAACACCGGCTTTTATTTGACAGTCTGTGGATAATTTCACTTTCATTTTCACTCTTAATCATACCCAGCAATTAACATTTAAAACATATATGTAAAGGTGAAAAGAGTGTAACACTCACCCATGTCGTGCAAAGACCAGCAATCTGTACACAAAGGATATGTCTGGCAGTGATGAGGAGTTCCGGTTGTCTTGTATTCAGATCTTGAACAAGCTGTCCTGTTAAGTACCCCACCCTTTACCACCACATATTGCACACACACCCAAATTAATTAGACTTTACTGCACCAGTATCCTGCTGCAAGACTGGAAATATTAGCTTTTATTATACCTATACTAAGGTATGCAAAGTGTTTACTTTGGTTTTATAGCTTTGATTAGGTCCTTTACTGCAAACCAGTCTTTGCTTAATTTGAATTGTGATTACTTTAAGACACGTAGCTGTATCTATCTGAAAACATGTCACAAGAAAACCACTGTTACACCCATGCAAGACTCCCCATCTTCCAGCAAGAACAAATCGCCAAAACCAATAGGCAGGAGAGGTTTAATTAGGTGTATCCTTAACGGCCTGACAGTCTGACAGTTGGTGCTCGAGTAGACACCGGAGGAGCCCAAATCAGCAAAACAGATAGGTCCTGGAAAAACAGGGCCTTGCTGGGGTACTCTATCAACACCAGGAATGGTAAGTTGAAAGTAGGTTACACGCACCGGCGTCAGCATTCTGGCACTGTTAAGTGAAAGGTGACAAGAACTATCACCTGCACATTGGGAAAATTGGGGACAAAGTTGAATTTTTGGCGCTTAAAGGGGCTATATGTAGTTTGAAATGCAAATAATCCCTTTTTTATTGACTGTGTGTGACGGGGTTTTAAGAATGAGCCATTTCTCTGTCAACTCTGAAGGCCAGTATGTCTCTTTCTTTGAGAAGGTATTAGGACGGATTTTCCACAAAATCCATTGGTTTACATAGGTTGTGACGGCCATGTGCGATCCCTAGCCTCCTGCCTACTGATTCTGCACTCCACAGTGATGACACTGCAACGTTATGGCTTGCCACATTACTTCACCAGCTAAGTGTTGATTTTAGCCTGCAAGAAATTATATAAAGATATGCAAATAGTTATTGAAACATTGGGATGCTAGCTAACGCCGACGTGTCAGGTCATCTAAATGCAGTCAATGTAGCGTTGTCATGCAACAAGCATGGATTAGTTCAATGTCAAGCTGATACAAATATTACTGTAATGTTGCAGTGGGAGTTTACCTGAGTTTCCAGCTGTTTGTGTGATGCCATCTCCATGTCATCTCAGTATGAGATGTTTATGGTCCACTTGGCTTTCCATACTAAGACAGCCTTTAACCCATTCCAACTATTAGTAAAGAGGAGTTGGCCAACATTCACAGCAAAGATCAAGCAGTAGGAGAGATTATTAAACTAGGCGACAAATGCAGTACTGACTAACGATGCATGACAGTGAATAGAGCAGCAAGGAATTGTACTGAAATGATGGACTTCTGTACAGACAAACCAGTGAAAGACAACAAGTAGTCCTCCCCACCACATACAATGGGGCACATAGCTACAGCTTGAGTACTGTCTCTAGCTAGATAGAGGTTTTACTGGGCGTATACAAAAAAGGAAGTATTTTACAATGAAATATCCATGTATAAAACAAAAGAAACCGGCTTTTTGCGGCAAAATGGGCACAATCACTTCAAACTCACAAAAGAACAGTTTTGCAGATGCTTAGGACGCTCGCTAGAAAGAAAAACAGCGATGCAAACATCCTGAACCTTTAGTCCCCAGGGAAGAAGAGAGATTTTTGTTCACCCCTGTAGCAGACACGCCCAGTGAAGTTAGAAGGTCAGCTAGAGAGAGGAGGCCACAGCAAATGTTCACATGTCAAACACTGAATGAACCCTCACTACAACCTCACCCCACTGTCAGTGTATTCTCCACATTCACCTCGCCTATACATACCTGCATGGACAACAGCTTTCCATATCCCACCACCCTCAGGTTTTGTACTTTACATCCCGTACACTTAAAGGCCATTTGCATACACTACACCATTGTATCTGTATTATGTGTGGAAGTTTTTAAGATAAAAGTTTTAAACGTCAGGAGCCATTTCTGTTTTTGTCAGGGAGCATGTGACACACAACAATGTGTGGTCACGTTATGTGATTTAATCACGTATTTTCTTTATAGTTTTCATGTTTATATTGTTGTATAAGAGCGTTAGTTTATTTGTTGTTGTGTAAATTCATGTTGTGGGTTGAATCCAGATTTTTGAGACGGCTCAGTGTGGCCTGCAGCCGGCTCTTGTCTTCATACTGGCAGAAGCGAGGGAAGGAAGCACATTACCTGTTGCAGCTGTCTCATTATTTCACTGTCTCATTATTTTATCCAGGTAGGAATGTACAGTTGTACAATGTAGAGTTTTATGTGCATATTGTTTATTGTTGTATTTTACCTCACTTTTTATTTACTGTATTTTAAAAAAATTCTAATATTTTGTTTATGTTGTTGTTTTATATGTAATTTATCTCCCGTTTTACGTTTTGATAATTTTTTTTTTATGTTTTATTTTATGTACAGCCCCTTGAGACATACATTGTGATATTGGGCTATAATCATAATAAACTTTGACTTGACTTGACTTAAATTTTGAGTGTTGTAGAGTAGCGTGGTCAGACTGCCACAGCTAAAGCAGTACAAGGTAGCTTTGGCCACAGAACATGCTGTTTGTGTTTATTTTAGTTCTGTTCATCACTTTATTTTGAAGTTCCCCTGTGATTTTTACTGCACAGTTTAACTCTGTTTGCACCTCTGCCATTCAAAGGAAGCTCATTATGACATGTTGTACTTTAAGACATCTGTTTGTTGGTTAATAAAGAAAAATTCATATTTACATTTACATTTACATTTAGTCATTTAGCAGACGCTTTTGTCCAAAGCGACTTACATTTGAGGAAGACAATGGAAGCAATATAACAACACAAGGTAACAAAAAGCATAAGTGCATCAAAAAAACGAGTCTGATTAAAGCCCAGCACAGTGCACAAAGCTAAGGATAGGAAGGGTTTTTTTTTTTGAGCAGAGGTAGAAAGGAAGAAGAGTTAGTGATTGTCAATTAGGTGTAGAAGAGATGCGTTTTCAAGTGCTTTTTAAAGGTGGCTACAGAATCTGCCGATTTTGTAGAAGCAGGCATCATTCCACCAATGTGGAACGGATCCAGAGGAGGTGCGCGAGAGTGATTTTATTCCTTTTTGGCATGGTACCACCAGACGTTGTTCGTTTGCAGAGCGCAGGGATCTGGCAGGAGCGTAGGTCTGTATGAACAAGCAAAGATATGTTGGTGCAGGTCATATAGTAAGACTATCGCTGTGTTTTTAGTCACATGTAGAGATCGACTAAGATTAAGTAATTTCAGGTTACAAAAATATTTTACTAAAGGCATAATCGTTAATAAGTAAAACAGGTAATTTGTGAATAAATAATAGAACATGGGTATTTCTTTGAAGATTAATGTTGTTTTAGATGTAGGAATTTCCCTCACATAGCAACCTACATGAACTAAGCTTGATAATTTGAGGATGAATAAGTAATTGTGTATTTTGTCCTATTGGATAATCTGCTTAATTTACAAAAAAGCTATATTACCAACATGTGATGCACACCCTGTGCTAATATGTATGCTACAGTACACCGTTTTTTAAAGCCAATGCAACCGCAGGGGGGCACAAGCCAGTGTCTTCATGTGCCAGTCCCAAGTCTGGATAAATGCAGAGGGTTGTGTCAGGAAGGGCATCCGACCTAAAACACATGCCAAACTAAAAATGCGAATCATGACAATGACTTCCATACTGG
>CM022479.1:17968542-18106391 GCA_011952105.1 Coreoperca whiteheadi | reverse complement strand
TGTGCTGTAGGGGTGACAGAGGAGTTCAAGGTGGAGGTGGGTCTGCATCAAGGATTGGCTCTGAGCCCCTTCTTGTTTGCTCTGGTGATGGACAGGCTGACGGATGAGGTTAGACAGGAATCTCCATGGACTATGATGTTTGCGGATGACATTGTTATTTGTAGTGAGAGCAGGGAGCAGGTGGAGGAGAATCTAGAGAGATGGAGGTCTGCTCTGGAAAACAGAGGAATGAAGCTTAGCCGCAGTAAGACAGAATACATGTGTGTCAATGAGAGGGACCCAGGTGGAACGGTGAGGTTACAGGGAGCAGAGGTGAAGAAGGTGCAGGACTTTAAGTACTTAGGGTCAACGGTTCAGAGCAATGGAGACTGTGGAAAAGAGGTGAAGAGGCGTGTGTTGTGTGATAAAAGCGTATCAGCAAGAATGAAAGGAAAGGTGTTCAAGACGGTGCTGAGACCAGCGATGTTGTACAGCTTAGAGACAGTGGCACTGAAGAAAAGACAAGAGGCAGAGCTGGAGGTGGCAGAGCTTAAGATGTTGAGGTTCTCTTTGGGAGTGACGAGGATGGACAGGATCAGGAACGAGTACATCAGAGGGACAGCTCATGTTAGATGTTTCGGAGATAAAGCCAGAGAGGCCAGATTGAGGTGGTTTGGACATGTTCAGAGGAGAGACTGTGAATATATTGGTAGAAGGATGCTGAGGTTGGAGCTGCCAGGCAGGAGGTCTAGAGGAAGACCAAAGAGGAGATTTATGGATGTAGTGAGAGAGGACATGAAGTTAATTGGTGTGAGTGAAGAGGACGCAGAGGACAGGGTTAGATGGAGGCGCATGATTCGCTGTGGCGACCCCTGAAAGGGAACAGCCGAAAGGAAAAGAAGAAGACCCTTTTTTAAGGCCCTACAAGGCATGGCTGTATACAATGTTTTCCCCACAAGTGATTAAATTTGATCTCCTGAAATTGAGAAAGCACAGTTTTATTTTGATTGACACATTTTCAAATGTGCAGAAAAATATTTGGACAAACTTACATCACAAGTTCTTGTCACACTTGCTGTATTTACCCTGGTAATGAAAAACTATTACTGGTCCATCAGAGCTTTATTCAAGATTGAATAAGTGATCTGAGTGAGAACTAATTATTACAGTTAGAAGTCAATTTAAGCATTTATCAATACTACAAATTATATGTCTGAAACATTAATGTCAGTAAAGTCTGCAGAACACACTCTCTGCATTGATTTATGTACAAAAATGTTTACACTCTTAATGTAAACTTTTGTACATATTGTACCTTTGGCCAACTACAACAAATGGCCACAAGAAGACACTGTTGTTCTGTTCTTTAGGGTTCAGTTTGCTTCACAGTATGTAATCCAAAAAAACAAGCTCTGCAGCACCATATACTCAACTAAGTACTCAGTTCTCTTTTGTCATAACTTTTGTGCTAAACCTGGATGGAAATTTCAAAATCAAAGATGAACACCAATAGAGGGACTGTACTGCTGAAGGAAATTGTGATCTGCATAATCTTTTTAACTTCTTATATGTGTTTATTTCATTCAAAGCAACCATAGTATTCTCATAACCAAGATGTGTTCAATTTATTAAAATTATATTATGAATCAAAAGGCAACACAGTCATGAGAAGCAAGCCCGCTCTTGCTGTACAGATCTTTGGAGATAAAAGACAGAGGAGGTGTTTTTCCCAGGAGCTGTATCTATTTGACCAGATCTTCAGGTCTTCTCTCTGTGATATTTATCTTGATATATTTTAATTACTGCTGTGGTTAATGTTTTGTTAAGAATAGAAAATGAAATGTGTCATGATGAAATTAATTATATGGAGCAGAAATAAAGATAAAACCTTTAGTGTAAATATAATCTCATGTAAACAGGATTACTGATTTTAAAAATGCATGGAATTACCCCATTTTGTCATTTACAGAGCCCAATTCCTGAAATAGAGCACTTTAACATCTTTCTCATCCAAACAATCCAATATAGAGCAATGATTCTGTGCTTATACCATCTGTTAAGTATTGATGAGGTATCACAAAAAATGCTTTGAACAGAGCCAAAATAACCTATCACTAAATAGCCTGGATCACATTACACATCAGCTGTCTGACATTTCCCTGTAAATATATGTAAAACACGATTAAATGACAGCTGATATGCATCAGAATGGTCCCTGTATGACTGACAGGAGATAAAAACTGTGTTGACCTGTCACCATCAGACCTCTGCTCTGGATTTCATTCTCCACTGTCCAAATGAACAAAGTGCTTTGTTCTGTGGCTTGGTGGCAGAGCAGTTCGATCCCGGCTTCCCCCAGCCATGTGTTGAAGTATCCTTGAGCAAGATACTGACCCCCAAATTGCTCCCAAAGCTGCGCCTTCGGTATGTGGATGTGTAAGTCGCATTGGATAAAAGCGTCTGCTAAATGACTAAATGTGGTATAAGGTAAGCCCCATGTTTATGTCAGCCATAACAGACTTCAATCTAAACAAGACCTGCTGGTGAGCTTTGCTTTGTTTCATCTTAATGCTGTGAAAACTTGTAAACTTTAGCTGACAGCGTGATGAGCTCTCTCCATTAGACAGAACAGAGGCCTGCAAAACACACATTCTGTGTTTAGAAAAGTATTTAGTGAAAGGCAATAAAGGAAACAAAGGGAAAGCATGTATGCGTCATACTCAAAGCCTCATTGCTTACTTTTTTCCAACATGTAGTTTTGCAGGTAATAATCCTTCTCTTTACACAAAATGATCGCATAAAAAGTAAACTTAACCTGAACTGAAGTGACATTGCTAGATTTATACAGATTATACAGATTTATCCTCAAATTACCTGAGCCCTAAACAGTATTTAAAGGTTTTCACTAAAGCCTTATCTGGCCTCTTCTGCTGAGTGTTTCCTTCTTTCAAATACATTTTTATTTAAGTACATGAACCATAATGAAACCAGTCTGTGGGGTAAACAGAGCTCTGTATTTATGGAGACGCAGGACTCTGGAAGTTAATGAAATGGATAGCTTTTGGTCTTTCATAAACAACGTTCCTTGAATTGTCTGTATTGTGTCGTGCTCAGGGCCAAAAGCAGAAAAGGTCCTTAGCTATAAAGAAGAAGTAATATTCAGAATAAAAGGGTGATTTTTTTTCAAAATGTCTTTTTTCACAATACAACATCTGTGCTCATTTCATCTCTCACCTCCACTTGCTTTTGTTGGTCTCTCACCAAAAAAAAAGGGAAAGTATTCAGGTACACATAATTTATTAAATTTTTCAAAAAAAACCTATGAAATGATTGAATAAAATTAACAGAATTCTTTTCTCACAGTATGAAAATTACAGATTTAAAATAGCATACATCACTTATTTAAATTTCCACAGCAGCCTCGGTGGTGTCACGGTAAAAAGCAGGGTGATCCATCTGCTATTCACATTGTGTTGGTGCAAAGGAGCAAATTGTGTGCAGTACATTACTGTGTAATACAAATATACTCAATAACGTGGTGAAATCGGTAACACTTTACTTTTAACTCCCCCTATATGGCATGTATCTGCAGTATATAAACATTTAATGAATGGCTTATAAACGCACATATATTGTTGTTGAAAGCAGATATAAATGTTTATTAATGTATTTGTCACCAACTTTAACTCCTTCTGTGGACACCCATAAGTGGAGGCTGGTATATAAACAGATAATGAATGACAATACAGTAAAACACAGTTGTAATAATATAAAATATGTCTTTATAGGAGAAATTATAATTGCTGACAAATACTGTACATCAAGTAACACTGAAAAATGTCCTTATATCTGCTTACGATGACATTTTAGTGAGTTATAAGCCATTTATTAAATGTTTATATAGTACTTATAAAATAGGGTAAGGAAAAGTGTTTAAGTATCACAACAGTTAAGTTTAGCAGAATTTATCCTCACAATAGAGCCGTCTATAGTCAGGTTTCCATCCAAACGTGGTGCAGATTTTAACCGAATTTCCAAGAAAATCCCAACCATTATGTGCCATTAAAACCATTGCAGATGAAGAGGGCGCACAAGAGGTTCTAATTAAAGGAGTGCCAGTCAAACCTCAAATGGTGGAAAACAATGTAGAAAATAAGGATGGAAGTGTGGGATTTATGTTTTAATGTCGCAGATCTGATGTTTTCGTCTCACTTGCTTCATGTACGTCATGCTTTATTTACTAAGTCTGTTTCAATTGCACTTTATTGCATTTTGCTTTTATTGATACACCAACTTTTCCACCTCAGCTAAGCGTGAACGTTTTTTCCCAAATTCAGGGTTTTTTTATGTGAAAAATGAAAGCAGGTGGATGGAAATGCACTTAATAGGTCTTTTCAGTTTATTGTCACTATTGACATACTGAGTCACATATCCAAGATGACACTCGTTTATACTGTATGTCTCATCAGTTCCAAAAACCTGCAGTGCTAACTTTAACAAATTACAGCATCCAGACAGAATTTTCAAGGCTCATCTGAACAGAAATCTGCAGTAAAATATAAAAAGAGGATTTACTCTGCAGGTGACGTTAGAGGGAGTTCTTTAAACAGACTATCCATTCTGCCACATTCAGGTCTCATCTCTGCAATTGTGCAGATACTGGATCCCCTTTAGGTGTCACTTAGTTTGTAGTCACACTGTACTGCCTCACATTCAGAATGCAATTTAAATGTCAATGAATACAGTTGTATTAATCCTTCACTACAAACAAATATGCCAAGAAATGGTGCTTTACATTGACAGTACAATGCACAGTAGAGTCCACGTACACGAGATGTAACCTTTCCAGAATTAATTTAAGTCTTTTCTAAGATGGCAGGCACGGATTATCCCACAAAAGTGAACTTTTCTCCACACTGATCTGTCAGGCTTATATTAGCATTTCTGTCCTTCTCCGTCTCCACCAACCCTGTCTGCCTCAGCTCTCAGCTGGTCCAGGTCCTCCTCAGAGCTGCAGGCGCTATGCTGCCTTCCCCGGGAAAAAATCCTGCGACGTGATTGGGTGCTGAGGTCTAATAGGTCAAAGGAATCGGAGGAGAAGAGGCTATCCTCGCTCACCACACTGGAGGGGCGGCTGCCATGACCCTCGCCACCCCCTGTGGCCTGGAGGAGCTGCTGCAGAGCCTCAGGGAATATTGTGGGTGCTGAAGAGGGAGACAAGTATTGGTCATCAGGAAGATCCAAACTGCGAGAGAACTTGCCGTTGCGTTTCAGAATACCTTTCCTTCTTCTTACTGCTTCTGTGCGTGTGGTGGGGCTGTCTTCTGCCGCTGGGAGACAAGAGTCCTGTTTGTACAAATCACCTGCATCACTCTCTTTAACTCGCGCTCCAGAGATCCTTCCTTCTGAGGATGAGCCATAACCTGACTCACCTCCATACAAGTTCTTTAGTATCCCCTTCTTTGGCATTTTGGATGAGGGCTGAGTGAATGTAGAGGGAGGCGGCAGGCTGGTGGACAAGACATCAACATTTGTGTGGGCAAGTGTATGTGTTCGATAAGGCTGGGCAGCAGAGTTACACGGTTGGGACGAAGAGTTTTCTTGAGGAGGGCTGTGAAAGACCGAGTCAAAACTCCTCTGGTGTTTCAGAATACCTTTGGGTTTCTTTCTTTCAATAGTGGAAGTGGAGGAGATCGTAGCAGAGGCAGCCGTTGCACAAACACCACCACAAGCCCCCAGTGTAGTCTGGGGAATTGCATTCTCCTTGCGTGACTTCCTGAGGCTTGACATTCCTCCACGTACCCTTCCTCCTCCTCCTCCTCCTCCTCCTCCTCCACGGTCACTCTTCAGAGGTAGGCTGAAGTAAAAGGGGTGGGGAGAGAGCTGATGTGGAAAGGAGGAGTCTGAGGATAGGCAGCCTGGGTCAACAGTCATGTTGCTGGTAGCTGCGACCCGATTCTGCCAGTCAATGTAGCGAGCCAGCAGGGGGGAGGGGCACTCTTGGTGTGGAGACGAAGGACAGTCACACACACTCTCTTCAAAACCCCAGTTCACCCACCAGTGGTTGGCCACGTCCTCTATTGTAGCCCTCTCATCCACACGCACTGTCAACAGCCAGTCGATAAGAGCACAGGCATCTGGAGGGAACAGAGTCAACAGTTATTTATAGCAGCCAAACTGACTAAAACAATGTAAGTAACATAATACTCATAAGAACAACACACAAAGCAATCACATCGGACTGAATAGAAATGTAAATATAATGTTGATGGAGACATGGACACTGTAAAAGGTTTACCTGAGGGGGGGTTGGGTCTGCGGTAGCGACCTTGGCTGATCTGCTCTGTGAGCCTGGCGTGACTGGCCCCATCAAATGGCATGCTGCTGTACACCAGGGCATACAGCAACACCCCCAGCGCCCAGCAGTCCACCTAGCACACAAAAACAAACATAATAAAGAACATGCTATGCACAATCAAATTTTATACAATGAGGTGGTGCATGATTTGATATCATTTAAAAGGGACAGTTATAATGATCCAGTTACTCAAGATAATCCACAGACCTTGTTGAATGCAGAGTCATGTGGGAACTATCGGTAGAAAGAAAACAGTTCCTACATGAAACTGCTCACAACAAATCTGTGGATAATCTTGAGTAACTGGGTCATGATTTCTAGGAAGAGAAATCATGACCCGCTGTTGAGTTTTTTTTAATTCCAAGTGCCTTCATCATTTCAAGCATTAATTATTTTAAAAAAAGTAATTTCTTTTGTTGGTTCCATTATATAAACAAAATGCAGACATCTATGTGGCCGCTATCTCCAAAACTCGGCAACTCACACCAAAACAATCTAGATGGATAAATAGCACTATAGGTAAGAGGAAAAATATACAAAAGGAGTTTGAAAATGTGTCTCATGTTTAGATTTTCTTAATCCTTCACCTTTAAAAAAATCTAATATTGGAGCTTTTGAAAATTCAGTTTTGCCTGACCCATTTACTGTGGTTCTTCTGCAGCACGTGCAAGACAAAATCAGTGCTCTGAGGCTGCAGTAATAAAAGTGTTCATTTAAAAATGGATCAAATATCACTTAAAGTGGCGAACCCACAGAGAATTATTACCCAACTCTGTAATTCCCTATGGAGCACTTTACCACCTTTCAGCTCATTGTTTTGATGTTGACTGCCCACAACTTTACCGTTTTAGTTGGCTTTGGGTGCATTGTTCAATACACCATATGTATTGATTTACTCAAGAGTGATTCATTATGACACACTGTGATGTAACATAATGAAACACCCATAATGTTTGGAAACAGTTTCTTATGAGGAAACCAACAATGGCCGTGTATTGACCCACCTCTGGCCCCTGGTAGGGCAAACCCTTCACTATCTCCGGGGCAGCATATAGTGGACTTCCACAATAGGTCTGCAGCAGAGTGCCCCTCTGGAAATGATTGGAAAGGCCGAAGTCAGCCAGCTGCAGAGTCCGAAAAATAGAGAACATAAAATGATACATTTTGATTATAATAATTTTGTGTCCCTGGCTGCCACTTCTTCAGAGCTAGAGACTAGACAACTTTTAATTAACGAAACAAGTAATTCCCAGAGTGGAAACTAGACAAATAAGTTACCATGTGATGCTAAAAATGGAACCAATAAAGTAGGCAATACATATCAAACAAACTCTTAAAAATTAACAATTGTAAAAACAATACATATGAAACAATTTCTTAAAAATCCTGGCAAAAATACCCAACAAAAAGCATGTATTATGTGTCATCCCAAAGCTTCACAGCTGTGGACACAAAAGACCAGTCCAGCATGTGTATCTGTGTTTGTGTCAAGCGAACAAAAGGGTTTATGTGACAGTGAGTCTCAGTCATAGAAGACATAACTACCTAACTGCTGTCACACTTGTCACACCGCAGATCTCAGTCCAGACTTCTGTCTGCTCATCTCCAACACAGAACCCGTTAACTTTATGACACAATGGACTAATCTATTAACACTGGACCCTTAATAACATTTCACCCTCTCATTCACTTCAACACACAAACACTCATCCTCACGCATTCCAGATTCCTTTTCAGTGAGTATGTACTGCAAGCACTCACCCATGTGGCAAAAACACAATAACTCAAAGCAATTCCTTTTTAAAAGGAGCCAAAAATAGGTATGCTGAGCTTTTGCCAATGTAAGTGTGAGTGAGGAAAAAGAAGAGGGCCAAAAACATCAGGCTGCTTCCACTCACGTAACGGAAAAATCACTCACTCGAGGCTGCGAGAGCCATACGCAGACATACCGAGGCTCCTCTCTATCTGAAGAGATTATTAACATGAGCACCAGCCCACTATCAGCCCAGACTGGCGTTAAAAATACGTGACAGCTTTATTTCCGTGGAACTGAGGTCCAGGGAAACAGAGACCTCACACACGAAAGACGACACTGTGTATACAAGCCAGATCAGAGTTGATATTATACGTACAGCAGCAATAATACTGTGTAGACTGAGCATGTGAGTTGTACAGTTTATACAGCTTTACTTTCTACGAGCTACTGTGTGTTTGTGTGTGCGCGTCCTGCAGTGGAAATTCTCTATCGCCATACATCTGTGCGAGGCTCCTGTACTCATTTCAGTGCTTTGGAAGATACATTCCTCAAAGCTAAATGCTTGTATAAGACGCACTCTTTCGTCTAAACACACAAATGACTCCTGTACATGTGCCTGGGAATTACATGGACTGTTGTGAGAATCCACCTTCTCTCATACACATGCTGGACTGAAACAGCTTGCTGGTAAATGTTCTACAGTGGCTCACAGCCAGTTCTTGTGATAATATGTGACTAGCAAAATTATCTTATTTGTCTGAGCTACAATAAAGTAATGTTTGGCTTTATAAGAGTAAACATTCAAACTGCCATCTTGTCCAATGGATAAATCGGCTGACCCAGTCGGGTAAAAGGTATCATTTCAATAATCTGTATTTCTTTGAATAATAATTAGGGATCAATGATGCGCGGACATATTATTGACTTTGCAACTGTGCTGATTTCTTTGCTTATTTGAATGGCAGTTCAGCTTTTACCGAAAGCCAGAAAGAACAATGGAGTGTCCGCGTGGCTTAAGGGGTTAAGACATGAACCATAAACTGCAAAATCCCTGTTTCAAGTCTTGCTGGAAAACTTGCATGTCTCTCTCCCTTGTTCCATGTCATCTCTCTACTGGCGTATGTAATAAAGGCATAAAATGCCCAAATAAGAAAAAACTAACAATTTCTACATAGCAGTGATTTAAAAAAAAAATTTTTAATTCTGGCTGCATATGAGCGCTATTTGAAAATACATACTTATGTGCTTCATGAATGATTTAACTGCTTAGCTGCTGTGTGTTTTTTGCCCAGTATGTTATGACTTTTCTAATCACAAAGGCTAGTGTATATCTGATTGTACTAAAACATTATGTGAAGTGTGTGCCTACTTTCGAAGACACTGACACTTTCAAAACATCCAGTTCAGAAAACAGAAAAGTCACCCACTGAGCAGACTCTGCCACTTCCGAAATGACAATAGTCAAAGCCAACCATTAAAGGACAATTTAGTATTACTATATTGTTAAATTCTAATCTGTGACTTCAAACTTGACCAAAACCCAACATTTTACCTAACAAGTCTGGCTTTGCATGCAGCTTTGGCGCAGACATAACATGCAGAGGCTGACGACGTGGTGAACCTGAGGTTTGCAATGAATGAAGAGCTGGTGAGAGGCCTGCACACAGTGTTTTCTTTTGATGGACAGACAGAGTGTACTTATATTAAAACCCTCCGATTGGCACGATTGCCACTGGATTCCCTGCATTCCCCTTTGGCCGTGCACAGCTCCCATATAAGGAAAGGAATACCCAAATAAGGCAAAAAAATGACCCCTGGATTTTTTTTTATAAGACCTGGCAGTATATTTGTGCTGTTTCAGTGTTCCTAGCTTAACAACACATTAAAATGACTGTGGGCAGAAAGTGCTCCAATGTATGTTCTGAATTTGCACTTTTATTTTTGCATTGTATTTTGGAGCTGGGAGATAAGCCATTACCAGCTACACTACGTGAAGCTTCATTCCAGCATGTTAAATACAGCAGCAGTGGAAAAAGATTGCTTCCTGAAATGTATCAGCCAGTGTGTCATAAAGATGTATGCCTCTATCTTCAAAAATAGTGCAATCAGGGGTTTTTGGATGATCCAATTATAATAACCCATGATGTATTTAATGTTCAATCCAATAATACTTTTGTCAGAGGATTTATCTACTTTTTATCCGGCGATAAATTTTGTTTTTGGAAGGAAAGTCTCTTCATTTATTTTTGAAAACATGCATGATCACACTTCTTTGTTGGAAAGTGATATGAAAGCTCAGTTTGTGTATGTTTTATCCATCTTACCTTTACATTCAAATCTTGATCTAACAGGATGTTCTCCAGCTTGAGGTCTCGATGCACAACACCGTTCTGTAAGAGAGCAGAGACACATGACGCCTTGCGCTGCTCCGCTCTCCTGTTTACACACAGATGCTTTCTCTCTGCATGCAAACATAAGACTGAAGGGT
Source organism: Coreoperca whiteheadi (assembly GCA_011952105.1). Lineage (NCBI taxonomy): Eukaryota > Metazoa > Chordata > Actinopteri > Centrarchiformes > Sinipercidae > Coreoperca > Coreoperca whiteheadi. The sequence goes on along the minus strand of CM022479.1, from coordinate 18,095,810 downwards.
GTGAAGTTTACAATAATTAACCCAGCCTGTGGTGCACTGGGCTTTTGTCTCTAATTTATAAATTTTATAACCATGAACATTCAACTCAGGCCTCGTGTTGCAGGGCCATGTGTCTAACGTATCGGAGAGCCTTGAGAATGTTAAATCGTCGAAAGGCATGAGAAAGTGCTTTGTTTGGGTTAATTCATCTGCTGAGATGCGATTTGATCCCCTGATGGCATTAAGCACCTGGGAGCCACAGAGGGTAGACAGCTCTGGATCCTGGTGAAGAAGAGACAGAGTGCACTGGAGGTTCGATGGGAGGAAAAGTCTGTTGTAGGATCACTCACGCTTCCCTGACACTGAATAGGTAGTAAATCATGAGAAGAGACAATGCTGCTATAGATGCTGCTATCAATTTCTCTTAAAGCCACAGACTAATGAGCCAGAATAGCATCAGTTCTTTCGTTAATTACATCCTCTTCAGAGCACTTAAGTGGAGGAAATGACCCATGACCGTAGACATGTTTTGTGCACAGCATGTACAGTATGTAAGCCTGTGTGTATGCAAGGCAGACACAAGGGGAAAGAAATATATGTGGTTAACCAGGTTAATATTTTTGTTAAGTTTAAATGACTACGAACGGAGTTGAGGAATAGCAAAAAAAATTCTCAGACTCAGAATTATTTTCATTCTTCTCTTGAAGCCTCAATAATCCCTCCATGTGCCTTGCATACCTCAGAGGCACATTCAATAATTCATTCATGCTGGAACATTCATGTCTATTTTGGGACAATATTTGAGGGCACGAGGAGCACAAAATCCACCTCCCTGCCTACTACAAAGCTACAGGAGCCGAATGATAATCTCCGAGTTTAATGTGAGGGATTCATGTAGAAGCCAAACTGCCAAAATAAGAATGATGTGAAAACAAAAACATTTCTGTCATATCCAACTCAGCTGACTGTAAGGCACAAATCCTCACTTCTACTGTACTGCACTACTCCATTAATATGATTACCTTGATAATTCCTGTTTTCTGGCACAGCTGTTGATTGTATGTACACAACAATAAAAACAAAGAAACAAAGAAGAATTTGTTCCTTTGTCACAGTAATGTGGCGGGAGGGAGGAAGCTCATTTAGGGAACGCGTTTTTTAAGTGTGTCAGTGAAAAACAATCAAAGGATAATGCTTGCTTAACCCAGAGAGACCTGAAAACTCAAGTCAAGTTTTCCTGCAGTATTAGGATTAAGATTTAGTGGATTTAGCAGTACTGTATTTGCTTGTGCGCAGTTAAATACCGCAGTATACAAATCAGCACGTGCCTACATGTGGTTCCCTAATTTATAAGGAATTCCAGTGGTGCATTTACAGAATTTATGTGTGTATCTACAGTATGTGTGTGTGTGTGTGTGTGTGTTTGTGTGTGTAAACCTTGTGGCAGTAGTGGACAGCAGACGTAATTTGTCTGAAGAGGCCTCTGGCTTCTGTTTCTGGCAATCTCCTCCTCTCCTGGATGTAATCGTACAGCTCTCCCCTGCTGGCGTACTCCATCACTATCACAATCTTATCCCGGCTCTCAAACACTGCATAGGACACAGAACAAATTTACAGATGCAGCATTATGGAGATGTATTTATATGAGCTTTAGGGGCTGCCTCAAATCTTCACAACAATAAGAGATCCCGTTCTGCATGTGTAGAAATGACACATAAATAATTAAAAGGCTGGAAGATTGATACGTGTGGATCAATGTTCAGTATATATATCACCTAAATTGAGTTTGCAATTGACAGCTAGTGAAAGTCCTTGAGTCTACTTCTGAATTTACTCAAATGTTAAATGTTTTTCAAATCACTACATACTTTTCCACAGAATCTATTTAAACCAAAGGAAAAAGAAATTGTGGACACTTGTGTGATAGGATTCTTTCCTAATTGCAGTTTACCATCAGAAACATCATATTTAAGTAAAGTGAGCACACGTGACCAACAACTGTGCAGGATTGCTGGCTCCCTGTTGACGTTTTTACCTCAGAACTAATTTGAAATATGTTCACATGGATCCCATACAATGTCTCATTTACATGTGAAAAAGCATCAACTGAATAAAATCCATCAATGGATACTAAATATTAGAAACTTCTAAAGGATACAGCTGGTGATAATCTATATTTTTGTTATTGTAAATGAATCCCATGAAAAGACTCAAACCAACAATGTGTTAGATCTCCCCGTAACACTGTTTTTAAAAAAGACAAATCTTGGTTTCATGGTTTAATTAAAAAAGGGTAATTAATTTCAGCTGGGCAATGTAGCTTTTATCAGACATTACTCAAACAGGAGTAAGTTGGGGACTCTTTTCAGCTGTGGATTTGGTGCGCTAGTGAGTATTTACAGCAACAGGTGGTGTCAACTCAAAATGAGCTACAGTTCCCATGTTCATTGTAAGAAAGAAATATGTCACATGGTGCAACTATGTGTCTCATTGAGGTGTTTTTAATAGTTTTTGGACATCAATGGCATTTGTTGATAATATGAAAAACAGACTATTGGCAGTTCCTATATGGGCACTGCACAACACTCATACTATCGGACTAATATGGTAAAGGAGTATGACACCCACTTTGATTTCACACCACCACTTATCTGTACTGTAAGTGACTGAATGTTACATGATAAAAAAGTCATGCAGAGTCATAATCAGAGTCTAAAAATCTGTCTGGCGATGACACTATGTAATAATTCACAATGATATTTGGGACTTTTGTGCATGTGCGATGTGTGTGTTGTGTTTGCAGACTTACCCTCGTGGAAGCGTATGATGTTGGGGTGCCTGAGTGAGGAGGTGATCTCAATCTCTCTCTGGATATGAATTCTGTCCAGGTTGTCAGTGATGCGCTCCTTGCGGATCGACTTGATCGCCACCTGAGAAAGAAGACACACTATCAAGTTCGTACGTGTTATATGAACCTTTGTGTTCGAATCAAACATATTTCGAGCACTCTGGGGATAAAGTGCGGTTGGTTTACAACTTTAAAAAGGATAATACTCCACAGCAAGATAACAGCATTAGGATGTTTTTGTGGCATAGAAGATCTGGTAACAGCAAACACAGATTCATCTTTAATTAACTCCTATGCAAAGACACCCGTTAACTAATTTCTCCTTCACAACAACTTGAGTCAATCAAGAGTGAACAAACATTGATAAATGCACAGTTTATCAATGTATCACTTTCTCAGTGTATCACGTGCATAGACATGCATGGAAACAAAGACATACTGTACATACAGTTACACACTCTCTCTCACACACACACACACACGTACATGAATAAAATCTCTGGGTATTAGAGGTGATTATGTGGGTTTTAAGGGCTGGATGGTGAGTGCAGGTCTCCTATGATCCGAGCACGCTCAGAGGCAGAAGGTTGACAGATGCGCTGTTCACACTCTGCTTCATTAATCCCAGGCACTCACTGTACCCCAATGTAACCCCCAACCACCGAACACACACATACACACCAAAACAAACACTCCAACATGAGCCCTGTAAACCTCTTTGGACAGACTAACTGTCACCAAAATGGCTCCATACAAGGACAAATAAACAGACCTATTTATAAATACTATAAGCTAAGAACAGGACAACGAAAGAGTGAGAGATGTGGTGAGGCCACAGGACTACTTTGTGAGGTTGACAGCCTAACATAGCACTGATCATATCTATGTATAATTCTGTCAACCCCTACAATGTCCCTATGGGTGAGCAGGCCTGTCCCCTGGGTCACAACTCCAGCATTCTCAGCTGCCGGAAAAACCGTCTATGAGACATTGGAAGACACAATTCACACGCTCCGTCAACCGCAATGGTTATGCAACACAACACAGACACACTCCAGGGAACTCCATGGACTGATCTGACCTTTCGTGACCCAATCCAGGCAAGGAGAATATTTTGTTTTTAGGTTCGTATCTTTTCTATAAACAAGTTCTGAAATATGAAGATTTTTCTCACATCACCAGACTCTCCAGACTGATGGAACCTCTTGACGATCCAAAGGTACCGGTTGCTGGGTCAGAGATTAGCCCACACATTTTAAGTGGTTGTCAGCTGAATGGCGCATGTCCAAGCTTGGGAGGCTATTAACATGTGTACGCTTGAACGCTTGTGAATGTTTTCTGACACAAATACCTGCTGGCTGGGAAAGCAGTGTGAGTAAGCGAAGGGGATACTATGAAATTACCTGCAGGGATGAGGAGGGAGGACGTTGGTGGCAGCTAACAGGACAGATTAAAGGACGTCAAAGTATGTGGAATCAGGGCAAAAAAACACTTGCATTTTGCTGTCCGTCTAAGGTCTGACTTAACCCCCTGACTTGGCGTTAAGGCTTGATCAGCAGAGCACTGAGAAGAGAGACACACACTGGGCATTGTTCAGCCTTCAGGGCATTAAGAGCATTTTTAAAGGGGCGTGTGTGTGTGTGTGTGTGTGTGTGGAAGAAATGTGGCTATGTGTGTGCATGATCTCACCCTTGTGCATGGAAATGTGCTGCGTATGCGTCATGTCTAAGTATGACCTCTGAAGCATCCTTCTAACTAACAATGTCTCATTGTTCATCCAAAATAAGTGCTGTGTGTGAGATATCAGACAAAAATGCCAAACTGTAACAGGATGCATGTAGGAAACACAAGTAGCTATGTGTGTGAGTCATGCAGAGATAATCAGATATTCTTTTGCATTATTAGAGAATGTGTGCAGTAAGGGAACACACCGTACATGTTGTAATGGTACAGCCAATACAGAGGGATGCACAATGTTCTGCACAGCCATGTAAGACTTAATTTAAACTTCTCTTCTTCTCCTTTATATGTACTGCACTGTCTTCGGCGCACGGTTTGTGTCTGGACAACAATGTTCCCCCCTTTGCACTAATCTTTAGACTGCTGACTTATTGCACATGTTTTGTTAGTGTGAGTGTGTGTGTGAAGTCATGATGGAGGTTGGGGGTGACCACTCACTGACTTCTTGTCCTATTACTCTCATAGACAAAGTCATGCAAGCACACACACACAAGTATGCATCCGAAGAGGCTGAGCATCACGGAAGATCCCTGCTGCATCTGTGAAAGATTTAACAGCAGGATTACACATGCTCCTTGCCAAATTGACCCTCAACCTCATCGTCAAGCTACACACACGCAGACACTGTCCCTTGCCATAACCAGGAACTACAGTACTGTGCCATATATTAAGATAGGAAATTGACAAATACACAAACTCATTGCAAAAAGACAAGTAGGGCCAAACAACATACTGTTTCAGTACTGACATCCAAATATATTCATGTGCAACAGAAAATGGAAACTAGCATTTTTTGGTTATTGGACACCCTCTGCCTGCACAGCAAATCACAATCTTTCCTGTGTGGGTTTTTGCTTCTAAGAAGCATCAGAAACAAAAACATCTAAAGGTTTGTTTTTTTTCCAACTTAAAAGATGAGTCAGGTTTCCCAGCCAATGTAAGTCACAGCAGCCTACAGATTAGTGACCCTGCATACTCAAGACCCGGCATTCATCATCCTTTCCTTCCATTTCATGTAGGCTACATCACGGGTCAGCTCTTTACTGTAATCTCAAACCATTGCTAGTCTCAGACCTTTCTGTAGTAATGGTGAGTCTCCTATTCCTCCCCCTCTTCCTCCTTGCTCTAAAACTGTCTCCTCCTCTGCCTACTTCCCGCACTCAAACAACAGCCCCCTGCTCTTGTTTCCAAAAATAATGTCTGTTTTGTTTCAAAGAATCCTCGGTATGTGCTGGCTATAGCTCAAAGAATTCAGCATTTTCCCCTTGGCCTACCAAACCCACACACAGAGCATATCCTCTCTCTTTCTCTGTGCCCCTCTCTCTGTATATTATTCCATCAATCTCCTACCTGTCTTTCACGCCCTCTCTCTGCCCTTTCTCTCACAGATGTAGATCTCAGAGCTACAGTGAAAGCAGCCAGAGGAATGATGCCAGTCTCACTTCTACAATCTGATTGCAAAAAAGATTATCCCTATTACAGTGTTTTTGTTTCCTAAAAACACAAAAGGGGAATTTCAAGGCTGACGGGGTATCTGTCTCTTTGTGCTCTGATCACAGTAGAGTGAGGGATTAAAGCCTGACTGTAGTCATAAACCCACGATTATTCAAAGTAATCTGGCTCCACGTTCTGTTTTTCAACCTGGATATACAGAATGTAAACAGAAACATTTTATTATTATGTCTGTAGGAGTATGTTCCTGTTCATGTTCGTGTGTGTGTGAGAGTGATAGTGCTCTGCTAAAGTGTGTCGGGCTCATATTGGAGGAGACCTATTGTATTAATTATATCCCCTTGTTCAAGTGCTGAGTGAGTCAGACCAAAGGAATCTCAGCCTGGCAGCACAGGAATTAAGAAACTGGGTTCAGCATCACCCCATGAGCTCACCCAGGAACACACACACACACACACGCCATCCAGGAGCTTAACTCCACCTCCAAATTACTATTTAACAACCAATGGGCAACATTCTTGGAACAGCAACAAATCTTACACACACACACACACAGACTGCTAAATACCTCCCAGGAAGACAAAAGCATGAGCAGCATATCATATTCTCTCTATAAAGATTTTGTATGGGTCAGCAGAAGTGGTTAAGAGGTTCACCATAATGTACATTTACCCATCATCGGTAACTATATTTCATTCTGCATGTTAAATAGTTAAGATTATAAAATAAAGCGTCCATCAGGCACATATCTGTGGAAAGCTTAAAGCAAGATTTTGCATCGTGTTAATCAACACTCACCGTCTTCAGGCTTGCTCGCTCTATCGCCTTCTTCACTTTGCCGTAAGTGCCTTTCCCCAGAGTCTCCATCACCTCATAGCGGTGTTTCAAGGTGTGTTTGTGCTGGTGCTTCTTGACTTCCCTCGGCGCCGTGGCTGTCGGTGCCCGGCCCGCCGCCTCCATGTCTGGGTTTCTCTGCCGCTTGTCCGCGCTGCTGGGACGCCGGCTCTCCAGCCTCGGGGACTCCTCGCCGGCATGGTGGCCGCTGGATGCCGCGTCCTGCAGACAACCGAGCTCGGAGTGGTCGCTGGTGTTCATCGCGCCTCTGCTGTCTGCCTCACGTCTGCCCATCCTCTCTGCGCACTGTGCGCACCTGTCAGGAGCAGTTTTCACTGAGACTGGATCCCCAATTGAGTTCGAGCTCTGAACAAAAGCAGCTGAAACCACTTGTCAGTGGCCAAGAAGCCCCCCGTATAGAGCAGATATCAAGCGCATGCTTGGCAAAATGCAAGCCACAAACTAGTCTAATGGCATAAAATGAGCAACTGATCCATTTGTAGCAGCTGCGTTCGCCCCTCTCCTCAAACGCACAGCAACAGGAGCGATGGGAACCACATGGCCCGGAGCGAGGGGTGGAGCCTGCACAATGCCAGCTCCCATAGCAACATCCCGGCGCGTCACACTCTTTTGGGATCACTTTGGCCTTTCCGAGGGCGTCATATTTGACCGGCTCAGCAGCAGGAGGGAGGGTATGAAGTCGTGTATGGAATGTCATGCGGGTCAGACACTCAACCTAAATCCACCACTTCAGTCAGACATGTTTGTTGATGCTTTGCCATGCGGTGAGCTCTGAAAAATTAAATCCTTGAAAAGACTTTGAAGAAATAGGCTAGGCAGGAAGCAGAGTCTTTGAAGTCAGAGAAGAGGAGTAATGGTGGTTGGTTAGACTGCAGCATTAAATTCATTTGTTTTATTTCAAATCCACATATAAATAATAAAGAAACATAAAAAGTTTCTGAACTATGGAAAAGCAACTTAACTGGTATGAATTTATTACCCCACATATAGCCTAATAAGGACCAAGCAAAAATGATTATAGGATTACAGGACCACTTTACAATAAGACTTACTTAGGTTTATCATTTGTTATGGCTAAAATGTCAGTGTGACAGTTACTAAGTCATTTAGTTGTGCTTTACCAATCAGTAATAAGCTTTTATAAGGATGAAAAGTTATTACTGTCCAATTTAGGGCACAGAATTATTGTGGGTTTTCACTTTGCAACGTGAAATCAAGCCTGTAGTAATGTTAGTAGACCCAAGTTATTATTAAATAGTCCTTCAGATGACAGGATGGTCAAAAAGTCCATAACAATCCTAACTAATTTATATAGTTTAAAATATAAAACAAGCTAATTTGAAAGATTATTCCCCTCAAATGTGGGCTCACAACCTTGCAATCCCAAAAGTCCTATTATTAATGCTCTATAATAAGTTAGTACTGATTTGTAAAGCATTAATATGATTTACTAACCATTAATAAAGGCAGTAGTAATTATTAATAAACTCTTAACTTGACTTGCAAAGTGCTACAATGGCTACAGGACTTGAAACTCACCAGAAATCATTTGTTCAAATCCTTAAAGAAATAGTTTGACATTTTGGGGAATACGCTTATTCACTTTCTTGCTGAGAGTTAGATGAGAGGATTGAGATCACTCTCATAATTGTCTGTTCTGTGTGAAACTGGAGCCAGGAGATTGTAAGCTTAGAAAATAGCACAAAGACTGGAAACAGGAGGAAACAGCTAGGCTGGCTCTGTCCAAAGGTTAAAAAGAAATCTGCCTACTAGGACCTCTAAAGCTCACTGATTAAAAGGTTGTACAAAAACAGAAGAGTCAAAATGTCAATTTGTGGTTTTATGGGGTTATGACCAACAATATCTTAGCTATTTCTTCATGTTAGTAAGTGACCTTTAGAGGTGCTGGTAGGTGCTTTTTTTCACATTTGGACAGTCAGGCTAGCTGTTTGCCTCTGTTTCCTGTCTTTATGCTAAGATAAGCTAACAGTCTCCTGTCCATAGCTTCGTATTGCCTAAACTAAACCAAACCATGACCCTAATGATGGACGATGAGAAGCATTCACAGGAATAGTTTTTATAAAAGGAGATATGGGTCATTTTCAAATAAATTTTGTTGTTACAGTATGATGATATTTTGATGTTCATATTTCAGAAAGATTTGTTTAAAAGAACACTTAGAGTATTTGCCTGTTTGAGGGGGTAAGTTATAGACTGACATCCTTTCAGCCTCAAAGCAACATCAACCAACTGGACATCCAGATTTCCCATGTATTTTGACCTTGCTGTTGATACGTGTGAAGTCCAGGAGTTAAGCCAGGTTTGGATAAAGTATGAGGTTTAGAGGTCAGAAGCTCATTTCCCACACATCCTGGCTCCTTGCATTGTTGCTCAGAGTCAGGAGGCATGAATTAGGGTGTGAAGAGGTCTCGAGGATTGAGGTTAGCCACCAGACAGACGTCATAGCTGTCATGCATGGCTGCTCGTCTTTCCACCACCGTCCACCCATTGTCTGCAGGGTCCAATTCCAAAATCTCCTTGGTGATGATCTCATGTCGGCCTGCAGTCATGAGAGAAAGTATGTAAGTTAAGGCTGACCAAAATCTAATTTCCAGAGATACTGCCTCATCATTTAGCTTGCATTCCCTAACTCTGATGCAGACCCAAGGCTAAACCATCAGTGATAAAATCATTGATAGGCATTCACTAACTAACCCGCCCCCTTGTAATATCCACAGAGGTAGATCTTTCCGTCCACTACTCCTGTATTGGAGGTGTTAGTTCGGAGGGAGAGTAAAGATGTGGGCAAGGTCGGTCCTGCCCTCCAGGTGTCTGTGTCTGGGTTATAGATCTCCACAGAGCTAAGACAGCGACGTGATTGTCCACGGTCCTCTCCATCACATCCTATACCACCTGAAGAACACACACACACATTATCTGGCTCCATTATTTTCTCATACAGAATAAATAATTAGGACTACAGTTGTAGTCTGTCTTGTTGTCTAACCTAGTATGTAGATTTCTCCATTGAGGACAGCCGTGCCACAGCGGTACCTGGAGGACTTCATCCTGGCGCACTCTGTCCATTCGTCCTTGCCAGGGTCAAACTGAAACACACGGTTACTCAGCTTATCAGGCTCATCATCTGGCTGGTGCTGAGAGAGGAGAAGAGAGAGTTGGACAGAATGAGAAAGAAAAAGAGAAGAAGTTGAAGTGAGAACTGGGAAATGAGAAGCAGCAGAGGGAAAACAGTGAGAATACAAACATTTCACTGAATCTTTCAATGTTTGAACAATGTTTGTTGTTTTTGAGGCATTTTTTGTGTGTAGCAAAAAAACAACATATTCAACAAAATGGGTACAGTATACATGGTCTGCTCTGAATGTGTGGTGATTGGCCTATTCCTGGCCTGAATTATCATCCCAGTCCAACTTTGCTAGAGGGCGCCAAAGTCTGTGATTTTCTAATTCCTACACATAGTGGATTTACAGCCCCTGAAAAGTATTTTCTTTAACATGAAATACTTACTAATACTACTTATTGAGTAAAACACCAAAAAACTCAGCTAATCTGCTTCATCTGAACTGTACACATGTGGAATGATCAAATATGATTGACTAGCAATATAAGCAACAAACTCATAACGGTCATCACATTTTGATTCAAATATTGCTAAATCCTGATTTGTGTGTGGAAGTATGTGACCATAAACTATTCCTACTTTGTCAGAAAATTGTGTGTTTGTGTTGGAATCGTTTATAGTAAGAAGGCTTTGGAAAATAGGTTTTCATGGCCGTTAAATAATTGAGCCTTTATTGTTGCCTGTGTGGAAAGTCTGTTTTCGGGTGTCAACAGCTGCACCTGATAATGAACCTTTGTCCTCTCGCTCAAGGACACGTCACTACACCCATCTACTGTACAGTTAATATTGACATGCAAAGTATTTTTTGACAGGTCTGTGTACCTGTGGTGTCCAGCCCCCCAGCACATAGAGATGCTCCTTCAGGCTGACAGCACAGTGGCAGGCTAAGGGGAGAGGCAGAGGGGCGAAGCTGAGCCAGCTGCCTCCTCTCTTCAGCGACCATCTCTCCACACTTTCTGTGATGACGTAGTGATTACGTACTTTCATCTGACCCCCTATCATATACAGGGCATCACCTAGCATCCCCAAAGCATACATGTCCCTGTATGCTGCTGAGCACAGCTCCACCCAGCTGTTCTCCTCCGAATTATCGTACCTGGAACAACAAGCAGATATGGTGTTGAATGCTGTCCCATTCAAAAATATGGATTTCTTATTTCTATGAGCACACATAATCACCTGTAGATATCCACCCTCTTCATCCTGTGTTGGTCCCCTATCTCTATGGCCACCAAGATGCTGTTGTTTCGTGTCACTGCCCCAGCTGTGATCTGCCTCATACCTTCACAGCCCCTCAGTGGAGAGGGGATGTAGTAAGTCCTTCTACCATGGGGGGTAAAGCAAAAACTGAGGTCAGCAAGTCCTCCACGGCGGGCAGGCACTCCTTCCTTATTCACCCCACCCAAGCAGAGCAGCAGGTCGGTGGTCTCCATGCCGTAACGAAGGGCTGGACGAGGTGGAGCTGACATCGCGCACAGACCTGAGGTCTGAAAAGCAGCGTCAATCATCCCAAAGCAGTCAGCATCCCGCAGCAATACCTGGAAGATTAATTATGCATGGTAGTCTGTCAATCTAATTTTCCCTGGATAAGGAGTCTAGACTTTTATGACATGGCCCTTGACATTTTTAACACCTCACTGGAGCCATGCCATGTGTCAACCTGCTTTAAATCCTCCACCATCATCCCCCTCCCCAATAAACCAAGGACCACAGGAATGAATGACTACAGACCCGTAGCCCTGACCTCCGTGGTAATGACGTCTTTTGAATGCCTTGTGTTGTCCCACCTTAAAACCATCACTGACCCACTCCTGGACCCCCTGCAGTTTGCCTACAGAGCCAACGGGTCTGCAGATGATGCAGTAAACATGGCCCTCCACGTCATCCTCCAGCACCTGGACTCCAATGGGACCTACGTCAGGATCCTGTTTGTGGATTTCAGCTCCATCTTTAACACCATCATCCTGGCTCTGCCACAGGACTCGTTCTCCCAGTTGAGTGTGCCTAAGTCCACCTGCTGGTGGATCACGGACTTCCTGTCTGACAGGAGGCAGCATGTGAGGCAGGGGAAACATCTCTGACTTCCACACCATCAGCACCAGTTCCCCTCAAGGCTATGTTCTTTCTCCTCTGCTTTTCTCATTGTACACCAACAGGTGCACCTCCAGCCACCAGGACATAAAGCTCCTGAAATTTGTGGATTACACCACCCTCATTGGACTAATCTCGGATGGGGACGAGTCTGCCTACAGGAGGGAGATTGACCACCTGGTGACCTGGTGCTGCCAGAACAACCTGAAGCTCAACGCTCTCAAGACCGTGGAAATGGTTGTGGATTACGGGAAGAGCCCAGCCCCGCCCCCATCACCCGGTGTGACATCCTGTCGACACTGTGGAGTCCTTCTGCTTCCTGGACCCCATCATCACCCAGGACCTTAAGTGCGAGCTGAAAATCAGCTCCCTTAGCAAGAAAGCCCAACAGAAGATGTACTTCCTGCGGCAGCTGAAGAAACTCAACCTGCCAAAGACAATGATAGTGCACTTCTTCACTGCCGTCTTTGAGTCCATCCTCACCTCCTCCATCACCACCTGGTACGCTACTGCCACTGACAGTGAAAAGAGCAGACTGCAGCGTATCATTCACTTTGCCAAGAAGGTTATTGGCTGCAATCTACCTTACCTCCAGGACCTTGAAGCCTCCATGACCCTGAGGCGAGCAGGAAAGATTGTGGCTGACCCCTCCTAACCTGGACACAAACTGTTTCAGACACGTCCCTCTGTGGTGTGCCAAGACCAACACCAAATGGCACAGTAACAGTTTCTTTCCATCTGCAATTGGCCTCATCAACAAGGCCCCAGACCCCCACTGACACTGACTCACCGGGTTTCTCCTCCTTGCTTTACGGAGAAATCCAGGGTCCACGAGCTCCAGCCGGACACGTCTGAGTAACTCCGCAGCCTGGGCTTCACTCTGCGAGTCCCCCCTTCGCCTCTCCACCCAACGCAACACCAGCTCCAGCACAACCTGCTCCTGCGATACGTTGAGGTCATCTGAACCTAGCAGGTCCCCAAGACTTTGGGCATCCAGCTCCAGCACTTCTTCTTCCTCACAAACCTCGAGACAGGAAAATAAAGGCAGGGGGGAAAACAATTGCAACCACTGAGTTAAAGAAAAGCAATACATAGAGAATGATAAAAAGAGCGTTGAAGTGGAAAATCTACACCGAATCAACACTGCAATTCCCAAACCATCCCATGTGCCTCACTGTGCAAAAACAATGCAAGTGACTTATGCCCTCTAGTGGCAGCATTAAGTAGCTGAACAACAGAGGGATGGGAAAAGCTGGTGAAATGGTCACATAGCTGCTGTTTTCTGTTTTTTTTGTTGCTATTGTCTTTTCATCCTATGTTTCATAATGTTGTATGTTGTCTCTCTCTCTCATTTTTCACCAAAAAAAATGTTATGCAGCTTAATTATGAGAATCGTCATTATCAATCATCATAAAAAATAAAGAGAATAATCAAAGAATTGAATGAGCTCTTAAACTAAATTGGTCCTAAGGGGCCTATATATAGATATTTATAAACAAATGCATTATAAGGTAGCTATTTTTTTATAGATGAGACCTTTATTATGGCTCTGAGATAATACACTACTAATACTGAATGTCCCACCTGTGCAAAGTGTTGGCAGAGGTATCTCAAGGCGCAGTCAGCCAGACCGGTGGCGCCCAGGTCTCTGGCCCAGTGGTACAGACCAACACAGTTTGAGGGGTCCATACAGGCCTCCATGTGGCTCTGACACAACCTGAAACAGCAACAATATATTACCAGCACTTCAAACATAGGTCACGTCCCTCTAACCTATACTGGCACATCTTTCTACTGCATTTCACAGAGGCAGTTAAAAGTAGGATAACTAACAGGTAGGATGATGCCTCTAATGCCTGTAATGTCCTAATTTTATACTATAAATGAACTCTGTACTGTCCTGCTGATGTTAGTTGATTGGAACAATGATCAATTCCCAGTCTTTTTGCCCCACCTGAAGGCTCTGTCTACATGGAGCAGGAAGGCAGCAGCAGCCACTCCCTGAATGTTGTTGTTGGAAAGTGGAAGTTCACCCCGGTACATGTAGTCCAGTAGCAGCCCCAGGCTCTGAGCAGGAGTGTCTCTGAGAGGCACCTCTCTTCCCCGGGTCTCCTTCAGACCACATGTAAACATAGCCTGGACAAATAGGACTAAAAAATTACTGAACATGAAACAGTTACAGTCTCATAGCATCATCAAGAGTTTTGCAAAACACAGGTTGCATCATCATATATTTTCCTATATCAATAACTTTCAGTAACTGTGCAAGGCCACTTTACCTGAAAGTAAGGGCTGAATGCAGACAGCACCACCTTGTGGCAAGAAAAGGGAATCCCCTCTGCCAGCAGCACCACATCAGTGAGCTCCTCAGCGGTTCTCATTCTCTCCAGCTGCTTGAGAAGAAGTGAGCCATGCTCTGCGTGAGCAGAGTCCAACACTGCTGCATCCATAGACCAATGCTTTGGATGTCTGTACCACTTTAGGCAGCATGGAGAGAAAGACCTTGTGGCAGAATAGTGCCATACACACATAAGAGAATAAATTAAGAGAGAAAATGACAGTGGAGTTTGGTTCATACACACACTTGTGACATTCTCAATCTGAATACAACAAAGCCACTAGCATACAATATATCAATTCCAGATTTATAATCACACATACTGTACATCAGATGCTGAAAATCCATTTCATTCTGAGGTTTATCATCTGATCATATACAAAATAACTGTCTTTCCATTTGAGATTTGTATTTGTGTGATTTGTAATTTGAGCTCAAACTATTTGAATAAAAGTGTGAATTGACTGGCCTGATTGAAATGCTGGATGAAAAGAAAGTGGCGATTGAAGGCTGAATTTACTATGCAAGTACAGTATGTTCAGTGAACTGGATGCTTGTATATAGCACATTTGGTTCTACTTAATCTTTTTTTCCAACAGGGGTTAAGAATCCCTACGGGGTGTTTTGCACAGGTAAGTTTACTGCTATTTATCACTACAGTCACTATATTAAGAATACAATGAATACACAAAACATTAGGGACATTTAGTTGTTTCCTGAAGCTACACAAGTGAGAGAATGCAGGTAAAATCCACTGGGTCCTTCCCTCTTTAATTTCACAGTAATTTCACCTACTGATACTGTATCCTATCACGAAAAGACTATTAAGACTTATGGATTGCTGAAAAGGGACAGCATCAGGACAATGTCTCTAGTATTTTGTATTATTTAATACAATGTATGACTTTGACAACATTACATTTAAGGACAATAGGAGCCTCTCAGATGGTGTTAGGTAGGTTTGGAGAGGAAAGGCCTTGCTGTAGCCTTTGTGGCCTTTCGCCTCCATCTTGAACAGTGTTTAAATTAAACTGGATCTGCCTCTAAGCAGCTGGCCTACCAACTCACACACTTATGGAGACGATAATGACACTGTCAGTGGATGTGCTAAATATACACAGGTCACCTCACTCCAGGCAGACGTGCACATGTTAGTGCAGAGTATGAGCAGTAGCATGTTGGCATTACTTTAGCTAAACACATGCAAAAAACAGCTATCATACCAGTTGTGTCCTGAGGCTATCCAAGTTTCTGAATTGAGATGACTTCCGCTTTGATCTCTTACACTACTCTTCACGGGTTGTTGTCTTGAGTTCTGCGCAATTGCTACCTGTGAGTAGGGGCAATAGCATGCTCACTGGTAAAAAGGTTTAAAATAGACCAGCAAGCGGTAGTGGTGCTGTTGGTCTGTTCATATTTCTAGAAGTGGCTCGGCAAACAGTCAACAAGTCTTCTGTAACTTTAAAAAAAAGAAAGGGGTAAATTATCCAATATTTTACAAACACAGGAAAAATGAGAGAGAAATCCAAAAATACAAATTATGTAGCAGAAATGTCTATTTTCTTCTTTTCAACCCCGTGAATCATCTCACAGCCCCCGAGATTTATCTTGTGACCCTTTGGACGGGTCGAACCCCTTGGTTGGGAGACACTGGACTAAACTACTATAGTAGTTAAAACTATCTCCACCTCAACCAGCTGCAACAGTGAAATGCTCTTTACAAACTGATCAGCATTAACAATCTAACACTTTCATGACCTGCAGATCATGTGCTTTTATTTTAGATACTTCATGTACATTTTGCAGATAATACTTTTTACTTAAGTAGAATTTTGATTAAAATACTTTTACTAATGGAGTATTTTTACATACTGGTACTTCTCCTTAAGGAAAGGATTTGAATACTTCTTCTTCTGATATAAACAATATACTGTATACACACCTCTGCATCCACATATATAACTACATATCTGTATTACACACATGTCTATGCACAAAAACACCAAAAAACAACATTTTGACAGGCTGTCTTACAAAGACATTGTTCAAATAATGGGAAATAGGATAAATCAGAATCAGACAGAATTATTGGCCAAGTTTGTATGAACATACAAGTGATTTGCAGACAAGGCATAATCTAGAGACACTCTAGGGGGCCGGGCCGCCGGCCTGCTGGCCTGAGGTAGGTTGAGATTGTGGCTGAGGTGCGGAAAACTTGCCTGGCAGCTAGCTGACCCAGACGTAGTCTGGAGGTTGGTGGACTGCAGGCTGGCTGGCAGGGAATCAGTCCAGAGAGCCATCTGGAGGTCTTGCTTGAGGCTTAAAAGTGTTCTGAAGTGGGTGGCTACAGCTGGCAAGACCAGAAGCTTAAAGAATAAAATAGCCTTCTCCATTAAGAAGTACACAAAAATCCGGCGGTCATAATCAGTGGAGTCGCTAATGGCCAAGCGTAGTCTTTCAATAACAATGCTTGCCCCTTGAGTTCCTCAGCAAAGGAATGCAGGTCTGCTGGGTCCATGTTTCTGGTCAGTTCGTATTGTCAGGAATGTTGTTGGCAAGAAGTAAGGAGAACCCAAACACAGACTGCTCAGATGATGATGAGTGGAGTATTTATCTAAAGGTTACTTTAATTAACTTTATTTAAAGGTTAGTTATCAGGGAGGCTTTGGTGGTAATTGATTATTAATAACACCATATTCAATTACTGCAGCATTACAGCAACTTTTTATTTATAACAACATCATTGTGACAGTTCCCTACAACAATATACTACTTTACTGTCTGGCTCATAGCAATGTAATCACACATAGGCTTCCATGTTGAAGCACTGCAGTAGGGCACATAAGTTGGGTGTAATTACCATGTAGTGTTACATAAACACATTGGACTCTTACTTGAGCTTGTAGAATTGTATCAGCTGGAAGATGGACTTTGGGCTTTCGGGGTCGCACATCGACTGACGTCATTGGTGTGTTCACTGTCTCAGGGATTGTGGGAGGTAAAGGAAATGCTGTCCTTTTTTGACAAAATTCAGTTAAAATGACCTCATCTGCTGAGTCCCAACACCACTTATGCGTAAGGTGGAGTGAACTTTTCTCTGAACCGCTGCAGTCTTTGCAGTGGTTCAGTGGTTCTCAACCATTCACTTGATACCAATACACTTTTATAAGCTTAGTATTCTGATCATTTTACACTTTGAATTGGCTGTTGAGATTTAGATGCCAATAATGCTAATAATTGTAAACTCAGAAAACAGCAAATGTACAAATAAACAGTCTGAAGTATATGTTTTACACCCAGCCCGTGATACTGTACACCCAGATCATTATTGTTGTACTTCCCTCTGTCATAGTAATAAGTCTATTACTTTCAGTGAAAAGTGGAAGCACTAATACCTGAGATTGATTGCCTTAAGCTAATATAAAACAAATCATAGAATAACACTGAACAGGAACTCTGCCTGCTTGCCCTGTCTGAACTGCTGATGTTAGTAACGAGAGAAAGGGATAAGAGCTTGTCGAGAATAATTTTCAGTCAACGTTCTCATCATTGCAATGATTTCTCCAGCGTCAACTTTTGTAGTGGGGAGAAGCCGCCCTGATTTAGCTCTTCCACCACACTCAACGAACAGTTGATCATGTTCGTACCAAAGCCAGCTCACGCAGCCTTGTGCTATTGGTCAGACCTGTGTAGTGGTATTTGGCCTTGGTGGGAGCTCCAGAGGACAGTAATGTAATGGAGATCACCAACTATCAAGTGAACTGTTACCAATGAAGAGTGATTCATAGAAGCAAAGAGTTTATAGGATAGAAATGAGTTTATAAAAATGTGCATTGTATGTATTCTATTTCTATTGGCTGTCCAATTATTAAACATGAGAAGGCAAGCATTAGAGGTGCTTAACTGCTACATCTACACTACATGATAGAATATGCACTTTAAGACCACGTGTAGTCTGTTTAAAAAAAAGAAAAAGAGAAATTTGTTGGGTCAAATGTTTACAATGCTATAATCAAATAATCGCACATTGAAGAGATTGTCTTATACCAGCCCTCTCAAACTACATTCCTACTGGTTGGGCTAGTCTATTCAGATCAAGGTGGTCAGTTGAGGCATTAGTAGTCAGATATGGCTATAAGTCCAATTATTAGTGGAATATTAGCCTCCACGTAAACACAGCTAATGCATTGTTAATGTAACTGCCACTTATTTCTCATAATAGTTTCACCAGTATTTTCGCATAGATTGCTTGGCCCTGTAATGAGTTGTTTCTTCAGTGTATATTAGATTTTTAAATAAAGGTCTTCTTGTTTACCTAAATATTGTGAAGGTTTCCAAGCTTGAAGCTTTAGGTGCCGTTTGACCACCAAAAGTCAAAAATAGAGTTTGCATATTTTCTAACACTTTTTTTTTTAGAGCAATGTAAAGAAAAGCTCTTCACCAGTCCCTGGTGAATGAAAGTATGACCGAACACCGGTTGGTGTACTGCCCAACGGTCTCACCCTCAAGAAGCCATGCTTTTATTAGAAGCCATTTTGAAAGACACCAAGTGGATTTCATTTGAAATAAGTAAATGATATTAACAATTTGTTCTGTATGCCATTGGCTCTATGCAAAGGCCATAAACACAGGCCTACACCCGAGTCCTTGTATAGTGCTGGGCCATGGCAAACATCCACAACAGCGTTATTGCATTTTGTTATCGATTCTCTCTTTAACACTTTGTGAGGGATGTGACACTATTCCTCAGTTGGAGTTTCATGTTTATGTTATGTTTAAAGTATTTTTAGGTTGGACCGAAAAGACAAGGCTGGACACGACGTAGGCGGTAGGATAACCAACAAGATTTATTAGTGGTATCAGCGAGGTTGAGAGCTGGGAAGGCTGGAAGCGGGACAGGCAGGTAAGTGGAGGTAGAAAGTCCACACGAACTGGAAACGAAGGACGCCGACTGGTTGACTGAAACTCCAAGGGGTAGTTGCAGGAGCCGGGTGGAGCGAAGCATGCAGGTGAGCGGTGGTAGGAGAATCCACGGAGCGAGACAGGCAGATGGACGAGGCAGATGGGAGGATTTCTGGATGTGGAGACAGAGGATATGATTAGTTCCTGCGTAATCGCAATTGGTAGTTTTTCAAAAGTGACTTCAGTTGAAGGAGCTCGACGTAAGTACCATGAAGGAGACAGTACGATCTGGCGAAGACTGGAAGTTTGAGCCGGTGTTATATACTGCAGGAGGTGGTGATGAACTGAGATGAGCTGAGACGAACAACAACAAACAAGACAGACAAGAAACACAAGGCAGGGCAAAACACCAGGAAACATAAGGGATTTAGGGAAAAAAGTGTTTCATTGAATGTGACTCTGGTGACTGTGATGGGCCTTGGCAATGGTTTACATCATTTTCATGCTCATCAAACTATTCAGTATTTCAATTATATGTCTAACATGAAGGAATTATATTCCTTCATTTATACTGCTGTGTGATAATTTATTTCTCCAGCAATGCAGGAAGACCAATTATTTGTTACTCTCATAAGCATTTCTTTTTTCTTCTTCTTTGTGCTTCTGTTCCACCTTTTTCTACCTTTCTTGCTTTTTAAACATGTTAAGCTTTTTTCAAGAATTTAATAGAAGTAAATGCAGCTTTGACAGTATTACAGCTAAGAGCCCAGCTTTAGCAATGTATCTCAGTTTTAAGCATTATTAAGTGATGCGGGTCAGCTTCCACCTCTGCCAGTTTTTCATTTACAAAAGCCTTTCAGCTTTCAGCACTCCCATGCAATTTTCTTTAGTTCATAATTCTAATCCACCTCTTCTCTCCCTGTTTGTCTTTCTTTCCTCTTCAACAAACTCACTTTGTACTTATTCAAATATCAAAATGTTCAGCTATTTAAGGACATGTGTGCTATGATTCAGCTGTTTTCTACTTTTTATACTCAGAATTCCAGAAATCTCTTATTTCTAACAATTCCGATGTTGATTAAACACACTCATACAGTGTTTTCTATATTTGTGGAGACTTCTACATACAAACACTAACTGGTATCTTGCTATCTTTGTGGGGATTTGTATTGCTTTTTTCAACAGTTTATCACAATAGGCATGAAAACCATTGGCAATATTACAGAGCGTCCACGGAAAGTATTTCAGCTCTTAGCTTCCTTGGGCAATGCAGTTCAGCTTCCACTTCTGGCAATTCATGTCACATTTTTGCATTTTCAGCAATGCTTTGCAATTTATTATTCTCCTGTATGTTTTTCGGCATACTTTAGCTACAGAAACAATTCAAATGTAAACATGTTAAGCTCTATAAGGCATTCAACATTTCAAACTCCCAATTCTACCACTTATATATTTCTGCTTCCAGGGGTTTGATCAGTCTAGTGTAATACATTTTAGGCTTTCACAATTTTTCAGGCATTTCAGATTTCTGCAATTTCAGCAATCTTTTCAATGATTAATTTCAACGTTCAGCATTCACATGCATTTTCAGCAGGAAATGCAATATTTCTAGTTAGTGTTACAATAGCAACCAGCTATGATAGGCACAGGACACACCTCCCATGCTGTAACTGAGATCACAAGACAACTATATTTAGCAAGCAAGCAGAGGAGTAAAAAAATGATAGCTTTTGTTGACCAAACCTACTGAAAAAAGAGACAGAGCCCAAACAGGGCAATTCCAGGATCGCTATGTCACATGAATGAAAAAAATCTTCTAACAATATCTACTTTTATGTACTAGTAAATAGATAATGTTGAATAACATCAAATGTTACTATCTCAAACCTACACATCAAACATATTTGGATCCAAAAGAATAACATGTATGAATTTTAATGGAAATTTGTGTTTCAAACACTAGCAAAATAGTCTAGTGTCTGCTATTTAAACAATTATAGTCCTGCTCCAACATGTTAAACCTGTCACCACTTTTTGATAGTTTCAGTGATTTGATTTGTTCTGTCTTCAATTAAAAATAAAACATATGATCTCATTTTGTATGATCAGTAAATGAGGAGAGATGTAAGTGAGACTGTAGAATGATCTCTCAGTTCATACTGGTTATCCTTGCAGCTGTGCATGGTCATCAAAATGTTCCCGAGTTTTAACAGCACACATTTACATGTGTGTGACAGTGGCCAGTTTTAATATGTGCAAAAATGTTTTCTGTCATGTCTAATGCTCCTCTATTGCTGTTAGTCATTTCAGTTACAACAGTGAAATCATCTCCTGTGAGCCAGATGTTCCTTTATGTAAAATGGTTATTTTGCCAGTGCTCATTAGATAACATACAAACCAGGAGCGGCTCGGAAATGACAACATAAACATATAGAATTAAAGTACAAAAAATACATAATGAACAGTTAGCTGTGCTGCAGGAGTGAAGCATGTAAGTTTAGTTTCTAATACTGGCTTTTGTAATAATATTTGGTGCCTAATAATGGTGCCTTTAGAGTGTATAAAATCAGCTGCCCCACTTCATACAAGGTTAAAATATAAAATATAACTCAAATTTCAGGTTTGAGATCACAATTGCAAAAATATATATGTGTGTGTGCTGTTTTTAAAGACATCATTCTATTCAGTTTACTGGCTATTTTAACCAACCTGTCTTATCTAAGTCATTTGTAGGAAAAAACAGATAGTGGTATCAACAGCATTCTGACTCTCATCCGATTTTGACTTTTTCTGCATTAGTTTATCCTGTTTAAACCTGCTTGTCTCAAACATTCTTCACCTCAACCTTAAACCTCAATAAACCTCAATCAATAATGAACGTCATGTTGACGAAGACTCTATTAAACGTTAACCAGCTCAAAATAAACATCAAATAGATCATTTCAAAGAGGCCTGTCAGGATTGTGACAGATTAATTTGTGTCATAAGGTTACCTGGTTCAAAGGTAAATTGGCCTTTATTAACAGGTTTTGAAGCTAAAGTTATATATCGGGCCCTTTATAAATATAGAATGCACATACAGAGGCGTATATACGTATTGTGTATGATACTCCATCTGTAATGTTTGTGTTTGTTCTTAAAATGAGGATGTGTTCATCATTTCACCTCTTGTTCTATTTTAGATTATCAGCATCTAGTAAGACAAATTATTTTCTGTTTAGTACTGACACTTTACATGGTATGTGTGAGAGAAAGTGACCTGATATGTTGTATATAGAGAGTGTCCTTAGATCTGAAAAATTGTACATAAAACCTACTTGTATATTGACTCGTGATGGCAGGAGAAGGTTGCTTGATGTCAAGTGGTCTCTTTATTCACCGAAAACAAGAAGACAAAATGTTTAGGCATTGCAGATGAACTTAAATAGTAAAGACACATGTATGAGAACACTTGACTGAGTTATTTTGGGTTTATGTGAACAGTCTTTGAAGAAAGGGGGGGGGCTTTTTTTGGACTGCCAAATTGCATAAAGCATATTGGGCAATGCCAGTGTCACGACAATGAAAATACTGTTACTTTATATCCTGAATGAGGAAAGTTAGGCCGCCATAAAGATAAGAAGTTTCAGTCAATCTGGTGCATTCACACAAACCTAATCAGCATACTGTCTGTTCCACAACCGAGCTATGTGTGTTTTACAAGAGAAAAACTACAATATAAACTTTAATCTTTAACGTAGAACTTAATAATTGTCACAGTGTGTGATTTTCCACGAACATTAAACATTGTTTGTTAATTGCAGTGTTTCAGAGCGTCTCTCGGTGTCAAATTTGACTAGTTTTGACAATTTGATACAGTTACAGTGTTTACCAAGGTCTGACCTTTCAGCTGTTGTTTCCACTACGTCACAAACACACACATTACCTCAGGTGTGTGTCTGCAGGACAGGGACATGTGGGGTGGTGGTTGTTCTCCTATGAAGACAGGAAAGGAACAGTCACTCCCACAGTCCAAAATCAAGCATGTCAATCAGTACAGAACCGTGAAGCGGCTTCACTCTCACCACACACAGTTTGTCTTTTGTTGTACGACTGTTGTTTCCATTAAAAGAAGACTGTCAGCAGAGCCAGCCCTAGGATTTTGGTAACCCTAAACAAGATTTTGTTTGTGGCCCCAAAACGGTCCCAGCACAACCACCAAATCACACACACTGGACTACTGAATTATCAACAAATAATCTAACTTTATTTGAAAACAATGTATATTAAATATATTTTAAAAAGTTAAGAAACACGTTACAGTTGCAAAGTATCTGTAGATACAGTCACGTCGGAGGAGGATGTAGAAGGCTGTGGTGCTTCTGTTATGACCTCTGCAGCTGCAGTCTTATCAGTGAAGGGTGTAGATGTCTCTGACGAAGTTCCCTCAGCAGCAGTCAGGTCAGCTGACAAGGTCGATGGTCCCGGTGCAGCAGAGGTTGCTCCAAAATATTTCAGTAACACCACTGAAAAGACTAATATTGTTTTTTAAACGTAGCCAGGAAGACTTTACATACTGTAGGTATGTTTTGTATCTTCCAGGCCTATTTATTAACCACACAACAAGTGTAAGTTTATCAAAATATGCAAAATGTTCCAACTATCCAAATATGTCCAAATATGATATAAAAAAATACAATTTAACATAACTAGAATGCAAATGGCAAGAAATCAAGCTTGTTATAAGGCTTAAAGTTTCAGCTACAATGAATAATACTTTCATACTTTCTAGCCTGCTTGGTAGGTTAAAATTATTGCTATGTTCAGTTTAATTTGTTAAAAAAACACGACTTTAATAATGCAATTAAATATTAAACTGAACTTTATAAAATATATAAAAGCTATCCTTACAAACAAGGAGGTTATTTGATGCTTATAATCCTACTCAGGATAGCTAACGTTGGCAAGCAGTGAAAAAAGACAACACGTTCTAATGACAAATGTTTCAGAATCATTATCTAAATGTTATAATGCATTTGTTATTTCTAGCCAGGTTAAAATGAACTGTGGTGATGTTCTGTTTGAATCGATTTCGTTCAGAAACACGACTTTAATGTTGCAAGAAATACAAAAAACTATTCTGTGTTCTTTTTTCCATCTCCAATTTTTCCTT
The DNA here is from genome assembly GCA_011952105.1 of Coreoperca whiteheadi. Lineage (NCBI taxonomy): Eukaryota > Metazoa > Chordata > Actinopteri > Centrarchiformes > Sinipercidae > Coreoperca > Coreoperca whiteheadi. Next base: position 18,071,311 of record CM022479.1, on the reverse strand, counting down.
CTTCCAATCCTAAATTTTCATTTAGGAGCCATCTGTCCAAGTTTACTCTGAGTCGGTTCATCAAAATAAGGTGGATATGGATTTACCCAGCATTACCCACCATGCTGCCTTACCATGGCTACACAAGTGTAAGGAGTGTTCTTTTTTTTTTGGTAAACTTCATTTAGAACAATTACAATTTCAAGTAGGGATCTTAAAATTGGTATTCTACAATGTATTGCAATGCAATGTCAACATAAATAATAGCTGCATTGATACATTAACCTATTTTTAAAAAAAACTCAACATAAACAACGGGTACATATAGTGAGTATATATAGAATATAATATGCAACACGGGAAGTTAATGTTTTCATTTTATGTTCTTCATATATATTTGTATCATATAGATGTGTTTCGTATGTGCGCGCAAACACACACACGCGCGCACACACACACACACACACACACACACACACACACACACACACACACCACATAAACCTGAGACAGGGAAAAGACAGGTTAGTCTGGATTCCACAGGCACGATCGAATGATAAATAGTGGCTTGGCCGCGGCGTCTGTACCACATAGCTATGAAATCTGAAGAGCGGGCGAAGATTGGAGAGGCGAGCCGGGGTTTTCTACAGCAGGGGGGAATGGGTCCCAGGTATGCAGGTGGCCTGGCGGCAAGAGCTTGACGAGGAGATGGGCAGCAGGTGTACAGGTGATTCGCGGCAGGAGAGGGGCGGAACGCCACGCCCAGACATGGACACACACGAGAGAGAGAGAGAGAGAGAGAGAGAGAGAACAACAACAAACAGGAAACACCAGCAAGGGAGGAAAAGAGCTCAAAGAGACACTGGCTTTGAGGAGGTCCCCTGAATTTGGTCTAAGAGACACGGACATGGAGGAGGGCAACTGTTCGGCTGGGGAGTATTTTGTGCAGAGGGAGATTCTGGATGAGTTACGTCTGGATGAAGTGGCACGAAAAGGGACGTGGTCCACTAAACCAACCGTGGGCGAAAGAGTGAAAGAGTCCCTCAGGTAAAAAAATTGCGAGGAGAAGGCACGGGGGAGGGAGGTGTGACAAACAAAAAACCCCCCAACAGAATAAACGGAAAACACAGCGATAAACACTGACACAAACTGACTGACAGAATACTGAGGGAAGGACACGTTGGCGTTTGGATGTGAATGTATTTTTGCATTACGGTGCCTAAAGGTGACTCATGAAGAAGTTTGTGTGTGTGTGCATGGACATTTCTGCTTGTGGATGTTGACTGTTTTGCTATCTCTAAGCTGACGATACATGAGCAAAAGTCAGTTTTATTAAGTTGGAAGCTTTCATAAAAACCTGTGACACATCAACGAAGACTTAAATACTAAAGGCTCGCATAATCAGTGACCTCTTTTAAATCACTTCTTAAAACTCATCTTTTAGACTTGCTTTTATGTGGCGTTGTCTTGTTTTATTCGTCTCTTTATTGCTTTTATTGTTTTAATTTCCTTTTGTCAGGTATTTCATTGTTTTTAAGTTGTCTTCATTTTTTGTCGTGCTTTGTTTGGCATTTCTTGCTATGCCTCAAAGCACTTTGTAAACTTGTTATTATTATTACTAAAATGAATTATTAAGAAATCACAATAACGCAGGATATATTTTATTTTACCAAGTATTTCCAATTCAATTTAATGAATCGTTATCTAGTAACATTTTAGCAGAGGAGGACAAAACTCAGTTTGTGCTCCCGAGGTTGCATAACCTCTTCGAGGAAAAAAGATATCTAATATTTGTTCATGCAGGCATTTTTACATTTTAATAGTCAGTTCACACTGTATCTGTCATAAGAAATGAGGAGTAGTACACTCAACCCAACTCAGCTTTATTAGAATAGCACCTTTCATACAAACATGTAGCCCAAGGTGCATAGTAAAATGAACAATACTAAAATTTACAGCAATAAAATAATAGAATGTTAAAAATCAATACATAAAGCTTGGTAGAATAAAATAAATTACAATAAAAACCAATGACAAAAATCTAATTTACTCCAAATTGAAAGCCAGATTAAAAAGATATGTCTTTCATTTCCTTTTTAAAAATACTAAGAGAGGTTGCCATTCTAACTATCCACGGGCGATGAGTTCCACAGTTTAGGGGCATAAGAACAGACGGCACTTTCACTGATATTTTTTTTATGGGACACACAAGGAACATTTAAAAGGAAAGTGGTGGAGGACCTTAGTGATCTGTCCAGAACATAAAATGAGAGAGAGTCTCTGATGTAGGGAGGAGCTAGCTCATTTAAAGCTTTATAAACAAGTAAAATGACTTTTTAAAATCTACTTTTAAAAGTTCAGGTAGCCAGTTTTAGTTAAGACTCTGGCCCCAGTGCTCTGAGCTAGCTTTAGTTTCTCTTATAGACTTTTTTGGGTAATCCAGTAAAAAGTGAATTACAGTAGTCTAAATGGTTAGTAATAAATGCATGAGTGAATATTTCAGCATCAAAAAAGGTCGAACTTTGGAAATGTTTCTGAGATGGGGGGGAAAAAAAGACGTGTTAATGGCCTTGTTAAAATGAGACACTGACATGTTGGTGTTATCAAGTGTGTCACTGTTTTACAAGGACAGCTGATAAAAACTGTAGCAGGTGTCCCAATTCCCAAGTCTCATTTTAGGATATTTTAATTCGTTTTTACAACAGGTTTTTTTTTTTTTTTTTTTAAAGTAACAAAGAGGGGTGGGCGATGTGGCCCTAAATATCACGATTCAGGGTATTTCTGCAGTAGGTTAAGGATGTTCTTGATGATATGACAAAAATATTAATATAGCCTATACATGTCTATTGAAAATATTATATATTTGAAAGAATACATTACCCTATTTCTAGTAGGCTAAATAATTTCTTATTTCACCATTTTAATTCTACTTAATCCTCTACTTTACTGTAGTGTTTACTCTCAAACTACTATAATCTGTCCCCCTTGCTTTCCCCTTGAGTTCTCTTTTACACACACACACACACACACACACACTGGCTTGCCCCGCCTATTTCTGTTTCTCTTTCTCCCTGTATGTGCTGACTTTCTTCGTCAACATTATGTTTTATAAAGTCGCCCCAAAAAAAACACAACTTGTGTTTTGGACTTTTTCACAGCAGCTTGATGTGCCTCGTGTAAAGGAGGCCAAATTGAAACATCATTTAAATGGCGTCAGGCAGAAGTATTGAATCTACTACTTGAAAGGGCTCGTTATTATAGATGTTGGATTTTTAGCCATAATTGACACAGAATCAATATTGATTCACCTAAAAGTCATTCTCCAGCTACATTTTAGCTGAATATATAAGCTACTGAATCAGCACTGATTCACCCATTATCTGAAAGGGGGGCCTGGGATTGAATTTTGTTTGATTTGTGATATAGCCTATTGAAACAATGTTGCACTAATTAATTACAAGAGCCCAGAACCTTTTATATGTAGGCCTAAATGAAGTTAAAGAAAACCTTTTGTTTTAATAAAAAAAAAAAAAAAAAAAAAAGAAAATTAGCTAACTCAAACATTTCCAAGAAAATGAACGACAGTTGGATCAATTTAAATTTACAGAATATCTACTAACAAAATGATTAAATGTGCTTTGGAATATTTATGAAACTTGCACATATAATTATATAGTGAAATATAATATCACTGCATGTCTTTTTAAACAGTGAGTGAAATACTTATGAAACACTTTTTTGCATTTTAAAGACCAGGACCATTTAGTCAGTATTCAAAACAAGAACTCAGAGAACACTGTTCAGTGTTTTGATGGTCAACACACAGTTTATCATTCACATTACTGAATACAGTCACTATTCGTGTGTCATCATATATTGCTAAAATTGATGTTTAAAACAAAGAACCAAATATAATTATCTTATTTATTTTAATGGGTCTAAAAGGGGCATTCATTAACTAATCCATATTATCCATAGCTTATTGTGGTACAAACTCACATAACATGCAGTCTACTGTCTCCTTGAAGGGCCATTTCCATGACAGGCTCTTGTCTGCCTTGCATTCCCACCTGAAGCTCACAGTAGACCTTTTGTAGTGGCGGGTGTTTTCTGTAGATCACCTTTCAGTCCAGCCTTGATAGATTGAAGAGAGAGAGAGTGTTTGGTTGGAGGAGCTAAGGGGGTGGACAGAAAGTAACGTATGTCCAATATGTAATGTATGCTTGGACAAAACAACAACGTACAGTGTAATACAATCCTATTTAAAAAAATACCAACAACCATGGCCTGAGAAATTATCTTAGAGCTACACAGTAACTCTGACAGACTATGCGTTCCCCCAAGTATCTCCTCAAACAAGGACATTTCAAGCATCTCTCCACAATACAATATTGCGAAACATTTATGTTGACCTAAAATGAATTTAACTTGTTTAACTAAGTCAGGTGTTAGTTATGTAGGAAGCTCCTACCGGTCTCAAAGGACGTGTCCGCACACCGCTTGAAATACTGTTAACATGAATCCTGAAAAGGAACCCACAGAAAGTTTCCCTTTTGAACTGAAGAATTCTGTTTCTCTAAAGGATTTGAGTTTAAACTAACCTGAAAAATATCTTGCGTTCTTTTGATACACACTCATCCATTTGCATCCCTTAAGTTACCATACAATAAGTATAAAAATGGATGTAATCTTACTAGTTTGATTACCAGCAACGTTAACATTTAATAGTAGTCTACAGCTATCTTCACCAAGTTTACATTTAGTAAAAAACATTTGCTACTAACCTAGCAAACATCTATTTTCAGCTAATTGATGAGCATTAAAAAGGCTATATTTAAGCAGAAGCTTGGTATTTGCTGGGGTTAATGACAGTGAAAATGAGACCGTATTTTAGCATCACACAAGCTAATGAGCGACCGTTAGCTTCATGCTAGCTGGCAACATTTTTTTTTGAACAGCAAATACAACCACTTTACAATAGTTAATTTACTAATTCAGTTCAGTTTCATTTATATAGCCCAATATCACAATTTGCCTCTAAGGGCTTTACAACATACAACACCCTCTGTACTTAGACTACCCACTCACCATTACAACATTAGACAACCTGTTAGCAGTTGAATATAGCATTTTATTTCTAGGTGGGGGCTCGCAGCTCCCTCCTCTTTGCCATTTCCCTCCAAAAACGACATTAAGATGTTTTCCTACATTACATTAAAAGTATTGTTTTCTTTGTCATCTAAAACCAAACAAGTTGAGGAAGTGAGTTAAGTAGGATAAGTGCTTTATTTATTCAACCATATACCAACCTTTCTGACCAAAACTCAATGTTGAGTTAAAAACTTTTGCTATCTAATGACGTAGCCTATCGAAACCAACGTGTCACTGAATGACATCCGCACCGTGCACTTACAAGCTTTAACTAAAGGGCATAAGTAGAAGACTCTCTCTCTCTTTCTCTGTGTTTGTCTAGAAACGCTGTGCACAGTGATTTAACACTCTACAGTAAACATTATTAAAATGTAATCACATCACAATTATTTTCTTTACTTTGTACGTGAAGGTGAGCCATTCAGTCAAAAATTTGAAAGTGAAATTGTGCTCAGTAATATAAATGGTATGTATTTCTGGGATGACTATTACAGGTGTTCGGTGCCCAGGCTGAAGCAAACAGCGCTGAGCTGTGTCCCTGTTCTGGGCTGGCTGCCTCATTACTCCTTCAAAGAAAATACCATAGGGGACCTGATCTCTGGCTGCAGTGTGGGCATCATGCATCTGCCACAGGGTTTGTATGTATGACTGTGTACAGTGGAGGGAGCTGAGAGTTTATCCACATCACACCTCACAAAAGCTTAACATATAGAGATATGCGCTTATTCTCTGTCTTACCAAAGAGTGAGAAGAGAAGATTGATACCACTCCTGGATTTGTCCGTTCAATATGAAGTTCAGTCTAGGAGAGGGTTTAGCTTAGCTTAGCATAAAGACTGCAAACAGGGGGAAACCGCTCGCCTGGCTCTGTCTAAATGTCTAACGAAATCGCCTACCAGCACCTCTAAAGCTCACTAATTAACACGTTCTATCTTGTTTGTTTAATTTGTACAAAAACCAAAGTATAAAAACGAAAAATTGTGGTTTTACTGGAGTCTCCACTGGTTGCCTGGGAACCTTAGTGATGACATGACTCGAGGAAGTCACTGCACCCGGCCATGAAATACATATACATAACCCCCCCCCCACAAGTTCTTGTTTTCGTGCTTTATTTTTTGTACGGATTAAACAAACAACATGTAACGTGTTAATTATTGAGCTTTAGAGGTTCTGGTAAGTGGATTGTTTTACCCTTTGACAGTCAGGCTACCACCTGCTTCCAGTCTATATGATAAGCTAAACTAATCTTCTCCTGGTGGAAGTTTCATATTTAACGAACAGAAAGCAAACGAGTGTATTTTCCAAAATGTCAGACTATTCCTTTAAATGTTTTAAAAAGCCAAAATGTGCCCTAACTATCACTATTGAATTTGTTTTGGATGAGAAACTGAATTGATTTCTTCTTTTCTTTTACCAGGCATGGCATATGCTCTTCTGGCTTCATTACGCCCAGTGTTTGGCCTTTACACCTCCCTCTACCCAGTGCTGGTGTACTGCATCTTTGGTACTTCCAGACACATCTCCATAGGTGAGTGAGGAAAATGTGCCTGAAGCTGGCAGTGACCAAAAAGTAAAGAACTGAAAGAACATGAATAAGCTCATCCTTGCTTGTGCCTTTTGTGCATGACTGTGTGTCTACATGCTTGTGTTTTGTATCTTCAGGTACATTTGCTGTGATCAGCATCATGATTGGGAGTGTGACGGAGAGGCTAGCACCAGACAGTAACTTTATTGCAAACGTCACTAATGGGACAGGAAGTGTGAACATCGATGCTCGGGACGCATACAGAGTACAGATAGCATGTTCTCTCACAGTCTTGGCAGGAATCTTTCAGGTGTGTTAGGGTGTCCATTTTGACCAAATTGAAAACTTTTAGTGACTGTACAGAGGTACTGCACAACCCTTTTTAAGTCATGTTCCACTACCTTTGGCTAACCTCTCTCTTTTTTACATTCTAAGATGCTGTTGGGTGTGGTGAGGTTTGGTTTCGTGGTCACCTACCTGTCTGAGCCACTGGTTCGTGGCTACACCACAGGATCAGCATGTCACGTGTGCGTCTCCCAGCTCAAGTACCTGTTTGGAGTCACGCCGACTCGCTTCACTGGTCCTCTTTCGCTTATTTATGTGAGTATGTTATGAATTCAACAATTCAAATATGGATAGGCCTACTGACAAGAGATTGATTGATAGACTCACAGAAAAGTTACAGAACACATTATTATAGCTCTGCAGTAAATAATACAAGTTTGGTGAGGTCAAAATATTTAGTTTTTGTTGGGACTGTCACAGATATTGATTCAACCTGATGTTCCCTTTCTGACTAACTAAGTAACTAACTAAGACTTTTACAGCTTGATTATAGTTTTGAGATACTTGTACTCGTCATTTTAGGAAATACGCTCATTCGCTTTCAAGCGGAGATGTGGATGATAAGATCAATACCACTCCAGTGTCTGAAGCTATAGCCAGCAGCTGGTTAGCTTAGCTTAGCAGAAAGACTGAAACAGGGTGAAACAGCTCTTCTGTCTCTGCCCAAACAAAATTCACCTACCAGGACCTCTTAAGACAATATATCTATCTATCCATTAATGGTATTGATCTCACTCGCTGCCATATATGTGGGTGCGTTCTAAGTAAAGATTTTACTGCAACTTTTACCTCAGTAAATGATTTGAGTGCTTCTATCACCACATGTTTTTAGAAATGCCCTCAATATATTTCTTACTTTTACTCTTTTTTTTTTTATTGTGGCAATGGCAGACACAGAAACAGTGCACCAGTAGTGCACAGGAATGGTTAAATTTTGCAAAAGACAACAGAAATCTTTATTTGTTCTTTATTTTGTTCAGCAACCCATAACACTACAAATTAGAGTCTCAAAAAATATGACTATCAGTGAATTGAGGTGAATAATCAAAATACATCAACTTCGAATTTAGATCTACTGTAGGGGCGTACAATTTTGTCCACTCCCTCTATTTGGGGGCAACAAGGTGGCAAAACCAGTAGGCAGACCACAATTTAATCCGTGCACACTTTGTTGCTTTCTACATTATATGTGGATTCATCTGATTTTCAACTTTCTCCCTCTGTTCCGTCCTCCTCCATTGTTTTCCTCACAGACTCTTGTGGATATTTGCCGGCTGCTGCCTGAGACCAAAGTGCCAGAGCTGGTGGTCAGCCTGGTGGCGCTCTTTGCTCTCATTGCGGTCAAAGAAATCAATGACTGCTACAGACAGAAGCTGCCTCTGCCCATCCCGATAGAACTCATAGTGGCAAGTCCTTTGCTTTGTTATTTCCTCTCGTCTTTTTCACTTTATACAGCATGTGTGTTTGTTTAATAGTCCAGCAGGGGGCATCTTGGCCACAGTAATCATACTGGAATGAGGGACTGATGACCTTGTTTTATGCTTGCCAAAAGTAGGGGTTGTATGTGCCCAAAGTAATGATTTACCCCACATACTGAACTATCATTCCTTGTTCCTCGACAGATCATAGCATCAACAATCATCACCCACTTCTGCGGACTTAGGAGTAAATACAGTATTGAAGTGGTTGGAGAGATTCCCAGCGGGTAAGTTCATCTTTGTGTGTTTTGAAATGTGTGTATGTGGGGGGGAAAAAAGAACGAGACAGAGGGGGAGAGGTGGGATTCAGCGGTTTCAGCCTTGGGCAGCTGTTAGTTCAAGACTGTTTTAAAAGATCACAGACACAAAAGTGCCACATTTCTTGGTTGTCAGATATGTGGAGCTGTTGATAAGAGAAAGTAACACACCCTTCACCCTTGAGTATTTGCGTGAGTGAGTCTCTGAAAAGCTTGTTTCTGGAAAAGCTCCAGCAATGGGAAAAGTCCATAGGTGAGCAGTTTCCCCAGAAGGCATGAAACCAGGATGTGTAAACACAGGATAATAGTAGATTATAGCAATATATACAAAAGCTACACTGAGCTTTTCTTATGTTTTCCTTTAATTTTAAATAGCAAACAGCTTTTCCTATTCCTGGAAGGTTGTTTATTGAAAAGTGAGAGAGATGTGTTAAATAAGAACAGTATTAACACCCTGTGCTGAGTACAAGACTGGAAGTCAGCATAGGGTCACACATGCTGCTGGAGAATCAGACATTCACCTCTACATTTAGGTCAAGCAAGCAGCTAGAAAGAAGCTTTTAAGTTAAATGTATTTTAATGTCAAGAGCTTTAACAACTTCTGTGGAAATGTGAGCTGTCCTAATTCCCTGAGCTGTTTGTAGAAATGCATATGTGTCAATACTCTGTGTTCTGTATAAGAAAACACTGGTTTAAAAAAAACAAACATGAAACACTCATTTTTTCCTCCTGCTGCAGGCTCAAGGCCCCTCGTGCTCCAGATGCCACATTGTTCTCAAAGGTGATAGGCGATGCTTTTGCAGTGGCCATTGTAGGATATGCCATCAACATTTCTCTGGGCAAAACATTTGCCCTCAAACATGGCTATAAGGTGGATAGCAACCAGGTGAGGAATGGCCACACACACACTGTGGTGCTCACAAACAGCTGTGAGCATTATACTTTGGCCTAATATTAGACCTAGTCGCAGTTGGTCATGACTGTCACATAAGTGGGAAAAGTTATTAAGGTTGTCCTGGATCAAGCCGCACCCCGACAGCATGAAGTCATGAATAACTTCACAGACCTATGTCTTTTTTTTTTTTCCCCGTGCATGTTTGTTTCAGGTGCTCAGTTCATTTCAAATCAATTAAATTCAGGGATTCTATTGGCATGAATTACAATACATTCTTTCCTCTCAGATTGCCGCCAAGACAGTGAGACAGAAGCAACAACCAAAACGGTTTTATGTCATACTAATCCCTAACTCAACACATTTTTCCATTGTTATGGTCTCTGGTTTCTAAAGCTATAAAGAAAAGGTTATTTATTTTACTGTAAGTGTCGTGCTCTTTTTAAACTGTTTACAAATTGCAATTTTCCATTCGAGAAGAGATTTTCCTATATTGCATATTTGTGTGATTTTATGAAAAGAGGTTTCTCTTGTTTCCGCATAGTCCTTTTTAAAGTCATTTTATGCATCATCAATGACTGGATAATATCCTAAAAGCAATGACAGACTGAAATTGGATTGCCTAAACCTCTTAAGGAGCTGGCCAAATATGCATTTAAGCCAGTTAAAAAAAAAAAAGTCAATTTCCAAATGTTATAATGCTTTAAACCTCTCCCAGTACACAACATCATGTTACAAAGCTATCCAGGATTCATTCCACAGTGGGACACATACAACATTTGTTTTGCAGTTTATCTGCACATTATAGCAAGTTTTGCTTTTGATTACTTCTTATGCATCTGGCAAAAGTTAATGAGATGTGGTTGTTTTGAAAAAAATCTAGATACATGTTGCATGAAACAAATATGTGTAAATGGCATCACAGATACTACAGAGGGAGTATGTATCACTCCCTCTGTCATGGAGATGATCTCTTTTGCTTATTCATTTTCTTCTGATTATTCATTCTTTATGCCAAACCACGGCCAGAGACTGAACTGCACGGTCTTCCCTTTGCTAGTACATCAGGTCATGTCATCACTTTATTGGAAAAAATTATTAACGTTGGAAAGAAATACACACAAAGGAACGACCTCTCACAATTCTGTTTTTCACATGCATGTGTGTGTATTCTTGTCTATTGCACACAGACTTATTCACACAAACACGCACTTGTAGAGGCATGTGACTGGGATCAGTCTGCTCTGGAGAGAGACAGGCTGTGAGCCCACACAGCCTCTAAGAGCTGGCCTGCTAAATAATGAATGCCTAACTAGCTTTATACAATCAAGTGTCTTAAATGTGCTTGGCACCACTCAGCGTGACAGTGATGTGTTGACATGGCCATAAAGTTATTGAACAGTTCATTATGTTATTGACCCCAAGGTTACACACCCCATACGTGGAGCATCAAATTTAAGTATCCATATCAGGTGATCTGTTTCTCAGCCTAAATGTGCATGTTGTTCTTTAATTTGAAATGTTTTGTCTGTCTTGCCGTTTCTCTTTTCGCAGGAGCTGGTTGCTTTGGGTCTAAGTAACACTATTGGTAGCTTTTTTCAGTGCTACGCTGTGACTTCCTCCTTGTCTCGCAGCCTCGTCCAGGAGAGCGCAGGGGGCAAGACACAAGTAAACACACACATAGACATTATGTACACAAAAAGCACAAATACCTCTCATTACATCTAATTCTTTGTTTAACTTGAGGCCATTTATTGTGCAGTAAGTGTGTGTGTGTCTTGTCAGGTTGCGGGAGTGATTTCGTCCTTCATCGTGCTGATCACGATTTTGAAAATAGGTTCTCTCTTTGAAAATCTTCCCACGGTAACACTCTCCCTCCAGTACCATTTCTCTCTAATGATGAGCATCTCTCTTAAGTGAATTTAATGACCAATAAAGCTGTGGGTATATACTAATACATCGGTGTGTGTGTGTGTGTGTGATCCTCAGGCTGTCTTGTCCACAATAGTGTTTGTGAATTTGAAAGGAATGTTCAAGCAGTTCATGGACGTGCCTATGCTGTGGAAGACCAACACGTTTGATTTGGTATGACTAAATCCTCTTTAAGAGTCTTTCTGCTCAGTTAAATACTGTGAGAACCTTTTATAGCATTTTGAACCCGCTGACTGTAAGTGTTCATGCTGCCCTCTAGCTGGTGTGGCTGGTAACATTCATAAGCACCATCCTGCTAAACCTGGACCTGGGTCTGGCTGTCTCCATCGGCTTTTCCATGCTCACTTTCGTCTTCAGAACACAACTGTAACTACACATCAGTAATGATTCATTATTTATGTACACGCAAACATGAGAGATTTTAATATGATATTTTAATACCTTTCAGACCCCGCTACTCTATCTTGGGCCACGTGTCAGGCACTGACCTGTATCTGGACACAGACACCTACAAGCAAGTAAGAGTCTTTTTAATGATAAATGAAAAATGCTCAGTTCCACATTCATCCACAGACAGCAAAAGGGTCGGTTCACCTATATTAGAAATAAAACACAACACATTTTCTCACATACCACTTGTGGTATTTAGCCATGTAGATATAACTTTGGATTTATTAGTTGAGATTCTAAGATCTCTGCGGCTGAGAATCCCACCGACACCCTATTGGGGTGGCCCAGTTCAGTAATCTACGGAGCTCCCTGTGAACAGTTTTCATCTGACTATTTCCTCACGAGAAAGTAACTCCATATTGCTGTTGAATTCTTAGCCATGCTAGCAGCGTGGCAGTCAGTCAGTCCACCACTTTGGTCCAACTGAAATACTCTAACAACTATTGGATGGATTGCTCTGAAACTTGCCACAGACATTCATGTCCATCTCCGGAAACATTGAAATAACTTTGATGATCCCTTAATTTTCCATTTTGCAACACTAATGGCATACTCATCAACCTTAGTTTCACTTTGTGTTTAGCGCTAATCAGCAGATGTTTAAAAGCATGCTAACACCCTAAACTAAGATGGTGAACATGGTAAACATTATACCTGCTGCACTGCTGATGTTAGCATTTAGCCCAAAGCACCGCTGTACAGCCACACAGAGCTGCTAGCATGGCTGTAGACTCCTAGTCTTGTTTTTAAATGTATATTTAGAATGCAGTAATTCACATCCAGACAGAAATCTGAGACAGCTATCTCAAAAATTTGGCAAACAAAGGAAAAAATATCTGCATTACAAGATACAACTATGGGTAAATGATAAAATATGCTTTTCCCCCCCCGAAATTTGGGTGAACTGACCCTTTACATTCTGTGGCTAGTTAGTTCAACTTTCAGTCATTAAGTGCTCAATTTAGTCAGAAAATACTTTCGGGAGGTAGAAAGTGCAAATGAGAGCAGAACAGGGTGTGAGTTTATGAACCCTTTCAACTTCATGATGTGTCCCTCCAGGCCAAAGAGATTCCGGGAATAAAAATTTTCCGTTCATCTACAACTATCTACTACACAAATGCTGAGATGTACTTTGACGCCCTGCAAGAGAAGGTGCGTGTATGTGTGTCTCTGAATGTGGACATGTGATTACAACTTGTGATCCCTGTCTGCTGTCTACAGCACCCTTAATTGCTTTCATTATCCCTCTCACTCGTCTCACTTTCTGTTGTCTCTCTCTCTCTCACTCTCTCTTTAATGTGATGCTCGGCTCTTTGTGCAGAGTGGAATTGAAATCGGGAAGCTGCTGACGGCAAAGAAGAAACAAGACACAATGCTGAAGCGTAAACAAGAGAAAGAGAAAAAGAAAGCTAAAAAAGAGGCAAAGAAACAAGTATGATATCCTAAATGACCCATTAAGAGATACCTCAAGATACACAAATTATGGATTTGAACTGATCAGTCACGAATAGTTATTTCCACCTTTTTGGCAGAAAAAAGCAGCCAGCCACCTGTCCAATGGCACATTCTCTTTGAAGGAGTCAGAGATAAACGAGGGAAACATCTCTACAGGACTGAAGGGACAGAGTCAGGGGAATGATGTAAGCCTGACAGAAACCTCTACAGGTTGTAAAGGCCAAGTAAACTGGGCTTACCAACATGACACAACCATGTTAGACTCAGACTCAGACACGGGTTGCCACAGCGATGACAGCATCAGCCAGGTATCGCACCACGTTGATGAGGAAAAGGGAAGGGCCTGCGGATCAGGCACGCACAGCATCATCTTGGACATTTCGACAACTAGCTTTGTGGACACAGTCACTGTGAAGACCTTGGAAAATGTATGTTTGTGACAGGATCGGTGTGTTGACATTATTAATTTAATCATCAGATGTTCTTTTCAAGTGTCTAATAAGTGTCGAGAAAGGGCATGCATGTTCATCTACATTTTTAAAAGAACGAATAGAAGACAAAAATGAAGTGATCTGTCTTTTCCTCCCAGATATTCAGGGACTTTGGAGAGCTTGATTTGGACATCTATCTCGCAGGCTGCCAAGGTGAGTGGCACACCAGACAAAACAGAGACAAAGTTAATGTCCTTAATGTGGACTCAAGGCAGTGAAGCTTTAGATAATGAAAGCGTCAAGGTCTTAGCCTCAATGGCGCCACATTGTTCCCTGTTGGACACATCAGTCGATCATAAATATTTATTTCTATAATCACAAAATGCTTTCCGTTTCGTGCATTAATAAGGGTTCTCATTGTCACGGATGCTTTTCTGTGTGTATGTGTGGTCAAAATATTAGCGTGTGTCGTGGAGCAGCTGGAAACTGCAGGTTTCTTCTCAGAGTCCATCCCAAAGAGCAGGCTGTTTGTCACAGTTCACGATGCCGTGCTTCATGTTCTCAAGAAACTGGAGCAGACAGACTTGGCGGTTGTGAGTTCATCACTATGACTATTAACTACACTTCTGAGCTCTCTCAGCTTTACTTATCACATTTCATCGCTGTAATATTCTGAAATGTTCCTACACTCAGCCCTAAATCGACCTCATTTTTCCAGGATGTGTCCTGCAACACTCAGATGTAACCAGCAGGGGCCAGACTGTTCCAACTCTCGCCATCTTCCTCCTCTTCCTCCTGGGCTGCTGGCTGTTCCATTGGTCGTCATTGTCTCCTCCTCCTTCAGTGGGGGAGAATCCACCACCTTGACATGGCAGCTGGTTGCCATGGAATACAGGGAGCCGTTGCTGTGGCAACAGGATTTTTATGATATCGTCTAATGAGATAGCCAGCAATACGTCATTGCAGCTCTCTCGCTCTATGGTGTGTGTGTGTGTGTGTGAGAGAGACAGACAGGGAGGGGGGGGGGGGTTGAGTGGGAGAATGTAACACTGGACTAATAGGAGTCTGTATTTATAGCCTGTGTGAGAGAGTAGAGAGTGAGTGAAAGGTTGATTGTAAGGAGAAACTGTGAACAGGTGGGCCACGATGTGCGTTCATATATGTCTGTCAATCTATGTTCTTGAACCAATGCAGTTGGCCCTCCTTAAATCTAAATGTCTTCCACAACGAGTCAATAAATTGTAAATATTTGTTATTGACATGGTCGGGCCATTCCCTCTGGGATGGGTTCTCAATCCTTCCATTACCACTTATTTGCTCCAAAAGCCTGCAAGAATTTGCTGAATTGCAGTGTAATAGGTGTTACGTTTATAAAGAGCAGCAGCTTTTGAACACAACGTGGGTGTATTTACAGTCAGTATTAACACGTCTGGTTCCTCTGATATCTCGAGCTCCCTGCTATTTTTGGGCTCCAATCTCCTTTTATCATTTGCTATCATAACCATCAGAAGCTAAATACTGTACTGTAATATGTGCTATGTTTCCCATGTATTGAGTTGATTTGGATAGCCCACCCAAAGATATTTTCTCCCAGCCATAAAAAAATAATGTTTTTCATTATTTTAACTTTCAAAAATGTATGTGGGAAATGTAGGATGTCTTTAATAGGTCTGCAATTATATAAATTGAAAAAAATGGCTTTCCCAATCATATTAGCTCATGAGTGTGTCTCAGGCGACTCTTAGTGGGTTGTCAGGGGCTACAGGGGCCAACCACCACAAATAAATGATGAACCTGCAGAAAACACTGATGTGTGTGTCAGGGATCCTGAAACTATTAACCACTCCAATGTAAACAATGTCAAGTGTTGTAAATTACAGAACACAGACATTTATTTGAGAATGCTTATCGCTCACCCTTGTCCTACCTGACTGATTACATTTCCAGTTGTCTGTGAAATGTTTTGAGTATCTAATTAGTTTATTTTTCTACAGTAAAACATAAAGGTGTAACATATTTAATTTAGTTGTACCAGAATACTTTTTGTAAATATCTAGAGTATGTTTTATAAAACAAAGTACGAATTAGACCATGTAAATAAAGAGTCATAAAAACACACTGCGTCTGCCTTTTTCTGGTCATTTATTGCTTCTTTCCTGACATGGCATCAAGTCTCTTTCCCCTCCCCATGAACCAGTCTCCTGCTGTTTGCACAATTCACTCTAAAGTTTCTCTCCTTCTCTTAAGGTGGAAATACTGATCATCATCCCCTCCAAATATTGTTAACACTGATTCACAGACCCTACAATACACTGGATACTTAAGTTAGTTGATAACACACAGCTGGAAGTGGTGATGCATTGCCTATTTTTGATTGTATTTTTTTACAAATGGAAGTTATTTTTGTACAGTTAATTAAGAGAATACAGTTGGCAGAAAACAATGGCCAAATGCAATGTTACATGTAAATGAAGACACCACTGCCACGGCCCAACACACATTGCTTCTTACAAACACATGCACACGCCCAGACACACATGTAGAGGTACACAGGGACAGTGCACACACACACACACACACACACACACACACACACACACAAACATGGTATAACAGCAGCAGATTTGAGGTTTTTCATTTAGACAATTTCACGAGAATCTTTTAAGTTTCTGCTCATTCAGCAAATGACATAAGATGTTGGGACAGATGAGGCGCTGACAGACAGACAGGCACAGAAAGGGAAGATATCACAACAACACTGGACCGATCGCACTCACAGAACAAGACGGGACAAGACAGCACAAAGGTGCGGAGCAGAAAGAGAGGGGAGAGTCAGCGAGGTAGAGTCAGAAAGCAGAGCAGAGGATATATCAGCATGTGATGACCGCTTGGGTGTGTTTCAGTTCTTCTCCCATCTAATCTTTGGTCCATTTGTCCAGGGCTTTTCCGTAGCTTTAAATCCGTGGGGTGTGTAACCAATCTGCGTGTTTTCTCTTACCAGGCCTGTGTGGTGTGCATCTGTATTTTGTGTGTTTGTGTGTGCTTATGTCAAGGGCGACCTTTGCTCTGTGTTCTCTAGGACTCAACTCATCAGATGACACTTTCAAAGAGCAGTGTACTCTTGGTTCCTGCAGGGGGCAGCAGTTTGGCCTCGCTCTCCGGGGCCAGGTACTCCAGGTGATGTCTGCCCCAAACTGGGGTGGTTAGGTGTTGCCACCTCTACATGGACAAAGACAAGGGCATAGAGATGATGAGCTGTTTATTGGACATATACGTCAGCCTTATCTAATGAGTAATGAAGAAATCAGCAAACCAAATAATGGACAGGAGTGGGAGGGCGTTATCCAAGGAGACACATTTCTACAGATTACAAACAGAAACACACGCACAACAGAATGTGTTCAACCATGCACGCCTGCACCCAGGAATACTGACCTCCCGCAAAGATCCTTTGCAGCGCAGTAGTTTGTAGAGAACGGTGATAGGGATACAGAGCATGGATGACAGGGCCAATGCCCAGCCAAGCACTTCACCCCACAAGGGGTAAGTGTACACTGTGTTGTAAGTCAGGGGCTTGTAGTTCACTACATGGAACAGGAACACTGCCTATATGCACAAAGATATGTCAGCTGTTTGCAACTGGCAGGTAAAACTTATAGAAAAACCGACAAGAGTAGCACTTACCACACAGACAAACGGTGTGATGTAGGCCCAGCACCACTTCATGTAGGGCAGGGGCTGATAGCCGATCATACGAGCCACGTCGTCCATGAAACGGTCTGCGCCTGACAGAAATGACAAAAGGATGTCATGATAATGCATTGAATGGTGCTTTGTGTTGTCTGTATTGTAGTTATGCGGTATTGTCTCACCATAGACCCATGCTATCACCACACACTCCCAGAAGGCCTGCCACAGCAGAGTGATGCCACTGGCAGAGTAGTAGTCAAACAGCTGGAAGACATACATCCCTCCCTGACAGCAAGAGAGAGCAGTCAGCATCAAGACCACCCTGTTAATACTTTATGTGTGACCTATTTCCAGTCTTGGCTCCACTATTTAGGCTTTCATCCCAGTTCATTCCTGGCAATGGTTTCCTGTGCCCAATTGAGCAGTAGGTACACAATCCATGTATTTTAAAGAAACATTAAAATAATCTTCTGCTAGCAAAACAAGCTCAAGCTCAGGCATCGTAGAAATTCATTGTGTTTTAATCTGCCAGCTTTCAAATGACTGTGTATCCCACCTAATTCTTAAGTGAAATCCTCACTGTACCTCAGTGACCATGGACATGTCGATGAGAAAGCAGATAAAACAGCAGATGGCGGCTACCACCTCTCGCCGCAGGGAGCCCAGGGCAGATTTAGGGGGTAGCATGTCCATGATTCCTGTTATCAAACCCTCTACACCTACGAACTGAAAAAGAAGAAAAGAGAAAATGAGATAGCAGGGAAAACGAGAGAGGGGAAAAGTGAGAGAGCAAGAGACAGAGGGACACAAGGGTGAGGCAGTGGAGACGTTTGCCTTATCTACTAATACAATATGTGCAACCATAACGTGTTTAACAGCAGTTTGTTTCTTTGTTTTAGTTCAGGGTTGGGTGCTGGCCTGACCCCACTGCTACTAGAAAACCTTCCATCTCAGCCCATCAGTGTATGTCAGATTCCCTGAACTGCATGACATGTAACTGAGATTTTGTAGGTGAGCATGTCGGCTCAGACCCAGAAACCCCTCCTTAGTCTTTCAATGCAAGAACGTTCACTTGTATCATAGAAACTAATTTCAGCCTCCTGTCTGAGTAGAGAGGATAAGAGCTGGGCAGCTTTTTTTACGTCATTTACTAAAAATGGCAGCATATGCATGGCCAATGTGGCTATGGCAGGAAACCCAGAGACATGGATGGAGAAGAAATGAGGGAGAAATGGAAAGTGAGAGTAAATGAATGGATTGGAGAGTAGACAGACGCTCTCTGTGTGAATCAGACAGAAGCTCATTGATAAATCCCTGGGCTGTAAAACAATGGATGTAGGCACTGGCTCAAACAGAGACACAACAAACGGGGTGCTAAGAAATGCAATGCTAAAACAGGATGTGATGTGTCGCACTTGTGTGAGAGGAAGTGAGAGAGGGAAAGAAACGAAGATTAGCTATTTATTCTACCTAAAGTGCTTAACAATCAAAAAGACAGCAAAATACAGAAGCAAACAATACCCTACGTTAGCATACAGTTCCTCTAAGCTAAATGCTTTTTCCAAAGCTTTTAAACGTTTATATAAACAAACTCAAATGTGTCAGTAATCAGTATTACCTGGCTGTCCAGGCCCAGTATGAGCAACATAAAAAAGAAAAGTGCTGCCCAGAGCGGCGCCAGAGGCATCAGAGTCACAGCCTTGGGGTAGGCTATAAAGGCCAGGCCTGGACCTGCACATAAAGAAACAAGAGTGAAAAGCAGAGCATTGAGGGCATATAGCTCTTAGTGTCAATACTCAGCTCATTGCACTAGGTTTTAGGCAGCCAATTCGCAGGGGAAGCTGTATTCTTACCACTCTCAGCTACCTTACTGATGTCCACGCCTTGCTCTGCAGCCATGAAGCCCAGCACAGAGAACACCACAAAGCCTGCAAAGAAACTGGTTCCACTGTTAATGAGGGCCAGCAAGAATGCATCCCTACAGAGAAAGAAAGAGAGATAGAAAGAGAGGGGACACAGAACAGAGAGAATGACTTTGTGAGAAAAAGATGCATTATAATATGAGTCTCACGTAAGATACTCAAGACAAACACTGGCAACCGAAGAGATGGGCTGGGATGGTGAAGAGGGGATCAATAGCAATTTCTCTGAAAGCTGCTGTTGTCTTTGTAGTTGGCAGGTAGAGAGCAGAGAGCAACAAGCCAATGGGAAGTCTGTGTCAACGTCTGAGAGAGGAAAACCCATATTGACTGCTTGCTACATATAAATATATTGAACATTATAATAATGCAGGCATAAATAAATTATGTTGGAGATCTAATTCTCATTTAAGTATGAAATCAACAACATCCCTGTTCTTTGGTTTACACAGTGAGGAATGACCTTCTGTTTATCCTGACAAGTCAAGTCTATCTGGCAACACCGGCCAAGAATCCTTTCTGATATGAAGAATGAATAAACAACAGTTGCACCATGATGGTTATTATAACACTGTGTTCAGAAGCAACCTCCACTTAACCTGAAACACTACTCTTAGGAATGCATGGAATGGATGTGCATAATCAAAACAAAGAGAGTGATTGTTTGAGTTGGAAAGCAGTCCATTTCAAAACCACAATTATTAAGCAAGACTAAAGAAACTGTAATGCTCATTACACACCAGGAAACAAAGTTGTTGGATGGAGGCAACTTTACTCTTGAACCTTACCACTAGTGGTGAAAAAATGTGAAATGTTTCATTTGGGTAGAGGAAGTGCTACATAAACACATCTATCTACTGTAGAATGGTAATTTTAGGACATTTCAGACTCCGCTTGTCAGGCTCAGCTCTGCGCTGCCAGACCTGGCTCAGCTTTCATCAGTCTAAGGGCCGGGTTTCACTAGAAAAGAAGTGGTCGTGTGACCGCGTCAGAAATCGAAAGTGTTTTGACGGAGCCAAAAGTGGGCCGTCATAGATATGGAGAAAACTGAGCACATTTTCAAACAGTCTCTTGGAAGGCAGTCATAGTGCTGCACTTGGTTGTTCACATGAAAAGTAGCAGAAATAGTTGCGTCAAGAATAAAAAAAAGAGCGCTAGAGAGAGGTTCAATCACTGGGCTCCTTTCTTACCTCCACACAACTGAGTGTAAAGTGGGTGTGAATGTCATCGGTTTCGGAAACTTACAGAAATGGTCGGGCACAGACCCCACTAACCCAACATCGGGAAGGTGTTGCCATTCGACCATCCGACGCGCACTGGTGTACTTCAGCCTCACATTACCTTGGCTGCTGACGCTAACATTAGTGTGCCTTTGTGTAAATATCAGCGCGTTATCGTTCTGATGTTTTAGCATGTAACATTTAACATTCTGGCATGTAACATTAACATTTTAAAGTTTAAAGCATGTAATGCCTCGCTAAACATTGGCTAATTTTTGCTCATTAGTATGCTACATTAGCATTAGTCATGTGAAGACGGCTAATTTTTCAAAACTCGTGCTCGAAGATATTTCACTGTGGACCAGACTCTTGGACACATGGACAGGCTGACATTGCGATCCCTACAGCTACACCGCTAGCATGGCTAAAAAAGACATATGAAGTCAAGCTATGTGTTTTGGAAGCAAGTGAACAAGTCCCAAAACAGTCCTGAGCCATAAATGTACTATACATTGGCATCTGTGCCTAGTTTATTTACACATTGCCCCGTCTATTCCTGGGCTACTCTAAGTGCGTGTGAGAAACAGAGCTGAGCTGACATACCTCCGAATCTGAACTCATCTTCTAACTTCCAATTAAGGTCAAGGCAGAGAAAATGTCAGATGGAAAGATACTTATGAGGCTCCTCCTATTATGGGCATTCCAAATATGCACGCAGGTTCTGAGATTTACAAAGAAATGATCCCTATTACTGCTATGGAGCAGGGTCTTACCTCGTAAGGGTCTTAACATGTTTACATATCTGTCTGTTACAGTAAACACATGCAAGCTTATCAACCAGCCTACAAAAGCAGCAGTAGTGAGGCCAGCTGTTGCTAGAAACAATGTAATTCAGGTCTGCTCTCTAATGTTTATTAGCAGCCTAACTGACCTTCTATTGTTCCAGTTCATTTCTGCAACCTTTTAAAAAGAATAATGGCATGATTGCCTGAAAATAAAAGAGAGCTTGTTTCATATTCAGGGCTTGAGGACACTGCACTGATTCTCCTTGACAACCTATTTGCTTCTATTTTGAACTGGGAGGGAAATGACTTCTGTGAGTCTGAAATGTGAGTAGTGTGCTAGGAAGTCTTTGGGCCTTGGATCATAATTCCTGGCACACTCATACAGTGTATTCAAGTCTAATGGTTGTTTCTGTGGCCAGCGAACAGCACAGACCTTACAAAATAGAGAGTGTTTTTTAGGACTGAACTGATCTGTTGGTACTTTATGTTTTCTGCCGGATTGTCTGCAGTGAAAGAAAGCCTAATTCGAGTAGAAATACAGTTTTTTCTCGTTTGTTTGATACTAGTACTCAGGTCTGCAGTCACATGCAGCAGAATGCAGTCTGGCTGATGGTGTTTGTGTTGATGTTGGCCTCCTTCCAGCGACAGTGGTGTCTGATTATATGTTGTGTATAAACTCACTGGTAACAGTTGTTATGGAAGCGGTTGTAGCTGCCCAGCGCAGTCAGGGCTCCCAGTCCGATGGCATAGGAGAAGAAAATCTGAGTGCCGGCGTCAATCCACACCTATCACAAATGGGATAGTCTGAGTAATGTTTCACAGTCTGTTGTCCTATGTTTCTAAGATGTTGATATACAAATCTGTCGTATTTTCTTGTCGCTACACTGCTACAAACAAATGTGCAGCTTATGCAAAAGTTACACCTGTGCTTCTCCAAGTTTGGACCAGTCTGGTTTCAGGTAGTAAACAATCCCATCTATAGCTCCAGGTAGAGTGACTCCATGGGCCAAAAGAACGACGAGAACCAGGTAGGGGAACAGAGCTGTGAAGTATACAACCTACAAAAAGATGGAAAAAGAGAGCTGTGAAGTACACTTCTAGACACTGTAGGTCCAATTTGTAAGCTATACTTGGTTGTGGGGAGGTGAAGTCTGAGTGCTATGCATTAGAACTTGTATTAAGTGAAAATAGAAAACTCCACAGTAAACCCTTAAAACATTTTAACTCCTCACATTACATAAAGTTAGTACATAAAAAGATGCAGTTATATGATGAATTTAACAGGCTAGCTGGAAACGTTTACTGCTTATAAACATGGTCCATCAGCTATGGTCAAATGTTTCAATGTAACTGCACCTAAGAATGTTTTTATCACTTTGATTAAGCAATTACCTGCTTTGCAAATACTCAAGTCTTAAGTAGAAGCCCATTAGGTCCTTCCTGTAGTAGATGTGTAATGGGCCCTGTCATGTTACTTTGAAGAAAAGGTAGCCTGTAAATGGAAAGCCAGACAATTTGTAAACCTCCTGCAATAGCAGGGGTTTTTGGCAGACCTTTTCAGAAGGTAGTCTTTGTCAAGTTATACTGAGAAAGCCACCCCCTGCTACCTAGTAGAAGCATCAAGTCCCAGCTAAATCAGTATGGTAAAAGCAAAGTAGTGAGAAAGCACATATTTGCCTTGATCTAGGGCGAACATGGGCAGAAAAGCCCCTTTCCAGCTCTCAAACATCTACATGGTGGAAAGTTACTAATCGGCTTACAGCTGGCTGGATGGCTGGCTCAATCTCCTTCATTATTTTTTCCCCTCACTCTATGAGCTTTGGCTACTCTGGAGACACAAGTATGCAAACACAGACATCTCCATGTGCTAGAAAATAAGGATGCATTCATTATGCCAACATATGAGAGCACACACATTTAAAAGAATGAGGAGAGGGCATTTTAACTTCTAAATGGAAGTCCCTCTGAACATTGTGTATGTAGAGTACAACATAATAGGGATCTACGTATCAGTGGAAGATTATAGTCTTACTGAAAACTTAAGCTACATATAAACATAAATACATGTGAGAAAACAGGAAAAAATGCAACTACACAAATTAGCAGACATTCAAAGAATGCATGTGTGCGCTTATATTTGTGTTTGTGTATGTGTTTCAGTCTAGAAACTGTTCGCTCACTACACCAAAGCTGATTTGGGGTCAAAGGGCAAAATGCTACAATTATTTAAACCTCTGCATGAAGCCATGCAAAATATTAGTCTGCACTCCATAAACCCAAACTGTGACATCTAACATCAAGAATAATGAATTGTACAGCCAGAAAACACTTTACCTTGCCAGTAGATTTAACTCCTTTCCACATGCAGAAGTAAACAATGACCCAGGTGACTATGAGACACAGCACCAACTCATAGCTGATGTCACCAGGTTCATGCAGCCCACTAGACAGACGAAGCACTTTACGTCTAGGAGGAAGAACACAAAGGTGTGCCCATTAGACAAAAAAAAAAGAGGTTCCAAACACACCTAAGGCAGAGTCGAATACAAAATCAATAGGTGAATAACTTCAACAGGGTGACTGCTACTTACAATATATTTTGCAAGTCAAATTAGGCTTTTATAGGCCATAAAATTAAATCAAGATACATTTTGTAACTGACATAAAAACATCTGAATGATCAGAATAAAGGTCCGCGTGACTGGAAACTCTGGATACATAGCGCACAAACACAGTACATTGTTAAGACCCCTAAAATTCCATTTGGCAGTAGATGAGTGTATTAAAATCTGGCTTTAAGTTTAGATAATAAAATGTATGTTTTAAGACTGCTGACACGCTGCTCAATTCCTCCACGACAATTCCCAGGCAAGGAATGACATACTCCCAGAACTCGATGACTGGTGAGCGCATGCCCTCAGCCTCTGTGCAGCTGCCGTTGAAGAGGAGCTGGGCTGAAGACAGGTTCAACGGGGACGTGGGGGAGAGGAGGTTGGAAGGGGTGGTAGCAGATGATGGTAAAGCCGGCTGGGCAGCACTGCGATTATGGCAGGCACGGCGGAAGTCCTGTGTACAGTTGGGGGTGTTCCAGGGATGTCCACAGGTGGCCCAGGGCAGCTTGTTGGTGAAGGAGTGGAAGAGAAAGTAGAGGCCCCACACCAGAATCATGATGTAGTAGGTGTTACAGAAGAAAACTATCACCATCGAGGCCAATCCCAGACCTGACAGAGCGGGAGAGAGGAAGCCAGAACAGGTATGTCTGGATGTAATGCTCAAATCAGAGGCGATGAACAGAATTAAAGTAGGTTTCTTCAGAGAAATATAAAGGTGTTCTTGGTGCGTCAGACACACTAACATACACAGAGATGGGTACCTTTGAAGAGGGGTGCGATGTTCCAGGCAGAGACCCCTCCCTGCTTCATGAACTGCCCGAGTGCAATCTCCAGGAAGAAGACTGGGATGCCCCCGATGAACACAATAAGCAAGTAGGGGATCAGGAAAACCCCTGCAACATGCAACACACATATTCATCACATGCATCACATTGTATCTGAAGTAACACTGCCTCGTACTGCAAAATACTTTGTACTGATTGGCCGAACATTCAGAATAACTTAAAAACGAGGATTAACTCTGTTCCAGGAACAGGAAATATGTTACTACAGTATAAATCAATAAATTCCTTGTTATCACACTTAACTACATCACATTTGGCATTCTCTACACAATTAGCAGTGGGAGGCACTTGGAGGATGAAATGGAAAGTAAAGTTTGCTAGTTAATTTTAGCTTAGTTGTTCTGGGACTTCCATTGTCATGCACTACAAGATTTGCTGGCATTTGCTGGACCCCGCCTAAGGCCCAAAGTCACTGGGATAGGCTCCAGTCACCCGCGACCCCCAACGGGAACAAGCGGTAGAAAATGACTGACTGACTGGTGTTATGTTAAATGCATGAGCTAGATGCTGTTCAAAATGTTTAGCATACACCATTTTGTTGATTTTCTTTTGCATATTTAAAGTGTGGAAAATTAAAGGAGAGGGGCAGAGACAGAGAGAGGGACCGCAGGAGTAAGACGTTTGCAAATAATTTAGAGAGAGAATTATCATGATAATCACGGTCATAATCATCAACATCTTCAAGACTTCAGATAATTATTGCATTAACATTACATTAAGTTATTCACATTCAAATCACTGGTGAGTTTTTGATCGCTTAACCGTTGGAACCAGGCTCATTAAACAGCTACCTGTTCTTGGAAGGCAAATTATACTAGCAACAGTAGAAAATCGGAGTCCTCTTATCACGTTTTAAGGACACAAACACTGGAATGGCTCAAGCACACAATACAACAAGAAACAGTTGAGAGGAGGAAGCAATAAAGGGCAACAGAGCGAAAGCCAGGAAGAAGGACAGACAAGGCCACACATAAGAGATGCATTGAAAGTGTATGTGGGAGATAACTGCATCGTCTTCCATTCCACAAGTGTTTGGAAAGTTTTGGTAAGTATTGTCCTTGAGAGGAGGCAGACGAAGGACTATGAATTGGTGACGGAAAAAAGACAATAGAGCCCAGCAGGAGTTATTAGCCCTGATAGAGACATCCAGGACTTTTTTAATTGGTAGTAGTTGGCCCTAGGGTTGCTCCAGTTTTACAATATGCTGTGGTATGAAAATGGACGTTTATCATACCATGTACATTTGCTTACCTACGGTATTGAATTTTACCGTATTAGTCTTATTACTTTTTTTTTCAAGTTTATATCACGTTTCATGTCTGTCAGAACATAATATTTTGTGAAATTATAATGAAGTGTTTGTTCAACCAAAACAAAACCCCTTCTGTTTTTATTCCTTTAAGGGTCATTGTAACTGATAATAACAATAATAATTGTGTAATACCGTATACTGGGAAAATCTCATACCATTGCAACCCTAGTTGCTCCAGGGCAATTAGATTGTACTCAGTGTTTTCTATAAATAATCTCCATTTGGATTCTCATACTGTAGGAGAAGCTTGCTGTGATCAGGAATACACGGCAGAAAAAGATATAAAAAAATGCGGCATAAGATATTTAACTCACTAAATCTATGGTAATTGCAACGACTTGGTTTAAATACTAGCATAAATGGGTGATGCCACCACAGTGCGCAGATGGGAGGGAGTCACATAACCGGCTATGACGCAGAGTAGAGAGAGGCTAAGAAGAAAGGAGGGAAAGACGGATACATCACAGGAGAGGGAGGCAGAAAAACTGGGACAACGCCGTGGCAGAGGAGGTTTAACAAATACAAAAATGACACATCAAGACATCAACCTGGTTGGCTCTGCAACAGTGCTATTGATTGACAATTTGTGCCTCATTCAGTCCATCGTTCTTTATGTCATTCTCTGAGAGCAGAGGGCTGTAGCCTTATAAGGAAACATTCAGTGTGAGTCTAAGAGAGAAAGGGGTGGGAGAGTGAGAGAGACACAGACAGAAAGAGAGATGCAATAGGAGGCGTGAATGGAATGAATGGAGAAAATGCTGTGCTGACATACCCTAACATATTGGCCAAATCATCGAGGAACTGCATCCTTAATAGGCTTAAGTAAATCCTCTCCAATCATAACTGGACCAGACACATCAGGCTTAGCAACTGATTTTTAAATAAATAAATAGCTGAGATTTGCAGAGCATTAATTCCATGCAATTAAAGTACATTCATCTATTACTGTCTCCAACGGAGTGTGTCCTTGTTTCAGTAACAAGCAGGTCTGACTAAGAGCCCCAGTCCTTATCTGATACGGTTGTTGTGTTACAAGGTGTACCGTGGCTCGGTCAAAGGCATAAAATGAAGTACTGTAGCAGACGTGGCTGTGCTGACGCTGGCGGGAGGAAAGGACGGGCACAGTCACAGGACGGTTATTGTGTGACATATCCATATGCCTCCTTATCAGGAGGAGAGTGGGAGAGAGCACCTTTGTATGCTACATGAGTGCTGGGCAGGAGCACAGGGGGTGGACTGTGTGAGGCAGGCCATTGTTATATGATACCAGAAGGTGGGTATCAGAGCCACGGGTCACAAGACACACACACGGGGGAGAGGGAGGGCTGGTTTTAAGACACACACACACACACACACAGCCGTACATTCAGTTTCATTTCAATGAAACGCCTCATAAACAAATAGAAAAGTAGGTAGGGCAGAGATAACAGAAGTCAAGGCCAAGAGCGGCAGTTGGGGCAGGCTACTATTGCAAAAGTTGGCATAAATAGGAGGATAACCTTATATGCCATTGAGAGAGCAGCGGGAACACTGTAGGGCAACTTGTACTAAATCCGTCTGTTAAGCAACGGGCGGCTATAATAAATAAAACGAAACCACGTGGGTGGGCACGGCTTTTCAGCTACGTGCTCACAGCCACGCAGGCCCTGCTTTGTACCTATTACATCTATAACACTATTATGTCTCACTATGCTGCCTTTCACTGTTGCCCTACAAGCTGTCAGGAGTGTCTGAGTTTATCTAAACTATTACAAACTGATGAACCAGGGCAACTTTTAGAAAATGCATATTGTATTCTAGATAACTGTGGCTCTAAATCATTTTTCATTTTGACCTAAAAATGATATTTCATTATATTTCAAGAGTGTTGAAGAAGTCAGAATGATTGTTGTTTCAGCTCAGCATTCGACACAATCACCGCCATGGAACTTGTAGGCAAGTTCAGCACTTGAGGCCTAAAGTCCCACCCTCTTTTAGTGGACCCCAAAACTGTTGGGATTGGCAGACGACCCAGGAAAACGAGAGGTGGTCCGCGCGCTGATGTTTGCAAGCTTCCAAAATGTTTATTGATGCAATGTTTGTGGCAGATGACACACCTCCTCTAGGTGACCTGCGCGCTCAGGGTGTTCACCCTGCAAAGCCCTGACTGCGTCTTCCGACATGTAGGAAAGTGAATTATTAAGTTTGCAGATGACACCACCATCTTTGGCCAGATTGCAAGCAACAATCATACTGGGAAAAAGTCATAAACCTTGCAGAGTGGTGCACTATATGAGTAGCTTGAATGATGAGTTCATGCACAAAAGAACTGTAATACAAGATAAGCTCACTAATTAATATAAAGTACATAGTCCTATGTAGTTTTCGAAAATATCGACCTTGAATATCATTCATAAGTACCAAAGTACTGAAAAAGTAGAGATTTTAAAGTAATACTCATCATATGTTCATTGTAACTGTGTTCCTTTGTGTGCATGCATAACACAGAGACCTACATTAACTACACCGTGCTTCTGAAGCTCACCTCCTCCGTTCTTGTAGCAGAGGTAAGGGAAGCGCCACACGTTGCCCAAGCCGACAGCAAAACCCACACAGGACATGATGAAGTCCATCTGTCTGGTCCAGGTTTCTCTCTCCACCGCTGGTACTGCTACAGCCCCATTTCCAGTCCCAGCTGCAGCCCCGTCCTGGGTCTGTGGTGGGCCAGCCCCTCCGCCAGCTCCAGGCACAGGTACCAGGGGGCGAGCTGATCCCCCCCCCTCCTCCTCAGACAGGGTCCCTGCCTCCAGCTGGGGGAGACTGATTTCACCTGGACAAGAAAAAAAAGAAAAGACGTACAAGGGTCAGATGAGAAAGAAGAATAGATATCCAGAAGAAGGAAGCAGACAAGGAGAACGAATGGAAACAGGTAAGGCAGCAGGAATAAGTATGTCTGAGAAACACTAATAAAATATCCACATTCTTATCACAGAGGACTGAAGACAATATTCTAGCACCACTCATATCTAAAATATGCACATCCGCAACTTCGCATCATACGTCAGCACTGGAGACAGATGAACCACAGTCTCTTGAGCGAGACCTGCACTGAATGGAAGAGGGATACTGCGTGTTTTCCAAAATGCCAGTACAACCTTAGCCACAAACCTCCACTATGCCGCATCAGGGCTGAAATACATCTCTCCATATACATTCACTAGATATTTTTTCTGTAATCTGCCCTCACGCAGTTCATGTTTGGGCTAAAATCGTGTTGCAGTTGTACTGTCATCGCTGAGCGAGCCCACCCCCCAGGTGTCCCTTCTCTCTGTTAGAGAGTGATTAGTGTGCTGCGGTACAACACAGCACAGAGCCGGTTCAAGGCATATCTCCTGTCACTCTCGAAGCTTTCATTTTCTCTATTCCACATGCACGCCACTGAACGAGCGCATGCACACACTCGAACACAAATAAAGGGATCGTGTCACTTCATTAGGGCCATTCCATGATATCAGTCGGCCGCTCTGTGCTGGATGCAAAGCAAGGCAGCTGAATCCAGATCAGAGCAGTTTGAGGGTGTGTGTGTGAACACAGGAGGGGAAAAGAGTGGGGAAGGTAAGGGATGTCAGAGCAACTTAAGAGGATACCTGTGGTATCAGATCATTTGTGTGAGGAACAGCAACACGGTATATACTATACAGTATGCGGTGATTTAAAGTTAATCGACATAGATCACTTGTTATGTAAACCCTAAATACTAACCTACCCTATGGAAATAGACTGATGAGTCACCTAATTTTACAAGCAGGACAAGCCTTACCATTTACCAAGCTAAATGATGATGCTCTCATGATAGTGAAGTAAAACTTGACAATTATTTGTTTGGGGATAATAAGTATATTCTGTATTCGCCAGGAGGGACACCTGTTCATCACTATATTTAGCTTCAAAATGACTTGCATCAAGTTGAGTCACCTCTGGTGTGAAGTGTACATTGAGATATCCCTATGTGTATGTATATTGTGATGGGAAATATAGACTGGGGCAGGCAAAGTGCAGCTTGCCTGGGGTGCTCTTATCCCCAGAGAATCATGCCAAAGCAGTGGCTGAGGCAGGGATGCTCTCATTCATCCGCATGTGCTCATGTTTTAGCTAGTGGCTGAATCATATGGTTAACAATATGTAGCCTGATGATTAAGCAGCGGAACTCATACGTCAAACTCACCTTGGCTGTTCTCTTCCAACTCAGGTGACATGTTGTTCGGTAGCGGCACAGAAATAGACTGTATTTTTCGAAAAGCAAGGCTGGCTGATGGTTTAGCCAGGGGCTGCTGAAGTTTTTATAAATGTGCCTGGCTAACAAGGCAACCGGCGCGCTAAGAGAGGCAGACAGAGAGACGTAGCCACAGTATGCGGTGCTCCAGTTGTCTTTTTGATTTTCTGAGTTTGTTATTTCGCCTTCTTGAAATGATTAAATCGCAGTTTTTATATGATTATCACACGTTGGAACCCTCAGCTCAGCCAAGAGATGGAAATTTTCACAAGGCGCCGCAGTCAGTTCAGCCGTTGACAAAGGAAATTCAAAAGCAGTCGACGAAGCACTTGAAGGTAAGCCTGAAGAATCTCATGGATAACAGTTAAATGAAAATTATACTGCGCCTTAGGGTGAAGATGTTTTGTTCAAACAGCCCAGTCAGAAGTCCATTAACCTGTAACGTAACGCTACGTGATGCAGAGGTTCGACGGACGAAGAATGTGATCTGCCCCGCGGTCAGTTAGCTGTGACGGACGCTCCCCCCGCCTCCTCCCGCCCGCCGCCGGCTGACGTGATTGGCTGAAGCCAGCCCAGTGCGGCGCGCACAGCATCAGCAGCACCACTCCGTCAAAACGAGAAGGGTCACAAGGATGGGTTTATCACACTCCATACGTCCTTGACCTGAAAACACACAAATAAAAGCAGATAAACGCCCCCAAGGGCTTTCTGGTGGCGTTTTGCTCTGGTTATTTGCTCTATACCTCGAGAAGGACGGGACAGAGAGTGGAGGGTTCCCAACTTGGAGTGCAGGGAGCCCCATGGGCACAGAGGAGCCGCAAATGGCCCCTTCACAAATTTACTGTAACCCTTTTCAGCTAGAGTTATCTTAAAAAGTAGTTTCGAATAGGTATATGTTATGATTTTTCTGTATACAGAAATTCTAGTTCACAAGGGTGTAGCTAGGATTTCTGGTGCCCACATAATTAGCCTTGGCAAATAGTTCCTGATGGACCTTTCTGGCCCCCTCTAGCTGTAGTCCCTATAATCCTCACTACCACCACCCTGCCCACTAGTGAAGGATGCCTAACCCTAACTCACCAGCACTGTGGCTGCAGGAGAATAAAAGAGTGTATCTGTCTACAGCCAGTGTCAATGGGGATTTTTTAAAAATTGTTAACATGTTATTAGTGACAGACACCAATATCTCACTTACATATATGCTTCCAGAGAGCGTGGACTCAAAGGAACTGGTGCTGACAGGATGCTAGTGCACCAGAACCATTCCTGAACTATAGCTCATATTTAACACACAGAAATTGTAGAGCTGTATGTGATGTTGGGCGACATCTAGTGGACTTGGTCTATATCAACAGGTTTGCATAAATGATCACACTCACAACACCACTAATAAAACATTGCTTTATATATTTCATGACATAGAACAAATACAATAAAATACATTAACAGACTTAGTGCAACATCAAGCAGTAATAAATATGCATTCCTTTAACTTAAATCACCAAACGGTGGTAATAAATAACACTAAAATAAATACTCTCAGTTACAGTAAATATTTTTGAGTTGTGAGGATACAAAGTCAAAAAGTCCATCAAAGATCTAAGTTTGAATTACACCTGAAGGACTGGCCTCGCACAGCCAGTGTGACAAGCCATCATTTTGTCCAGTCAAGAACAATCCTGCATTTGCAGTAGGTGTGGCAAACTCGTATTAAATAACATACAGATATGATAAACAGACATACATGATCTCACAAAAACGTCCCTCAGGTACACGTTTACAGATGAATATTGAGATATGGCTTGTACCAAAAGGCTTTAATTCTATAGCAATAAATAACACTAACCCCCAACATGGGCAGGTGCCTAGTAAACCTAAATGGAAGGCAGGTAAGCAAGTGACATTTTCTTTAAGGTGCGATTTGATAGAGAATGGCATTCACTCTGTTTAATTCATATATATCTGTTATTTATGTCTTAAATTAATTGAAAGGAAACTAATGCATCTGTCCACCACCATTCTATATTAAAATCCACAAACCTTCCTAATAAAATGAACTCGTTTATTAAGTAAATGTGGATATCCAAGCAATGGCTTGGGATATATGATGCCAGACAGATTTACTGAAAGGAGAAGATATCTGGGATGTTTTTTTGTGCAATTTTCATTTCGACTACAGCCTCTGATATTGTGGAAAAGACTGCCAGACCTCACCGGCTTCATAGATGCGAAATGGACTCGGTATTAAAATGATGGTCGCTTGGTCTTATCATTAAAAAGGCCCGGCTATAGATCCTGGTGGAGGTCACTGTGTGGGAGAGGTTGGTAATGCTCCTCCATGCCCGACCTAGCTTGATGTCTTTTTGAAACTAGTCTCTGGTATCGGGCCTGCTGCTGGTGGTCTGGGTCCACATTTACCCAGCTGTTGGCCACCCACTTCACCCCTTGCCTGACTGGGCAGTCACCATGAAGGGAATACTCATCTAGCTCACCCATCCAACCTATGGAAGGCAGGGGAGAAGATGAATAGCATTTAACAAATTCAAATAAATGTCAACAACAAGCCCTAATAAACTCTCAGAAAGAACACTGGATGATTAGAGGACAAAACTAGACATTTCTAAGCTAGAACTGACTATGTATTTTTTTGGAAGAGGACTCATGTTTCAGTGCAAACCCAAAGCTTCTGTCTTTATTAAAGTGAATCCTAAATGTCATTGTGCTGGCGAGTGAGATATTGCCACTGTTGCAATGACCATATGGCCGTACGTCTCCACAATTTTAATATCTCATGGTATAGCTGTCCTATGTTGTGGCTTTATTAGGTACCTCAATAAGCTAGATTTGAAGATTATTTAAATGGGTTATCCCTGCTCATAGGAGTCATCCCAGTCTCGTATAAAGCTGGGCCACTCTCCCTGAATCCAATCAGATAATCATTTCATTACAAGAGGTTATGATCGTCACAACAGATTGAATGAGATGATTTACAGAAAACTAAAATCAAGAGTGGAGAGAGAAGTCATGAAATTGTAGTTTGCAACCATTTGAATTGCGCTTGTCTCGTCCTCCCATTACAAGCATGGCGAATTTTGCGAAAAACAGTTTGGTTTGTCAGTTCTGGGTTGCTGTAGAACATGGCGTTGCAACAAGGGGACCCGCTCCCGATGAAAACGGCTTATTCTAAGGTTACGAAAACACAACGATTCTTATTTTCAGGTGATTATACACTAATTAAAAACAAACCGATGAATATTATATTCCATTTCTACATGTTACACGCTGGACCTTTAAATGTGGTTTTCACTTCTTTAAGGTGACAAGCCACAGAGAAGTTGGGATTGAAAAAGTACACTCGCATGCTTGGGTCTCCCTGGATTCAGGCCTAAAGGCTTTTAACATGGGGTTTGATGTACACTGCTTCCCATAATAGAAGGATCCCAATCAACATACTGGAGTGCTCACTGGATACGTGTGTGCAAATGACACAGCTAAAGCCTTCTGTTCTTACCTCTGCCATCAGAGAGATGGTTGTACCAGAGGAGAGCTGTCCCAGCAGAAGGTTTTATTCTGAGGTTCCCTCTGCCACATGTCTCCTGGGTGTCTGTCAAATCAACTCCATCCTGAATCAGTGCCTAGGACACAGAAAACTGTAAACAGCTTGTGTCTAATTCTTCTTTTGGCACACTGTGTTCAGTTAGGTGTCAGATTCCTTGTCATGGGTCAGCATTGTCTGCATGTTATCAGCAGCATTCAGGTCATGCTCAGTTATCATCATTTCACAGTGGCAAAAAGAAAAAGAGGCATTGCTGGTTTATGACTGTGGGTTGTGAAAGCACACTCACCTGCTCTTCATAGGTACGGTTGTCTGCCACAGGAAATGTGGTCTCACCACCTTCCTCTACAGAGCTGAGGTAGAATAACATGGTAAGATACCTGGAATAAAACAAGGAAGGAAGCGACAAATACAGATCATTGTAAAAAATGTCTCCCCATAGCCGAAAGAGCCATTATTCTGTTTTATGCACCAGCACTTTGATTAACTGTCTAAAAGCAATGAACATAGTTTAGCAATAAAATTGCATTTCGAAAGTAATCATTTTGGGAAACAGGTGTGTTTATAATCTAAAACAATTTTCCAACCATAACACCAAAATCTGAGTAAAGCAGAGTAAAATATAATCTACATACTATATTATGTATTACAAGCATAGGTGTAATCAGTCAAATGATCATGAGAGGTCAAAAGAAAAGCTAAGCGAATCTGGAGATGAAGGTTGTCTGTGAAATTACACAACTACTGAACTGCCAAAACCTGCACAGTAACTAAATGAAAATTAAACAGAAAATGCATATAATACATACCTGCATGAGACCTCTGTGAGAGCAGATGTGTTTCCTGCAAGTCGTGTGTGCGCGCAGGTAGTCTCTGACTGAGAAGGGCTGCTGTCATGGTGGGCATTACTGAAGTCTCCGTGCTCATAGCGAATCACCTCCAGCGGCTCACTCAGCTCAACCAGTGAAGAAGGCAGACGTGACAGACTGGTTACTCTGAGCAAAAGACATAAGAGAGCCAAATACAAGTATTTTATAAATCACGGGTGTCTGGGCTCCTACTGTAAGAATATCACAAAGTTTGTGTGCGTGTGTAGTTACCTGTTCCTGAGTGTGTGCAGCACATGGTGGGATCCCGGGCCTTGGTAAAGCCACGTATGTTTGCTTCTCTGTTTGAACTGAGTCTGGAGCTTCCCGCTTCGCTGTTGTCCTGGGCGCTGGGACACATCATAAACACGCCTAAAGTCCTCCAAGGTCAGCATTCCTGCCAGAAACACACACACACACACATTCCTTAAGTACACTATTTCTATTCCTTCATATAACTGGGAGCCTGGGAAATAAAATTACAGCTAAAATAAAAACTCATAACTATAGATATGAATGAGTGAAATTATTAAACCAGTCTTTCAGTTGTGCAGTATCACCATTCAAGTTCAGTTTTAATTTAATATTGAACAATGTAGCGAACAGTAGGCTATAACAGCCTCCCTTCTCTCTTTTCCTCCATTCCTTCCCTCTTTGTCCAACTGTACGCTGTTACTCTCAGCTGAATGAATGTCTGACCCCCATCAGTTCCCCTGGGAGACCGCGCCCCAGCCGCAACAATAGCTCTGGGGTGCCAGAGAAGAGGTGGCCGGGGATGGGGGGTATGGGGGGTGGGTACAGGGGATCCGGGGGAAAATTAAGAAAAAGAGCTGGAAAATAATCAGTTTTTAATGAGAAAGGATGAGGCACATCCGGACCAGGATGTGTTCGCCTGGCACAATGGCATCACGTCAAAACGGTGTCACCCCTCTTCCGGCCTTGCCACTCACAAAGACTCGCACGCAATCACAGCCTCTTAGTCTTACAGTACCAGTACACAACCACTGCAGACACACACACACACACACACACACACACACACGCACACACACGCACACACATGCGCACACACACGCACTTGCACACACAGACACACACAAAGATTTATTATTTACACATTTGAATTTGACATGCTCATGCTCAAGTGAATGAAAGTCCTATAAAGCTCTCTTTTGGAAGCACAGAAATCAGACGAGGATAAACGTCAACTAGCTGTGAAACGTGAATAGTAACACCTGTCTGTATTTGGATTTGAATCTTTGCTCATTTAACTCGCTTTTCTTGCATTTTTGGATATCTTTGTCTTAAAGAGCTCAATCAGAAAATTTCCTTTAAATTGAGAAAGTTACATTTAAAATCATGGTTAAAAGATGAATTCATTCAGTTTCTCACAAATTAATTTTTTAGTAATTGAAGTAATTCAAACTTGTACTGTAAGTGCCCCAAAACTCAACTTAACCGATGCTGTGTCCTATATGGAATCAGGCAGGACAGTCACATATGTACTGACACACACTTGGGCAAAAACACACAAAACAACAGGACCACTAACCTGTTGGGCAGGCTTTCAGACCAGTGAGTATCTGCCGTAAGTTGTCTGGGTTCAACCAAGTTCCATCCCGAGAGCGCCAGTGACTCACAATCTGGAGGAGAGAACAGAATGTTTTTCCTAAATCAAATAAAAAGTGTAACGCGTTCTGACAGTTCATCTAATTTTTCATTACTTGGAATGGAATTTTCTGGAAATCTATTTTGCTCCTACGGCTCCCTGGCATATGGACACAAGATATGTCCCTTTTGTCACCTCCTGCTTCTGCAGCAGCCCATCCTGGTTTAGGTCCAACAGACTAAAGACCTCCTCTGTGCTGAGAGAAAGCAGTGGCTGGTTTGACCCCTCTTGTCCCTGGCTGGGTGCTGTCGTCTGGCTCTCCATCAGACCCTTGAGCTGAGCCAGCTGGACCACCACACGGCACTCCTCCTCTGACAGGAAGCCAGGGATCTCTGACAGGAACAGGAAAAAGACAACATTGGTGAATGTTAGGACACAGTGCAGCCTTGGACATGCGTGGTGTGATGCTGCCAATACCTTTCAAAGCTCCTTGGGACACATTTATTTCACATACTTACCCAATTCATAAAATGCACAAAATTAGTTTATCCATGACAAAGTATATGAAGTCTATATTTTCCCCATGAGAGACTGAAAAAACATTCTGTCAGTTTATTTCAGTTGCTGATTTTTGAAAAGCACAAAGTAACTGCAACACTATGTGACCAAATACACAATCATGGAAAGGAAAGGTCCATATTATCATAATACCAGTCTACCCAAGATTAGAGTGAGGATCCAAGGATATACAATCTATCAAAAGAGATTGGTTTGGAGATTCTGAGTTTGTTCACAGATGAATTGTTGTGCATAATGATTCACACGTTCACACATGAAGATTACACATGACGATTGGGTAGCAGTGAAGCCACTAATTGATCAAATGTAAATAAAGTGAAACCTTTTCTTTTCAATTGCTGATTCACACCAGTAACAGTTGTTGATGTCTGTGCCATCACTTTCGAAAATAATTTTAACATTGTGAAACAAGTGTGAAAATTCCCACTCACAACCTACACTCACACACATCAAATGAACCTTTATTGCACACCTGAGGTGGTGAGTAAGTGATTGACTTTTAAGTGGATTAGAAAATCTCAGTGCTGGCTTGATCTGTCAGACTAAATGGATTACTTTAGATTGCCTAACAAAACCTTTCAGTGTGAAGGTGCAATTCTGAGATAGTTTGATCAGTGTATGCTAATAATAGTATGATTAGGATGTGTGGGCCCTGAAAAGCTAGGCAAATCCCCCAAAAGTCTTATCACAGTGGATTAGTTTAACACTTTCTCACTGAAACACAGACTCCTAACAAGCCAATTTTGTTCAGAAAATAAAGTTCATGCAGAAGCTAAATTAATTTACATGTTGTAATAAACCAGACTAATACGTTTTTTATTAAGTGTTTAAGCACAGGAACTCTTTAGTGACAGTATACATACACTGTGTTTATAATGAGTACAAGCTATTCCCCTAAGTCACTCCCCAGTGAGCCATTTGTGGTATAGCCTATCCCACGGGCAGGTTTAATGAGTGACGGCACTGGACTTCTCCCAGAGGAGGGTGGAAACAACGCGGGCTTACGGGAGTCAGTAATTGCTAATATTAATTAGTACAAAGCAGTAAAACAATCATTTACACCTTCTATACTTAATATATATAAGTAATGTTGTTCCAAGCCCCCCCCCATTGAAACAGTCTATCTATTTTCTCCATTTTGGTCATGGCTGGGTTTCCTAGAAAATTAGTTAATCCAGCAAAAAGTCCTATTTCATGTATTATAAACATTTATTGAACTTATCAGACAGATCTTAGTGTGAAGGCACAAATGACTGTTTCATGGTTCCCCTCCTGTTCTCTTCCAGCAATCCGTGTCTCTCAGTCATTTCCCCTTCTTAATAAAAGGCTTCTGGCAGGTTGGCTGCCTGTACAGTAGAGACCTTGTTTGTCACCGTGTCTTTTACACTGTACCCACTTGGTTAATCCCTTTTGTCCAGCCAAGCCTCATTAATCTGGATAACTGATATGAATGAACCGAGCCTTC
Organism: Coreoperca whiteheadi; assembly: GCA_011952105.1. Taxonomy (NCBI): domain Eukaryota; kingdom Metazoa; phylum Chordata; class Actinopteri; order Centrarchiformes; family Sinipercidae; genus Coreoperca; species Coreoperca whiteheadi. The sequence goes on along the minus strand of CM022479.1, from coordinate 18,032,707 downwards.
CTCTTCTCCCTCCCACCACTGTCTCTTTCTCCCCCGGAAAGGAAGTGACCTGCTTGTTTGAACAGGAATCAGGCCATGGCTGCACAGCAGGACAACACCAATTTTGTTTGTGTCCTACGCACATGTTCACGCACAAAAAGTGCGCACAAGCGCTGCAATATTGATTATTTTCAGTATTTATTAATATGCTGGTTATTTTTTTAGTTTATCATCTGGTCTGTAAAACATCACTAGTGGAAAATTCCAATGTCCCAGAGTGGTGATGTCACCAAATGTCTTGTTTTGTATGACCAACACGAACCCCCCAAATACTCTATACTATGATGTAGGACAAGGAAAAACAGCATATCCTCACATTGGAGAAGATGCAACCATTGAATTCTGGTTTCGTCAAAATAGTTGTTGTTGCATGTTGATTATCTTCTCTTGAAGGGTTATAGCTCTACAATAACCTCACCCTGTGGGTAGCTTAATTCTATCCTTACAATTCTCATGAATAATAAACTCTTAAGTATCCATAAAAGCATCCAAAGCTTTCCCTCTTAGCGGCAAGGGTGGATAAAAAAAAAAGAAGCGCAAAGAGGTCAGGGCGGGGCATGGTAGTTCGGTGTGGGTTGGAATAAAATATGAGATCGAGGGAGTGGAGGAGTTTCACAACATGAGGGCCAGTCTGTTTCTCAATTCAAGCTGTGGGGATGGAAATGGCAGAAAGCCAAATGTATCCCAATGCCAAATCATCCACTTTACTAATCTTGAGCTCTGTCAAACACACTTAAATCTACGCATAAATGCAAGTGGATTCACATCTCAAATAACACTTAAATGTGTGCCCCCAATCCTTCTCCCTACTGTTCTCTACACCTCCCCTTACCCCTTCCTATGCAAATGTAATCACCACCCACTATAAATACACCTATTCAACCATCCTCTCCTACACTGTCACACAGGGGTCTTCATTCACTCAAGAGACACGCTTCAGGATTGCTCCTCCTTTCCATCTTCTGCCCCAGGATGACCGCAGTGCTCTGCCCTCATTATATCTCCAAAAAGTGCTCCCATTCTGCCTGTCTACTATTTCTCCTTCTGCTTGCTGGGAATAGCAGCACAATTGTGCTTGGTCCTGGTAGAGGAAGGGCAGGGCTGGAGGGACGAGCGAGGGCTGAGGGCAGGGTTAGAGCTGGAGTAAAGGACAAAGGCGGGGACAGGGCAAGTATTGAGGGCAACACTGAAACTAGATTTGGAGATACTCATGTTTCTAGACCAGGAGCTGCAGCAGAAGATGATGGTGAAGTGTGGGGCGACCCTGATACTACTACTGGCTTCAGGTCCATGCTTTCTATAGCTGAAAGTGGACTGTGGGAGCCCCGAAGGTACTCTCGCTGTGTCCCTATCCCGTCAGGCATGGCCTTGTGCCAAAACATCGGTTATGACACCATGAGGATGCCTAACCTGCTGGGCCACGAGTCTCCAGCTGAGGCTGTACAGCAGAGTGCCAGCTGGTTGCCACTACTTGCCAGAGAGTGCCACCCTGATGCCCGCATCTTCGTCTGCTCTCTCTTTGCACCCATTTGCCTTGACAGGTAAGTATTACACAAACAAAGCTTTTTTTTGTTTAGCATATATTTGCCAACCATTTCAAGTCACAATTTGACTTTTTGTAGGAATTGTGATTCACAGGACACCTGCTCACAAGTTGTTGTTTAGAAATCCACTTGATATTGTAGTAGTGTGGTAGCCAGGGTCCCAGTATAAAAATCACCCTTGAAGTCAGCTGGGAATGATTAATGAATAAAGAAATTGCTACGATTTTAAATTAATGACAAAGTTACACAGGAGCAGGGTCATCAAGGGTTAACACCTTTGAAAGCTATGCAAATTGGTGCTGGTCTCTGAGGAAAGTCCCCAGTTTCACACAGAAACGAAGCCATCAAAGCACCATAATCTCCTTTTTTATCACTTAGCACCCCCCCCAGTTTAGAAACAGAAAAACAAGCAACCCAATGTTATCTAAGCCACTCTTGTTTGTTCCCTACCACGACACTATTGATTCAAATCCTTTCATCTATTCCATGTTACCCACGTTCCCTTACCATCTCTATTTTGTCAGGTTTATATCACCCTGCAGGAGTTTGTGCGAATCTGTACGGGACAGTTGTGCACCAATCATGAGTTGTTATGGCTACCCCTGGCCAAACATTCTGCGCTGTGACCAGTATCCTGCAGACCATCTCATGTGTATCTCCTCCATCACCAACAGCACTGTTCACACAGAAGGGCGTAGAGGTAAGAAACTGACAACATAGACACATACGCTCGCGGTGATGTCATTCAACAAACAATTAAATTAGTGGTTTGGCAATTTCAGCGCCCCAGGCAAGCTGCCGGGATTGTGAGCTCGGAGAGACCTCTTCTTCAAAAGACACACTGGAGACATTTTGTAGGAGTGATTTTGGTGAGTATCAGTATTCTTCCACCTCTTCTCTCCAGTCTGGTCCTATTATTGATTATATGTTTTATAAGTTTTTTAGCACACTGCTCCTGAGAAAGTTGATGCCAATCATGCTTTGTGTTTATCTGCTTTCTTCCCAGTTGTGAAACTGCGTCTAACACGGCTCAAGTATAGTCCAGTAAGCCTGTCTCAGTTCTCGTTGGCTGCAAAACTGGACGTTCTGAAGCATGGACCCCTGTTAAGTGGCCAGATCCGCTCCCGCATCGAACTGTGGCTGGAGAGGGATGCCACCTGCGTAAGAAACATGACGCGGCACCACCAACGAGGTGGGACCTTCGTCGTGACAGGCACAGTGCACGGTGAGCGCCTGGTGGTCAATAAGGCTTACGCCTGGCAAAGACGAGACAAGAACCTGATGGCAGCTGTGCGCAAATGGAAACATCACAGATGCAGGAGCTAGGACTATCTGCTAGGCTAGAAAATTAAAAAGAACTGAGATTAATCATTAAACAGCTTTGCATAGGGAAAGGATAGACATTTAAGCATTAGGATTTGACTAAATATCGATGACTGTAAATTATGCTTGGGGTTGTCTTTTCAAATCATGTCCAAATTTCTGTGGTTATGGAAGAAATAACATGCAGTCAGCTGGTCACAAAGGCTTTTATAAAGAACCACCACTGTGTCTCCCAGGCAGTGGAGGTCAAAGAAATAAAGGATGTTTAATAGAAAATGTACATATGTGTGAATTTTAAGTAAATATCGCTGGTCCATATTTGTACGGCTTTGAAAAAAATAAAGTTGTGTTCTAAATCCTGATCAAATGCCATTTATTCACCAAAAGCAGATCATACCTAAAGACCTCAGTGCGCTTACCAAACAGCAGAGGTTTCAGGCTTATGGTCTTCATCTCATGTGTTCTGCCTGGCACGAGGGACACCTGCTGAACATGACCCACCTGCAGATGGAGAAGAGACATTATCAACACACTCACAAGATGGGGTTTCCAATGCACGGACATTGCTAAAGCGGTTGTGAGTCACATTCAATTCTGATGAATTTATCAGAATAATGCCCGTTTTCTTACCCGTATCCCCTCAATGCGCGGCAAACTGAAACTACTACTATAGTCCTCCACATGTAGCTCCCTTGAAGCTGGGGAAGGATGGGGCAAAGGGTTTCTACTCTCGCTGACTGATGCTGAGGTGGCCTCGCCTCCACTGACCAGATCCCCGGGGCCGTTGTTGTAGTGCACGTAGAGCAACAGGCCGATGACATTCAGGATGTACACATGGAAGAAGACCATGACCACAACAAAATACGCCCGAGAGCAGATGCTACTTCTCTGGACGTGCAGTCGAGTGGAGCGAAAAGGGGGATTGTGGGGCGATGGTAACGGTTTGTCGCCGTCGTCGTATTCTTCCTGCTCCATTAAATCTTCAAAAGCTTGTTCCATTTTCTCGCCCCACACGATCGCAAATCAATCGCAACGGACAACTGGAGCGCTCTATTCACTGGGTAACTTTACTGCCAATGTCTATCACTTTACGTTACGTCTGCCTGATAACGTTAGCAAGCCTCGCTAACGTTGGCTACGGGGCAAACCCCACTGCAAACGCCTGGCTGTTTCGACAGAAAATCGACGCTGTCGTCCCTGCTGCTTTTGCCCAAAGAAACCGGGCCGCTCCGCGCGAAAAAGCAGGTCAGCCGACAGTCGTTTACCTTGATAAATAAATGTGTCATCATTAACTGAAGTCCCTTAATCCCGTGTTAGCTAACTGGGTGGTGCGCTGCCCCTGACAACCTGCCTAACAACAAGACGGGCGAGCTAACGACTGCAGAGGAGCGGCCGCTTCAGGTCCCACAGTAAACCGTTAGCGGCCTCTAACGGTCAATGCCGGAGCAACGCAATGGTCTGGACCACTGACTGATGTTGTAACATACACAGAAGAGGTGGAATAACCATTGACTTAAGTAAAAGTAATTCAGCAGTGTAAATATACTCCACTACAAGGGAAGGTTCTACATTCAAGAGGTAACGTTAGGCCTCTTATCTGGTAATTAGCAGCTGTCAAAAACGGAGGCGAGTAACATTACAATATCTGCCTTGAAACGTAACGTTAGTGGAAAAGCAGCAAAAATGGAAATGCTTATGTAAAGTACAAATAGCCTACCTCAAAACTGAACTTAAGTACAGTATTTTAATAAATGTACTTTCTACCACTGCACGGCAAAGCCAAGATTTATAGTCATAAATCCGAATCCCGCCAGTGCCATCCCAAACCCCAAAGACATTTTTGCCTCGTCATCAACACATTTTCCAAATGAATTAATCCTTTTTCATTCATTCATCATGGTGTTAATTCAATTAAATTGGCTACTCCAACACTTTAGTATTGCACTTCTATAAAGTTGGGGGAATTACAAGAGGCAGATTTGAAATAGATTGGTCAAAATGGACGCAGCAGAGGCGGAGAAGTCTTGATTTTTAGTCTCTAGTATGGGTCAAGCTCCAGCACAAACACTGGATCCTACATTCTCCACAATGCAACTTGATAGTGTCTTTCATTGGACCGCCCCTGCCTCCTAAATGTCCTCTTCTTTCCAACCCTACACCCCCAGTTTGTAACACAAGCCCTCGGTTACAAATGTTAAGCCTCCAGCCCAAACTGAGATAATCCCAATGACATCATCAGAGTACCCCCCCCCCCTCCAGACATTGGAAAGCTCCCTTTAAAGCCACAGAAGATATTATATAATTGTTTTACAGGCTGAGTACTTCACATGTAAAATCTGTAGAGTGTCTGTTTAATCCCTTAATTATATTTTAGTTTAAATACTTTTGGTCTAAAAATCAAAAGGAAATAATATCAGAATCAGCTTTCAAAACCCACCATGTATAATCTTTGTGTGGCTGCATAGAATATTAACTCCTCTACGCCTGAGAACATAATGGTCTAATTTATAAACAATCTAATAATCCAGCCCGGAGTTTCCATGGAGCTGAAACCTTTCTGCTACATTCTCAACAGAATTAAACATAGTATGCCTACAAGCTTCAAAAGGCATTTGTTGCATTTCACATGGTATTGCATCATTGCACATGTCTTGCCTTTATTGGGTTTATATTTCTATAGCTACATATATACAGGGACTATAGATGAAACTGGCCCTACAGGATTTGTTCCGGGGAATGAATTTGGCCTATGAATGAAAACATGCTGCTGTTGCGTTAATAAACCACATGGTGGCGATGAAGACCAGCGGTGCAGACTTCTCCTCATCAACTGCGTTTGCTGTGTCATCTGTGATTTCCGAAGTAATAGTCGGGCATCCAGGTGATCCCGGAGGGGGGGGGGGGGTCATTAGTCATCCTGGTAGTAGCCATTTTATATTAAAAAGGATAATATGCTTGTATCTGGACTGTTTAGTAATTTGTGTGTAGGCCTGTCAATATCCATTTAAACCACAACTTTGTGACCACAGGAAAATTGGATTTCAACGGGCAAAGCGAAACTTCACTATTATCCTTAGACTTTATTTTCACTCATGTTGACTGAATTTCCATAATTTTCTGTCCATGTATTATTCACAAGGAATTTCTCCTAGGTGCATATTTAGATGGGGATGGGGCTTGGATCATGGAGGCTAATTTCCCCGGTGGCACTGCCTCCCAAATTAATCTGTCTGACCCCCCTTTTTACACACAGAGCGAGAGAGAGTTGGAGGTGGGGGGGTGGAGGTTAGAGAGTCGCACACATTCACTGTCTCTCTCTCTCTCTCTCTCTCTCTCTCACACACACACACACACACACACACACGCACTCACACACCCCTTGCGGTGTTTTCCGGGATCACGCCACTGCTCCCACTTGGGATCCACACGGCGGCAGCGATATGGCTGATCGTCACCGGACGGGACCGTGCTGTCTATAAGCGAATGGAAAGGCAAATGATGCGTTATTACAGGTCAACAGTGCGCTAACTCAGGCGACGGGACTCTACGACACACCGTGTAACACGGGGCTAAGATTTACCTCACGGGTGCACGGCAATCTGGTGTGTTTTACAGCAAAGTAGGCTAGTTGGAGGAACTTGTCGCAGTGGATTCACCCCAGCGTGCTGCCTGGATTACCATACACAAGTGGAACAATAGTCTCCTGCAGCAGACACACTAGCAGGTCAGTGGTAGTCGGTGTTTTGGTTTGTTTGTGTTCAGCCTGTCCTCACTGCACGCTTTTGATCCTGCGATGGCAATGTTGGGACGACAAGCAGCGGCAAACCACGCGTGTCCTATCACCTGACATTGCAGGTGGAGTAGTCTTTCGGCTCGTTGAAACAAAGCTTCGAGGCGATTTCGGACTATTTGATTATATTGCGTGACTGTGCATCGGTGTGGAACTAATGTGGACACTTGCTCTTCAAACACCGCTGGAAAAATCCGAATCGCAATAAGAAAATTAAAGACACCATTGCAGATACAAGCGATAAAAAAACCCCCCCGATAGGTGCACCATAGACCGACTAAAAAGTTATGTCCCTGGAGCAATTTATTTGACGTATTACAATGGTTTCGGGGTCCTAACCCATGCAAACCCACAATCATAACATCCGGAGACTCTCAGGGGTGACCCCAGTCCTATGACCATGGAGTTTGTGAGCCGGCCGGGTGGCTGTGTAACTTTTCTTTGCCCTGCCTGACTCTCCTCCTCCCGGATAGTTACGTCAGGAAAATACGGGGCGAGAGGAACTGACCGAAAACGCAAGAGGCCTGGACGGTAGGGGGGGTCCCTGCCAGCCAGGCCCGAAACGAACCGCCGCGTATTCGGTTTGAGCCCCGTGATTCGCACGGCCGCTTTTGCTGCCCGCTCATGTGCGCTGTGCCCGGCAGCCATGTGTAGTTACACGGGCTGTCAGGGCCGCCGCTCGTCCGCAAATGTGACAGTCCGGTCCTGCGGTCCTGCACTGCTGTCGATAACCTCGTGGGTGTTCGCCGATGGCCAGTAGCCTAGTATACTAACGCCAAAATAGGCTGAACAGTTATTGGCTACGGAAAACTCTGTACACGTAATTTCTAAGCAGCGTGCAGGCAGTATTAAAGCTAAATTATTTATGCCCATCTGGGATGTCCAGATTAAAAATCGCGCACATCCGTCAGTGCCTTCGCCGGTGCGATGCGCCTTTATTGGAAAAGCTCACCAGTAATCCCAGACTTTACAACAGTCTGTTACTGTAGCCTATGGTAGGCCTATAACTGTCTTATTTGACTAACTTGGTCAGGGCCTCGTTATTTGTTTCGTAGGCTTTAAAAACATCATCAAAACAAGAATTTCACACATTTTTTAACCTATTTCTATCTGGTTTTTTTTGTTGTTGTTTTTTTTTGCCATGTGGGGTTTCGTGCGTGGTTTTCTTTGCGCACAAGTGTAATGTCCTGAAACAATTACTGTGCAGTTGTACAGGATGCACCTGTAGGCCCATCTGTGTCACTCAACTCTGTGGTCTAATAATTACAATTTTTTGACCAGGAAATGGCCTTAAAATTCTCTTTTACGCTCGTGTCCTGGCCAGTAATAATAATAATGTATTGTAATGGATGGCCAATTATTCCACGTTATCTTGTAGGAACATTCAGTGGAAATATGATGAGTATATTTGATTTGATTGTCTTATAGTTCTTCAAAATTCTGTCTTTCAAATGAATTATTCAAAGATAATTGTATATGTATACATTTACATGTGCGTCATTAAGCAATTTGATTATTTTAAATATATGTGTGCATACATTTGTCATTGATATTGGAAAAAAGATATAGGTATCTTTGTGTGATCCCTTTGAGCCAGATCTCCCCAAAATTACAGAGGCAGACACTCTCTTCTTCTTCCCCCTCTTGGGGCTGAAAATTACATTTCAGATCTTTTGCCTTGTCTTTTTGCAGTCTTGTGCTTCTGCTTAGTCATTCGTCTTCTTTCCATAATTCCTTCTCCTCATCTAACTCCGGAGATTTTGCTTAAGTGACAGAAGAGATGCTGAGGAGGAGCCATTGGTCTTGTAAGGAGAATGGACTACTTTTTTTCTGTTGGTTTATGTTTGTGTGGATGTGTGTAGGATTCTGTAGTTGGGCAGATTTATGCATTACTCATGCATCCTCAGGCCGCTGTGCCAAGCCGTGTTCGGCGTGCCACTGAGTGCCCATTCCGCCCATTCCGCTCTGCCACATTGTATGTGAGTGCATGCGTGCGTGCGTATGATTGATGTGCCACTGAATTGCAGAAGAATGCGTGTTTGTTTGTGATGAAAGAGAAGAAAAAGAGGTACAGGAGGTAAGACAATATCTGGCTGAAACAAAATCAGATCTTGGCCTCACAAGCTGTTGAAATCTTCCCTTCTGTTTTGCTGAAAGTCATTTCTGTGTCCGTGTGTGTTTGCACAAGTGTGTGTCAAACTTGCAGCTAGCTAGGGTTTGTGTATACTGCAGACTCAGGTCCTCGGGTCCATTCATTCTTTTGCCTTCTACAGAGGCATAATTGCAGAGGAATCCCAGAACAAGGCTGGCAAGGATCGCATGCTGCAGCACTGTGTGGCATCCCGAGCACTGGGGGGGCTGGAAGTTTTTATAGCTGACATGAGCATGTGTTTGAGAGCGTGTGCATGTGTGTGTTAGCATAGGGGGGAGTGCAGACAAAGTGGAGATAGAGAGATGTTAATCGTGAACTCTCAGCTTTTTCGCCTCTCCTTTCTTCTTCTCTGTACCTCAGAGACGGAAACTGCGGTTCCAGCCTGGGCCTGTAACCTAGCAACCCAAATGGTGTGTGTCTTGAATAAATCAGACTGTGTTCCTTCTCCGTCCTCCTCAGGGGTGTGTCAGTTCACCTCACCTCCATGCTACCACATCCATGCAACCAACATGTGCTCACATGTGCACACACGCTGTCAACAGACACACAAATAACTTAGTACAAAGTTGGAGAAGGTTTTATTGCTTTACTCCTTTGTATTAGTTACCCTATTAACCTTTGCTCTTTTGTGTTAGTTTTATTGCACAGCCCATGTTATAGTTGCTTGTGAATTCATCAACAGTGCACTGTATTGCTTCAAACACGACTAAAACAGCAGAAGCGCTTGTATTGTCTTTGGAGGAGTGAGATCATCTGGAGTGCGTCCCTCCGTTCAGTGGGCGTTATGCATCAGAGTTGTTCGTGGTTTGCCGGGTGTCTGGTGAGTGTGGCCTGCACATGCTGCAGCCTGGAGCCACATATCTCGTCCCACTCTCCGTTTCGCCTCTGCCAAGCTCCTCACACTGCCACGTCCATCTGCACCAGACAAGACTCAACATCCAATGCACATTCGTAACCACATTCGTTCATTCTTCCTGAAACTTTTTTTGGCGTTTGTTTTTTTTACAAGTTGACCAACACAGATAAACTTATACACTTGGAGAGATCTTACATTATCCTTAATGGTAAAAGTCTCTTCCTGAATGCAGCCTAGCCCTTAGTTTATTTACACAAAGCTTATATTGTAGCACTACAGGAAAGATTTAAACATACAGAAATATTAATATAGCTTCAAAACTGGGATAGAAAGTAATTAAAAGCCACTTTAATGCAGTTGTCAGACAGAAATGTTTTTATCTGTGCATGATTACATAGCCGAGAAGTTATAATCAATGCACAAAGATGCTAAAAGTCAGTGGGTACATCTGATATTTCATAAAATATTCTTTTAAATCAGATGGCAAAAGTTTACAAACAAAGTAGGAATACGTAAGTAATTAGTAACATATTTCCATAAAATGAATGTTGATTGCTTATTTTGTGTAGTTATTTACAGACAGATTAACCTTTATTTCATCACATTATAAATAAAATTGGAAAGCTCAACTGTGTATATAATATACAGTGGTACCCTGAAGTGTTTCCCTCTATGAGCAGCTGGGTAATGAGATTCCCACTGCATTACTTTTCGTGTTAATTCAACAGAGATAAGATGAAGACTGTGAAATGAGTCATTATTGTGCGTCTGTATGTGTGTCCGCGCACATATACAGACATGCCTGGATGCGAGTGTGTGTTAATGATAACACTGGTATGTATTTATCTGGGTAATAAGCATTGCATTATATTATCGGCTGTTCCAACATGATGCGAGTCGTTTGTTCCTGAAAAATCGTGGATGACGGCTGCGAGGTTGCATGAGGAGAACCCCATTTCCTCGTCCGAGCAGGCTTCTTCTCTAGTGAAGTCTGGGAAAACATGCAAATGAGGGGGGAGGGAGATTCGTTCCATACTGATAATCCATGGGTGACGGATGTTATGGAATGAATGTGAGTTGCTCTCCTTTCACTCCTTTGTTCCCTTTCTAAACTTTTTTTCTTCGTCTTGGAGAAACACCTTCGGCTGAGGTGCGAACCCCATCCAACTGGGCTCATGTAAATTGGCAGAGGCAATGTTGTTAGCAATGGATATTCGCCTAAGCGCATCTTTTAGTGAAAAAAAAGCCAGTCGTCCTGAGTGAGGATCGCTGGGTTTAAATTCCCTCAGAGCAGTGGCTGTCTCTAATAGGCCTGAAAGACTGAGCGCCTGAAAGGATGAATGGCTTTTGTTGAAGCCTCCAAGGTTGGACACAAAGAGAAAGGCAGTGGGTGCCGTGCGTGTGTGTGTGTGTGTGTGTGTGTGTGTGTGTGTGTGTGTGCACTTGTGCATGTCAGCTCTCGAGCCCTTCTTGGTTAGATAGAAGTAGCAGGAAGTGGAAGAGGGACAGAAATACTCTGCCATAGCTGCCTCTACCTCCAGGCCAGTAAAGCAGAGCGCAGGGGAACACGGCACGCAAAGGGACTTCAACACACATAAATACACACACATGCAAAGACACATATACTGTACATACACACAAAAACCAGATTCTAAATGTCTGCTGAGGGGCACTCTAAACAATATAGAACTTTGAAAGCTCACTGACGTTAAGAGGTATACACATGCAAATACACAGTACACATAGGCGGGTCACCGTTGAATATGAAGAGCACTTTGCTGGAAAAACAATGTGTACTTTCCCCCACATTTATTTTAATGGATGGGAAGCGTCTCTCTCCTATAAGCACATAAAGTAGGCCTATATACAGTGTTTGAAACCAGCTTTGCCTCAGAGTTGTTTGGTTGTTGTCACGTGGACTCTAACATAGGTTGGACTACTGTAGAATCAGACATCAGGGTTGTGTGTATATAGAGTATGAGGAACTTTATTCTGGTGCCGTATGATAATTTTGTCTGCCATTTTTGCATCGGAGTACTGTAGATGATGGAAGAGCCCGTGAAATGTATGTCAATCAAAGCTCATCTGGGAGAGCTGCTCTTGTCTGAAACCTCTGGGGAGCTGCAGAGTCAGCCATTTACATGTTTTATTTTGGTACATTTTTTTGTTTGTTGCTCTCTTTTTCTCTGTCTCTCTGGGTCTGCTCTCTCATTCTGTGTCTTTCATTCTGCAATGTTTGCACTTGGGATACATAACAATGAGAACACACGCTGCGTGAGCAAACACAATCATTGGGAGCCCAAAGAACTGTAGAAAGTGCGTCGAGGCTGCACCGCAGTCGTTTCACTGTACAATGAAGATTAACAGGGCAGTGTGGATCTAGCTGTTGATGGTTATAATGAGAACAAAGGCCATGATTATGATGATGGGGATGCAGGTGGTGCTGATGATGATAATGATGATGTTGGTGGTTGTCCCTCTCCCTCAGGCCTGTGGGCCCCGGTGTTGCGGTTGAGAAGATGGACAGGATGAAGATAATCAAGCGGCGGCTGTCCATGTCTCTACGCAGCGCTCGGCCCGTTGACGACTCCCTGTCCGAACTGGCAGAACAGATGGCCTTGGACGAGCCATCTGCAGCCAGGGACAATGGTGAGACACTTGAACAAGTGCACTCACACACAGGTATAAACGAGCACCTTAGCAGACGCCATCACACAAGCATACAAAATGAGTGAGGGGACTTCAAACTTTGCAGCTCACACACAAACTTAAAAATATTTCACATGAATAACGTGTGTGTAATACTTGTACATACTATACAATGTGAATTATGTCTATATACTTCATGTAAATACAGTATCTCAGTTCATAACAGAGGAAACAGAAGAGAAAGCTTTAAAAAAAGTAGCAAGGGTGTGTGTTGTCATTATCATGAAGAGTGATTGTGTCACCTCCATAACCCTCTTGGGAGTCACACAGTGATTAGTTTGACTCCAACATCTGTTATGGCTCTAGAGTGTTACCACACAGGAGCAGGCGAATCACGCTGTTAAAGAGCAGTTTCCCATGTGCTCCCACAGTACAATCAGTCCTTAAGGCTTCATTTGGAGCTTTTTCAGTACACGAAGAAGCATTAACTGATGTAGTGGTTTTCAAATGATGGTGTAGGCGGAGAGGGTCAAAATAGAGGTCATAACTGATCATTACAGGAGATGCAAGAAGGTTATGCAAAATTATGGCAGCATATTGCACAGTCCTTCACTCTTGTATGTCTTCCATTTACACTGAACTGCCCCATGAAATAATGTATTTGTTAATGCAAGTGTCTCATAAACAGTATATACCTGTATTTCAAAAATGTTTGCGTGTTAATATTTATTAATATGTACTACTCTCATTAAGACATACAAATATGCAAATACAAATCTGACACACACACACACACACACACACACACACACACACACTTTTCACTTTTCATCTCATTTGAGCCATCTTAACCTTCATCATCTAGACCTCATTATCAGCTTCATCAGCATCACTTCACTGTTCACTTTACTTCACTAGGTAATCATCAGGACTGAAAGGAGTAGTATACTGGAAATGTATGTGAGTTCACAAAGCTTTGTTGTGAATTCAGTTTCAATAATTTGTGTATTCACATAAGCTAAGGAGAAAGTCTTAGCTCGAAAGTGCAAACAGCAATGTCATTCTCAGAAACTCTGGGTGCCCTCTGCTGGGCATCTTCCAGGGTTGCAGTTTTCTCTTTGGAAAAATCAGAGACCTCCCTTTACACAAACACTGTGTGATTTGAATGTGTGTGTGTTCGCGTCCTACTCCTAGAAAAGAGTGAGGGAGGTTGCCTCTGTTTCAGCAGATGCTTTGGTCTCGGAGACAAAAGGAAGTGAAAAGTCAGACAGAAAGTGAGAAAACAGGAAAAGTCTCAGTGTTCGAACAGAGCTGTGCTGTGTTCTAGGCTAGAGATGTTGGCTGCTTTTCAGTTTGGATATGGGGAGGGACAATGTTTGTTCATTGCTACTAGTTGTTGTTATTCCAGCTCCGGGGCTGCAACATCCATACCTCTACCTGATTAATTTCACCTGCCATCTCCTTCTATTTTTACATCCCTACCTTTAGTTTTTAATAGCTCGAGCTATGTCAGTTCATTTCCAGAGAGCGCAAGGTGCAAGGAAGAGAGAGGGAGCTGGTTGGAGGAAGTGATGTAGAGGATGAGGAGAGGGACATTAAACTTTAACCACTGCTCACATCTTGCACTTACCATCTCCTCTTGCACTTTTCCCTTGCTGTATCACCCTCCCGACTGCCACATCTCTATATAGCTTAGTCAGACTGTGCAAAAGAGCGGTAAAAAATCTGCACATTTTTGAAAGTGCTAATTAGAAGCAACGTCGACTCTGAGCTCATATCTGTTCTTCCACTGTGTTATTGGAGGGCGAGACTGCGAAGGAATCAAGTGAGGATTTTAGAGGAACATTAAACCCTAATGCTTGGGGATCACAGCGGAATATACAGTGCAATGTGGAGGAAATTGGGGATTTTCTGAAAGATGGGAGATGTGAGATGTGACATGTTGCAAAAATGAATCATTAATACTAATCAATGTGAAAGAAAGGTTATGATTCATGCATGCTGCCAGGATGTTCCACACATTTGTGAGGGTTTTGGTTATGGTATTTTGCTTTGAAAAGGTCAGAAAGGAGCATTTATTTATCCAGAAGCTTATATTTGACCCACAGACGATTTCAACAGTTAGCTAAAAATCTATTGTAGCCCTTCCATTAGTGATTTGGTTACTCCCTAACCTCCCTGTGGCCTGTTTCCTTTATCAGTCTATGACTCAACATATTTTCCACTATGCATGCCTCATGCCTCATACACTTTCCATGGCTATTTCTATTACTGTGTGCCACAACTGCTTCATCTTCGAACATAAGTACAGGAGCTCTATGCATTCCCACCCTTTTATCTATCACCACAACATATTGTACTGTTCCTACATGTTCTGCTACTTTCTGTGTCTGGTCTCTGTGTGACCTTGTGTCATCTTTTTTCTTCTTTCTCTTTTTGCTGCTTCTGTTCCCTCGCTCCTGCTATTCCTCACCTCTTCATCCCTCTCCTTCTCTCTTTTTCCTTAATTCTTGTCTTGTCTTTTTTCTGGTTTTGACCCCCTCCTCTTTCTCATTTGTGTCGACCTGCTGTCCATCTGAGCTTTCTCCTCACTCTCTTGCCTTCTCTCGCACTCTTTATTTTCTCCCTTCGTTTTCGCTCTCTCCCTGGCTGTCCGTCTGCATCGTGTGTCTCAGAGCCCATGGTGGTGTGTGCCGTGCACCCTCCCGCCTCCCACAGTGCTCCCTCCTTCCTGCGTCAATATGCTGGTCATCTGGGCCGCACCGCCCTGCGCAGAGAGCCAGGTGGGGGGCTGGAAAGAGACAGAGCCTACCTGAGCCTGCACAGGACTGGATCTCTGGGTACACAATCACACAAACATTTACACAGTGATGCATGCACGCACCCATAAGCACACAGAAAAACAAATAACAGGATGTGCAAAGTAAACTGGTTGAATTCCAAATTTCTGTATATTGAGTTTGGAGGATCAAACCAAAGCCTGATGCACATTTTATGCCAGAAATCAGTAAGTGAGTGATTTTAAAACAAACCAGTGGTGAAAAGTACTGTACTTTTGTACAAATTTGGGGTGGTTGGACTGTTTTTGAGTTTCTCCATTTTATGCTACTTTACACTTCTACTCCACTACATTTAAGAGGCAAATATTGTTATATGCAAATATTGTACTCCACATTTATTTGACAGCTATAGTTACATGTTACTTTGATCAATTATATGATCCGTTTATAAAATCTGATTGCATTGTTACAGATTAAATTATACTTAGTACTTAGTAAATACTTTACTTAAATCAGCTACAACATAAAATGCACACTAATGCATTAGTAAGAATAATCCAATAATATAATATAACATGACAGGAGCCATTCTCTGCCTGAGTTCTTTTACTTTTGATACTTTTAAGTCAATTTTGCGTCTAATACTTCCGTACTTCTGCTTAAGTAA
Source organism: Coreoperca whiteheadi (assembly GCA_011952105.1). Taxonomy (NCBI): domain Eukaryota; kingdom Metazoa; phylum Chordata; class Actinopteri; order Centrarchiformes; family Sinipercidae; genus Coreoperca; species Coreoperca whiteheadi. The sequence continues at coordinate 18,016,907 of CM022479.1, read as the reverse complement.
AATTTTGAATTCAGGGCTTGTACTTGTAGTGGAGTATTTTTACCTTGCTACTTTTACTTAAGTAAAAAGATCTGAGTACTTCTTCCACCACTGAAACAAACACTCCCTCACATTACACTTACTAACATAGACAACTCACCGCACTGTTTCCTATAGTCCAGTTTTTTCTTTTGTCATTTTCTTTATTGTAACAATATTTTCTGCATATATTCACTTCTTGAGTGTTTCGGTAGTTCAGTAGCGAGGACTCTTGCTTTAAGAATAACCTAATATTCAGCTGTGCATTTGTGTAATTTCACGAGGGTATTACCAGAGGAACTTCAAGCTTGAGCAATACTGCCACCTGTGGGTGGAAAACACACACACACACACACACACACACACACACACACACACACACGTTGTGTTTCCATCACTTTCGGGACATTACATTCACTTAAATTCATTCCCTGGAGACTTACCCTAACCCTAACCACTACTAGATCAAACCTAACCCTTACGCTAGCCTAAACCTAACCTTGCCCTTACTCTAACCTTAAACCAAGTTTTCATCCTAAAATATAATGATTTACGTCATGGGGACTTGCAATTGGTCCCTATAAGGAAGGCAAGTCCTCACAATGTGACTGTGTAAACAGATTTATGTCCCCACAACATTAGTAATACCCTCCCACACACACACACACACACACACACACGCACACACACACACACAAACACACACATACACACACACACACAGACATACACACACGTTAATGTCATGTAGATGTCAATGTTGCTCACCATAAAGGGGAGTGTTTGTGTGTGTGTGTGTGTTTTGTGCGTGCATGCATGTATGTGGATTTTCAGTGAGTTTAAAACCGTATTTACTGACACAACTTGGCTATGCTCCAGACATTTACAACCAATCTGGAAGGCTAAAACTCTAATGACCTTAATCCAACATACACACAGACATGCACACGCTCACACAGTCACTTTTTCCTTCTGTCTGTCTGCATTATGTAATGGAACGTGTTGTCCGCGCCTACATTGATCACGGTAATCTCACTTCCCACTGTGGCAGAACGGCTTATATCTGGAGCAGTGGGTTGGAGTGAGGAAGGAAAAGTCAAGGATGGAGGTACTTGGAAGGGGCTGAAGACTTGGTTGGAGATGTGTTTAGAATGAAATGGAGCTTAGAAAATGGCGAGAGATTCATTACGAGGGACTGAACGACAGAGAGGCAGAAAGTGTGGTAGTTCCACAATGGCTCCTTCAGGAGTCGTATTAGCTTTGTGCTGTGTATCCCCCGAGTCCTCTGCTGAGTGAGCGACACTCCTTGGATCCATTGAACTCTGGCTGACAAGAAAACTAGTCTTGTATCAGGAACTTACAGGTCATTGCGATCCTGCAAGCTGGGAATACGATAACAATGGATGGATGAAACTTAAAAGATCCCTGTAAAGACATACGGGGCACATACCTATACCCAGCACATTGCTGGATATCAAATCATAAGTAAATTAGATTACGAATCAAACTAGACAATTGATTTCAGCACGCGATGGTTTTCAATACTTTGTGCCACGGATACATTTTAGTTGCTACCTAAAAGATTTTGCTCAAAGCCTGTTGTTCGGCAGCAGGAGTAGGATGCAGTCTTTGTGCTAAGCTAAGCTAACAGTCTCCTGGTTATGGTTTCATATTTAACGAACAGATACAGAATAGGAGTGGAATCGAGCATCTCATCTTACGTAGCATATTTCCCAAATTGAGGAACTATTCTTTCAAACGTGACAAATAACACGAGAATGTATTGCAACTATGAGAATTGCAAGGACAAATTCTGTTTGAGAGATGAGCAAAGTGCATGGAATATGGAGAAATACCAGGAATTTGTAGAAATGTGAATTTACCAGTCTTAAGCTCCCAGGCTGTTGGTCTGGCAGAGTAACTTCATTCTGTGAAATCCACAGCTCTCTCTGAGCTCAGAAAAGCCCTAAGGAGGACGTAGCTTGAGCTTGACTCAGAACCTAGAATAGATACTATTCTATTATTAAAATCATGATAAGGTATAGTTTGAAATGTTAAGAGGTACGCTGTGTGTGTGTCTGTTTGCCACTGGTTGGTCTCGCTGACTCACTGTGTGCCACTCAGCAGTCAGAGCACGTCGCACCCTTTAATAGAGCGACATGATGATGCAATCTCTCATTCCTGCTGCACTAAAGAGATTGCCCACCCTTTCTCTCTCTCCCTTTCACTGTCTTTTGCTAACTAGCTCTATCCATCCATAGGAGTACTCAATTACGTATACTTTTGATCTGTGTAAGTGGGCCTGACTGCGGCGTTATATGTGTATGTTAGAGGTGTTTGGCCAGTAGCCAGAGCCAGAGAGCTTTTACAGGTTGGTGATTCATCTGTTGCTAACTGGGCCAACACCCACTCCCACCACACTGTACTTACAGTGAGGAAAGACGAGCACTGCACTTTTCGTTTTTTGCTTTTCACCGTTACCTCATCTCTTTCTCTCCAAGAAGATCTGTAGTTACACTGATGAGGACTCTGCTGAAAGCTGCCTACTCTTCTCAAAACCCTGTCGCAGGCTGCTATTTTTTGATACTGTCAAAGATGTCTCCTCTCGTTCTTTTCCTCCCTCTGTCTCTTTCTCTCTACATACATCAATATACTATATTTAACCTCCAGATAAAATCAGAATGGGGCAATGATAAAGGATGGAATGCTTTTCAGACCACCCTTATTTCTCCCTGTGTATTGTACACCATGAGAGACCTTGTCTCTGCCAGGGATTTAATGTAATGCATTAACACTGCATTAATCTCTGTAGCCCTCTCCCTCACTCCCTCCACTCTCAGCCATCCATTTGCTCACACTAACCCTCTCCGCTCACTCCCAGATTGGATTTAATAAGAACAATGGAGTGGACTTCTTTTTATGTAGTTTGTGTGTGTTAGGGGGGGCTTGCTGTTACACTAGCTTATGCTTGAGGCGAAGATGTTGCTAAAGAATGCGGGCGATTTTCAGAGCTATATAGGCTGACAGTAGGCACTCCGGTCTCAGTAATTGAATAATAAAATTCCTTAGATGCAGATAAAAGGTTTAGAGGTAATTACTGCAGTCTAAATTCTCCCTCCAGCCTTGCGAGTTCGTTTCCTTATGTGTGAGTGTTCCTCAGGGATGTTATGTGCTCTTTGATTTGTATTGTCTCACCAGTCTTGATACAGACGGTGGTATTTATGGTAATTTATGGTATATTTTAATTGGAAGCTCAAATGTAACCAAACAAATGTGACAATAAAGATGTTTAAAACATGGTGGTAAGAAAAAGTGACAGTGAATGAGACCTTGAAGGGAGTGGAAAGCTGTGCGGAGGTGGCTGCAGAGCAAGAGCGCGATCTTTGATGTATGCCGTTGTACTTATGAGTACAAAGAGACAGGGAGACAGTGATGGGTGGAGGGCTGAGTTGCGAGCTTTTGTCCTTGACTTTTTAAGCTCAAGGATGCAGCACTCTACATCAATATATGTCTGTCAGTGCACTGTAAATGGCCATTACTCTTTACTTGAATCTAATTTAAAGTATAGGGTAATGGGCCCAAAGAACACAATCATAAGTACATTTCATTTACAGTAGTTAAAGTGAACACTACACACTTACCCAGTCCTCCCAAATATTTCCTTGAATACACCGTTCACACCTAGCTAGATTAAAAATGTTTGCACGATGTGTTAAGTATACAATATGGCAATGGTCCCACATATTTACTTATCTATGACAACTATTCCATTATACCAAGTTTAGCTGAAGCCAATTATGGTTCTGTGTTTGTGTAAATGGTCTTGTAATTAAGTGCATCTTTATTGACATTAGGGTGTGGGAGCTTTTCTGACTGAGTGTGTTTTGTTAAAGGAAGGCATACAAGACACCCTGATTATTGACAATAAGGGAGAGGTGAGGTTTTATCTCACAGTTGTCGGGCACATTTAAGGAACAGTTTTTTAAAGTGTTAATCCGATTTGATGATTTATCTTGCTGACATTTCGGATGCAGTTGCCATTCAACACATCCATGCTCTATAAACACTTCTTGTTATGTTAGTTCCTATGGTGACATGGTCCGCGGTTCCATCGGAAACATTGAGGGAAATATGCAAGCACACACACAAACTGTGTGGAAGAAAAGAGCTATTTCTCACAAATACACTATAGCTGGATTACCTTCTGTATAAAGCACTCACACTTGAATTTCCTAGATTTATTGTGGTAGAACAGGTATTCAGATCATTGACTGAAATAAAAATAGCAATTCTATACTATAAATATATATTTCATTTATAGTAAAATTTCACATTCAAAATTCATGTAAATGTACAAAAGTATTAGCAGCATAATGTACTTAAAGTATCAAAAGTAAAAGTACTCATGCAGAATGGCCCCCGTCACATTATTATTGGATCATTAGCCTATTATTAGCTTATTATAGTTGGTCGAGGTGGAGCTAATCTTAACTGCTGGGTTGTTTAATCTATAACAAGGCATCATTTTTTATAAATTGATCATACGTTTTGGATTTAAAATCGAAATCTGAAATATAACTAGCAGGTATCTCTGTTAAATAATGTAGTGAATAAAAAGTAAAAAAAAATGTTTGCCTCTGAAATGTAGTGGAGTAGTATAAAGTATAAAGTAGCATAAAACAGAAACAAGTAAAGAAAAAGCCCCTCAGATCTGTACTTAAGTACAGTACTAGGGTAAATGTACTTAGTAACTTTCCACCACAGGTTATTTCCTAGAAAACACTACACCTTCAATTGTGACTGAAGGTGTAGTGCTAATAAAGTCAATTATCCTACATTTCTGTCCATCCAATCAAATCAGTTCTCTCCATAACAAAAAGGCCATTACTTTACCTTTAAGATTGATCCCTTAGCATCGTGTTGCAACAGGAAATAGATCACATTAAGGAAGCAATGGGACCTTTAAGCTTGCTGGGTTCACTATAGAACCCTGTCGAAAAACAAGTCCATGATGTTTGTGCTGTCCCCCTCAGGCGATACTGCACATTTATTTGGAACAGAAGTTTGGGATCTGTACAAAGAAAACACTGTTTTTTTAGGTGCAGCAAAATACTCCTTATTAACACTTCTACACCCTGCTGAATAGTTCCTTGTTCGAGGAATGTACTGTAACCGTGTGTGCAGTGGCACGTGTAGAGGAGGATGGAGAGAATGTATGAGAGGGGGAAGATGGCAGCTAGGGTGCCAGAGGCGTCACTCAAAAGCCTCAAGGTTTCAATTTCTGCGCTAGGAAGTGATAAGGGCGAGGAGGCAGAGGGTGGAGAGGAGGGAAGGAGCAAGAGGGAGGAAAGGCGAATGAGATGGAGCGATAGAGAAGGAGTGCAACGGAAGAGCCTGATCAGGCAGAAAATGTTGTCATTGGCTCCTGAATAGAAAGAGAGGATTGTACCGTATATTCAGTACCATCTCTGGACCCAGACAGAGATAGGAAGAGCGAGGGAGGGAACGATAGAGACGGAAGGAGGGGGTAAGAGAGAGGTTGGTATCACATGAGAGGGAGGAGAGTAATAGCAAGGTGAAGGGAGGGAGCAAGAGGACTAACAACACTGAAAGCACTGATAGGGGCGCCAGAGGCAAGAAGGGAGCAATCGAGAGAGGGAGTGGAAAGAAGGAGAGCAGCCTAACAGCCTGAATAGAGTGGTGTGCTGAATAACAGCGGAAGAACAGGGGAGGACAAAGGGAAGAGGTCTGAGAGAAGGAGAAAAACATCAGGAAAAAGACACTGGACTGGGAATGAAAAAGTAACAAGAGAGACGGAAAGAGCTGGGAGCCAAAAAGGTCAGACAGTTGAACACCAGACAGATAAAAAGTGTTTTCTTCCTAAGAGGAGCTGTAAGTTTGGGTCTCTGCACGTGTGTGTGTGTGTGTGCGTGCTTCATATAGATGGAGGCAGAGCACCTGTTATTCTGAGATGACTGGATGTAACAGTTTCCAGCTTGTGTGTGTTGGACTGTCTCTGCAGCATTTTTCCTACCTGCACGGCATTTGACCTTCCTTAGTCAGCAAGCTGAGTGTGACTGCAGAGAGAAAAAGAGCAAGAGAAAGAAGAAGAGGTGGGGAGGGGGAGTGTCCACGGGAAAAGAGAGAGAGAGGGAGTGTTAAAGTGGAGTAGTAGCCAAGGGAGTTGCATTGTGATTAGTGTGCCTGTGCAGTCTTCACTGTCCTCCCAATGTAAGGCCAGTTATTTACTGCATGGGGTACTACTTGAGCTACAGAGACAGCCTGAAGATTGGATTGTGCCCAGAAAGCTTTGATCCTCAACTAGCTACAACTCCTGAAGGCTTGTTGACTGGACACCAAGACTAGACTGAAGTGGTTTCAACTCCTCAACAAGACCCGGTTATTTTTTTCCATCTCTTTGTGAAATGTATTTTTTAATCGCACTTTCAACTGTGGTGCTTTGAATCCTCTGAAACAATGGATTTGTCAGGCAACCCCCAAGGGTGCTCTGCTCGTGCTCCCAGCGTGGGAGACTCAAGAATGGGTGAGAATAGAACTGGAGAGGGGATGAGAATGGGGGAGAGAGACACCCCACTGAGGCTGTCACCTTTCCGTATGCTTCGGGTGCTGGACTCATGCCGTCCTCCAGGAAACCGTATTGGTGAGTCTCATCACTGTCATCTCCATTATCAAGTTCATCTACATCCCGTTCCTCCATTTAATCAGATCCAATTTAAGTTCTAAAATGACAGATGACAGCAAATGTTTTAACAATATGTATGAGTTTGATCGATTTTTCAGAGCTAAAATGTTGTTCAATAGATGATACTATAAGTAAATCTTCATCTTCGTTCCATATAAAGGCCTAGAATAGTTGTATTCCTATTGCATGAACACATGTAATGTGTCTGTATATACTGATTTTACTCTGGGGGGCATTAACTTAAGTTCAAGCATGTGTCCTAAGGTTTTATTAGATACAAAGACATGGCTTTTTGTTAAGTAGCTTTCTGCTGATCCTACAACTTTGAACATCTTAAACTTATCAGTTTCAAAACATTATTTCCTTTATATGGCTGGTTTAAAGATTAGAGATGCAGTGTTTTGGCCCAGGGCAGTGTGTGTGGGTATCCCACGGACTCCTTAGAGAAATGAAATCACTCCTTCAAGTTCTTTTGCATATTTTATTCATTTGCTTGTCAGCACAATGACTGCAGTATCTATTCCTGCTCCTCATGCCAAATTCAGACAGTCTGCTGTCCTTTGCTGAAGAACATTTATGGGAACTCCTGGCCTAAGAGCAAAGAGAAGAAGTAAAATGATTCAGTTCAAAGCCTAGTAATAATAGTGGGTAATGCATTGGATGTGGACAGTGACTACTAATTCCACCAGTGCACCCTTGCGAAACCCGCTGAACTCCATGTCTGGCCTTGAGAGCTTTTGACAAAAAAATCCCAAGATTTCCATTACTCTTTGAAGGGCTCTTGAAGCGAATATTAAATTTACTTCTTTTAACATCCTTTCCACTGGCTTTACAATCATTTTCTGAGGCATTGCCAACATGTACCGGAGATGTTGTGGAATACATGCAGAGTTGGGTGAGGTAAGGATAGTCCTAAAAGTAACCACTCACTCTTCCAGACGTGCTAGCAGGGAGTCAGCAACCCTAACTAGGCCAGCCTGCCTCCACACAGGAAGGCAGTGGTAGATCATGATATTTAATGTCTGCTCTTAGTCTTCTATGAAAATAGAGCAGAAAGAACCTGCCGGAGACCGCAAAAGAATGTCCTGTGTGATTAGGAAGTACGTGCGAGGAGAGAAAGTGTGTTTGTGGAAGCTGGTATATGAGAGGCAAATGCGCATACTGTATGTGTTAGAACATAATCGTGTCATATTACTTCGGGGCCCAGGTAATGGAATTTTCCTCCCAGGTCAGTCATCTTGTCTGATCCACCCGCATCTGCTTGACTGTTTACACAAACAGACGAGATCAGGACCTCTTCGAAACTGAGAAAGATCTGTGACATAATAGCAGTACTGGATACTCACTTGTGAGCTCGTGGGCATTTGTGAGCGTCTGTGAGTATGTAGATATCCTGGATCGATTTCCCCTCACTCTGGTGTCTGTTACCTTGAGTTTAATGTTTCACCATCAGGGTTATGAGGGTTGATTCCTGATATGACTATTGACTGCTCAGTTTTCTTACCAAGCTATTCTATATGCATACCCTGTTTTCTTGTGTCTGGCTTTGAGGCCATAGGCGGTACATCAGACTTGGAGATTGAAGTGACTACGAAGAGGTTTACTAAGCATTTACACAGATGGATTAATGTTTGGGTTGGGTTTTGCTAATGAGCATATGTTTCTTTTGTCAACAGATAGTTAGACCAGTGGACAGATGTAGGCTGAAATTAGCAGCTGGGATGTACACAGGCAGTTGACTGTGTCAGTAAGAAAACATCTGACACAATTCATACGTACGTTGGCTTCTGAAAGTAATTCATTAAAGATCCGATTTAGACTGTATAAATAGTTTTCATTGATTTTTAGAAGGTTAATGGAAGGTTTAAGTCAAGTAGGGCAACAATAGGTCTTACATTTTTGGGAAAGTACCCATTCAGAGGGTGACATACTATATATACATTTGTGACAAATATGTTCAGGCCAATACATATGGAACATATGGAAAGAGTTAAATACTAACAACATAAAAACAATATGAAATAAATAAACCTATTAATAAATTGTGTAAAATATAATAATGAACCAACTTGTAAAATCATTGAATAAATTATTCAAATATATCGTTCACTGAGGAATAAACTAAGCACACAACCCCTCCAAGCTTTTTAGCCAGCTAGTTAGGTAGCATGGACAGACTTGTAAAGGTAAGTACATAGAAGGTGATGTTAGTTTCTATGTCTGTGTACTGTGTTTATTTACGGTAGCAGCTAGACCGTTGATTCAGGAAGACTTTGACATTGTTGCTGCCCTAGCTAACCGGTGCTAACTGGCTAAATCTAACAGCGGTTGCTGACCTTGATAGATAAAGAGGCAGGGGACATGATTAGCTGAAAGGTGAGAGGGCTGTGACAACACCACTGCCATGAAAAGTGACATTATGAAATAAAAAAAATGACTTTATGAAAAGTGACATTATGAGATAAAAAGTGCCATGAAATATAAGTATTTTGCCATTCTGAAAGAACAAAGAAAAGGGGCATTTTGAAATAAAAAATAAGTCGTATAAAAACCTGAAAATAGAAATGATGAACTAACATGTCATAATAATGAGTTGCTTTCTAATAATTTTATTTTCATTCATACATTTTACACAATATATTCCTGCATATATCATGCTTTTAGAAGTGCTTAACATATGAGAAATCTGTCTTGCAGTAACTATAGTAAAAGGAATTATGTAGTGAAAAGGTAGCTAGCTTCATTTGGTTGATAAACTGCTCATTAAGTCCACATTCCATCTTTTCCAAGTTTTACCCCTGATGTAGAGCCCGTGGACCAACTTCCCTTTCTCAAATTTCTAACCTTGACTACATGAAAGAGACACACAAAAATGACCTAGAATCAGCCTCAGGTGGTGTTGCCCCACTCCACAGCTGACAGACAGTTCCCTATAATAAATAGCTTTCTCTATCGTTCTCTCACGGCTGACGTGTCACAATCACTCAAGGGACTTGTTTTTCGTTTTTCTTTCCGCTTCTTCTTCCTACACCCCCCCCCCCCCCCAAATCATTCCTCTATCGGTCACTCCTCTGCCTATGGTGTGGCTGTTTAAAAATGTAAACAGTAGGTGATGTTACCAATATGAGCTTTAATATCTGTCACCTCGTAAAGCAGTTTCTTCTACCAAACATAAGTCAAACATAAACACAAACACACACACATACACACACAGATGCTCACATGTATGTGCACTTTATGACCCAGACTTGACAGCCATACACTGAAACCCAAAGAGAAACCCCTACACCCTTCCCCCCACATTTACTCACAGACCATTGAAGGCTGCACCGTGACTCATTAATCAGATGGACTATCGGGGGACTGGGGGTGTGGGGGGTGGCAGGCAAAGATGGGAAAGCTCCCGTTGCACGCAGGGTGATATCGATCTCTGACCTCCTCATCTTACCAACGGCATTTTATACACACTCTGCTAACACCCCTGCTTGTCTGGTGGTACAATCCATCATCTGGGGATTGGGACCCTTCTATGGTTTTCTCAGAGGGCTGAATGAAATCTAAGAAGTTTGTGTCTTCTGATGGGCGCGTAGAAAGAGTGATAGAGGAGGCGAAGGAAGCGAAAGAGACATAGTGCCATAAAACAAAACAAAAAAAAAGGAGTCAAAAAGACCTGAGTTGAATGAAAGTACAGTGCAATTCCTGACAATAACAGTCTGTTTGTGTTTCTGTGTGTTGTAGGTATCGTCCATGAGAATGTCAAGATGGGTTCAGATGGGGAGAGCGACCAGGCATCTGGGACATCTTCTGATGAGGTCCAGAGTCCAGTCAGGGTCCGTATGAGGAACAACCACCATCGGCGCATCTCTAATGAGGTATGGGAAGCCAGAGACACATCTTACAGATTGCACCTTGGCTCTGTCCGAAAACATTCACTCCTTCACTGTTCAGTATTCACTACACACTACATAGGGAATTCCATGCAGACTATGTAGTGTGTTAGATGGTAGAGATAGATCAAAGTGTCAGCTGATATTAGCTTTTTGCAGACATAGCAGTATCCGTATATATGTTGGCCGATAAGTAACAAAAAATTGCAGTACAGACATGCCAAACTAGGTTTGAGGTCATTCTGAAAGTGTCTCCATTACATAGTTTGTCCACCAGAGAGCATTGACAAGTTGATTTTTGCAATATTAAAAAGTCCTGTATAGTATGTATCGTTGTCACAATAAAAAAAAAAAAATCTAATGGATCTGTATCAAGATTGTTTATTTATGATATGCGTTCATCTTTAGAAAAAATTGCACAATATATAGTTTTAAACTGCTATGGGCTATATCAAATGGTAGTTAGCTCTCACATAGCAACAGATTGATTTTCTAGCTGTTTGTGTTGTGGGATTATTTGAGTCCAATGATTAGGGTATACCGTGGTGGACCCCTGAATAAAGTGAATTCTGAACGATTTTGGACACAGGCCTGGGTACGCCTGCATGGTCTCCTCTCTATGTGAGTGCACCTGTGCTTTATCCATAGCTTTATATACTGTGCTGGACTTTAACAGACTAGTTTCTGGTGCACTTGTGCATTTTGTTACCTTGTATTGCTATAATTGCTTCCATTGTCTTCCTCATATGTAAGTCGCTTTGGATAAAAGGGTCTGCTAAATGACTAAATGTAAATGTAAATGTGTTGACTGTGGACAGGTTAAGTTGCTATTTGTTGCTTTGTTTTGCCACATCCCTGATTATGTGCTCATGTCTCGGCCAGAAGGAGTTGCAAAGTGATGAGTGCAGCAGTATTACGGGAAATGCCTCTGGACACACAGGCTGCTGCCTCTGACTGCTGTGAACAGTGGAAGGGACTGATTTAGACCATTTTTACCACAGAGCGAGAACGAAAAGAGGGGGGCGGTGAAGGAGGGGAAAATGCTGGGGTGAGAGAGTAATTAGGGAAGTAGGAATAATTATTGCTATGACAAAGAAAGAGGAGATCCAAAGGAACAGGGCTCAGGAGATGATAAGAGAGAAGAGGGAGAAGGAGAGATGGAGGACAAAATGACGGTGGGAGAGAACAGAAAAACAATCTTTCCTCTCAGCCACCCCCTCCGTTTACCCCTTCCCCCCATCTGCCTTTCTCCCCTCAGGAATCTGTCCAGTCCTCTCTCCTCTACTCCTACTTGCCCCCTCCTCCTCCTCTTCTTTTTTCTTCCTCCTCCTCCTCCTCTGAGCATGTGGATGGCATTCTACCACAGTGCCAGCCTCCCTCTCTCTCTCTTTCTTTCTCTGTTAGTGTGTGTGCAGTCATGTGGCAGGTCAGAGACATGCATCGTGGAAAACGCATGTGTGTGAGTGTATAGAAAGACACGTTTAAGGAGGACAATGAGGGAGCTACTAGAGCTGTTCTGCATTGTGAGTATGGGGACACGTGTGTTTGTGTTTTTGTGTAGGGGTCTTCATTCAATCTATACCAGTGAATGAGAGGGCATGAGTGTCATTTTGGTCCATTGTTGCCCTTTTAAAAAGGAGTATGGGTAGTTCAGATCTGTTGTTTTGGTCATCAGAAGTCTCTGGCTTTATGAATGGCATGAAATATGATTGGTAGTAAAGTTTAGGAATATGTGTCTTTTTCTGGGAAAAATATTTTGTGTGTTTTTTTTCCAGTGCATGGTTTTGCAGTGCTTGCTTTCCGTGTGTTTTACTCTTTTATGATCCAGACATTCAGCAGAGCTTACAAATATGTACATTGCTCAGGTCAAAGTCCGTAGGTCATTTTAGTGCATGTGTTTGTGGTTTATTTTTCATAACATGTGCTTATGCAGTCTGCAGAGCATCGCTTGACGTTTTCAGTGTGTGAGTGTATGTTTTCATGGTGTATGTCGAAACTGTGTAGTGTGTCACTGTCCTGAGGGTGACGGCTTGTATGTATTACTGCATGTTGTTGTGTTAGCCGATGTAATAAAACCATTACAGGCGTAAAATACCTCTGCCTTTCATCTTCAGGCATACATACACTTTCTAACCTCCCACTAACGCTCACATGTAAACACACATACCATTACACACACTTACATCGAGGACACGTACCGTGGAGCTGTTGGGACTGGGCCAGGCAGCCACCGCTGCCATGGAAACAACGTGTGATAGGCTCCTTGCCAGTGAATGTGTCCCACATGGGATAGCATATAGAAGCGATGCATTGTGGGAAAAGTAGCATCACACAAATTGTATTCAAGCAATGGCCAGGAAGTGAAAGTTAATCCCGCTGATGTGGAGTTGGTTGGTCAGAGGTAAAACATCAAGCATGTTTAATAATAAAAAGACTGGTTCCAGATGAGCTTGTGAGCTTGGGAATAGCGGTGTGCCAACCTTCTCACTCTACCAACAATGTGTTCTAAAAATTAGCCTGAAACTTGGATTTTCTCTGGAACTAGTCCCATCATGTGGTGGCCTTGCTTGACATAAATTCCATTCACATCATCATTCGTCATTCACAACAGCAGATGGCACCTGTACACCAAAAGTGTGTATTTGTGCTGCAGTCACTTGACAAAGTCATTGCCAGCAGTGACATATGGAGCAAACAGATCTTTTTTTTTGAAGTGGCACAAAAGTAGGCCAAGAAACCAAGGCTTGAGAAAGAGCTCATGCCAGATCATGGTGATCGATTAAAGCAAAGTCATCAAAGAACTGTCAGACGGCCAAGAAGTATGATTTCACACAATGTCAGGTATATAAGTGTAAAGTGTAAATATAAGTGATGAACACAATTAATTCATTGTTAATACACTAATCCACTGGTTGAGTCTCCTGAGTCTGTTTGATATGGTCAGATGGAATTACAAAGACCAGAATGTTACAGTTGGTCATGCTTACTCTACTTTATTTAAATTCAACTCAGAAATGTGACCATTTTCGCTTCATTGATTTATTTTATTTTCAATATTGAAGTAAATGTTTCAGAACATTTAAAAGATGCCAAATAACCTAATTCCAAATAACATATATAATACTAAATCTTATAATCAGGCCTCAATGGTATAACTTTTAGTAACCATGCTTATACCTGTATAAATGTAAATGGACAGTTGTTTTGATGCTTTTAATTTGAATGGAAACCCCTCCCTCATACATGCCACCACTATCATAGGCTTTCAATTTAAGAAAAACATAACAAAATCGTGATTTATATATTTTAATCTCTGATTTACATTATGTGTGATTTACATTTCTAACCCTCTTGACACCCTTTCTCTCTCTGTTTCAGGACATAAACAAACGCTTGTCTCTCCCAGCTGATATCAGGCTACCGGAGGGCTACTTGGAGAAGTTTGCCATGAACAGCCCGCCCTTTGACAAGCCCATGAGCCGCAGACTACGACGCGCTTCATTGGTCAGTACTCATTGTGTCTGTGTGTATAGTTGTGTCCAGTGTTGGGAAGGATACTTTCAAAATGTATTTAGTCACAGAATACAGACTGCAGTGCATGCCCAAAAATTTATTTTGTAACGTATTCCGTTACGTTCAGCAGAAGTCACGTCTTCCATTTTCTTTTTCTTTTTTACAGTCTATGGTTATGAGTTTACCGAGAGCGGGGAGCAGCAGTAGACTGTAGAGTAAAGCCCTATTTGTGGTCAATTCTTCCACATACCATACGTTGTGACATTCCCAAATTTTGCCTGTAATGGAGCTATCTCGACGGAAATTGAAGTGTCTGCATTATTAATGGATATCTGAAGATATTACAAAACATTTAAAAGCTTCCACAGTAGCATTACTAACAAGTACCTGAACAAGTAGATAGATTTTTATATTTGTAAGTCAGTCCCGAACTGCATAATACAAAAACCTAACCGCAGTCTAAATTACCACGAGCTAATAATAATTTAAGATGCTTCTTCAGGTTGGAGAGGGAGTCTTTGGATGCTGAAAGGTGTGGAGGTTGCGGGCAAGCAGAGGTTGCAATGCACAGTTATATTTCGTTCTCCCTTCTCTTTCTTTATTGTGAAATGCTGTTTGAATTTCCAAGTTTTAAACGCATTCTTGCCCTGGCTCTGTTGTTCTGGCTCCATCTCTACCTGTAGCTCTCGCAGCTCCTCTTCCGACTCCGTTGTAACTGCTCAGACAGTGTGTGAAAACGCAAACGGCGTTTTTTTTCTTTCATCTTTTCACATTGGGGCTTCTGGGAAATCGAGTTGCCTTAATTTATTTAGAAAGTAAATAAACTCACGAAAATGAAACGTACAGTCATGTAATCCACTGTTTTAAACAAAGTAACTGTATTCTAAATACCAACTATTTAAATTGTAACTGTAACGAAATACAGTTACTCATGATTTGTATACTGAATACTTAAGGCCGGTACATGTATTCCGTTAATCCCCAACACTGGTTGTGTCTGTGTATATGTGTGCAAAGCAGCTGAAATTAGTTGTAGTAAGCTGCTTTGGTGATGTGTTGGTCGCCTCTTAGCATCTGCATATGTACTTTTGTGAGTACAGCTGGGCGTGTGCTGCTCTCTTGATGCTGCTTTGTTTTGAAACAAACGTAATATGAACTTTCAATGCCATTGTGTAAAACTAAAATGGCTGACTAAGGCCATTATGTCCTCTGACACACTCACACACTGGAAACACACAACCATAGACTCTAAACACACGCTAAGTTATAATATAGAGCTTACAATGGCTCAGTAGGGGAACGAATGATGAAATCATTGTGTATTATGTATCCAGGCCAAGAGCATTATGGGTATGAATCTCGGGATGGGAAGGAGAGGAGGGGTTTGCTACTGGATGGATAGAGAGGGGGATGATGGGTAGAAACAGGCAGATTTTCATGAATATGCAGCATGTCCCTTTGTGTTGTTGCTGAACACTCCTGCTCTTTCACTTGGTTTTTATTTTTCGTCACACTTTATTCCACATTACTCTTTTTGTTTCTCTTTTGTTTCAAGTTTCCCTTCATACACGGCTGAATATAGCAAGAGCTCACTGCTCGGTGTTTCACTCATTTTCTAAGTCTTACATGCTTGTGCTTTTTTAAATTAAATTTTGTCAGCTTTACTGATGCATTTTACTTTAAACATGATTACCAAAAAGCCTCGATATACTATGGGAAAGCATAAAGGATTCGCCCTCCATCAACCATTTGTGCTGTAATTATTGAACAGGGCCGGTGCCCTGCCTCCGGCTCTCAGCTTGAAGCGATTTAATGATGCAGCTTTTCTGCTGGAGTCTCGGAGAGATGAAAGGAAAGAATCTTTGAAGAGAGGTTTGCAGGGAAGAAGAGAGGTTTATGGTGTAAGGGTGGATGAGAAGAAGAGGATAGACAGGAGATGTTTGTGTCTTTACAGTGTAAATGATTTGCGGACATTTTCTGACATGCTTGGGTCTGTCCAATTGTGTGTGGCTGTATATTCAATTCAATTTTATTTAAAGAGCCCAATATCACAAATCACAATTTTTCCTCAAAGGACTTTACAATCTGTAACATACGACACCCTCTGTCCTTAGACCCTCGATTCGGAAAAACTACCAAAAAAAAACCTTTTAACAGAGAAATAAATGATAGAAACCTCAGGAAGAGCAACAGAGGAGGGATCCCTCTCCCAGGACGGACAGACAAGCAATAGATGTCGTATGTACAGAATAGATTCATAGCAGAAAATCATAGTAAATACAATTATGATGACAATGGCAAAATTGTAGTATATATAGTTATGATGAAAAGTGTAGGATGTAAAACATAAGGGAAGAGGATGGATCCAGACGGGCAACCGAGCAGCTCCAGGTGGAGCCCAACGAGCAGGACCCGAGCCACTCGCGCCCTCCACCATAATTTTATGTTCATAATCTTTAGGGGTTGTTGCATGCTTGTGATGCAATAGATCAATCAATAATTCAGCAGCAGTGTCAGAGTCATTTGCAGCAGCTCCTCTCCCGATGAGGATTACACACCGGGACACCTTGAAGTGAGCCAGAGAGCACGGAAGAGAGAGGGAAAGATGCAGGGAGGGATGACAAGATCATTTTAAGGGAATAAAGGACAGGGAGACATGGTTTAAAAATTGTTAAAATGTTGAAGACAAGGGGAAAAGAATATGTGGAGAGGAGTGTCGTGTAAGAAAAGACAAATGGCTGCTGAGATTAAATTTAAAACCAGCCTGTAGATTCAGGTTGAATAGCAGGAAAGTAAAGAAGCCTGCAGAGTATATTTACGAAGCTACAGCACAACTAGATAGTATTAGAGAAGCTCATGTTGTTTACTTTATTTAATATGGTGCACCCTTGCAGAAACATGTTTTTGACTGTGTAGTACACTGTTAAAAGCTTCACTAGTTTCACTAGTGTATTTCAGGCCTACAAGCCCAGAGCTGAAGCCTTTGAGTTAATTAGCTCTCCACTTATATGCATTCCATATTTTGGGCTATCAGTCTGCTTGTCATTTGTTACCGTAACATAGAACATGTGTCGGGTTTCCGATAACAGATGCTCACATTTGAAACCTTGTATTTTGATCTTTGAATCGCTTCCAATGTAATGTAAGTGAAGTTGGTTGGTATCAGTTTTCTCCCATGGCTGTTGCCCATTGATAATCAATTATTCACAGCAGTCCAAAGAGATTCAGTGTTCCATGGTGCTGAGGAAAGAGATGTCCTATTATCTCAAACCACAACACTTAATCGTGTTATGCAACGCTCACTT
The DNA here is from genome assembly GCA_011952105.1 of Coreoperca whiteheadi. Lineage (NCBI taxonomy): Eukaryota > Metazoa > Chordata > Actinopteri > Centrarchiformes > Sinipercidae > Coreoperca > Coreoperca whiteheadi. The sequence goes on along the minus strand of CM022479.1, from coordinate 17,999,481 downwards.
TTTTTGAACCCATTCAACCCTGCAGTGACAGAATATGAAACTTTATAACTGTAAAACTGAATGTCCAGTTAGGTAAGACATTTCATGTGCCCTTCTCTTCTTGGTTATGTCATGCTATCGTTATAGCATGCTATATACTTTGCTATTGTTGTTTAATGATAAAAACTAAGCAAAATGAGCTCAAGTGTTGAGCCACTCCTTTGGGTCAAACCTTGTCTGTTGCTATCAGCGGTGTAGCAGGATCGGGGAAGATCATGCTACAGCGGGTGTTCATGAAAAAGGTGACAGTGCAAAATGTTTATTGGTTGATTGATTGAAGCCCTGAGGACTGGCTGCATCATGTTAATGAAAGGGCTCTTCTTTCCGCCCATTGCCTACCACCTCTTTCCTTAGCAGAAGGCTGTCATTTTCCCTCTCCCACTCTCAATCCATCCCTTTTCTCCCCATCAAGCCGTCTTACAGCGTCTTACAAGTAGAAACCCTATTTGAAAATTAACTGTGGTCTAGTTAATGGACTTTCTTTCTCAATACAAATTAGAACCCAGCTGCAGACATCTCTCTTCTCACATTTCTTCCTACTGCTGTCAGTCCTTCTATCTGTGTGTCTCCTTAGTTCCTGTACAGGCTCAGACAGAACACACACGCATTTTGTTTGGTTTTATGTTGCTTTAATTTTGTCACAAAAACTCAGTCTGACCTAGTTCTGCTGAGTAAGCTCACTGGAGCGTTAGGAATGAAATGAACCCGTTGCCATCAAAAGCATACGCAGGCCCGCACAAACACACACTTACGAAAAGGCCTGCAAGGTACAAGGACAGAGAGTGCAGTTTAATGCTCTAAGCAGAGAGTTGGCTGGAGGTAAAGAGCTGGGCCTTCCTTTGTTTTAGAGACGCTTCAACAAGGCGAGAGGCCACAGATTTATTTTCTGGTGTGGGGTTGATGTGGGGGGAGGTGGCCATAGCGTACGTGTGTTTTGTATGTTTTTGAATGTGTGTGTGTGTGTGTGTGTGTGTGTTTTGCTCATGAGACTGACTCCCCTGACAAAAGAGCAGCACAGCTCAGCAACAGCTCCTGACAGCCCCTGTCACAAACACTGCGATGGGAGCAGTGTGTTTGTGTGTGTGTCTGCGTGTGTGCAGGGTGAGTGTGTTTACATTTGAGCATAGGCTGTATGTCTCAACACAAAAATTCTCTTGCTCATGCCCACGGCACACACTACACATACATGCATACACACAACGCCACAGTTTCAATTGATATTTTTTCCTTCATCAGTTTTAAAAAATATATATTTTCAAGTATTGCAAATGACCAGATACAAAACTAGATATTGATTCAAAAACATAAATGAGATTATGCCTGTTAATTAATTATGAAAATTGAAATTTGTGCATAACCCCGCACACGCACCCACACACGTGTTTCAGTGTGTAAATGTGTCATCGTGTGTCCGAGCTCGTTCTGACGTTGGCTTTTAGGCATGCCTTTAAAGAGATCACATGCTTCATCAGCTAACTTGGTCACTGGAGACCCTCCCCCTCATACACACACATACATGGGCATAGCCGAGCATTGCCCTGGCATTCAAATCAGCATCATGATGGGATGGGCCAGCGCGAGATTGAGATGGGTAGGTTCGGAGAGATGAACACAGATAAAACATGGCCCTGACAGAGATAGACAAATAAGTGAGGAAAAGTGACAGGGAGAGGCATAAACAATGACAGGCCTGTGGGTATCACAGCTTGACATAGCTACAACCATCTATAATTCATGACCACGAAAGCCAGGGGCCACAACCCAGGGGCCACATACATTATGCAGCTAAACCTTTATTAACTGATTTCAGGATTAATTCAGAATTTACTATGCACACACGTATTTGAAGTAAGCCTGCTGGATAGCTATAGAAATGTTTAGAAGTAAATATGTAACTCCCATTACTTAAATCCGGAGTGGAAGAGCGCACACCATATTTGATTGTCTTTGTTATACTGACTTCCTGTGGCCAAAGAATACATATGCAGCTGACAATGACATCACTCTGTAGCATTAAAGCAACAAAGGGAGGAGCCACTGTGGCGAAATTACATTTTGTTCAGATAAGATAACATAGCCTTTCCCACTATTAGTAACAGGTGTGCGTGTGTGTCTGTGTTTGTATGTGCGTACATTTAATGCAATGTATATGGTGCTGAATGATGTTCAGTGACAGTGCAGTGCACATGATGCTGAACTGTCTCAGCAGAAGCGTTGCAGTGTAGCAGAGATGTAACATCCTGCAAGTGTTGGAGAAACCAAGCTAATGTTTTAGTACAGAAACACACGCACACAGAATAACAATGCCTGGTGACTCAGACCCCTGCAGTTGTAGGCCAAATGTCAGCAGCACTGGGACTGAAATCTGAACTAACAGCCGTGGCCTGGAGGATTTGATTCAAGAGATTAGCTTAAACATGGTGGAATGGCCTAGCCTGGCCTACAATCAGGCTGTGTCCAAAATAAATGCAGACTGGCTTAGTTATAATGCACATTGATAGCGCTTGTAACTTCCTCAACTGTCTTCTTTTCGCCTTCTCTAGTCTGAAATCGGCTTTGGGAAACTTGAGACCTACATCAAACTGGACAAACTAGGGGAGGTGAGATCAATAAAGAAAATCAGCGAAAGAGACATACAAAGCACATACCAACTCCTTTAAATACTCAGTGTGCTTTATTTCTCAATGCAATCACATGCTTTCTATCTCTGCAGGGGACCTATGCTACAGTGTTTAAGGGTCGAAGCAAGTTAACAGACAACTTGGTAGCTCTAAAAGAGATCCGACTGGAGCATGAGGAGGGAGCGCCCTGCACAGCTATCCGAGAAGGTACTGAACTGCTGTCAGCAAGTTTAAATCAGGTGATTTGGAAGTAAACAACTCATAGGTCAACACGGGACCATACGATCAAGGCGCTGTTACGGTTTTGACAGTGTTGTTGGGACGTATAGTACCTTCTTCTTTTCCTTTCGGCTGTTCCCTTTCAGGGGTCGCCACAGCGAATCATGCGCCTCCATCTAACCCTGTCCTCTGCATCCTCTTCACTCACACCAATTAACTTCATGTCCTCTCTCACTACATCCATAAATCTCCTCTTTGGTCTTCCTCTAGACCTCCTGCCTGGCAGCTCCAACCTCAGCATCCTTCTACCAATATATTCACAGTCTCTCCTCTGAACATGTCCAAACCACCTCAGTCTGGCCTCTCTGGCTTTATCTCCGAAACATCTAACATGAGCTGTCTCTCTGATGTACTCGTTCCTGATCCTGTCCGTCCTCGTCACTCCCAAAGAGAACCTCAGCATCTTAAGCTCTGCCACCTCCAGCTCTGCCTCTTGTCTTTTCTTCAGTGCCACTGTCTCTAAGCTGTACAACATCGCTGGTCTCACCACCGTCTTGAACACCTTTCCTTTCATTCTTGCTGATACTCTTTTATCACACAACACCCCTGACACTTTTCTCCACCCGTTCCAACCTGCTTGCACTCGCCTCTTCACCTCTTTTCCACAGTCTCCGTTGCTCTGAACCGTTGACCCTAAGTACTTAAAGTCCTGCACCTTCTTCACCTCTGCTCCCTGTAACCTCACCGTTCCACCTGGGTCCCTCTCATTGACACACATGTATTCTGTCTTACTGCGGCTAAGCTTCATTCCTCTGTTTTCCAAAGCAGACCTCCATCTCTCTAGATTCTCCTCCACCTGCTCCCTGCTCTCACTACAAATCACAATGTCATCCGCAAACATCATAGTCCATGGAGATTCCTGTCTAACCTCATCCGTCAGCCTGTCCATCACCAGAGCAAACAAGAAGGGGCTCAGAGCCGATCCTTGATGCAGACCCACCTCCACCTTGAACTCCTCTGTCACACCTACAGCACACCTCACCACGGTCTTACAGCTCTCATACATGTCCTGCACCATTCTAACATACTTCTCTGTCACTCCAGACTTCCTCATGCAATACCACAGCTCCTCTCTCGGCACCCTGTCATACGCTTTCTCTAAATCTACAAAGACACAATGCAACTCCTTATGACCTTCTCTGTACTTCTCCATCAGCATCCTCAAAGCAAACACTGCATCTGTTGTGCTCTTTCTAGGCATGAAACCATATTGCTGCTCACAAATGCTCACCTCTGCCCTTAGCCTAGCTTCCACTACTCTTTCCCACAACTTCATTGTATGACTCATCAGCTTTATTCCTCTGTAGTTGCCACAGCTCTGCACATCTCCCTTGTTCTTGAAAATTGGCACCAGTACACTTCTCCTCCATTCCTCGGGCATCCTCTCACTCTCCAAGATCTTGTTAAACAAACTAGTCAGAAACTCTACTGCCACCTCTCCTAGACACTTCCATACCTCCACAGGTATGTCATCAGGACCAACTGCCTTTCCACTCTTCATCCTCTTCAACGTCCTCCTCACTTCACTCTTGCTAATCTTTGCCACTTCCTGCTCCACACCAGTCACCTCTTCTACTCTTCGTTCCCTTTCATTTTCCTCATTCATCAACTCTTCAAAGTACTCCTTCCATCTTCCCATCACACTCCTGGCACCTGTCAATACATTTCCATCCTTATCTTTAATCACCCTAACCTGCTGCACATCCTTCCCATCTCTATCTCTTTGTCTGGCCAACCTGTACAAATCCACCTCTCCCTCTTTAGTGTCCAACCTAGCATACAAGTCCTCATATGCTCTTTGTTTGGCCTTTGCCACCTCTACCTTCACCTTACGCTGCATCTCCCTGTACTCCTGTCTACTCTCTTCAGTCCTCTCAGTGTCCCACTTCTTCTTTGCTAACCTCTTTCTTGCCTGGTAGCTCCCTGAGCTGTTTAAGTTCTCCTCACAGGTTGTCTGTGTTTGACTGACAGCCTCTGATATGTTTCCGTCTTCTAGTGTCTCTACTGAAAGACTTGAAGCACGCCAATATTGTCACTCTCCATGACATTATCCACACTGACAAGTGCCTGACACTCGTGTTTGAGTACCTGGTGAGTGTCTGTACTGTGCATTTGTGTATGTTTATTGTGTGTGCCTTTGGCGGGCGTATTATACTAATCTAAATATCTGCACTGCATCTTTCTTTGTCTCCCATCAGGAAAAAGATCTGAAGCAGTACATGGATGACTGTGGGAGCATCATGAGTGTTCACAATGTCAAGGTAATGCACTGTAATACATCTGTTCAGTACTGAGGAGAATTCTATAATAATGAAAGCTGTTGCTATTGAATGTAATTATATTTTCAATAAATAAAATTTAGAATAACCTCTTCCATCCAAGCTCCTTCCATCTTATCTTGATTTAGACTTTAGACAGTGGCAAAAAATTGGCAGGCAGCTTCTGAATGATAAATCTAAAAATGTATTTGTATTCTTTGATCACTGTGTTGTAATAGTGCCACATATTTTTTGCTGTAACAATAAGTTACTTGGTTACTTATTGATGTTTAATCTAATAACAAGTATGAAACATTAAGTCATACTAATGTCCTCTCCTCTCGTCTCCTCTCCAGATATTTCTGTTCCAGCTGTTACGAGGTCTGGCGTACTGCCACAAAAGGAAGGTCCTCCACAGAGACCTCAAACCCCAGAACCTGCTCATCAATGAAAAGGGAGAGCTCAAACTGGCAGACTTTGGTATATCAATAACTATAATTTTAAATGCAAAATGTTCAAAGCTAGAATCAAAAGAGTGATTCAACACAAACCTGATACTGAACTAAATTGAAAAAGAGTTGACACAAGAAAAAATGTACTTACATTACACAGATAATAAAATCATGTTGGTTGCCAACCATTTTTCTTGGAACTTAAGTTGTAGATGTTTCCCCCATTTCTACATGTTTCTTAGTACAATTAGCTAATACACTACAGAGAGTTTTATTTGTATTATATGATATTTATTTTACAAAAAAAGATATTATGAAACAGAAGCAAGAGTCTGAAAGTCCCACTAACAGCCACTAAAGGCCATACAGCTCCTTAGACTCAACAGGACAACATAGTTTGAAGTGACTTACCACCCAACACTGCCCTCCTTAGGTAAAAATCAAAACATGACATAATGCTGTACATACTCTTGAGTTGTGTAATTCCTCTTTGTAAATGACTAATAATTCTGTTTTTGGCAGAAAAACCAGGAATCCGGATTAAGAATCATGTAGTCCACTGACATAAAACATATTGATACAATGTACAGTTTGTTGTGAGTTCAATAGAGTAATAACAAAGTGTATAAGACTCACAATGGAAAAACTGCTCTTAATTGTGAAGTTTCATTCTGGTATGATATGTTCTGAGGTGCCCCACAACACCAAAAAATAAAAATAAAATAAATGAGGCAATACTTACTTTTTGTGTTTGAATTAAGGTTTGGCAAGAGCCAAGTCTGTGCCGACAAAGACCTACTCCAATGAAGTAGTGACATTATGGTACCGACCACCAGATGTGCTTCTAGGCTCAACTGAGTACTCTACACCCATCGATATGTGGTGAGCAAACATACAGCTACAGCAAATACACACAGTTTCAGGGAAAAACTTTTTGTCTTTATCTAAAATGCTTCTGTCAAATCTCCAAGCTTCCCCCCAAACGTTTCTTTTCATGTTGTCACTGTTGATGTTTTGAAACTCAACATACTGTTATTCATAGTTAAGGTGCAAAGTTTAAACAGTGGGTTGGGAGGAAATTTGGGAGTGCAACTGGGCCCTGGAACACATTTCATTTTTTATGTACTTTGTACATTTCTCCGGTTTCTTTAAGGACTTCGATTTACAATCTTTTGCTTGTGTCTTAGTATGTTGTTTGATATAGGAACTTCTACAGTATTTAGAGGAGTGATTAGACAGAATGTATAGTTTTGGGTAGTTGTCTTATTTTAAGTGTCATTGAAGGAGCAACATTTGACACTATTTTGTTCAGCACCCGAGTGTGCACTTTGCACTTCATTCATGATATAAACATAATGGAACTTATTAAAGAGCATACTTTTATGTGTTTTCCAGAGTTTTGTAGAGATACCCTTTATATTGGTTCAAGTTGGAGTTACTTGAATCTTTGCACCTGAACTTAAATAGAAATGGAATTATTTGTTTCCAACAACGTCATCTGTTGAACTCAGTACACCTCAACACGGCTCTGTAGTACAATTTTAGGTCATGTAACATTGTAATGTTGCGTCATGGGTAACAAAACATTATAAGCACAGTGTATAAAGTGACAACCTACTTAGGTTTTCCATGTGCTGTATTTTGCACTATATTGCGTTCGCTAATTCCACTGTTTCTATCCCTTTATCCAGGGGTGTGGGCTGCATCTTTTATGAAATGATCACTGGCAGACCTCTCTTCCCTGGATCGACTGTGGAGGATGAGCTTCACCTCATTTTCCGCATCCTTGGTGAGACGACACGAGTGGAAATCGGATGAGCTTTTGCTTGTGTAACCTTCCTGCTTTTCTGTGTGTGTGTACACACTCTACATATGCCCTATTTATCTCCAACAGGTACACCTACAGAGGAGACTTGGTCTGGTATCACCACCAATGAAGAGTTTAAGACGTACAATTTCCCCCAATACAAGGCGGAGCCCCTCGTCAACCACGCACCCAGGTGTGTGATTATGGGTGTATGTGTACACAGCCATGGCTGCATGTGTGTGTGTAGATTCAAAGATAGAAAGTTAATAATGTTGAAGTCTGTCTTAAAACAATAGTGAGATGAACAGTGACACGTTTTTTGCTTGCCATAATCATTCCTCCTGTTCATACTGGCCATTGAAATATCCATTCTTAATGCACTTTGATTTTGTCCCCCATCGCTTACATTGAATTTGACGTGGGCATGGGTCTCTTAATGGCCAGGAGCAAGCAAGACCCGTTGCAATGTTCAAATTGTGAACCTATCCTTTACGTGACTCTGATATGTTAGATGTAACAAGATAAGGATGGATTTTCTGTAGGAACTGTAGTCAAGCGTTTCCGCCTGTGTTGAAATGGCAGGAACCCTACACTGCTCCGTATGTCTTAGGTCAGCATTTGACCACACTGACACTCAATTCTCTCTTTCTGTCACTTTGCTTTCCTCGCTTACGCTTTTTCCCTTGCTTTTTGTGACACAGGATAGACAGCGATGGTCATGAATTGCTCTCAATGCTTTTACAGGTAACCAACATTGATCATAATGGTGAATACTTTCAATATATGTACACCAAATGCACTGGATTAATTACCTCATAATCCTGTCTTTATATCCCCTCTTTGTCTGTGTGTTTCTAGTTTGAGGCTAAGAAGCGGGTATCAGCCGAGGACGCTCTCAGACAATCGTATTTCAAAAGCTTTGGGGAGCAGGTTCAAACACTGGCTGACAGTGAGTACATACTGTCTGACATGTTGAACATACACATGCAGTGTACAAACATGGTCTTACTTAACCCCCTGTTGTTTTCAGCTGCATCCATCTTCTCTGTAAAAGGCATTCAGCTCCAGAGAGATCCAGGGAAGAGATCATCAGTCTACCCAGAGTCAAGTAAGTCCTTCAAGATAGAAAAATAGAGGGGAAAAAGCAAATAATGAGGAATTCTCAGTGGGAACATGATAGAGAATAGGTCTCGCTCCCTGTCCTCTTCCTCTTCTCTCTCTTTTTCTCTCTGTCTGCTGTGCTTTATGTCGTTTCTCATGACACTGTGTGGTCATACATGTCACACACAGTTTCCCAGTCAATCTGCAGGTTCGTGCTTCCACTACATACAGATCCCCAACTCCCAGTATTTACAACAGCTACTCCAACACACTTATAAACCTAGTATTTGTTAAAGTCCAAATATTGTTGAATGCCTGTATCAGTTCCTGCAGTGCTCTGTGAAGGGGGAACAGGAGACGCTTTTCTTTAGCAGCGTGGCTCCAGGGACGGCAATGTGGGTCTGTTGGTCGGTCCACCACTTTGGTCCAGACTGAAATATCTCAACAATTATTTGATGTATAGCCATGGCATTTTGTACAGACATTCCTGGATCACAGATTAGCTACCGTGAGGTTCACATTTGTGGTTTTGTGGGAAATTTGGTACAAATATTCATATCCCCTTCAGGATGAATTGTAACCACTTTGGTGATCCCTTAACTTTTCCTCTAGCGCCATCATCTGGCCAAACCTTTTGTTCGTCCAACACTTGGGTTTATGACCAAATACCTGCAAAACTAATGACATTCCCATCAGCCTCAACTATGCTTTGTGTTTAGTTATAACTAGCAAACGTTAGCATTAAAAGTAGATGCAGTCTTTATGATGTTAAAAGAAATTACATTTAGACTTAACAATTTAATGTTGAATGATGCTCAGACTGGTCAGACCAAAATGAGTAGTGCACACAACCATTGACTTAGCACTTAGTTACATTACTAAGGTACCTGAAGTGCAGCTGAGGAGTTTTACCTTTGTCTGAACTGTGCATACATGATGTGCCTTTTTGACATTTGCTTAGATTTACTTTAGTGTTTCTGTCTCTATCACAGTCTCAGTCTGTGTGTGTCTCTTTCTTTCTGCTTCCGCTGCCTCTCTGTCACGTTCTGATGAACTGTCCCTTCTCTTTCTTGGTACCCGTGCTCTCTTCTTTCGCAAATGTTCATCTATTCCTTAATCCTTTCTATCTCCCTTGTGTGCCCTACTCCAACTCCTCCGTAACACCTCAATATTCCCAACCTTCCCCCTTCTCCCCTGACCCCAAAAAGCGATGGCCCATAAACTAGGCTCCGCACCCTCGCAGTACTTCCAGAGAGAAGCAGCCAATCCCAGGGTTCAGAGTCACAATCTCTCCTCCACTTCCACTGGCTGAGTGGCCCCTACCGTTCTGGTAAATACGGTCTCTTTCATTCTGTCTGTCTTCTAGCCAGTCCCCCTTCTCTTTTTTTCTGTTTTGGCTGTCACCTGGCCTCTTCCCTTCTGTCCATTCCACTTTGTCTTTGTTACAATCCCACTTTGCTGAACTGGACTAAATGTTGGTACATTTCACTTCCCTCCTTGCATTCCCTGAGCACATTATTCGTTACCTGTTTAAACTCGCACTGTTTCAGTCTTTTTATTGTTTTTTTTCCCCTTTGTCCCTACTTTTGTTAATTCCTCTCCCTCTCCCCGTTCTTGCGCTTTCCGGCCTTCCCTCACATTTCAAGTCCTGCACCCACATGCATCACCTTAGCTTTCACTCACCTAATCCTCCTATTCTCAGAGTGAGCCACACCCAGTGTTTATTTCAGGGATGAAAGGGGCAACAATATATACAGAAAAGAAAACAATGTGTTCAAGTCATATGATGATTTTCTTTTGCAGTCCTATTTAGGTTTCTGCAGCGAGAGATGTAGCCTTTTTGTTGAGTCTGTAAGTGATGGTATGGTGTAGTGTGTGTTTGGTTGGTTGTGTGTGATAAATGCATCTTCTGTCAGCATGGACATGGGTTTGCTTTACTGCAGTATTTTACAGTTAGTGGTAAGTATGATTTAGCTTCAGCAACAGGAGATTACACACAGTGTTACAGGTTGTACAGAACTGAATGTTCCAAAAGTCTTGGCACTGATAACACCACCGCTACACTATATGGCCAAAAGTATCTGTCCACATACTTTTGTGTACTTTTCTTCTAAGGCTTTTAGACAATAATGTGCTACATTTTGGGGAAACCTCTGTCCGATTTCAACATGACAACGCTGGACAAAGCCAGGTCCATAAACAAATGTTTTTTTCTAGTGTGGTGTGGGCGCCCTGTTTTTCAAACCTCTAAAAATTACACTTAAATATAATCTATTGTTCGATTTCGGAGTACATTTCAGTAGCAGTTCACATGTGAAATATATCTATTTATAACATATAAATGGAGATCCAATAATAGTGAATTGTCTGAAATGGGAACAAAAAGAAAACCAACTAAATAGAGAACTTATAAAAAGGGGAAATTAATACCACAATGACAGTGCAGACAAGGAAGATGCATGGAAATTACAAACAAAGTCATTCCTAGCTTTACCCCTGCTGTTTGCAGGGTTTGCTTCAGCTAAAATATTATTCATCATGACCAATGATATTTTGTGCAATCAATCCAAAATGCATCTCAGAAGTTGTGTGCTCTACTTTCTGTACTGCGGTTCATCTAGGATCTACTCTTAACCAACTTTAGATAGTATTTTTAAGTCAACAAACATTTAATAAATAGTGTTTATTTTTAAGTCTGTGAGCAGGAGTAAAAGTGAAGGATTTGTACTTGTATCTGTCATCAAAATCCAAGTCGCAAATTTCACTTTTTCGCAGTTTGATAAATATGAGCTATGACCTCAACCCCATCAAACACTTTTTGGATGAACAGGAACGCACACTGTGAGCCAGACATTATTGCCCGACATCAGTGCCAGCCCTCACTAATGCTCTTGTGGCTGATGGGAGCAAATCCCTGAAACCAGGTTCCAAAATGTTGTGGCAAGCCTTCCGAGGAGATTGGAGGCTGTAATGGCAGCATCTTAATGCCCATGGTTTTGGAACGAGATGTTCAACAATCACGTATGTAGGTGATGTTTGTATGTCAAGAGCTGCGACAACTAGTCGATGGACAGAAAAAGTACTTTTTCAAGGAAAATCCAAAACATTTGGTGGTTCCAGGTTTCTTAAATGCGAGAATTTTCAGCTTTTTCTTATATTATACTTAATTCAATATTTTGGGGTTTTGGACTGTTTGTTGGCCAAAACGAGACTTTTACTGACGTCATTTTTCACTCTTATCTGATGTTTCATATACCAAATGATTAATCATTTAAAAATGTAGTCGGTAGATTAATTGATAGAAATAATCACTAGCTGCAGCCTTCTGTGTATCCAGGACTTTTGGCCATATAAGGTATATTTTGTTTTGCTGGCAAGGAGTGAAATTTGCAGGTGTGTGGTGGTGTGTGTTTGTGTGTCTAAATAAAATCCAAACCTTTTTTCACATCTGCCGCATCTCTCTCTCTCTCTCTCTCTCTCTCTCTCTCTCTCTCTCTCTTTGTCTCTCTCGCTCTCTCTCTCTCTCAGCCCAGGGGAAGAGCAGGAGGCAGAGTGTGTTGTTTTAGTGCTGGCGGGGGCGCTGAGGTGAGGAGGACAGTGACATGTTGAGCTGTCCTGTCAGACATACATTCACTGACTCTGCCACACACACACTGAAGGAGCGACACACACCCTGCCACATAACCACTCACACACACACACACACGCACACTGAAGAAGAAAACACACACACACACACACACACACACAACAAAACCACACAGAACTAAGGCTGAAAAAAATCATATGTTACTAAAAAGAAAAAGACTCAGCTCAACCCTAGAGACAGAAAAAATAAAAAATGAGAGAAGTGCGTGATGCTGGAAGAAAAGTGGGAGAGTACCAGATTCTCCCTGCTGCTACTTCGGCTGCTGTCCAGTAGAGGACAGCGTTTAGGACGTGGGCTGACTCGGTTTTTGAACCGAACGTCCTGTATCAGCGAGCTGTGAGGAAGCACGAGTGGAAAGTGGACACGATTCAAAAGCAAAGAAAGAGAGAGGATACCTGTCACTTTCTCTTGTGCTTTTCTGTTTTTGGTCGGACTATTGTTGTACATAAAGAGACTGAGTTGTAGAACTCTGCTTTTTCATAACATGCTTCAGCCTGAATCCAAACTCTGAATATTGCACCTCAACCCTAAAACCCTCGCCTAACCTTGTGGCCCTTTATTACATGATCTTTAAAACGACAAACACACAATCGCTCTCGCTGTCTTTTTCTCTCCTTCTCTGTATCTCTTAAATACACACGCATAAACCCTTGAAAGTTAAGAGTGTGTAGATCAATGGAGTTTACAGAGATAAACGTTAGCACCTTATTGTCCAGTAGAGGTCAGGGTGGGTGGCTGTCATTACGTTACCTCATCAGCCACTCAAGCAGAGTAGGATGTAAAGTACATGCTAGATATTAGAATGAAGAAGAATCAAGGTAACAAACCAAAAAAGAGAAACAACAACTCACTAACATAGGACAGATGTATTTACCTTCATTGATGGAATTGGGCACTTCACAACACTACAATTAAAAAAAGCACTCAACCCAGTAGTAGACAATAATTACATTTGTCACATGCTCACATGCTGTAAAGAACACTATGCTGCAAGACGCTCCTGTTTGAGTACACAAGAAGGACAACCTATAAGGACAGAATGGTAGTGTAAAGGAGGTGTAAAAATCCTCACGTGCTTTCCACACCCCCTTCCTCTTTTGCCTTTACTCAGAAGTTGTCTTGATTTGTTGTGTGACGTACAGGTATTGATGTTGAAATGTTCTCTTTGCACCTGATTTTTTACCTCTTTAGATCACGAGAAGAACATTTAACAACCCCAAACCTCTCCTGCCCAACTCCACATGCATTTAATTTTATTCTTACTTATTCTTTTTTTTTTAAACTGTATATATGATCATACTTTTTACTTGTCAGAAGCAATGATAATTCCAGGATGCTGTTCTCAGTCTTTACTGTGTTCCCACCGGAACAGTGTGGCGACTGGCTGGGGACGTGTTGCACATTCCTTGAGCTCAGGACTTATTGCTAGTGTCATTTTGTGGATGCTGTGAGGTACAGCTGGTCTCGTATGTTGAACATGGCCTGAAACTCTTTGCAAAGCTGGTTCAAACTATGTGAAGAAGAAGAGTCATTTCACAGCATCAACCTGTCAGTCTTCTGTGTCATTCATTCTCTGTTAACTTGACCATAATATTGCTGTTTAAGTGACTAGCTTTTACCCATGTCTTTACTTTTGATGTCTTCAAGCATGTTTGTGTGGATTAAGAACAACAGTTTTCAGTTGGTATGTGAAATAGCTGTGGCTGGAAAAAGGAATACCTCCACTTGGTTTAAATTTTGCATGGGACATGAACTTATTACATGATTTTTACACCACATTAACCTGTAATGGATCCTCAATGAGTCCAGAGACTGTACCTTAAATGAGATGAAGACAACGCAGTATTCAGCAACAATGTGACGTGCTGCCAGCTTTGGGACCAGATAGTCTGTATTACAAATCTGACTCCACTTTATCTGTACAATACAGTTATAACTGTTAGGCAGCCTGTATTGCTGGACACTAACATTTAGCAGCACTCAGACACACTGTTGTTTCCTGCTGTTATTGTTACAGGCTGCCAGAAACAACAGGACCAAAGTCAGCCCTCCAAGCACTAGGTGTTCAAGCACACAACTGTTTCACACACCAATCAGTTGATACGTCAACATGTACTGTATCTATGAGATGGCCTTTGCGTGTAGATTGGCGTTTCCTGTTCCTCAGGCACCGACCTCGGGCCATCTTTTTCTGAAATGGATTCAGAAAGAGTGAAGTGATCCCACGTCTGTGCCTGTCAGAAGGACTACTTATTTACCCACAGTGTGACAGTATGTAGCATGTACATAGGTGATCCCTCACTCTGTATGTACAAATGTGTACAGGTTTGATACAGCTATTCACACTCTGGCTTTTTTTGTTGTTGCTTTTCTTTAATGAAAGTCATAGCAATATTTCTGTAACCAATAAAAAGCCAAGGTAATAGGATGATGAGTATGATTGCATTTTTGTTTATTTAGAGAGGGAGAAATGACTGTGAATGATCAAACTGTGAGACTTGACTAAACTGATGACAGGTTGTTTTTTTTCTTGCTGTTTAACATGCTGGATCCAAAAAGCTGGAGTGAAGTATCATGTTGCAAAGGCGTATAACAAGGATTATTTTGATTTTTATCAATGAAAGCCATAAAGGTCATATAGAGGTGACGAAGGTCTGTTTGTGTGCGAGGGTGTGTGTAGCATATTTGAGCACAGACCTTTAGAAGCAAAGAAGACGTGTACACCTAATCAAAAATAAAAAAAATATGTAATTACTTTTTTTTTCTTGTCATAAATCCTTTGAAACTATATCGCAATCTAGTGTTATAGATGCCATCTTCAACTACATTTATATGTCCATTGTTCATCATTACAGGGCTAAATCAGTTTTCTGCAAAACCTTATTTAAATGACTTATTTTGCTTCTCAGTTTTGGGATGTATATGTACCTACACAGAACAAATATTTAATTGTGCTAAAGGAACATTTTAAGATCTGTCAAATTTGTAATTTAAATCAAGCTAGAATTCAGAAAAATACACATCTGCACATTTCATTTATTCTCAACCAAGTAAGTGTGTTTGTGTGTGTTTTTCTTTGAGCTTACCCAAGTGATCCAGCCACTGACTAAAAGACCTAAGGAAAGGAAAATTACTTTGCTGGCACTGTACAGAGGTTTTAAATGATATCTATAAACAGAATAAACATGTGCATGCATGCATCTCATTCATTTTTGCAAACCATGTTGTTTCTGTGTAAATGTGGATTTGAATCTTTGTCTTTTTTATTTTCATCTTTACACCCTGTGACTGACACAACTGTCACGATCCTCATGGTGTGATCAAAAGGAATTATACATGATCAACAATATCCATGACAGAGAACAAGACAAAGGGGTTGTCTTTAATGTAAGAATACACAAAAAGTTGTGACAGCCTCAGCAGGAAAAAACAGACCGGTTTGAACACATAGTGAGTATCATGTGATAATGCTTTCCTTCTTCCTTTTCACAGCTGCTTTTGATGTTTTAAGAATTTCTACAACCTCCAGCATACCTGGCATCTAAATCAGTCAGTTATCCTGTGAGTGTCTACATATTTTGTTTCAGATATTTTCTTAAAGTTATGAAATTAATATTTCCTTGCAGTCCAGTACAGAGGGGGTTGGCTAATGGCTGGAAGTCGATCTGATGATCTGGGGCTGCCACAGGAGGAAGACCATGGGGATTCATGTACACTTTTATTCTTTTAAAGACTCTTTAGGTGAGACTTTTTGGCTCTTGATGAGAGATGCAACCGTGGTCTCACCCTCAGACATTTGTGGATCTGAGGCCCATGGGTTCCATCCGCACAGGACAGTGGGAACAGCGTAGCTTCGAAACTGGAAACACACACATACAGCACACATGGTCAATACAGGGAAATAATAGTGAATGGTTATATATACTGTCTATGCCTGAATTCCTTTTCTTTTCCTTGCTTGTTTGTGTGAATATAAACGTGTACATGTGATGGAGGATTACCTGTCTGTTCATGAAAATATATAGGATGGGGTTGTAGACTGTGCTGCTTTTAGCCAAGTAAATAGGCATGGTAGCGATGATGGGGTCAATATGTAGACTAGAGTCTATGATAACAGCAAGGGCCATGGCCGCATATGGAAGCCAGGTCACTAGGAAGCCCAACACCATCACCACTACCATACATGCCACCTGCACCTCCACGCGATTTGTGCTGCCACCCTCAGATACCTGCAGCTTGGTCACCTAGGACACCAAAATACAAGCAAAGAGAATTTACCGTGATGCTGGCGCAAGCAACCGAAGTGTACTTTGTCATCTTTTTTATCATTGAGTGTACTTGGCTGCCCATATGCCCAATATTTACATTGCTCACCTGGCGGAGGGTCCACAAAAGTCTTGAGTAAGACACCATGATGATAGAGAAGGGCACAGCAAAACAAAGGGAAAAGTATATGATGATGTAGGACATGGTCCCGACATCCCGGCTGTACCAGTTAGGGCCGCAGGAGGTCTTGATGCCCTCCAGCTCATAACTTCCCCAACCAAACAGAGGCGGCGTGTTCCACACAAACGACCACACCCAGGACAGCACCACTCCAGCAACTGCATGTCTGAGGACAGCAGAGGTGAGTGTGTCACATGCTGGTGGAGCAATCGAGTTTTGTATATTATGCTGCCAAGTGGAAACTTGATGGTCACTACTGTACCTGGTCTGGAACAGGACAGCACCCATGGGATAGCACACCACTATGTAGCGTTCAACAGAAATGATTCCTATTGTACACAGACTTGCTATACCTAACAGGAGGAATATGTAAAGACTAAATTATTATTTATTTTGTATTATTTTTAGTACTTCTACTCTACAACATTTCAGAGGGAAATACTGTACTTTTTACTCTACAACATTTGTTTGACAGCTCTAGTTACCCATTACGTTTCTCATTAAGATTTTACATAAAACACATATGATAAGCTTATAAAATACAACATATTGTCAGTAGTAGTTGTAGTAGTTCCTGACTTTTTTTGTCTTATGACACCTTAAAAAAAGCAATGTCTGTCAATGTCAATGTTGGGGTTCTTCGTCATGTTTCAGGTTGTTAACAACTCCACCAAAGCGTGATTTCCTCTCTAAACTTCTCGGATGGTCTCATTTAAATTACTTTTCCAAGCCCAAAAAGGTAATATATTTCACAAAAAAACAAAGATTAGAGTCCAAAAAACTAATACAAATTTTGCATAACAGAACTTTGTTTTTTCTTCTTTCCAACTCCATCTATCATCTTTTTACATTGCTGCATTACTACTTTTACTTAAGTAAATAATCTGAGTACTTCTCCCACCACAGTGCAAATTCAATCATACCAAGTTGTAAGTAACATACAAACTCCTCTTTTGCATACTGGCCATGAATGAACTCACCAAAAATGGCTACAGCAAAGCCCTCTAACACGCAGCCCACACGTCCCAGGCTGAAGTATCCCATGGCAGTGGTTAATGTAGTGGGCAGACCTCCAAATACAGCACAACCCAGGTCACATATGGCCAGGTTAACCAGGGCATAGCTGAGTGGCTGTCTTAGCTGTCTGTGTTTCACTGTCACCACGATCACCAGGACATTGAGGATGATCCCTGCTGCAGAGAACACACCCATGATAACGGCCAGTACTGTGTAGCCTGTCCGAGACAGGAGCTCTGTGTCGACTGAGCTGTGAGACGCTGAGGAGTTTCCATGTTGGTGCTCCATTTTGCTCAGTGTAGATTAGGTGAATGCTCTGCCTGCTTCCTGGTATGAAAATAAAGTGTCAGCGGTCCATCCACAACCTTCAACAAATCAAACTCAAATACAAAACAGGTAAAAACTCACAGTATATAAAACAAAAGACAACGTGAGAATAGGCAGGTGCTTAATCAAAAGAAATCAATCTAGTAATCCAGCAATATTAAACGATGAATTCTTTCTCTACAGACGCTGCCTGTTTGCTACTCTGGTGCAGCTGGAGAGAACAGAGGGAAATGGGACTCTCTAAATAGGAGCGAGGCTCTAGAGCATGACATTTAATTCTTTAAAACCAAATCCGTAGATCCGATTTTTAAGACAATAATTCTGTCTAATATTCTGTAAGACTGCACTTTCCATGATTGCTAGGTTTACAGCTGCTCCTGAGTAATGACCCAGGGATTCAGTTACACAAAATATTTTTTATGATCAGAGTTAGACACATGTCTGCTGGTTAAAGGCAAAGAAGGAGCATTATAGCTTAATAATATCACATGTGTTTGTATACACTTTGTATTATTCTGTTTGGCACTGCTTTTAGATTAGCTAACATATGTCAGCCAAACAAACAGAATAGGATAACTATGTATAGGCAACTGTTTGGATTTAAATATACCAATAATATGACGCTAATACATGTGATACAAGTGGGAATAAAAGATATGTTGACAATTATGTGATAAAGTGGTACTTTATTGATTCCTGTTATTATCTTTGCCCCCTTTATAGAGGTCAGCGATCAAGGTTAATTCAACAGAAACACCTTCTAATGAAACTCTTCTGGAAAAACCTGTGCACCAAAATCTGTTTATTAACTATTTAATAAAATGTACAACTGCGTCCTTGATGGCTTATTAGAAAATATGAAACCCACAGGTATTTATGAATTTATTATCAACATTCATACCTGCATTATTACCAAATAGCCTATAACGGATAAACATCACGCAGAGCGACTTTTCACAACTAGGCAACCCAAAAGTTGTTCTTATTTATTGTTGATAACGTTTATCAAGAAAAACAACGTGCACCTATAGACCACAGCTTGTCCTTCATGCTCACTTTAACTAATAAGGTGTAGAAGTTTTTGTTATCCCCTGGTGATCTTCTTCTGGTCCAGCAGAAGGAAGATTTTTTTACAATTTCAGTCTTTCTGTGCGGTTATAGTCTCAGGTCAGAGCAGTTGCCCTCCCAGCCACAAGAGGGCGGGAGACACTGCAGCTGCCTCTCCATCGCAGATTAAAGCAGCTGCGTTTGACATCCGGCGGTAAATAGTCCAGTCAACATGGCTACCTCCGTGAGGAAGGCAGCCCACGACATAGAAACGCGAAAGCGGACCGATGATGTGCTGCTGTCGGAGGGAATCGACTTCAACTCCCTGCTGCTGTCTCCGGCCGTGCTGGACGGACTGTCCGCCGCAGGCTTTCAGAAACCCTCCCCGATCCAGCTCAAGGCGATCCCGCTGGGCCGCTGCGGACTTGGTGGGTTCATACAACCTGCGTGCGTGCGTGCGTGCGTGCGTCAGAGAGAATCAGAAACACTGGGATAGTGTTAGTTTATGGATGCCTATGTTTGTGCCAGCAGATAAAGCTACAGGGCAGACTCTGCCCTCTGAGTCCGTAGCTGTGATGTTGTCGTTTGTCCTGTAGACTTGAAATAGAGCTCAAGTTCAATTTCAGGGCTATTTTTTTATTGCACGGTAGCACCAGTTCATACACATTCAGTTCAAATAGCAGTCATAAATTATCTGTTAAGCCACCAATGTGCACTCCTACTGGCGGTAGCCTACTACACTTAAACTCATTCTTAATTTCCTAATATCCACTATTAAATATTGTGAAGCTTACTATCAGGCTAATAGTGGGATACCTGATAGTACATGCTTGGACTGGTTCAGTCCAGAGCTGAGAAGATTAGTCCATCCACAGAATAATAGGCAACTATTTTGACAAAATTTAATTATTTAAAAAAAAAAAGGATTTGCTTATTTATTTGTCTTATATGATAGACACATGTGAATGACGTTATTTGCTGGTTTTGGTTAGACTGAATAGCTTTAGTTCTGTTGGTCGGACAGTATCAAATATAACAAATATCTTGTTTTGTCCGACCAGCAGTCCAGAACCTGAAGATATTAAATATGACAAAGAAAAGCATCAAACCTCACATTTGTGTGAGTTCATTTGCATACTGTCTTTTCTAGCATCTAGCATTAAGACTTCCAGACTAAAATAATATTAATATAAGTCAATAGTCACAGTCAATATAAATAAGTGAAACTACACTTTCCAAGACTTGTCTTGCCTTGCCCATGAGTGCAAGACAACAGTTAGTGATTCACTGATGCTAGAAAGCTGAATATATGTCACTCGTTCGTCTTGATAATTCGCACATTATCTATCTAATGTTAGAGGTCTGTGGACAAATGACAACTCACCCTGCGCACACGTTTTTGCTTTAATCCAGGTTTTGAGATATCTATCACTGAGATTTCTGCCTCCACCCAAATACAATGGAGGTAACTGGAATTTAGTTTCTTGCGCTTAAAGCATTGAAAAAATTACATTCAAAAAGTATTATTTACAATTTAGCTGATATCCCAAATCCTGGCAAAAGTGAATCCAAACATGGCTAGATACGTCCAAAGAGAGTCTTATGTTTGTAATTTGTGTGAATTGACCCGTGTACTCTGGGTTGCACCATGAGGGCTAAAATGATAACCACCATTACTGTGATCACAACTATTCGCCTTGATGCTGGAGCATTCTTTGGGAATAAAATTGTTTATTGCAACATGAATGTTTTACTTTTTAGAAAACTCTTTCAAATGTACAAATGTGGACAAAAAACCCTCCACAGCATGCAACCAGATAGAACCATTTATCCTTACATAGGACACATAGTTACTTTCCACCTGCAGGTTGCCTGTGTAGTGAAAATGCTCTCGTCCGCAGCTGTGACGCGGAGAGCGGTTAATCACAGTGTACTTGAAGTGTGATAGGTCAGACCGTTTAACCGTGGATAGGAGGCACATGATTTGATGCTGCAGATTAGGCACTCTAGATGTTAATTAAGTTTAATTAACTGTGGAAGTAAAAATTGTCATCTTGATTATTCAGACTAATTGTGCAGCCCTACATTGTCCCATCTGCTGTTTTCAGATTTGATTGTACAGGCCAAGTCTGGCACGGGGAAGACGTGCGTGTTCTGCACTATCGCCCTGGACTCTCTGGTCCTGGAGAATCCTGCAACTCAGGTGGGCAAGATGATTAGTGTAATGTGTAATGTTATTTTCCATTCTTTTGATGCTTGCATTTATATATTTAAAAAAAGTAAAGTAATTATCAGTCTTTGAGCATCTTCTAATGAAAATTAATTTTAGCAAAGTATTCAAAGGGGAAAACTTATAATCTTTTATTATTCTAACTTTGCCACTCAGTTTTTACCAACAACAGATGGTCACAAGTTATCCCTTTTTGATTTTGAGGCTCTTAATCTGATGAGTTTAAGCTGCTCAGTGTCAAGAGTAAAGCTGCTCATTGTCAAAGCCTAAATGAAAGAGGACAATTATTGATAAGCTACGTCTGGTCTTGTTGAACTGTAATCTTATTAGCTTACTGATTAGGAACTGCTCAGCACCTGTCTATTCTTAATTTGCTCCCTATCAAGTGTAAGTGGTTGTTGACATCCAACTTTCTACCCCCCCCCCCCCCTTCCCCCATGCAGGTTCTGGTCCTGGCTCCTACACGTGAGATCGCGGTGCAGATCCACTCCGTGGTGATGGCAATAGGCTGTGCCATGGAGGGCCTCGAGTGCCACGTTTTCATCGGGGGCAGGCCTGTGAGTCAGGACAAACTCCATCTGAAGAAGTGCCATATAGCTGTGGGCTCACCTGGTAAGAGGCCAATAGAGAGAGGCGTTACCTTTTTATGTAGCCGCCGTGCTATTGTTTGTGTTTTGTAACTGCGCTCCTGGTTGTTTACACAGGTCGTATCAAGCAGCTTATCGAGCTGGGCATGCTGTCCACCGCCAGCATCAGGCTGTTTGTTCTGGATGAGGCTGACAAGCTGCTGGAGGAGGGCAGCTTCCAGGAGCAGATAAAGTAAGATGGACAGAAACCTCAATAATCAGACTCCTGTTTAATTAGTTAAATGGTATTCAACCAGAGTACTTAGACTTAAGCACTTCTTAGCAAATCTGTATAAATGAAATGCCATAAATTGTACGCTCATTTACAAAACACGCACATGCTGAAATTCACCCATCTCCCTCTGCTTGTCTCTTCAGCTGGATCTTTTCCTCTCTGCCGGTGAACAAGCAGATGCTCGCACTCTCTGCCACCTACCCAGAATCCCTTGCTCAGCACCTGACGCGCTACATGAGAGAGCCCACTTTTGTCAGACTCAATCCCAGTGACATGGGCCTTAAAGGTAGGACCCTGGTCAAGTGTGCAGCTATCATTGTTACCACAAAAATGCTCATAAAATAAAGGGTTAAAGC
The DNA here is from genome assembly GCA_011952105.1 of Coreoperca whiteheadi. NCBI lineage: Eukaryota > Metazoa > Chordata > Actinopteri > Centrarchiformes > Sinipercidae > Coreoperca > Coreoperca whiteheadi. Next base: position 17,976,991 of record CM022479.1, on the reverse strand, counting down.
AAATTACTTGACCTGTCACCTATGTCTAGTTTACATATTTAAAAGGTACAGTGTCAACAGCTAATGAAGACTCCCCAAAATAAGACGACACTCGCAGGGTTATAGAGTTTGTGATGAGACATGTTTTAGGGGATAGTTATATTGTTTCTTCCTGAGGGTGTGAAGTGATTGCCAATCAAAGAGTAACATAAGGCTCGCTCTGAAAACATTCATCTCTTTGACAGAATCAAATTTAAGCCTTGTGCTTACTTTGAAGTATATATCAGACTTTAAAAAAAAATGTATACAAAGTGAATAGTGGAAATTTCTTCTTAGTTTAAGAAAACAAGCCTCAATATTCAGATACAGTGACTGTACACACATCCCACCAAAAAAACCCACAGGCGTTGTGCTTTTCAGTCAGTCAAGCTTGAACTGCCTTTCTCCCATGTATGTTGTCCTTGTGCGCCCCCTGCCAGGTCTGAAGCAGTACTACAAGCTGGTGCAGTCCCATCCTTTACCTCACAAGGTTTACGAGGAGAAGGTGCAGCACCTCCTGGAGCTTTTCAGTAAAATCCCATTCAACCAGGCCCTAGTATTCTCCAACCTACACACAAGGTAATGCATGGTTTTAACGTTTACGCTTGTCTTCATAGGTGCTCTTGATGTTCAAAAATCACCAGGAAAAATATAACTGTGTGGATTTGCTCTTTGCATGATTTAGAATTGATGCTGCACATTCATTAGATATGAAAATGTGATGATGTATCTCTGAGAAACAGTTTCTTAAATGCTCCCACAGGGCTCAGCACCTGGCAGACATCCTGTCCTCCAAAGGCTTACCTGCTGTTTGTATCTCAGGTGAGAGGGCCTTTTGGGATTTTTATTTTTATTTATTTTTTTTGTGTGGAGTGCAGTTATGAAATGATAAATCAGTCAACATAAAATGTATTGATGGTATTGTTGATAATTAAATAATAGTTTAATGTAATTAAAAAAAAAAATCTAACATTTGATGATTACCTTCTCTCTTCTGCTTCTGGTGGGTTTTTTGACTGTTGCCAGGAATCAGTTTGGGGTTGGGTAACTTGTCATAGGCCTCCATTATTTTCGAATTCTCAGACGTAGCACTTAAATGAAAAAATAAGTGATTCCAAATAATTCTGAGGCATTAATTGCTGTTCTCCCTTTTGCAAAAGAAAGGACAAACATACGTTTTGTATTGTTAGCAGAGTTGATATCAGTTTATGTGATCGGATTTTAAATGTGACTGTGTTTTGGCTACCTGTACAGGTGGTCTGAGTCAGGACCAGAGACTGGAAGCGATGTCAAAACTGAAGCAGTACCAATGCAGGGTGCTCATCTCCACTGACCTGGTGAGACATGCACCACTAGCATTCCTGTCTTTTACATATATCTTATAAGGTTTACACTTGCACATTATCTATCTAATGGCTTGGGTTTAAAGATCAGCTTCTGTTCTTTAATTTTGGTTGTTTTTCTTTCTGTCCTTTCCTTCCCGTCAGACTTCCAGAGGTATAGATGCAGACAAAGTAAACTTGGTTATAAACCTGGACATGCCGCAGGACTGGGAAACCTACATGCACCGAATCGGACGGGCTGGCCGCTTTGGTTAGTCTCCTAAACTGTTTGGTTTGCTTTATAGCAGAAACCAGCAATCCGAATCAACAGCAAGTGATGTTTACATTCTTGTGAGGTCGCCCAAGACGGTTGATGGCATCGGGCAGGGGGAGAGGCTTTCGAGAAGTTGCATCAGTATTGCAGGGTCATTCTTATTCAGAAGGCGTGTTTAAAAGACAGCATATTTTTTTCATTTTCAAAATTTTCTTAACATTTGCTTTTTTTTTTTTTTTTTACTTGACAATCATAAACCAACAAACACATTTTTGATGTTCAGTTTTCCAGGCCACGCAGAAATCCGCTTCTCTGCAGGTGGTATGGTTTGTTTCACCTGTTATGTTGCTCTGAATTAGACTTGATTTGCTTGAGCAGTGAGTGTTGCCTGGTTCTTCCTGACTGCATTAAACACCATTTTGAAGATTAGCTCGAGTCTCTAGAGCATTAGCGGTTTTGACCCTCCAAGCAAGGTCAATAGGTTCCTAATGATCTGCATTTAATTATAATTATCTTGACTTAATTTGTGTGTTGTCTCTGAAACCGAAGGTAATTCAATCTTAGCTTGCACGCACTTGTCACACCCTCCTTTCATCGCTCCCTGCTATTTGACTGGGTTCTCATCAGGATTACATTTTGTTTGTAGGCACTCAGGGGCTGGCTGTGACCTACTGTTGCCATGGTGAGGAGGAGAACAAGATGATGGCCATCGCTCAAAAGTGCGGCCTGAGTTTGTCTGCCTTGCCATGTGAGTCCCGCCGACATGTCTGTGAGGAGTTGTACATGCAGCATGTTAACTTTTTTTCCTCCCTTTTTAAAAAAACTATACAAAAAAAACTGCCTTTTTTAATTGAATGTGGAAAGGTAATTCCAGTCTCATCTGTCTTGTCCTTTTAGCCGCCATAGAGCCGGGGTTGATGGACGAGCCGTGTGACTGGGATGTCTGCTCTGAGGCTTCTGCTCCAGGCCCGTTATCCCAGCTCTCCTCCAGGACGGAGAAGAAGAGACGTGCCAAGTCAGTCACGGATCAAGCTCTAGTGCACAGTGGTCATGGAAAGCCAGAGAAGACCCATCCGGCACCCGGTCTGGGAGCACACAGCGAAGTGTCTCCTGCAAAGGACAGTCTTCCACAGAGTCCTCCTCAGGCGCCGACTCGACAAGAGCTGCAAGACGCTCTGCCAAAGATCCCTCCTCTCACCTCGTTCAAGAGTTGTAGGTCACGGTTTATGACCTTTGAGGAGGCTGAGCGGGACTTCCAGAGCTTCATTACCACAGGGCTGGGGAGGTCAGTGGAGGTCATCAGGGAGTTCAGAGGTCGAGACGACGGTGGCCCTGATGATCAGACTGTGCATCACGAGTCTGTCACGCTTCATGATGACGGAGCTCAAAGTTTAAAACACAATGGAAAAAGGTGGAAGTCTGACTTTTCATGTCCACGGTCAATTTCTGGTTCTTCAAGCTCACAATCTGACAAGGATGATGGGGAATACAGAGCAATCACTAAGCCTCAGGCTGAAGCTAAACAAATCCGCACTGTGTCCAAATCAAAGGCAGAGACCACCAAATCCAAAGCTTGTACTTCTTCTGCACCCCAAATATATCCCAAGACAACCTCTGAATCAAATTGGCGAGCTTTGTCTCAGCCTGAGAACTATGAGTCTGTACCAGCCGATAAATCGTGCAGGCAACCCAGTCAGACAGCTGCAGCACAGAGCGGCAGCAATGACTCAAAGATTAAAGAAAAGATTGAGAAAGAGAGCGCAAAGATTTCAGAGGACACAAACCGAGAGCAAAAGAGGGGAAGGGACGAAGGGGAACACGACGACGATGATGAAGACGAGTGGAGTGCAGAAACGTACTGGAGAGCCAGCTACCGAGCCTGGAATGATTACTACGCCTCCATGTCTCCTTTTCAAGAGCAAGGTTACCAAAGCTACTACAGTGTAGCCCACAACTGGATGGCAGCGTATCGTATGAATGCGGTCTACATGGAGGAACTCCTCAAATACTGACTTGTTTACAGTTAATCAGGATGTCCAATCGTGCTATTTTCTATTCAGTGTCTGACTGTCCCCTATACTACTACTGTCCCCTTTTTTATGAGTGTATTTTTCAATGAATTCATACCCTATACTGTGTTTGTCCCAATTACTTTTGTAATAAATTGCCAGTATGGAGCTTGTACTTCAAAGCCATTTTCTGTTCCAGCTCTACACATCTCACTTGCTATGAAACTATCTTGTTAACTATGTTTTTTGGTTTTTGTTTCAATATTAATACACTGTGTGGAAATATCTTCCTTTATAGTACACAGGGCATCCGCATCACTTGCCCTTATTTCAACCTGATATTTAGAGAGGACAGTGAAGAAGGCAGGCCACACTGCAATTTACGTTCTGTAATCTCTTCAGCAAGGTCAGACAACTCCACATGCTCCTGATTACAGGCCAATCAACCAGCTACCTACCATTCACCCAATCAGTGCTGGGCAACACAAAAGGCAAACACCCTTGAATTAAACTAATTTAAACCAGGGGCCCACTTCAGCTAATTCTGACCATCTGTAGCATTTGTCACCAATCTAAAATCATCTTCGTGCAGCAGAAGATGAAGGGTTGTATTGGGCTCACTCCAGGCTGCAGCGCACTGATGTGGACTAGAACCAGGAGACAGATTTGTGTAGGAGGATTGCAAGAGATATTTCACTTTGGACGGCTTCACTAGAGGAAGGTGGAAATTATGGACTTGAATGAAACAACCTCAGAGTATGGGACTCGTATGGATACCATGTTTTTCATATTCAACTGTACAGTCTTAACTTTAACGTTAGTCCTGGGGTTACCCGGGAACTTGTGGGTGTGTTGGGTTGTTTTCAGGACCAAGAGCCTGCAGACCTGCAACAATGCGCTGCTGGTCAGCTTGGCCGCCAGTGACCTCCTGAGGTGTTCCGTGGACACACCGCTGCTGCTCTTCTCTCTTCTGCGTCACGGGAAGGGCAGCCAGGTGTCGGGGTCCGTGTGCACCCTGCAGCAGTTCACCTACGCCCTGTGCAGCTGCGTCCAGCTGCTCACGCTGGTCAGCATCAGCGTGGAGCGCTTCCAGGCCATCGCGTTCCCTTTCCAAACCGAGAGAAGGAGAGCGAGGGTTCGTCTCTGGATCCTGTCCATCTGGGCATGCGGCCTCGTCTTGGCTATAATCTCTCTGACTCTCTCCAAAGAAGCGCTCTTTCACATGCTCTGCCGGTCGCCCAGCGCGGGGCATGGCGACGATATTCGCTATTGGTATCCATTCGGGCCCTACGTGCTGGTACCGGTGTGGGGATTGTCCTTGACTGTGATCGTTATCCACTACGTGCGGATATTCAAAGTTGTAAGGCAGCACCGAAAGAAAGTGTTCAGTCGAGGAGTCCAGCTGAGACCGACGGTGTCGGAACACGTCTGGGGTTGGCTGAGTCTCCCTGCTTCAGCACCACGGACAGATCCGCCGGGCTCCTTCAAGTCTCTGCCCCCTGTGGGCTCCGGCAGCCCGCTGCCTCCCCGCCGGACGGTACTCTTGGTGGCCGAAGCCGGTGCTCCCTGCGCGGGCTCTTCCATAGGAGGCGCCCCGGGGAGACCTCCGGAGATTGTGGGGGCAGTGTGTCTGCTGACACCTGGGGCCAGGGAGCGAGGGAGGAAACAGATGGAGGGAAAACTGGCCCAGCGTTTTGGGTACATAATCATTGCGTTGACGCTTTTGTGGGTGCCCATGGTGGTTATTTTGCCAATGAACGTCATCTCGTGGCAGGACACGAACAAAGTGAGTTTAGCGGGGTTTTTTTTCCTTAGGCCTGCTGTAATTGTTCATACAATACTAAAATATATGAAAAACATAAACCCTGTACAATGTATTGCAATCTAGTGACAGGCCTTGGGCGGTTTCTAATGTCTGTTCTCCTCCAAAGGAGCTGTACAAAATATTAGCAACATCCATAGAATTCAGTCTAATACAAACCAAAGCCACACAATGGTACCACGGTCAGAACCCAAACTAAACACATAAGTAGTATCAATAAAAACTGAACACTTTAAGTAAGGTATTTTCGTGGCTATTGCAATGCAATGCACAGTTATTTCTTCTGGTCATTCAGTGCAAAGTGCAATAATGCATTATAGTAGTAGTTGAATAATCATCAATCAAGTAATTTATCATAAAAAAGCAGCAAACACTGGCCGATTCCAGCTCTGAACATGTAAAAATGTGTTTTGAAAAATTGGAAACTGAATCTGTTTGGGTTTTGGACTGTTGGTTGGCCAAATTAGGCAATATGAGGTTCTCACATTGGTATGTGGGAAATTATGTTGGACATTTTTCACTATTTCCTGCCATTTAAACATTTAATTGATTGATCAGATCATTAAAACAAGACTAATCAACAGATTCATCATTAATGGAAACAAGCGATCATAGATCCTACTGCAGCTGTCATTGCACTATCCTAAGATTTCTTATGTTTCCCCTGGACAGTTGCTGATGGAGCTGGAGACATCAGCGATGGTGCTGACCTGTGTGCAGGCTGCAGTGGATCCCCTCATCTATACTTTAGTCACTAGACAGTTTCGCTCTGAACTCAGCAAAATCCTCTCCTCCATCCCAGGGTGTCCCCTAAAACGGAAGGCCTGAAGGTTCAATTCTTGAACATTTGGGTCACATGGACTGCACTTTTGGGAATTACCACTGAAGCTAAATACACCCACGCCACTAGCTTGTGTTTACACAATTACACACACAGAGTGAGTGATTTAGAGGCAGGTGAAGAAGTGAACCAACAGATTTTGTATTTGTGGCAGATATAGATGTTTTATCAGGCGTTTCACAGTCGGGACACAAGACAAGGTCATAAATAATATCTAACACCTGACAAAATACGCACAGCAGTAGTCTCAACAACGACAGGTGGCATAGGAGGGCAAAGCAAAGAGTGAGAGAGAAACTGACTGAGCCCAGAAAAAACGACAATCAAAGGAGAGTACATAACAGAGAAAGAGAGAGACAAATGCAATCACAGACCTCTGTTTTTGTTGTTTGTGAATAAAAATGCAATCCTCTGAGCGGAAATATGCTTACATAATAATTCAAACTGTCATTAGAAAGTGCAGCTGACAAAAAAAACCTGTCTTGAAACAGGAAAGCAGAAAATAAATCACGTTTAATCACTGTCCTAGCAACATAAAATACAGGGAACCTCACTGCTGCCATTACCTATTTCATACCCTTGTAGTTTTGAAGAGATTCTAAATGTCGAACTTGATGCTGCGAATATGAAGTCAATGTCTTCAACCCCACTTTTAAAAATTACACTGAAAAAGCTCTGCTTATCTGTGCGCGTCTTCTTTTTTTACTCCAGGTAAATTTGCGCACAGTTTGACTAAATACTAATACTGGCTCTAGGCAGCTGTTCTCACTGTGTAGTACAGTACTAAACACCAGCAACAGTCACTGCTAGGAATATCAGCGGTAAAAACACATCCTGTTCCAACTCTAGAATATTTTTGGCTTTCTTTGGGTTGGTTACTAACCTCTAGATCAGAGAGAATTAAAACACAACAGAGGAGCCTAAGGGACCTTAGGGTATTGTGTAGTGATGCACTGATATGGTACCAATTATGCGTTATATTTTCACCCATGTTGGTTGATATGATATGTGTTATTTTGTAAATCTTAGTACAAATGCACGTGTAAAACTGGTTAAGCTTTTCAGATGCCTCCATCTTAAGGTAACTTTTCTAAAAAGACTGTGATACATTTTTTCAGCCAGTTTGACAGTTATCTTAAATACAGTCTACTTCTACAGGAAAAAAAAAAACCTTTCACATCAGCTACATATGGGCAGACATAATATTAAATGAATTCCAGTATTGCTTTTGAAATATGCTCTTGGCTGATATGGGCAGTATGCTGATATATAGGTGCATCTCTAGCCCTGTCTGTGTGCTCTTGATCAACATTTTACTTCATTTTTTTTGGAGCAGAAGTGGTCTGTTGTGACTGAAGCTGCTCTGCCCTACTTTGGTGAAAACCCAGCAGTGGTCTCATCCACCTAAAGAACAGACCTAACTGTCTGTGTAGCTGTTGGACTCAGAATGACATTCAAGATGAAAAAGGCCAACACAGAGGCATTAGCTAGGAGGTTAGCAGAGCTAAAAGGTCACCGTCCATAGTTACAAAGGTCAACTTTGATGGGATTTGATGATAAGTAATACTAAAGTTACAAGTTGGGGCTGTGAGTTGAGAGAACGGACGGAATTGCACATTTTTGGTGAGAGAGATCTGTGGATGGCTCATCCAATGTCCTCCATGTCTCTGCGGTCACCGTTACAACTCATTTCCCTGCTTTAAGTTCTCCAGAAGATCAAGTAAATAAAATCCTTTGAAACACCAAGGAGGACAAAAAGTACAAACACCAAGTTTCCTAACCACATAGAGTACACATACTCAACAATTTGAAAAATGCCCAGTGAGTTTGGGGAAGAAAAAACGTTGACAGCTATAAAGACTACTGAAAGCATACTGTTCACACAGGAGGTAGGGATAGAACTGGACAACAACGAGAGAGAGAGAAAGACAGACTGAGGGAGATAGAGAACGAGAAGACAGCTTCACTGGTTCTGCCAAACGATGGTCAAATATTACAAAATATTCTATTAACAATATTCACAAAGAACCCAGGCTCAGGACAGATGTGTGTCAGAAATTCTCAGCAAAAGCCTTGTGCTTTTATTTGTGGTGGTTTGAATTCAAGATTCTTTGTTAGAGAATTTAGTTATTCGAGGTGTGTTAGCCACAAACAAAGGGGGGG
>CM022479.1:17842134-17968517 GCA_011952105.1 Coreoperca whiteheadi | reverse complement strand
GGGGGGGGGGTTCAGAAAACTATAAAAACAAAGAAAACTTAACTCCAGCAAAACAGGCACATATTGTGTAAAAGGCTTGTGGCTGAGAATTTCGGACAGAAATGTGTACAATGAACCCTTCAGAGTGGCAACTAGTCAAATTTACCATATCCATAGAGCCTTCCAGAAGAATTGAAACACAAATTTTCAATCAACTGAGACAAACACACTCACACACACACACAGGCACATACCTCCTATCCAAAACATCACAATTCCTCTATCTAGTAAAATTCACATACACTCATTCACAAATAAGAAACTCAGGGGCAACGCCATCACAGACACACCTACCATATTTCATCTTTTTAAGAATTTTCACCCAGGAGGAATAATATTGGACCTGAAAAGGAACGGTGGCATATTAATCTATCCACAGATGAGTGGACAAAAATAACACAAAAACAAAAGGGAAATGTATAGCTTTTTTGAGTTGAGTTTTCTTCCTTTTCCCTTATATCTCCTGTTAAAAAAAGTCAAACTGAAGAGAAAATCATAAAAAGGTGCTTTGTGCACAGTGACACATGACTTACTCTGGGAACTCATCTCCGACACTTGGGAGGCACACTCTCATACACCTCCTCATCTAAAACCACTCCCTAAACACATTCCCCACTCTTTCCCACACACACACACACACACACACACACACACACACACACACACACACACACACGCCCATGCCAACCACTAACATGAGTATACTGTATCTAAAAGCCATCCTCAGTCTGTACAGGGAGTCCATGTCATTACAGTACATGACCAGCAGAGGGCAGGCTCCACCATGGCCAGACTAGGACTCTGAATGCCTTCTCCTCCATTATTCCCAGTCCTCCTGTGTCCCTCAGTCTGTCTCGATGAGTCTTTATCTGTCTTTCTGTGTGATGCGCCTGCACTTAAGACTTCACAGTGCGGACACCTTCACAACGCTCTGGTGGGTGGGCCCTGCAGGCAGATGAGCATCGCCCTCTGGAGTCGTCACTGGCGGTGTGGGAATGCTAATGATTGCTGTGGTGATCTGGCTGCTATGGCAGTTCAGGGATGCTGGCTCGTCTACGCGCATGTTCAGACTGGAGCGGCTATAGGGAGGAAAGGAAGAAAGAAAATTAAGATTCATGATAATTTGCCTATGTAGAAACATTTTGCCAAAGGTTAGCCTAGCCCTTTGGGAGATGGGTTTGTGACTAAAAGTTACTGATTCATGTCCCAGACCACTGCTGGTTGAGAAACAGTGAATGAGAAACCTTCCTCTTTCCTTTGACAACTACCGTTCAAGGTCAAGGCTGCTTTTCTCCCAAATTGTCTCTCAAAGGAGAGAATTGTCTTTGAGGTGCCCTTAAAAAATTATCCTTTTTACTCCTTTCAAACTGCACAAACAACCCTGGAAAACCTGTGTTTTAATCACCATTACTGTGAATGGGTCAACATGTTTTATGGAGATTTAAAAAAAACCCAGGTGTAATTGTGAAAGTGTTGGTTGTAATGTCAAACCCACTGTGAATCAATACACAGCTTTTAGGCTGCTAATAAAACTGTGGTCAATTCTTTCCTGTAAACAAGCTTAGAAACAATAGAGAGCCAAAGTAAACTGTGGCTGGTGAAAAAAGATGAACATCAGGCAAGCTCAACACCCTGTAATATTTGAGTTGGTGGACCAATCCAGAGCTAAAAGGTGAGGAAATATTTGACTGGCCAGAAAAACAACTCTACTCTTGTTCTGGGTCTTCTGGGTGTATACGTAGGCAGTTTTTTGCAAAAAGCTGCAATGATTAGTCAATTAATCAATGACCGGAAATTATCTGGTCATTTTGATATCAACCATTTTGAATAACTGAGTAATCGTTTTAGTAATTTTTCAAGCAAAAATGCCAACATTCACTGGTTATAGCTTCTCAACTGTGAAGATTTGCTGCTTTTCTTTTTTATATATTTACTATAATCTCTTTGGGTTTCAAGGCTGTTGGCTGAATAAAACAAGCTATTTGAATACAACTCATTGAGCTGCCTGGAAATTTTAACAGGCATTTTTCACTATTTTCTGACATTTTAAAGACAAAACGACTTATGGAAAAAATGAATGGAAGATTCAGTCATTGTGGAAGGACTTTGTGAGAACGACGTGTTGAGATTCATAGATGATTAAAAGTATATGAAAGAATATGGTAATGACAATCTGAAAGTTGTCATTAATTACACGATGGCTAATTAGGCTAATGTAGGGAAGCCTTGTTTATTGCTACTGTTGCCATTAGCTCTAACAGGGAATTTGGTCAGAAGTGACTTGCCAAAATGTGTTTTCTGAGCTCACCTGGTGCTGAGGGGCTGGATGTGGATGGTACTGAGCTCCTGCAAGCCTTGTTGGTGTGTGTGCGTGTGTGTCAGTGGCTGCATGTGGGCTGGGGCGCTGGCATTCTGTAAAGGGGTGTGGTGCTTCTTGCTTCGGCGGGTGCAACATGTGCCCGTCACGCCATCTTGGCTGGAGAGGGAGGGGCTTCGAGATGGGTAATTCTGAAGCCCCGCCTCCAGGTAGCTCTGCTGGTAATACTGCTCATCCACAAACTCATGGTTCTACAAACAAAGACAAAAAGAACGATGCCGGCAAAGGGAGGAGCACAGAGGGAGTGTCATAAAAAAGATTTGACATTTACAACATTTATATTTATGACCATGTACTTTATATGGCTTGATATCGCCTATCATTTTCTGGTTCATAGCCTGGGCCCATAACTCCTCTGAGAATGTGTGCTATTATTTTTTATATAGGTGTGCATGGCTCTGTGTGGGTCTGTGGAAATATTTTTTAGTGTGTTGGGCTCAGCTCAGAATCAGTTTTCCATAGTCAGTTCCTTAAAACGGCTATAAACAGTACTTTTATATTAACAATGGATCACAGGACTACCTGTATGTGAAAGGGGTCACTCGTAGTGACCAACCCACATAGAATTATAATCCGACTCTGCAGTTCCTGTCAGTTCTATGGAGCTTTATAGCCACTTTGGGCTCATTGTTTTGGTTTCGGCAACTTTACTGTTTTGGTTGACTCTCACAGCTCACATCAGCACTGTTTTCCGCCACAGCACGCAACTCCTAAAACTCCTAAAACACACTGTACCTTACCTGCCCAGCTCCAAACAATAGACAGAAAAGGTCAGCAGCTAGCTGGTGAGCATAGTGGAGTATTTAAAAGCCAGAGATTTCCATCATGAGTTGGTAGAGAGTAAAACAGAGCTAAAAGAAGAGTGAATGTCAGACTTAAGCTCAAATCAGGTGGACACAAACACCACTCCAAATTAATTAAGGTTGCTCCTCTGCTGGATGTGCAAATAGGCAACTGCTCACTAACATGTTCGCCATATGTCACTTTAAAAGTGATAATATGCCGTGTCATGTTAACAGCTCGTTTCAGCTGCCCTTAAGTGTCCCAAAAAAAATCTGTTATTTCAGGTTTAACTTTATGATCAAACTTTGACCTTCATGTGGTCCATTTTCACAAATATATGAGGTGAAAAATGAGAGTTTGAGTGTGTGCAGCAGCACATGCTAGATTCTTTCATTTACGAAGCTCTGAGTTGTGCCAGGCTGAAACAGACTGCATCGCATACAGGCAGACGAGCATGTATCATAAGGCAAATGAAGTGTACCGGACATCATGCTACAGTGGGCTGCACTTGCCCATGCACATACAAATACTGTAGGTCTATGCACATTAAGGCTGGCTGTCACTTATTTTCACCTAATGAGCCACAGCTAGAGATAAATGTATGGATGATTGCACAATTTGGGGGGATTATCATGATATTAAATTAAACTTTTAAAATGTACACAGTTTAACTTTAATTTGAATGTGATTCTGGAAAAAAAACAAAGTTTGTGTACATAGATTTTATTCATCATTAATAGAGCTATTATTGCAATATTAACATAGAAAGGATGAATGTTTGTGTCTGTGTGTACTCACAGTTGTTTTCTCGAGACAGTGCAGTAGGTGCTGGTGCTGGCTCTCTAATAGAGAGGTAGACTTGCTTAACCGCTGCTCCTCCTCAGTGGAACTCTGTAACACACACACACACACACACACACACACCCACACACACAATTAGTGCTATGTTACATTTTCTTTTAGGAGGATCAGATGTGGGAGATGCGCGATTAGCTGCTGTCTCTGTACCTGATCTGAAAGGTTCATCTTGTATGGAAGTTGCTTCAGTTGGAGAAAGAGACAAAAGGAGAACAGAAAGGTAGAGTTTTACTAGTTTTCAGAGTTCAGCACTGAGAAAAGACACCCGTCAGGGCTGCAGTCATGCCAGACAGACACAGGGAACATGCTATTCTGACTCTGAGAGGCAGTGGAGCCAGTGCATTGATCTGTGCTGGAAGGGAGACTTCTAGCACAACTCAATCCTAATGGATATACAGTATATACAATTCATATAAAAATTTCCATCGTGACATTTTGCCTCCATCTCTGTTATTGCAAAGGCTGGCTACAGGCAACTCGTTAATGACCTGTTTTCCATATTCCTTATTTTTTATGCCATGGCCTGTTTATGTGTTTATTTGTGTATGTGTGTATCTGTGCGTGAACAAGTGGGTGCTATTTCGCGTTCGGTGGTGGTTTGGAAAACGGAGCTCATTTCTGGGCAGTGGTGAGGTGAGTCAGAGAATAAGTGCAGTGTTGGGGAGCCTCGCGGATCCTATGAGAAAGTACAGAAACCAGCAAAAGCATTTGATTGCAAACATTCAGTCATTTATTTTATATTCTTATATTTGTCAGACCATATGTTTATATTGTTTTATTAGTCCAATAAATCATTTGACTGTCAGGTCTTGAGGAACTTGTGGGAAACACTTGCTCTGTGCAGACAAGATAGATCATATTCAGAAACATAAACCTTAATATAATATTATAACGCTTTAACCATTCTGTTATCGCTTTGCTTTATGTACACTCTGTTTCTCAGTTAATATTTGGAACAGATGCCCTTTTATTTTATATTATATCAAACAGGAGTTTTTATTTTAATATCCTTATAAATCTAACATCTAAGTAGGGTTTGGGGAAGAACTAGTACACAGAAAACAGATTAAGCTGCATTATTGTTATAAATATTGGCCAAACAGCCGTGGCTTGAGCCTTGGAGGACTTCTATATTGCAGAATGCCAGTGTTTCACATATACAGACTTTCGATGGGTTGCATCAGTTGTTCCCAGCAGAATCTGTAGTTGAGCTGTTTATCAAAAAACAAAGGCAAAAAATACTGCCCTGATCCTGCATGCTCCACAGCACCGCCGAAAGGCAAGTAAAATGCCATGTTTGAAAGATTTGTATTAGCAATTTTCTGTTTGTTAAGTGGAAGGCTGGTGCTGTAAGCAGAAGCTTATTTGCTGAGAGGGTATATTCCTGCGCTGATGACTAGCCAAGACTGCTCACCTGTGTTCATGCTGCTTATCTGTACCTAACACAGCAGTAAAACACAGGTGTTTAGGCTGAGTTATTTCTGTCTTTCTCTATACATGCGACTGCAAGCCCATATCAGCAGTTTGTCTGGAGGCGGCTATGGCTCACCACCCAGGTGGCCACCATACTGTAGAGACTGGAAACAGCTTGATCCGTCGAGCGACAAAACACACTGTTGCTCTGCATGGTGCATTACATGTTGTTAGTAAATAGTTGCCTTAGAATTTTACTTAAGTTGGACAACAATTTACCTTATATCGATTATGCATACGTCTTTAAATAAGGTGGTAACTGTTGACTCTGGACATAAGCAGCTACTGACGCTAGCAGACGGACTGACACTTTAACTGTTTTAAGTCCAAACTGACAAACTTCATGTGATACATAACATATAATATATCAAACAAATTACTGTATCTGTGCAAAGAAGTAAAAAGTCTTGCACTCAGTGTCATTTAAACTGAAGCTACACAATATTGAAAAAAATAGTTATCTCATTGTGGTTTTCATGATATATTGCTCACCTTATTTTTGCGTTAATGCAATATTTGTTAGTATAGTGGTGAAATCACTACAAGAGCATACTGAAGAGATACATGCATGGCTCTACAAAGAAATATTTTTGCCAAATTCCAACATTATTATCCATTAAACTATATTATTGGCCAGGTTAGTTCTAATGAAGCAGTGTGCACACTACAATTAATTAAATCTTATAAATCAAATTTTCATAGGGGTGGGGTAGTATAAACAATAAATATATATATCTCTGATCTGAGAATCATAAAACAAAGAGCAAGAGGAGTGACCTTGTTTATGTGGAACCTTTGCAAACTTTGTAACTCCTGCCAGTTTCTAGAGTCTCTCTTAACAGTTTCATAACATGGTTATGTCAAAACGTAATCTTGAATCCTAAATAAACAACTTAATAATTCAGTATATACTGTGCAGGCAAGCTTTACTCATGACACTTTGCTTGCAATACAATAAATGGAAACATAATCCCATGTATAAAAACTACATACATAACCGCATAAAAAACCAACACTGCAGCCTTTGCAGTATATTGCATCATAAGGCAATATCAATATGAATTCAATGCATTATTCAGCCTTAGCTTGAGTGTAAGCACTAGTGCCATTCAGATTCTGTCCAAACCTTTGCTATTGAAGAGAGTGAGAGAGACACATAAAGAGAGAGGGGGAGAGGGAGGAAGAAGCACTTGTTTGTGTTTTTGCACTGTGTCAGCCCCTGGCCACTATAGTGCTTGTGAACCGCAACATTTTGGTGAGGCAAGGAACATCCTTGAGTTGTGTTTACATTTTTTGCTGCATTGCCTGAAGCCTGTTCCTCAGCTGGGCAGCTGGGCTCAGAGATGCTTACAGTTAGCGGTTAGCTGAAGGGATGCATTGGGGTGGGGTGCATTCTAAGAACTGATAATTAAAGGAAAGACAAGCAAGGCCTGCATCCAATGACTTAGTTTTTGCCTGCTCTGAAATCCTCACAACTGTTTATCCAAGGAGATGCAGAGGTCAGGCCTTCTGGGTCGCCAGTTAAATAATTACAAATGCAAATATGTCTTATATGTTTGGATAATCCTGAGGAAAATTGTTATGAGACACAAGTGAAGCAGTGTATTGTCTGTGGTTCAGAGGCTGGTCTTACCGTGAACTCCAGAGCTTCGTTGAACAGGCCATTGCGCTTGCTGTGGAGGAAGGCATTGGAGTTTCCTGTCTTGGCTATTCGTATCCTAGCCAAGCGGGCTTTCTGCAAAACGCAAGAGACCATAGAAACCACCTGTTAGTCAGTACCTATACCACATCCTATGTCAGAATGATTGGGTATCATCCTGACATATCCCACTGATTTGAGCTATAGCACTTTCACATGCTTGATATTTTAGTTGAGCTCTCACAGATCAAATCAAACATGCTACTAAAGCATTCACTCTGATCTCCTGTGATATTTATGAATGATTTATGGTGACTACACGATAACACACTCCTAGGGTCGAAAATCAGTTACAGCAGCAGCTAGGAGTAGAGCAGGTAAATCCTGTATGAATTGAGCAGCTAAGTGTCATTCCGTATTTAAAAATATTGAATTCAATTTATTTGTGCTGTTTTTATGCTGCTAGGTTAGCAGTTTTGTTTAGCAAAATAAATCAAGGAAGTGTCCAGGCCCTTAATGCTTTACATCGTTAGTGTCGACTTAAATGCATCTTTCTTCATCAACCCTGCACAGCACGGTTAGTGCAGTCCAGTCGCTTTTTCTCGCTCTCCCTCTCTTTCTCTCACGCTGACAAATCTCTCCTGTGAGGCAGTCAGCAACAGAGATGAACAAGAGGAAGAGATGGAATACGAGAAAGAACAGACACACTCTGGTCCTTGGAGTGAATTCTTTATACATCAGTAGCTTTGACACCATGGAAGGATTCTACTCCAACATCTTGGTTTTTGGTCTACCCGAAGCACAGTGTGTCTGCTGAATGGGTGTGAAAGCATGTCTGAGTGCGCGTTCGTTTCTGTACACAGGCCTGTGTGAAAATATGGGTCTCAATAAATCTCTGTTACCAGAACAACTGCTTTTACAGGATAGTGCAATCTGAGTCACTCATTCCTCAAAGGCCTGCCATTTTCCCGTCAAAGTCAAGAGCTGGGTGTCAGGCTCACTGCAGCCACAAAGTGTGCGTGCTTCTGTTGCTTCACGTTCTGCATTTTAAAATAGAATGAAGGATTCATTGAAGGGAAATTGGTAGCATAATGTGAGCTGTGTAAATGATGAGCAGACACAGAGCTCGTTTAGTAGGGGGCCCGTGCACTGCTGGGGGGTTAATTGAGTGTGTGGATGTGTGTTTGCCTAGCTCCATGTATGCTTATGTATGCACACCTCGCGTTCATAGCTGAATTTATAGAACATATAGAAGCCATGCAGAATTACCTGTCTCAGTAAGAGTATGTTAATGTATGGTAATTCAAGTTCATCCACTCACTTGAGTTTCATTTAAAACATGGTAATGTTTGTGGACCTCAGGCGCTGATTTAGTAATCTAAAGAGAGGCAGGGGAGATAAACAGGAGTGCATGCACAGCGGCTAATCTATACTGTAGCATCTATAGCACAAACCCAACTCCCTTCAAATTGTTTACCTTCTCCTGCATCTTTATCTTTTTATCTCTTTCACTCTCCCTCCTGCTTTCCTTGACAAGTTTCCCTCGATGTCTTTGTGACCTCACACTCTAACATCTATATACATTTGTGCTGGCACAGCATTCCCACAGGCCTTTGGGATAACCCTTCTTCATGTTCTGGCATTGTGCTCAGCCAATGGGATTGTCACTCTGGGGTCATCATGCAAACAGGAGCCCGTGACTGTGGTCATGGTTGCCAGGCAGCACAGGGGTAATGGAGGGGTTGTTAAGAATATCTCCGCAAGACTAGATCTACTTCTACAGTTCTCTGATAGATTCCCGGGGCCTTTGGGACCTGGGCCCTTGTGTCTAAGGCCCATCTGCGCTTTCAGGCAGAGCCACGGCACGTCAGATTGAGCCTGAATTGCTGATGAAGCATCAACGAAAGCACACAGAAGTGTAAGGAAACCATGGATACAGGGTTTTCATTAACACCTACACATACACAGAATACCATGTGGAGGGTTACATTGTCAAAAGGTTTATCTGCTGCACATTCCTTCACATGGAGAAGTACCTATAAAGTCACGTATACAACATATATCCACATGCACAGACATAGAAACCCATACACACAGAGTGAAAATGAAAGTTCTCCGTTCTATTATATGAAATTGTAATAACAAGATAAACAATTTCTCAATACTGGAACAGTATTTCCCCTCACGTAGACTATACTTTATATCATAGGTTCGCAGTAAGCTGCCATATAACAGATGATTCAGCACAAAGTTTTTGCTTGTTTAGGAGCAGTGGGCAGCCACTGTGTAGCACCCGGGGACCAACTCTAGTTCTAAGCCAAGGACAGTGAAAGGGGAATTTAACCGAACCTAACATACATGGTGAGGGAAAGCAGAGCACCCTGGAGGAAACGCCCTGCCCCGACCGGGAATCGAACCCTGTGAACCCATACCTTGTTTTGAGGCAATACTGTTAACAACTGAGCCAGCACAGATTTATCAGAAATGCTTCTTTTCGTCTCAGTGGCTATAGGGGTGCGTCAGTGTCTATTTGACTGACAGCAGCTGGCAGGCTGAGCCCTGGCAGGGGAGCGAGAGCCAAAATAAACAAACTTGCGTTGTACCTTACAAGTAATGGGCAGACAGTGGGGCTGCCGTGTTAGCAGTGGTGTTGCAATGTAAGGACCACAGCAGCATCTAAACAGACAGGTATGTTTGCATGCTGTTTAATGTGCTGCAGCTGAGCAGCTAATTAGCTATTTAGTCCAACCAATGTAAGCGGTGCACTTTTTCCCCGATGAATTTTTGTTTGGTCGCTTGTTCAACAAGCTAAGGTGCAGGAAATGTTCATGATAGATAAGAAGGAGACTTTAGCAGGAAAGCTAATGTTAGTTGTTCAAACTCTGTGGCTTTCTTGTTGTGTAAATGGTAGCAGGCTGCTGTCTAACTGTTAGTCAGTGTCATTGTCTGCCTATGATAGAGCGCAGTTTTGTGCAAATATAGTGTCAAATTAAGTGATTTGATTGGCTGTATGGAAACAAGTTCTCCATCTATTTAGATGGAATGTGGAATGCAAAAATAGGGAGCACCATTGTGAAAGCAAAATATATAAAATGTATAATTCTCAATTTTTTTTATTATGTTTGTATATGCCAATTGTGAAACTTTAAATGTTTGTGTGAGTATGCTGCATATGTACTTTCCCTACAGGGATAAATAAAACCAACCAACTAACTAACAATAACACAGGACAAGTGATTTACAGAACAGATGATTTATGACAAAAATGCAATTTTATTTCATTTTGACTTTAAAGCAAACAACTTGGAAAAAACCTTAACACCTGCCAACCAATCAAAATAGTGATGCTCAATATCACTGGTTAAAATAGTGCATATGTTTCAACATGCCCAAGGGCATGCAAATAAACTGATTCAAACACACTGTCTTTCTCTTTGATTCCCTTCTTCCTGCCATGGATGGAGCCACAATTTAGGATCAATCACACTTTAAAGATTATAGCTATAGGATGCAAGCCAGCACAAATGCTTCATTTTAATACCATTTGTTGCCAGCTGAGGGATCTAAACTGGCATATCCTCAGCTGATCAAAAAAAGCTACACATCCACTCAGCTCCCATGCCACACTCTGATGAGCATTGCCAGTAAGTTTTCTTGGAAGTACATTTTTTTTGTTGAAAGTAAAAGTTAAAAAATTCATGACACCTTGTGAGTTGCAGCGTTGCTCGAGTGCCTATATAGGATTTGGCTGAGTGAAAAGTGGAGCAATCGAGCTATGAGACCAGATTAGGTTCTGCCTCAGGCCTGCCTTGGAACCATACAAGTGAAAGAGGAGACCATCTGATGAGGAAGTACACCCCCATACATACATACATACCCACATACGCATGCGCGCACGTGGAAATGCCTCATTTTGATTTGCAGTTGCCACTCATCTAAAGAGTTGCTTTTATACATGCTGACATTTCTGCCACAAGGAAATACGTAAGTCAATTACTTCCTCTGAGATATGTTGCTTTATGATAACACACACACACACACACACACACAAAGACAAAGACAAAGACAAAGACAGAGAGACAATGACACAAACAAGAGGAGGGCCAGAGAGAATGAGAGAGATAAATAAGAAAGGACATTTGGGAAAAATTGACTTTTAGAAAATCCATCTGGGAGTTGATGAAGGCAGGAAACTCTGGACTATGGAAAGAATTGATCCTATGAAAATCAAGTCCTCCAACACCTCTGACCCACAGATATCTGCCTCTGTAGCAAAGACAGCTTAACCTTGGACTAACACCACTCAGACAAAATACCTTTGCTAAGCCTGGATTACCTCCTCTTTATAGAGAAGGATACAGCTCTGCATGAAGCTGATGTGATGTTTAGGATGTTCTGTGTTATTTTTTTTTTTTAAACTTATTTATTTATTTTGTTCACAAAGGAACAAAATCTTTCTGCCTTCCTGCGAAGCAGACGACTTTATTGATTGTCTAGAAGGGCAAAACACTCAGCCAGAAGTCATCTCCACCTTTTGACTTCAACCTTCTGAGGGAGGGCTAAAAACAATAGTGCGATGATTTAGAGCAAAGGGAGTGAGCCTGAGAGGGAGGGAGGACTTGTTTTTGTTTTGTTCTGTTTCTGCCATGTCAGCCCCGAGCCAATGCAATGTTCATGAACCGCCACAGACAGTAATTTTACTATTCACCACGTTTGAGGAAAACATAATTTGTGCCCCTAACTTGCTATATAAGGCTACTTTATTTGTAAACATGTTACCTGAGAGCAAAAAGAAGAACTTTATACGGTGGGACTTCAAATCCTGCTGTCAAAAATCAGCAGACGAAAACATAACAAATTTAGCAGTGTCAGTTTTAAAAAATATTAATACCATAGACGTCAACGATGTGTCATCAGAGCAGTGCTGTACTGTGGCAGAAATAAAGAGGGAACATGAAGTTAGTCTTTAAAAGGCAAAGAGCACCACAACTTAGATGGGAGGTGGTAAAGGGGAAGTGACAGATGAGAGAATATTATACACTAGGTGATCTTACACTGTCAGATATTGTAATGGAGATTGTTCCATGAACGACGACCTGCATAAAGACCCTGAGGCAGCTGTTGGAGAATATTGAGAATATTCCAAAGAGCTACTTGACTGTATAATTTGTGGTGCCAAAATATGCCAATAGAATCACAACATTTAAAAAACCTCTCAGTAAATTGACAAGAATTTCGGTATCATATTTTAACTCCAGATTAACTCAGATCAAGGCATTATGATTCTTAAGTCAAATAAGTGTTTTTCTCCAAGTGGAGAGAAGGAGACTATGAACATGACTTGTATGACAGGTCCGGATCACTGCTGGATTTCATTCGTACCTTAGAGAAAATTCAAAGTATGAGAAAACTGGTGAAGGTGAAGGTGCCACTTAAGAATGAATCTGTTCGTACGAGTGGTTCTTGCATGGGGCCCATTGTTCTTACTTGCTTTCTAGACATTTAATCCTGTCTTTTGGCTTTGGTGAAGTCCTTTGGTTACAGCTTGCATGTACATGTGTATGTCTGAGTGTTTGAGTGAAAGTAGTTATTTGCATTCATCCTAGTAAACTGAGGTTCAAGTCCAACTGAGAAGACCTAAGGACATGTTAGTCAAAGGACCAGAGAAACAGTTCCAGGAGAATACCATAGGCACACTAAACAGTAAAGCTCATTTAAATTCCTGAAGCCCTCTTTTTTAATCCTTCTGAATTACTTGCCCTTTGTGGTTCTCCATTTAAATCTTGCCCTCTTTCAGGTGTACAATTCAGAATTTGTAATGAGACCTACCTGAGGATATTATTACCTTTATGCAAATATACCCTAAAGAGTAACCCCTGAAGATTGGACACTTTTTTTGATCACTTTATGGAATCATGCTTGAAGACAGAAAAGGACTTAAACTCAGTGTTCAATTCATTGTAGAAAAAAGGTCGTGACACTGAAGACTATAGGGAGGCAGAACAGAGAATATATGTCTGTGCCTCAGCTCTGTGTTCCTCCTATACCACATAGTAACTAAGGGCATCCTCATGTATCTTTCCTTTGTGCAGTGAGATAGATCAGGGGCTGTCTCTCTACCACCACCCAGATGGATGGCTAATTGTAATGGGAGCCCAGAACAGCTAACAATTAGACCTGAATGAAGATGGATGTGAATGGGGGGTGGGAAGGGAGGGGGAAGGCATGTGGGGAGAGAAAAAAGGGGAGAAGTGAGGTGCTTGGAGGGACTACTGCTGCACCTCCTCTCAATAATTTCCCCTTCCTTTCCCCCTATCTGCTTTCCTCTAGTTGTTTAAGTACTATGAAAGGCAATCTTAAATGGCTATCCTATTTTACTCTCACTTAAACATAGCCATATTTTAAGAAAGTATTGGAGGAAGAATGGATTTTCTGTGAAAGAAAACTATGTGCATGTAATAAATGCTGAACAAATTACATTTTGTAATGGTAAATGACCAGTGACACTTGCTAAATGGTTGGCTTAATGGCTGAGAAGGTCATATGTCATTAAGGTTATGGAGCATTAAAGAACATTACATGTTATGTAGACGGTAATAATGGGCTACTGAAGGATATGGCATGCCTGAGTAATTTATGACTCGGGTGAGGCAGTTAAGATCACAGTTGTCATTAGCAGTGAAAGGGTGGACCATACAATGGTAATGGCTCTATTATATACTCTCTACACTGATATTTTATGGTGTGAGAGTGTGCCAACCTAGAATCAAAGAACATTACATTTATGTGATGTACCATGTAATGAGCTGAATACATGTCAGCAGCAGTTGTTATATAAGGCAGGCAAATCCATTGCGGTTGCTACAAATTAGACAACAAGACTAAGGGTCTACAGCCACGCTGGCAGGTCTATGAGGCTGTACTTACTGTGGGCACAGCAGTGCTTTGAAGGTAAATGCTAACAAG
This sequence comes from Coreoperca whiteheadi, assembly GCA_011952105.1. Classification (NCBI taxonomy): domain Eukaryota; kingdom Metazoa; phylum Chordata; class Actinopteri; order Centrarchiformes; family Sinipercidae; genus Coreoperca; species Coreoperca whiteheadi. Next base: position 17,954,382 of record CM022479.1, on the reverse strand, counting down.
CTCACAATGACAAAGCTAACATGCTGATGTTTAGCAGATGTAATATTTGCCAAGTTCACCATTTTAGTTTACCCTGTTAGCATGCTAACATTTGTTAATTAGCACTAAACACAAAGTAGAACTGTGGCTGATGGGAAGTAGAAGTACTTTTGCAGGTATTTTGTCATTAACAAAATAATTGGTTAAATACATTGTTTACCTGATGATGGCACTAGATAAAAAGTCAGGGGATTACCAAAGTATCTGTATAATGTAATATCTGTACAAAATGACATGACAATGCATCCAAAAGATGTCAAGATATTTCACTCTGAACCAAAAATGTGGACCTCACGGTGGCGCTAGAGGAAAAGTCAGAGGATCACCAAAGTCATTATGATTCGTCCCCCGGGAACCATGAATGTTTGTTGCTGTTGAGATATTTCAGTCTGGATGCAAGTGGTTGGCAGACCGAGATTGCCATCCATAAAGCCACGTCGCTAGCATGGCTAAATAAATGGCAGAAAGGAAAGGCTGTTTTAGTTAACAACCAGTTAGACATGAAATCAAACAATTTCTACAGCATCTACCACTAAAGCCAGCACAATATGTATTTCAAGACATACTCCACTGGTTTTAAGCACACACGCTTAAAACCAATGGAGTGCTAAAGCAACACTTAATCCTAAGGGCTAATTAAAGACAGAAATGGTACACAGATTGCATCTCCTAAATGCTCTAGAATATCACATTTGCAAACCTATCATCATACTTGGCACTTAGACCTTGATTTGCCGTAGTAATAACGCTCTCAAGGATCAAGGCATCCAGGTGGAATATTATTATGAAGGCAATGATAAGGCGTTTGAGTCATGCTGTTATGAAACAGAGAAAACCTATCCGTTGGATGTATGGGTGCTTGAGCAAATTGCTGACCTCACTGCAGGCAAGCCAGGGAGGCATTCAAGGGCCTGAGGGAGTCGTTTAGTACTGGTTAATGACGACAGCCCCGTCATGCTACACTGGTCAGTTGGTGGGTTCTTCAGGAGGTGTGGGTGTCTGGTACCGAGGGGTATTTGGGAGACTACACCACACAGTGGAGAACACACAGGAAGGTGGGACAGATCAAGGGCAGGCCTAAACTGACAGGAAGTATGGTGGACAGACACACAGACACACAAACACACACGCCGCGACACACACCCACACACACACAGACACACACCCAGATGTGGATGTGCATTCATGCACTTACACTAATGCACATACATAGGCACGCAGACAGGCAGACACACACCTTCCTTACAGCCAGCACCTCATCTGGGTGATGGCTATTTCAGGAAAGAACACAGCATTAGGACACACATCGCCTCCAGCTCTCCCCCTTTCTACCCTTCCCCTGCCTCCCCTGCTCCCTCCTTCCCTCTGGGCTTCTACGTCACCACTCCACTCCTCTCTCTTTTCTGTGCCAATACTATACATCTCGTCGGTTCCAGCCCGTTTTCAATCTAGATAATTTTCACAACCTTCCAAACCCTCTTTCTGTCCCCTCTGTGTGTCTTTTCCTCCCCCGAACACTTTTCTGTGTTACACCGGAGTCTTATAGTTAGTTAAGACTGGGCAGCGGTCAGGCCACGGTCGAACTGCAGGACTTTAAACAGATTTAAACTACAACCAGACAGCATGTACCGAGATGGATGGCAGTAATCACAGAGAGGGTGAGAGAGAGAGAGAAGGGGGTGGAGGCAGAGGAGAAGAACTAAGGGGACAGGAGAAGAAATAAGCAAAGGGCGTGAAAAAAAGCCTTGCTAGGAGAGGTGTGAACGAGAGTGATGAGAGAGAGGAATCGACTCTCAAAATATGTGTCAGTGTGTGCATGTCAGGCAGCTGCAAATGAACACATACTATCTATCTCAGGAGAACAAAAAGTGTCAGGCTTGCCCTCAAACTATGATTACCAGCCGAGCTCTGTGTGTGCCAGCTGATGCTGCTACCCAGTTTGGCTCACGGACAACACCGCAACATGATTCTTTAAAAAAGGTATAAAAGCTGGGCTATTTACCCAAAAGAAGATAATATTCTTTAAATCTTCCACAGTTGAAACACGAGTTTATAAATTCCATTTATACATTTGTGCCTGTTTGTTTTTTAAATTGCTATACTTACAAGGATAACATCTCCTTACAAGGACAGACCAACAAAGAAAATCAAGCAAAGAGAGGAAGTTGCTGATATTCACTTCTTTGACAGGCTTTTTTAGGATTTAGGTTTGGGTTTTTGGATATGTTTGGGGTAAAGGTAACATTTAGATTGTGGAGTTAAAGGGATACTTTGGTTTGGGAGATTTGATAGTTTCACATAACAATAAGAGTTTGTCCTAAGAGTCCGAAGAGCAAGCTTAGTGCAGCTGAGGTCATGGATGTCTATGGGGACAATCCCCATTATGAAATAATCAAAACTATTTTAACTTTGGAAAATGTTGTGATCATGTAAACCCACATTGCTTATAGTTTAAAGCTGAGTAAGAAAATGTATATTTTAGGGCATTTAACAATTTTTCTCAGCAATATTTTTTCAAAATTATAAAATATCCAGTAACACTTTCTGATAATTTATAAAGGTTTTATAAGTTGTAACTACTGGCGTTATTAATGGTTAATAAATCACTTAGTAATGCTTTATAGATCAGGTACAAGCCATTAATAAGAACAAGTTTTGGGTTTCAAGTTGGTGTAAAATCCATTTGGCATGTTAATAAGTTGTTAATAAAAAGATTTTTCCCCATAAGCTAAGTAGCTTATTAGAAATTCTTCCTGATAAATGAAAGAGCTAAAAAGACTAAATGTCCTGCTAGTGGGTTAACAACCTGACAACCTAAAAGTTGTTCTTATTAAGGGCTTATAACTGATCTATAGCGCATTAGTTGATGATTTACTAACCTTCAATGAAGCCATTAGTTATAACTTACAAACCCTTTATAAAAGGATGAAATAGATGGTGGCACCAACAATCCTTATATTAAAATCTTGACTCTGTACACAAGAAATTGATCTTGTAAATATTTTCTTTGTTAATAGAAGCAGCAACTTTATATGTAAGTAAATTACAACAGGCTGTTAATGTAGATCAGGTATCAATGTCTGTAGACTAATAATGGAGAATTTCCTTACTTTGGGGAGAATCTGCCTCTTGAGCCCAATTAAAACTGTGGAATTTAGCTAGGCTAGGCTAACCTAGCAAATTTCTTCTTTAAGCTGCACACAGAGATGATATCAGAATTGCCTGACTCTATGCGAGAGGGAAAAATTCCTATATATATATATATTCCTAAAACTATTTATGCAGAGCAAAACGGATAATGGGAAGGTCAGGGTTTAGGTATGCATGTCAAGGGAGAAGGTCCATTAAAGTATGGTGATACTCACTGAATATGTATCACAAACCTCCAGTTAATGTGAATGTAAGTCAGTGTGCATTATACACGCATCATCATTAGTTTCAGGGAAGACCTGAACCCTGTGGAATCCTCTCCTCTTGGGGAGAGAGACGTCAGAGCTCCCCTCTGGGCTGGAGGTCTGGAGGTCCAACCCTCTGGGGCCCAGATGAAGGGAAATGAAACTGTGTTCACCTGTACCTTCTGCGCCCGTCGTTTGTCTGCTCTCTGGTTCTGGTGATAGATGCGGCTAAAGTTGGACACGATGACAGGGACAGGCAGGGCAATTACCAGCACCCCACTCAGAGAGCATATTGAGCCGAAGATCTTCCCTGCAATCGTCTTAGGAACCATGTCTCCGTACCTGCGAGAGGTGACAGGGAGAAAGAGGATACATTTAGTGAAACGTCTTATTATGCATTTAATAAAATCTGTCTGTGGTAGCTCGATCTTCTAGTCACGCACAGCCGACTGACGGTCACTCACATCACAGAGGCAGAAACCCACACACACACACTCTCTCACACAAACACACACACATGAACCAGTTCAACTTGCGGCTCACTCATTTCTCTTGTACAAGGCTTTCTTCTTTCTTTTTAGGCTTCTCCATGCTGCATGTGTCCATTCCCACCAGAATAAAGCTTGACCTGCTGACTCCTGCCAAACCTCCTCTGTCACTGAATGGCACAGTAAAGTCCACTGACTCATTCGCTGAGAGCAGATACTATTAACCTTTCGAGAGGAGAATGAGGAGGACATGGTGAATGCCAGGGACATTTCCCCAAAGTCATTTAGCTAAATTCAATATGAAATATTTGCAAGTCAAAAGCAATCTCGTCTTGAGTTCAAAGACAGACAACACAATTACAATAACTATATTAAATCCTGCCGGTTTTTTTTCCCAAGGAAGAAACAACACTGCAGGAATCAGTGAGAGGAAAGAAAGATGGAGGATAAGAAATTCAAAAGCTAAAAAGAGCACGCCTTAAGTTGGAAAAGCAACCTTTATTTCTAATGGTGTTCATTTCTTATTCATGAGTAAAAAGTGCAGGTAATTTGTTCTTGTTTTCCAGCTAAACAAGAAGTTCTACTGAATTTATTAGAACAGACTAAGTCAGACTACAAATAAACCTGAAACAAAAAGCCTTTAGGCATCCAGATTTATATATAATTATGTAAAGACTGACTGTGGAAAGATTTCTATGTCAATAAGGTAGCATTTTGAACACAAATCTTTTGTCCTTCAGAGTGAGTATTTTCTCAGAATTGCGAACAATAACTTTGCCCTTGTATTCATCAAATTCATTTCATTATATGAAAAACTCGGTCTGTAAAAATCATTGTGTAGCTTGTTTTTAAACTGTAAATGATTATAGCCAATCCTAGTAAAGTTTTACATGTCGATGTTCATGTGTGCATATTACAGATTCTCTTAGGTAAACAGACAAATGAGATAATAATTCATGGACACCCTCATTTGTGAACATATCTTTTGCAAAATTGCAGTTTGGTTGGCGCAGAGAGGCTGGAAAGAAAAGTCGCAGCAGAAGTAAAGCTTCTCCGTCTAGTCACACTCACACCTGTAAAAAGCAATGTGACATGAAAATTGAGCGATCTAGTCAGTGAGCTGTTGTGTGAATAAACCAAAGATAGGTGGAATCACAGAGAGGTTAAGAGACCCTCATGCACTAATGGAATGAAACACATATACTATACACAAAACACATGCCTAAATACTGTCTAGTTTTGCATATGCATGCATCAGTGGTATACATTTACTCACGTACTGTACAGTACGTACAATAAGTACAATTCTTAAGAACTTATTTAATTTTATGCTACTTAATTCTTCTAGTCTACTACATTTCAGAGCGGAATATTGTACTTTTTACATTTATTTGGGAGCCATAGTTAGCTACTAGTTACTTTACAGATGAACATTTTAAAAAACCTATAATGAGCATAAGAAATACAATACATTGTTATACAGTAAATTAAATCGCCCAAGAGTACATAAAATGGGTAAAATTAGCTATAATATTAAAATACTGCTTACATGTTAATTAAAGCATCAGTAATAATAATCGAGTAAAAATATATCATAATGACAGAGCCCATTTTTCCTGCATAATCAGTACTTCTAATAAAACATTTTTAATACAAGATTTTTTACTTGTAACAGAGTATTTTTAGACCATGACATTGCTATTTTTACCTGAGTAAAAGATAGGAATACCTTTTCCATTACTGACATATACTCAGTTGACAGTTTATTAGTTACAAGGACAACAGGACAAGGATAGAATAGCATTTGGCCTCCTGATGCACCTGTTATGTATATTATAGACCCCTATAAACTTGGGAGAGTGTAGCTCTACAGTGTTCAGTTGTAAAAAAAAATTGTTCAAAAACATAAATATTTATCAATGTCTACTGCTGTGTTACTCTGTGTCCTTTTTGAGCAGCTTGCTTCACAGCAACCTAAAAAAATGAGGGTGAGGCGGTTTGTGTAATAAACACCTAGAAGAATCCTATCAATACTTTTTCTTGGAGATATCCAGAAACATGTTTCTAAATAGCACTCATCAAATTCATTCACTTTGACAGATCACAGAATATAGCGCTGCTTATTTGAGGACTTGGCAAACAGTACCCAAGAGGCTCTCCATAAATGAACAACAATCTGCTTAGGAAGTTGTGCTCATGATAGTCGTTTTATAATCTAATGAAGTACTTCTGTCACAGTCTGTTGGAGATAGTAAAAACACAGGATGGTAACACACACACAAACCACCATCACATGCAAAAAAAAAAAAAACCCAGTCAGATCATTTTGGGGAAGGAGATGAAACAAGAGACGAAACCTCATACTCATTAGTCACATATTTCGGCAAATACAAGCCCAATATGAAGCATTTAAGTGGAGGGGGGGTTTTCGCATCAGCAAAGCAAAGCACTGCCCACACACAGTGAACCGCTGGACCACAGCCATAACTGAGCCATATACTTACAGAGAACATTCATTGTCCCTTCCAAAAACTTTAATGGCCTTTTACCCAAATTAGGCAATAGCAATCCCATCAGTGGTACAGAGGCCATATCACTACAAAACATTTCATCTCCTCCCCTCTTCAGAAGATGTTTCCATTAGGAGGAGTAAAAAAGCTAATCATATTCATCTGCAAACCTTCTTTAATGGGATCCCATCAGATTGCCTGATAGAGGCCCTTCTCTCCTAATACTACAGTCATTTGCCGCTCCCATTTACTCAAGCTGGCCTGTCTCTGATGATACCATCACTGATCCATTATACATGGCACAGAGATAAAGCTGGGCTTGCACACATTAAAGAAAGAGAAAGCTATAATACGTGGTGTGAGGGTGTGCATGTGGGTGTGTGTGCATGTGATAAGCGAGGTTAAATGTAATTTCTTCCCCTCCTGCCTGGATGAATGCTAGGGCCATTTTTGACTCTGCAAGACTTCATTGAAGTTGAGGATGGAGGTGGAGGTAAACGTCTCAGAAAGGAAGAAGATGGATAAGCAGCAAAAGGAAGTATACTGGAGGGAGAGATATTTTATCAGCAGATGCAGAGCACCCAGGAGGATTTTTCTCTCCATCAGCCCTCTTGCGCCCTCTCATACCACATTCACACATGTGCACAAACACATACACGACTATGAGTTTGTATTATATGTAAGTCTTCACATACAAACAAATACAGGGTGCGTGCACAGATCCCACATGCACAGACAGATAGACATAGTGCAGATGGAAACTAGCTATAGCTAAATCTGGTATAAAGCATCTCTTCTTTTGTTAGACTAATGTATTTGCACATGGTCCCTGTCAAATAATGAATAAACTAAACTAAACTAAACACACACAAACACCCAGGTCAGTCCTCGGTCAGGGTTGTCACATTCAATCGTAGGAGGGCCAGGTCCCTGTGGGTTATATTAATAAAGACTACGAAGGATAGATAGGGGGTTATTGAGTGGGACTGAGTGCTCTATGAAGGTATGTGTGATGGATGGGCTTATCAGAGATGGTCTGAGGGCTGACAGACACACAGATTTGTGATGATGGCAGGTCATGTCATGTCAGCTCAGGAAAGCACAGCTCATCCCCTTAAATACCTGCTGATGGACTCAGCCAGCATACAAGTATATAAGAGATGACATACACTACTTTGCATATAAAAATGACATAAATATATGCTTTGTAAAACATATGATTCTTATAGTCATTTTATTGTACAGGTATGCTAAACACTATCTGCACAATATGCTTGATATTAAGAGCTCTGAGCTAGGTCACAAAGTAAATATTTATTGCTGGAATTTGTTTTCACTTTGTGGATCATAAACTGCTTTTATGTATGTGCTGCAAGACCATTATGCCGAGAGAGAGAGAGCGAGACCGCGAGAGGCATATGAAGTGTTGAGGGTTGGGTTTCCATTTACAGACCAAATCCCATGTGATTCCTCTGCAATTTTTCTCAGTTCCCTTCAGAAACAGCCTAAGTGATTCTGTTTGGACCACAAGGCCTTGCAGCAGATTGACCCCCTGGAGGACTTCAATTACCTACTGGAGGAGGCAGTGTATTCAGTGTTAGTGAGCGGGTTTGTGTAAATCAGTTGGGTAAACATACATTTACATTAAGAAATTTAAAAAACAAAGAATGTAAATGTTGAGTAAGTGGCTCCTTTTAGGTAGATTAAACAAAAAACAAATATAAATTTACAAACATCATTAAAATATCTATGAAAATCTTGACAAAGGATCATAACTAAAAATGTATCACTACATGGGTTAGACAAAAGCAGAGTCAGTGGAGACTGATGTGGATCACTATAATAAAATAAGAACTGAAATGATCTGAAAATGCATTTTTTTTACATTATCCTTACCTAATATTGAAAGAATATAAAGTTCATGAAACAGTGGGGCTGATTTGGTTTGAATAAGTTGCTGTATGTACTAGCACAGTTTGTTTGCACTACTATGTAGAAAGAAAGCAACACTTACATTGTATGATAGGCATCAAAACACACAACTGCTAACACTGCGATTGATGAACAACTGCCCTACCTGCTGAGCCACAGCCGCCCCTGTTGTCAAACACTGACATGCATCATTCGCTCCCCAGGTCGGCGCATCCAGTGTGCGCTATGTGCATCAAATAATATGACGCTACGTGACAAGGCCCGTGTGCCAATGTTGCACTGAAGATTCTGTTACAGGCCAAGGAAAGTGTGCACCCAACAGCTTTGTATTCTTTCACCGGCATACTTCATATGTTTCTTTCGTCATGTAGGCATAGCTGGACAAATAACGTTTGAGGTGTCACCAAGTAACTTACAATAGTTCTTTCTGCCAGCAAAACAAAAAAATGGGAATAAAAGACCTGGTTATATTTCTATATGTTATTTTCAGGAATTGTTTATGTATTTTAAATCTATTCTGAATAGAGAGTTTGGCGATACTTTTCATTGCAGATGAAATCCCTGATGAAGCTGGGACCCTTCAGCATCATGGACAGCTACTATGGCTTCTGTCTACACGCACGGCTGTTTCACGTGTTATGTCAATGACTGTCCCCCACGGGGATAGTCATTGACATAATTCTTTCTCTAGCCCCTTACCCTAAACTTAACCATCACAACTAAATGCCTAACCCTTACCTAATTGTAACATTTAGTCTTAACCCTCATTTGCATTTAGCAGACGCTTTTATCCAATGCGACTTACATATGAGAACATTCACAAACCCAAGGCGCAGCATCTGAAGCATTTTGGGGTTCAGTATCTTGTTCAAGGATACTTCGACACATGGCTGGGGGATCGAACCGCCGACCTACCAATTTGTAGGCGACCTCTCTGCCACCAAGCCACAGCTGCCCCTTTAACCCTCAAAAACCAGTCTCTACCCATGTAGACCTCAATTGTTGTCCCCACAGTGAAACAAGTCCCCATGGTTCCGTGTGCATTCAAGTTTAAGTCCCCACTGGGATATAAGAACATAAAGAAAAACACGCACCCACTCCTCACGCTGCTGAAAACAGTTTTCAACTCCATGTAGATTACTATGTTAGCAGCCGACATGTCTTTTCAGTAGCTTTGTAGGCTATAAGCAAATGTTTAGTTAAAAAGGGGGTGGTAACAACTCATATATGCTAAAATATATGGCCTATAGTTAAAGCCTTAAAGGCCCTAAAAACTTACTTACTTACTCCTGTGAGTGATAGGATGTCACACAAACACACTACTTTCTGCCCAAGAGAGAAAAGTTTTAGTTATTTCACAAGATATATTTCTGTTTCTTTTTTTCTGTGCTTTTCTCAGTGGTTTGAAGTGGGCCGGGCTCTGTTGGAAAAAGGTGATACTGCCCTGCAGCAATCAGGATATAAGAGTACTTGAATCAGAATCTGATGGCGGTTTTGGTCATTGTCAAACAAATCAGATTAAACTGAGTTTAAACACTTTCAGACTGTTTAAGAAATCAACCCTAAAGATATGTTTTTTTTAATTTTGATGTTATAGAGAAATATGTAAGATTTGAAGTTTTCAGGGGCTTTAAACTCAAACTAGTTAGCAAAACCTCAGGCTGGGTGTTAAAGTTGAAATATTAATATACTGTATCAGGATATGGCAAAAGCACTTAATTAAAGTTATGATTGCAGTAACTGTATAGTACTACATTACATCAGGAAGACGTGAAAAACATAATTTTGTAAAATGATAATCATATCATTATGATAAGACTTCACTAAAAATTGATAAATGATAAACTACCACCCAGCAGTAGCAAAACCAATATAATATTACAATGCTGCTCCAGACTCAAAAATATGACATTAAATATGATCATAATAATAATCGTCTTTCTCCAACTTAAACATCAAATGCAGCTGTATTGAGTAGAGGAACTGCAACGTAATTTCAGCATATTTATCAATTTTCTATTTACAGCTGAGGTCCAATATGAAAAATACATGTATTACAACAGAGGCCATAAATAATGATACCTCATGAAAATATCCATAAATGGTAGTAGAGTTTCCCATTTTCATTGGGAAACCTGTCACAGGCCAATGAAGCTTAGCTCTTTTGGCTTCAGCAGAGCGAAAGATTGTCTCTTCAGGCCCCTAACCCTCAACCATCCATCCATCTGTACGCTCATCTGACATTTCATGGCCAATCACTCAGATGGAAGTAACTTTGATGACACATGGCTCTTCAGGGATGGGACAACCATCTATAATAACCTCGAGAAATGTCACCGCAGGAAAGCAAGAAATAAAGAGGTGCAGGAACAACAGGTAGGGGGACGGATAAAAAAGAAGATGAAGAAGCAAGAAAAAGATAACGTAAGAGAACAGCTGAGAAAAAAGTCTGAGTCGACAGAAACAGATCAAGATTCAGATAGTATCAGTGCTAATATGCAGAGCGCTGGATAAGTTTGGTTAAATATGCCTCAAACAATGTCTTAATATGGATTAAATCAGATACAATGGAGCTATAATAATCTCAGTTCTCCCTTAAGACAGCTCAACACAGACATGAACTCTGATTTCAATCCTGATTTGTGGGGCTCGACTAAGACTTAACAAGTGTGCTTATTAAGAAAGTCAAGAAGGTTCAAAAATAGTTCTTCTGTCTGAGGACGAGGATGTCTCATTTGGAGAGTGCTGCTTCATGATCCTGAAAGGAAGTTGCAGTTGCTACAAAATGCCACATCACAATAAGGGTTATATTCCAGGAAAATAACTGGTGAGTTTATGAATAGATGGCATATAAAGAAATGAAGATCAAATTCAGTTGGATTTGGGGAATTCTATGGAGTCTTGCTATTACCACTTAAAGTTTACAGTCAGAGTGTGCATCAGGATAAAGTACAATGGCTTATTCACCATACTAATCATTGTTACAACGGATGTTTGATTTTTGGCCATGCAAGATTTGGTGATTAGGAGCAATGTCATTAACTTTCAAACAAAATGCAGTTCAGATGGGAGGTGTGGTTATGGGAAGCAGGGATTTTTGACGCAAACAAAGCTATTTGGTACAAAAAGTGTGAAATTGCAAATCACTGTGCACAACACCTTGCCTTACATCAATCTAATAGCCCATTCAGAAGCCAAGGCTAAAGAAATAAACAGAGTAAAAATCATGAATGTGGTTTTTCACAGCGACAATATCATGAGGTACAGTAAATAGCCCCTGTGTAAATAACTGCTCTTTGAATGGCGCGCTAATTGCAGCAATGACCTTGTTTTGAACAACTTTACAATAAAAACCTGGCTATTGTGAAAGATGAGAGCAATGCCATCAGCTGAAATCTAAAACTTGATCTGTGAAATTGGCTCCTCCAATACACATACTGTCTTTCACATCCGTGCAATGCACCTGTTAAACGACTCTTATCATCTATAGTAGGAAATGGCTAAAGTAACCTGTACTGTAGGGGGGTCATCAGAGCCTGGGAGATATTGTAAGGCTGAAATGAACCATTGTATTGCTGTAATATTAAGGACTTACCTCTACATTGACTATGTGAGTGCAACTTCATTATAAAAGAGCTGTGGCAGCATTTCAGCTCCAATTCCAATCTCTTATATGACCGCATATTTGGGAGATTACAACATTGCAACTGCAATATCTGCATAGCTATTTATGAACCAGCTAAATGCATAGGTTGCACCTTTTTACCTTAGAAAGGTGTATTTGTTTTTATGTATGCTATTAGCGTTTGCTACTTGAGCACTACTGTGTTTCCTTTTATAGAGAATGCAATAACCATCTGTGCCTGACAGTAACAGGATTATTGCAACAAAATGTCACTTTTTCACCATATAATAAATGGAATCACTTAGTTACTATCTGGTCATTTTAGCTAGATTGCCCTTCTATATCACAATAACCAAGCTATCTTCACATACATGCTACATTGTAACAATCAGCGTTTGTTCTTTTCAAATCACAATCAAAAGCAACCACAACTGCAAAACTATGGCAAAATCCAGTTTCTTGGCCTTCCAGGGTGCAGTGAGTGGCAGGCATATTAACTATTTCCTCATTTACATTTGTCAAGTGATGAGGGAAAAATGGGAGAAAGAAACACAGAGATAAGTTGATCAAGTGAGGGGCATTACTCTCACACCGCACTGCACACAGAGGAAAGGTCATTACCATCAGTCACTTCACAACCAATCTTACAGCCAATCACACTGAAGGATTGCACCATTTCTCTGTAACACACATACAGTTTGCTACACTATGACTTGGAATTGGACTAACTTTGACACTTTGCAGAGTTTCATCCCAACATTGCCTTTAACAGCTTATGTATACCTTTTATTTGGATTTACCACGGCCAAAGAGAATACTTGATTTTGATTGGCCAGAGGGTCCCCATTGTTTTCAAGTAACTCTACAGCTGTGGTGTTGCATCACCATCACCGTGCTAAATTAACACACTATAGGTTTTGGCCATTACAAGACAATGGCTTCTCACAATTGCTAGAAGTATCACAAATTTAAAAGTAATAATTATTTAAAAATGGTGCTTGCACCAAGAAATGTTAACTAACAGATGGGAATGTTTTGAGAAATGTTTATTTGTACAATAAAATAAAAATACAATGGAATGTAAATATAGAAGAAACAAATGGACATCGTCCAAATAAAAAAGAGTTCACAACCATTTTGTGACTGGAATAAAGGTTATAGACTAAACCCGTCCTTTAGTGCTTGCCTCCTAACATTAGCATTAGCTGCCAATACCAACATTCGTATTAGCTGGCTAGTATGCTAGCTAACAATGAAAATAAACTTCACAGCAAGATCTCAAATGATTAAAAAAAGACTTGCCTAGCATTTCTACTGCTGTCCATCATGAGACTGTCTGTTAATATAACTTTTAATAATAATAAACCCACTGCATGCTACCAGCCCAGCAACAACCAGCAGACAGTTGCCATTTGACACAGCTAAATAGCCACATATTTTTCTCAGAAGTTAGGAGAGACAAAAAAGAAAGCGTGATAATAGGACATATATTCATCGGGTATTGAGAAACACGACGCCAAATGAATGCTAATCTCACTAGGTACTTGCTGGATGCATAAATAGGCTACTGTTTGCAAACAAGTTTGTCATTTCCACTTAAAAGGGTGATATTAAACCAGTGTTGTGTTTACGGCTTGTTTCTGCTGGGCTGTGTTAATGCAGGTTAATAGGTTAAAAGATAAATATATTTTGGAGCTATTTACATTGATCAACAGATTTCTAACATTCAGCAACTGGTGGTTATCACTTCCTCGCCCCACTGGTGCTACATCCAGAAACCAGCCCATTGCTCAAATTTAGCTGTTCGTGCTCCAGCGACTAATGATGGTGAGTGGAAAACCCAAATCCAAGCTTCTGAACATCTCTTCAGAAACCTACAGATGCTGTTTCCTAGAAGAGTCCCATTAAGCAGTGTGAGCACACTTACTTGGCAGGATGTCAGTGAATAATAGCCAGGGACCCTGTTACAAGCTTTGCTTATTTGTGTGCGAATGAGTTCGTGCGCCTGTGTATGTGTATGTGCCTGTCTTTGTAATTAGCGATTACCAGACTGCTATCAACAGAATGCTTCAGTAACTCCACTTCCAAGAGTAACCAGGAAGTGCAAACACAATTACCAGAAGAGAGGGAGCATAACAACATTTAAATATGAATTACATCTGAGCAAGGACGAGTCCCCAAAGCTTGCACTACTGACTGCCTGCATACTGCCTAATTCACAGAAAATGGCAGTGCCATTAACACATCTGTGCATCTGCCCGTGAGCATATCTATGTCAGTCAGTCAGTCAGTCATTTTCTGCCGCTTGCTCCCGTTCGGGGTCGCGGGTGACTGGAGCCTATCCCAATGGCTTCGGGCCTTAGGCGGGGTACACCCTGGACAGTGGCCAACTCGTCGCAGGTGCATATCTATGTGCATTTGGTAATTCCGAATGCATGTGACTGTGGTTATCTACACGCTCCTGATATTAGGTATATCTCTACAAGTGCTGAAATACTTTCAAGTCTCAAAGGACTCATATGAGTGGATGTATGGATAAAAGCAGTAATGGCTGTTGGTAATTGAAACAGGAACCCATCTATCTCTGTGAGCTTGGGTACATCGAGCAGTGTGTCTGTGTGGAGAGGAGGAGAGAGGTTGAGGAGCTGGGGCACAATAACCTTGATGTGTGGTTCAATTAAGGTGCTAATGAGAACTAACTATGCTCATTTCGAAACATGAATCTCTGGAGAAATGTTTGAATTCTGAGACTGATCTCTTTTGTTGGATGCAAGACAACAACAAAATAAGGTATAGGCATTTACCCGACACATGTTTCACTTGGGAATCAAACTTACAGAGTGAGCAAGGCAACTACAACCTCCACAACTCTTATACAATATATGTGCACAATAGTGTGTGACATTAGAGTCAGCAGCTAAGTAAAGAGAGGTGGGGAGAGGACAAAAAGCAAAGAGACAGCAATTATAATGTCAGCCACAGCATTAAAGTCCTAACAATATATCGGATGCTAGATTATGACAGATATATCAAATTGCATCAATGTTGTCAGATAGGCAAAACGAAATTACAGTACATACATGTTTTACAGGTCTTGTTTTACAGTCACATTAGTGGTGCTCCAAGGACGGAAATATCAGTCTGTTAATTTAGTCGGTCCACCACTTTGTTCCAGACTGAAATATCTGAACAACTACTGGATGGACTGCCATGGAATTTTTCTACAGACATTCATGGCCCCCAGAGGATAAATCCTACTTTTACTCTAGCGCCACCATGATGTTCACAGTTTTTGTTTTGAGTCAGATGTTTTCAATGACAACTAATGACAACTATTGGAAGGAGTGAAATATTGCTACCAGAAGAGCAACAGGAAGGACACACATTCATGTCCCCCTCAGAATGAATTTTAATAACTTTGGTGAACCCTTCACTTTTCATCTAGTGCAGGTAATAATCTGAATTTGTACTATACTTTGTATTATGACAAAATACCTGAAAAACTAATGACATCAAGCTCAGCTGTAGTGCTAATTAGCAGATGCTAACATCAGCATGTTAAGGTTGTCATTGTGAGCATGTTTAGAGCAGCATGTTCCCAGTTCTCTCCTGCCCTTCCATGTCCTCCTTGTGTTTGACCCCTGCTGGAACTGATGTTCAAAGATAAAAAGAAAGCAAGGTGTGAAGAGATAAGGCTGGAGCTGAGAGAAGGGAGAAAGAGAAAGGTCAGAGGCTGGGAGTTCAGGGGTCATCTCTACTCTGCAGTGGGCCCATGGTCATAACAGCAAGGTGACCGGCTGGTTGGTCCCAGCACAAATTTCACACAGGTATCAAAGAGAAGAAGGAACAGAGACAGAAGAGAAAAAAAATAATACATTCTAAGCAAGGGGAAGAGAGGGAAATGCAAATGTGGAAAAAGAGACCATAGCGAGGAGGAAACAAAAGGGAGGGGGGCACTGCTGTGGGATTCGAGGGTGACCCTGGCAGAGACAGACACCAAATGAGACAGAGCAAGGCGAGATAAATTGATAGAAAAGGGAGAGAGAATAGTAAAGCACATTTTAGGACACCAGATCCACTCCGTCTCCCATTCAGGTCACAGTGATTGCATTTGTTTTACTTGGCCATTTCCTCCTGTCGTAGAGTCTGGACGTGTGTGTTTGCATGCATGTTTGTATGTGAGTGTGTGTGCCTGCAATACCCACGTTTAGTTACCGTCGCTTTGTGTTGCTATTTTTTTGCGCTGCATGTGACCGTAATACAATATCATAAAACTCAATACAATTATACTCGATACAATTATTTTTCTACAGCTTTTTCTTCATTCCCTGGTTCAGGTCTCCGCCGGTGAGCTACTGCCAGATTTTTACAGTTCTATTCAATGTCAGCACTTCAATAAGTAACCAAATGTGCCAACAAACTCAACATAAGAAACCCTCTCAAAGGCCCCGGTGGTGCAGAAGGTCTAGAATGATTGACTTGATTAAAGTATTGAACTATGGAACTTTTTTCCCAAAAGGAGATGGAAATTAATTACGCTCTGGTATGCTGTCCCTGCCTGTGCTCCCATGTGACTCCACAGGTGAAGCCATTTTCCATGCTACACATCCTGAAACTGGCAGGCTTTGCTGATTCAATTTTTGCCTATTCAATCAATTAAAACAGATCCATAAAAACTACCATAAGCCTATATGGGTGTGAGAGGAAGGGAAATAAATTAATTGTGCACTCGAGGGCCTATGTGTGTCTCTTTTTCCCTGTTTAAATGTCTCAGTAAATTTTAGATATTGTCAGATATTTTCAACATTTTGGTGAGCCTCACCCAAAAAACAGAATACTTTCTCATCCATCCTCCATTTCAACACCAATGCTGGCTCTTATTCTCAGTTCTTTGATGTTGCCTGTTGTCATGGGGACCTCAGGAGTGCTGCAACGCTGAGCAGCATACAGAGTGCCATGTCACTGCGGTTAAAAGGGTTACATTAACATCAGCAGCAGGTTACATTAGAGTGGGGCTACATTACCCATTAGTGGAAGCAAAACACATTTGTGGTAGCAGGGCCGGCACGGTTAGCATTTAGTGCTAATCTAACTTATCAGGGGTGAACACTCAGGCCATTTGGTTTAAGTGTAATTCATACTCAACTAGCTTTTGAGAGCCACAACTTTAGAGGCACTTTCTTTTTGGTGCTGTACAGCATTAAACTACACACTACTGAGTTAACAATATACTAAAAATATATTTCACTTCACACAGTAGAGGAATATCCAACAAGGGTCGATCTCGCTCCATCAAGTGAATTCAGGGCAGGAGTTGATACACACAATTTGCTGCTCATCTCTCCTTGAATCAAAGATGTCTCTGTCAGATTGTTTATCTTGGAATATTGGCTCGCTGCAGGTGGAGCTTATCACACACTGTTTTACGCTGCCTGACTTATTGACTGCGAACATGGCTCTTCTCATCAGTGTCCGGCACAACGGCAGCATCGACTGCTGATTTATGACCGAGTCTGATGGAGAGGCGGTCAATGCAGCTAACTAAAACTGGTTGCTGCCTCTAAATCTGCTTTAAGCTGGTCAATGTGCTGACTAGTGATTGTTGGAGATAACAACGTGTCATCTCAACTTGACATGTCTGTCCATGAAAAGTTAACAGGGTAAGACTGAAACTAGTAAATGCTGGATTAGATGGGCAGCACCTAAAATTCTGTCATACAAATGAAAGAATCAAAAGAAGCAATATTCCCCCAAAGCAACCGTGGCAGTAGTAGACAACAACAGTCAGCCTGTCAGCATGGGTCAGTGCTTGTGGATGAAGGTAACTGTCTGGATGTCTGTGTAAGTGGAGAAAAGTAGGCTGCAGGAGAAACTAGGGCATCACTGAGACTCAGGAGAGGTGTCTCCAGCCCAGCCTGCTGTCCTATTTCACTGCCTGGCGAGACTGGCATGAGTGTTTGTTGTGTGTGTGTGTGATTCAACAGAGGGAGCACCCTGGGCAGTCAAGGGAAAACTTCAGGCACAGGAGGCAGAGAGATAACAGGTGAGCTCCAGGGAGTCTACCTGTGGGAGAGAGGAGGCCCAGTGACAGGCCTCTTTGCTGGGGTGGAATGTATGTGCATAAGCCCCCAGGGCATAGACCAAATGTCAGACGGTCTGTGCACACATACTGGAAAACTTCTCTGAGCTTTACTGGAATATGTCACCTGTGTGTGTGTGTGTGTGTGTGTGTGTGTGTGCATTTGCTCGTATGTGTGTATGCTCCAACTGGGCAGATGACTCACAACAGGAAAGAGAGCCGAACAAGGCAGCACAGACAGGTGGGGGAAGTGTGTATGTAGGTGTTTTTGTTTGGCTGAGTGGGTGCAAGAACTAAGCTGTCGAGTGTCACTGTAAATATATGCTGTACAGTTTCACAAGTATGCACTATACAGCACAGCACATACTGTGCTCCCACACCCACACTTATGCATAAACCCACCCACTCCCACACACACACACACACGCACGCGCCCACCCACATGCGATGTTTACTGTACTATGACAGACATTATTTATATACAACTCCCTGCACTACTCTGGAGCTTTCCAGCACATCACCAATTCATCCCTGGCATTTCCCCAATTCTAAATAAGGGCAGCCTTTGAACTGACATGCTGGCCCTTTAGTTCTGGGCCAAGTTACATCCCAGCTTCTTCCGTAAGAATATATCCTGGGAGGGTTTAATTCCACACTGCAACTCTACCCTTCAATGACGGGCCCTTGTTATCAAAATAGAAGATTAAGGTTAATGTGCGAATCGTGCACAGCTATTTGATCTTTGATGATGCCAGTCTTGCAGCGCTGTCAACGGCAGCACGTAGTCAGGTGGGTGTGGGGGCAGTGTCGGATTGCCAGGTTAGGTTTTGATGGGACAATTAGCTGGTCATGTATCCTGACATGTAATGAGGACTTGGTTTGTGTTACAGCAACTGTAGCTACAGCACACTGCAGACTTAACTAACGCAAAGTCTGAGCAGGAACTATAAGATCTGTTGAGGAGTCATTCTATATGGAAATACATAGAAAAAATACTACAACTCATCAGATAATTATACATCTTTTGGATGTAACAAAGTAACATGAATACACTTAAAGAGCTTCTGATCTATTGCCTGTCAAAACAGTGATCACACCTACTCTTACATTTCATGTATTAATTCTGTCTGATTGTGTCTTGACTGATCTGGGAGTGTGCGTGAAAGAGAGAGCAGCAGGTGGGTGGAAGTGCAAAAAAGAGGGCAGGCTACAGGGAGACACTATTCAATTTTAATTTCAGAGAGGTCAGTTTTTCCTCAAGGTCAAAAATAAAAATAACCTTCAAAGGAAGAGTGGCTGGGAAAAAGAGTGACTCTCTGTAGGACTACTGGGGATTAACCCATAGCACAGAAAAAGCAACATATTCCACATTGAGAGCATGGGCTATTGAAAAGGACAGCTTGTTAACATGCACCATAAGCCAATTAGTAACCATGGTGATGAATGAAGAAGGAAGGAAACATGCCATCTTTTACACAAACAAGGTTTCAGATCAGAGTTTTGGTGCATTATACCTACTCACACATTATGTAAATATGACAGAAATGTGCACACACTTGTATGCATGCAAACATACATATGTGCATTACACACACACACACACACACACACACACACACACATTAACCGGAGCCTGAGGATGATTTAAAGCTTCTGTGTTGTAATGGGATCATCTGAGAAAGATGGAAGATTGGGGAATCCAGGCATCACAAATCATTTCCATCACACATCAGTGCTAATGCCACTGATTCTAATCCATCAGACAGCCATCTCTAATGCTGCAAATAGCCAATCTATCAGGTTGGCCTCTGTGGATTCTGGACATTGTTGACACCCTGTATTTCAGATATGTGTCTCTGTACATGTCTGACTCCTGCCACATCTCATAACAGTAGCTGTGACGGCATCATAGAATGTAACAAACTGAAGGTTAAGATGAGAGGACGAGGGAGAAGGATTAGACCAAGGCCGAAAGGAACAGAGGCATGCTGAGGCAACGAGCTATGTAAAGTACTGAAAATGTGTGACGGGGGGAAGGTTTAGAATATAACCAAGGGTTTTGCTGTCTTAGCTTGGGACATAACGCAGACATCACGGGGAACAGAAGCCTGAGGTGGTTGCGTTGTGCCTCTGGATTAATCTGTACGTACTATGCTGTGAAATAAACATGTTTTAATTTTAAGGGTCTCTAATGAATCTCTTCTCATCAACCAACTCGGAGAGAGGTGAGGCTAGGCCTACCTCGACACCTCCCTTCCCCCTGACTTCCTTCCACATATGTTCACACATGTACAAATCACATTCATAAATGCACTTTAAAAGGCTAGGCAGTGATAGGACAGAATTAACTCTTTCATGGCTTTCTTGTTCCTCACCGCACCCAAAAGCATCGGTAACATGACACAATGTAACATTATACCTTGATGTCTGTCAAGCTAACCAGACTCATTAGAAAAGATATGGATGTTAGGAGACACTGAATCACAGTGTTCATAACAATTCTGTCTGTGAAGTTTAAAAGAGGGAAAGAAAATCCATAAACACTAATTGCATGCTTGAACATTAAACCTTTCAACATTAGAACAAGAAGAGATATTTGATTCTAAAAAAATTGAAAAAAAGGTTTGTCAGTTCATTATGAAATAAACAAAAAGAAGAAACCTCCATAGTGGGCTTCAATAGATAACTTATTTAGTCGCTTGCTCTCTCGATCGCCTCTTAACTGGCTCAATGTCCACTTAAAGGGATTGCATTAACCTCTGCCACTCTCTGTGGGCAGATGAGCTGCTCTCTCACCCTCCCTTTAAGACATGCTCTGTATTAAACTCTTCCTTCTTTGGCTGGGATCCCTGTCTGGCTCCTGTCCAGACAAACATACTTAGAAAGCCAGACACAGTCTGGTGTGTTCTTATACAGTATATCACTATATAGGATCTGACACTCTGAGGCCAGGTTGCGGTTTTATGCTTTTTTGAAGGCACTTTGCCAACTTGCACTTTTTAAAGGGATAGCTTTGATAATGTGATATACAAGTGTGGACTGTGGGTAACAAGCAAAGAAAAAGAAAAGGATGCTTATAGGTTACAGAAAGAATAGACGTGGTTGTGTCATGTACACTAGGTAGCAATGTATGTACAGGATCTGTTGTGTTATTGGAAACATTAAAACTGTGCCAGTTCCTTGGAAATGCCACTTACCTACAATGCATGTCCTCCCTTCCAAAGGTTGGACTGACGTATATTTGCACACATGTTCTTACACCTGCAATAATTCTGCAGGCATAACAGATGTTGATAGAGACATGTGTACTCATATCCAGCTTTTTTTTTATTTCCTCATCCATGTCTCTCTTGTATTCTCCCACGTGAGCTCAAGTCCTCCCAGAAGAATTTACATCTCTTTAGCCCACCTGTATCTGAAGCATGTGCAGATTGCCTGACAGCTGGCCTGCCTGGTCCTCTCTACTGCTCGCTCTGCTCTGCTCTCTGCCCTCTCCAGCTGGCTGTTCTAGCCTTCTGCTCCCCTTGTTGCCATCTCCGCACCTAAGCAGCTGGTGTGCCAGCCAATCTCATCCCTGTTCTCAGCCCACTCTCCCCTTGACCAAGTTGGAATGAATACATCTCTTTCCTCTAAAAATGGTGCTCTACATCTTTTCCCCCATCTCGTTACCTTCCATCCATCTGCCTATCCCAGTCGAAGAAGCTATGGAGGAGGCAGTGAATGTGTGCTCATGGACGGAGCATGCAAATACATGTGGGAACACGAAGCTGAAGAAAAAGACAGTAAGCATCTACATTAACAAGAACAAACACAAATATGCCCCATGACCTTGGATACAGGCAAGACATCATGTCTGTTCCCCATATCTGCTCTTGCATCCTCCCAGACTAGGAAAGGATCAGCCTCTTTCACAAATAAAACCCTCATCAACACTAATATGGAAAGCAGAGAGGGAAAACAACAGGTTATTTATAGTGCTATTAATGGTTGGAGCAGCAGGCCTGGTCCCTCTGTGTTAGCACATGCACAGTGGCAGAGAAAGATGCACAAACATAAATATCCACACTCTTGAGAGTGTGTGTACATGTGGCAGCGCCACACACTTGCTGCTTACATATACATATTTGCAGATCCAGACAATCTCACTCACACAAACACACAAACACACACACACACACACACACACACACACACACACAGTCAGTGCTACAGTACAGTTAGACTGTCATTGCCTGACATTCCTTCCACTGAGCTGTGTATGTTGGGGCCAATCGCCCTGTCAAAACATTTCAACACTGCTGAGGAAGGAATATACAACTCCAACTGCACACATCTATCACATGCACACACACACACTCACACACACACGCACACACACACGCACACTCACACACACACACACACACACACACACACACACACACACACACACAATACATCTCCAGCAAGATACACATCACTGCTGTCTGTCTCTGGAAACATGTCTGTCTGAAGACAAAAAACTATAAGAGGGGGGAAAACACACTAAAGCTGCTGCTGCTGTACGTTTGTGTCTCTATGCTGAGAGAACAGAGAGCAGCAGGGAGCCATTGAGTCACTGCATATAAACTTTACTGCGTTCTACTCTACACTCTCTGCTGTCTGTACATACTGTTCAATGTTTGCCTGGCAGCCGTTGCTTAAGGCCATCCTTGTGAACCTTAAGAGAAAACCTCTGAAGAGATTTTTGGCTAACCAAGGGGACCCTGATCAAATTAATTATTTCTCACTTTCCATTTACTGAATGCACTGCTACCTAATTGGTGTCAACAGAGAGCAAAATATTCATTTAAAATCCTGTTTTTAGTAGACTCTCCTGAGCAAGCAAAAATAGTTAAAGACATATTTACTTGAGAAAAAGAAGGCAAAGCAGTCACACAACTATTACTTCCACTGATAAACTGTCTCTAGGGAGAGTTTTCTGCATCTTCATTTAGATTAAGATTTTACTGTTACTGTCTACATGAAGAAAACTGTAAAAGATTCTGAAATGCTGTAGCAGCCTATGTCCAACAAATCCCGCAGTGTTTGTTATGATGTGCAGTGCAACCTATTAATTTGGTCACCAGCTTCAAAACAACCAACTAACAGGGTTCTGGAAAAAGCACAGATGAACACTCAATTCTCCTCGGTAAACATTTGGAGTTGAGCTGAAAGCTTTTCCATTTCAGCGACTGCAAGTCTGCAAGAGAGCAACGTGAACATGTAAGCGTGTAACTGTGCATGACTATTATCCCATTTCCATATTAGCCTGTCTTTTAATTTGATGCAATTGAAGCAGAAGGCTTCCTGTTCCTGCCTTGAGTATGAGTTTAGAGTGTGTGTATGTGTGTGTGTGTCTGCATGCATGTACTATATGCACAGCAACAGCAAGTATGTGCGTAAGCCTGGAGCACAGAAACAGCCTTTGGCCGAATACTCAAGCTAAGTTAGCCTCTTTGCTACATGGCTGGGGGCTGACCTAGGAGGGCTGCCTCAGATCTGCAATTAGCATTCTTATATACAATACATGCAAGGTAAACACTTGCTTTCTCTCACATCCCATCTCTGAACGACGGCTAATGTTAAAGATGACTGGAATGATATTTCACCACACGTCAAATTGGTTTTCACTCCGATAGCTAAACATGTCCAAAAAAAGACCTCAGGGGCTCAGGCACTGATGGTCAAAAGCACATTATGCTCTGGAGTCAAACTCTGCGCACTGACCTTTACAAGAGCCAAATTAGATGTTACACTTCATTCTATTCAAAACATTATCCTCCGGCAAAACGTGGCAGCTACCTCTTCTGTCATTCAGCCAATAGACAGCAAAGGAGCACAAAAGCCTCCCTACACCCCGTCCCCTGCTTGTAATCTGATGACCGTAACTGCTTGAGAGGGATTTTACTGAAAGGCAAACTTCCATGTACCTGTAAACAAAACCTGCCAAACAGGCATAAGGACACATACAGACTTACAAACACATCAGTGAGGGCTGTGTTGGGCTAACCACAGGCTGTCTGTGTGGCTGATGCCCCATTGTTTAGTTCCACACAATTAAATTCACAATAACCCAGAGCCCCTCAGGTCCCTTGCAACCAAAAGCTGTGTTCCATTACACAACACTCAAGCCCTGTTCCAAAACACCCATAATTGGCTGAAGTGTAATGAACTTACCGAGACCATTAAAGTTCGTTTTAAATCAACTGCTAAACCAGCAAGTGGGGCAAACTTAAACTAGCTAAAATTCACCAGCCTCAAAGTTGTGTGTACCTGGAGTCCTGGGCCAGCTGCTAAGACACCCCAATAAGGGAATAAAAAGCTGGGAGGTGATGGCATTACAGCCTTACCAGACCTTTCTGTCCTCTCTCCTTACTGCCATTGAGGGGACCTTGGACTTTCACGCTCTGACAAACACAATTAATTGGGGCAAAATGTGATGCCCTTGGGGCTTCAATGACTCCTGGCTCATTTAATCTGTTCTGCCTTCAACCTGTATCCTCCTCCAGCATGGCTTTAGGCGATGAGTGGCTTGAGGCTGCAGTGGCAAAACCCTCTTCAGTCTTTTGTAGGGTGAGAAGACATAAACTAGAGATTTATTTTCACGCCTACAGGGATATTTAAGAAATCAGATTTTCTTCTGGCTCTAAGGGAGAAACGAGGGAAACAAAGATGACTTGCGAAAAAAAGAGAGATTAGATGGAGAGAAAGAAATTGAGGACAGGAGTCTGCAGCTACTATATACCCTCGCACGAACATCAGAATGAATCTTCGTGATATGCTAATCAAGACAAATAGGGAACTGCAAAAGGGGGGGGGGAGGGAGAAAGAGTAGAGAACAAATAAAGTTTACGCAGAAAGTAATATATAAAATGAAGTGACATAGCAAGACTGAATGTAAGCAAAACTGAAAACGCAACGCAGCAAGAAAGGGAGCAGTTACGCAGTGAGAAGGCAGTAAAAGACAAAGCTGGGGAGCTAAATTCAGCATGCAGGGCGAGCTCCAGTGAGCCAGAGAGAGTGAGTGTTTAAACAAGTGTTATGACTCCTACACGGCCCACGCTGCATATCGAACCGCATCAGTATACCACAGAACAGGTCTAAACGGGTCATCAGCAGTAACAGCAGCGGCATCTGAGAATAGCCCTTGTAAGGCTTTGCTGACTGTTAGCGTGCCGCTTGGACTCCAAAACAGCAAGCGCTGGCTGGCTGCAGAGCAATAGTGTGGCGTTTGTGGAACTCATGGGGCTGATGGGAGGTGTGTGTAGGGTGTATGTAGGCTAGCGGCAGAGTGAACACAAACAGACAAAGCAGGAAATTAAGGAGGAGGAAACCCAATAGCATCAAAAGCAGGAGATGCAGGATGGCTCAACTGCAGCAGGAAAATGCAAACACACTGAACAATGAACGCACAGTATTGTCATGATAATGTCTCTGTTGTATAAAATACCGCTGCATAGTGACATCTTCATAACCAGTAAGTGCTAAGACAAATTTGGTTTAGGGGCATATGAATGGAAGGTAGGGAATAAAGCACGTCATTGTGCCTAAATGAGCAAAGCCTCTAAAAATACAACTGAGTGCATTTTTCCATTATTCTGTTTGAGCACAGTGGTGAGGGGTGTGTGTGGGAGCAGGAGCATGCGTCTTAATGAGGATGACATCACCTGTGAGTACTACGTTTAGAAGAAGGAATCCCATGGGTAAACATTTGCATGTCACACATGTGCAAACACACAAATAATATGCTATATGATAGTTATTTGGGGGAGATTCCTGTGGCAGCACCTCAGTCTCACGTTCTCTCATTTCACTGAGGAAATAAAAACAGCATTTGCTTTTATAGAGCAACAACAAAATAATTACTGGCCATCATAATACAATTTGAAACTCTGTATGAAAATTGTTACCGTTTAATATGCAAATCAATATCAGTTAAGACTGTATTGCAGTAAGTAGCTGGTCCAAATAAAATATTTACGGACACAATAACTGCCCATTGCTTACTCATTACACAGCAAAGTACCAAATAAAAACCTTTTCGCTTGCGGTGGCCTTCTGTGCTATAGTTGAGTTTTTGAACAAGCCTAGCAAATTAAATAACTGTCAGCCTTACTACTTACTTAATAGCAAATTAATTTTAATACACTTACTTGTAAAATCACATCTTCATACTGTATTTGTACTATTCTACATTTCCCAGTAATTGTCATTTGAAAACAACTTGGATACTTGCTTCTTTCAGCCATTACGAGGTAATTACTCAACCAGATGTGCGGTCTAAAGGTATGAAAAGGTAATGCCTAAAAAAAAAAAGACTATGGTAGCTCTCTATGATAATGAAACAAAATAATAAGGAACTTCTTCCTAGTCCTCCCTTTCCTTTGGCTGATCTATCTCCTCCATATGCTATCACCCTGTGTCTGACATGATGCACTTGCCTTGGCTTAAACATTTACAGCACAATTTGTAGCACCACAGATGTGCCAGAGAAAAGATGAAATGCAGTGAATAATTCATCCTGGTTTTTCTTCCCCCCTGGTGAGAGAGTGGTGCAGCTCCATATCATGGCCTGAGGCCTTCTCCTCTCTCTATTGTTATAAGTTCTGTGTGCTGCCTCACAGCTGTTATGGACCAACATGAATCTAACATGACATACACAGAATGAAACAAACATTTGCAGGGGGGAATGATTGTGTAAACATTATGGCACACTATGTCCATATGCAAATAGAGTTTAAGTAATAGAGAAGAAGTAGAAGGGAGAAACAAGGACTAATCCAAAAGGGTAAGAGAGAAATAAAGAAAGTTTTACATTTTGTGAGGCAGCAGTGGAAGGGAGACTGATTCATCTTATCCCACTGAGAACAAGGGCTCAGAATTGTGGCTTACAGTCAAAGGGAAGAGATCCCATAGCTCCTACAGGCTAAGGCTCACAAAGCCTCTCATTTCTGTGGCCTCCACTATAACTTGGACCTATACCCTGTGTTGTATCTGAGGTCTTATCCTTTATGCCTTAACCATAGGAATAAATCGAAGAAAATTTTTTTTTAGCTCTGCTGGCAGCCGGCTGAGTTTGACAACTGGAATGTGTAAGTGTGTAGGACTTGAGCCCCTTTCAGACCAGCATAGTAATCTATAAATGCTCTGTCAGCTGTACATGTCTGCATCATGTTTAAAAATGACCCAGAGTATTTTGTGTTGCTTAAACTTGCAATCTGCCAGCATAAGACCTAGTTACGTTTTCCGTAACTCTGTAGCTCTACTAAAGTTATGTTTCCACCGTAGGATCCCCATGGACTAGGACTCTTTGGAGGAACTCTAACGCAGGGACCAGGGTCTAAGTTCCGGGAAAATTACTTTACCCCCCAAAGGGTCCCTGCTCTGGGGGGTAGTACTTTCCAAAAGTATTTCCCATCTGTATGCATTCTCATCCCATAATTGCATGTTACTAACTCGACATCTTCTCTCTCCCGTAGTTTTGTGCTCTCTTCTCTCTCACTGTCACTTTCAGCAGGTATTTCTGCCTCCGGAGATGCGGAGTCTGGATCTGTGATTGCGGCGACCTGCTGGGGAAGTGCTGCTGAGTCTATGGTGGCGGGGGGCGAGCGGCTAAGGTCCTGCTTGGTGGGCATCACCTTATATTTTACATTCTACACTTTTCATCATAATTATATATATACTACAATTTCACCATTGTCATCATAATTGTATGTACTATGATTTTCTGCTATGAATCTATTCTGTACATACGACATCTATTGCATGTCTTTTCCATCCTGGGAGAGGGATCCCTCCTCTGTTGCTCTTCCTGAGGTTTCTATCATTTTTTTCCGCTGTAAAAATGTTTTTTGGCGTAGTTTGTCCTTAGCCTTATTGGGCTATATAAATAAAATTGAATTGAATAGAAAAGTACAGGAACTTTTGGGGTGGGGCTTGCTGCGCTGAACATTTCTGACTGGTCAAGCTAGTGGAGCAGCAAGTGGTTTGACTGTGTGGATCGATGCGTTGCTGGGTCACAGGCCAGCTTTCTCTAGCGCAGCGGCTAAGCTACTGTGCTGTTAGGAGCCGTGGTGGAAGACACAGACACAGATGACCAGTTGGTTGAAGGTGCATCACATAGGGAACAGATGCTGCTGTAACAGCCCTTGTCCCATGCCTCCTGCTGAAGAACACAAACGCTGTATTTTGCACAATTATATTTCTGTAAATACATAAATACTCGTGGAACCAAATATGTGCATAGTGGCTGTTCTTGTATCTGAAAACAAGTATACAATATATGTAAAAAGACATGTAATGCTCACGCTTGTGTGTTACCAATATTTACAACGCTCTGAGGAAGTAGTGGCTCTCAATTTCACTCTACACCAGTCAGCTCTGTATTTAAAACAGGTGAGAGTGCATAATGGTTAAAATAAGCAGAGGTCCTTATGCTGAATTGCAGGTGATGTGTGGGGATAACCGTTCTGGGTACTTTGGGTGGAAACGCAGCTAAAGAAAAGCAGTCACATTGTCAGAGAAGGCATTCACAATATTCTAACATTCCAACATTCCTACGTGTGATGTAGCATGTAAACCGAACACAAGATCAAGTTGAATGTGCATAAGCTGCATGAGCTACAATACTAGGGTTAAAATGGCTGGAAATTGGTCTGATGGTGCAATTAGAGAACTCTGTGCAGATGATGAGATAACAAAGACAGCTTAGTGGTTCTTGCCATAAACAAACTGCTACATAAATTAACCACCTGTGTTGCCTGGTCTTGTGTGCCAGATGCCCAACAACACATGAGCAGCTTTATCTGGAAACAGTCCAATCAGGTTGGAACATTTTTTATAACAGAGACATACGTATGTGTGAAAGCCAAAAGGCCATCCTTTATCCGACAGATGAACCCCGCTCTGTTACAGATTCCATGTCTGTTAGGAACTACACAGAGAGAAAGCCATGACAGACACAGTGCCCTGAGAAGTTAGGGGAAAGCTCTAGGGCCCTGCAGGGAATGAGGTAACAGGTGAACTTCAGAGATTCTTCCTGTGGGGACATTTTCTTGTGTTAGGATTGGCAGAATTTAAACCCATATGGGGATGGCTCTGTTCCCAGGAGGTCTGCTGCTTGGAACTACATTGTGTTTCACTATTACCTGTGGCCATTTCCCACGCACACACACACACACACACACACACACACACACACACACACACACACACACACACACAGTGATGCTTACTCTATCTGGCATCTTCCAGACAGCTTAGAAATGAGACGCCTGCAACATTGCTGCTGTGCTGCCGTCATCCACATCTCCAGTTCTCACTTCCTTATAATTCAGTATCACCCAAACAACTGTGTTAGATCCTTCACATCTTCTTCACATCTGTCACAACCCAGCCTCTATACAAGACCCTATATTCATAGAGCAAAGTTATGCTTTTATATTCATGCATGATATCTCAAATGAGCCCTGACTGAAAGGCACTGGATGCCTTCGAGTGGCCTTTGAAGTAGGAACAAAGAGAAATCCTGCCCTTCTCACTACTGACGCCTTTCTTTCTTTCTTTCTTTCTTTCTTTTTCTCTTGTTCTTTTTTGTTCTCTCTCCCTTTCTATCTTTCCCTAAATAGAACACCTGTAATCACCTATTCCTTTTTAACTCGCCTTCCCTGTGAAAAAGCACTGGTGGCTCTTCCCTCAGATCTTGGTGGTTCAGGGAGTACAGGGAGGGTTAAAAACTGTGAAGCTAAGGACATCTTCCTTTATCCCTTCTCTGTGACTTTCTATAACTATAGTTACTCTCTCATTAGAGTGGCTAAGAGGGCGAGATGATTCAGGAAGACGGCAAGGTCAAACATGCTGTCTGTGTTACAAATTGGATTGTATGGATGCAGACTTGCAAACACACGCACAGTAATACAAACAGGTGCACAGAAAAGCCCATAACATAGCCTCGCAGACACACGATGCTCATGCCAGGAGAGGTGCACACACACTGACATCTTTTTGGGCCTGTGCAGTCGCACCTGCTGTGAGCTATTTTTAGTCTCTCTGTCCTCAGACAGTTAACCCACAATGCCCTTACAGCTCACAAAGTGCATGCCCCTAGTGGGACATCTTAAATGTTGGAACAGTATTCATCTCAGGCTACACACACAGTCACGAGTAAGCATACACTTACACACACTTACTGTAAGTGCTGTGCTCCAAAAGTGACACAGTATGCAGTGTTAACAAAAATGGATGCACACTCTTAAAGTCTTTCTTTCTGTATGTCTGTACTGCACATACAGCACATAGTTAGCCAAAGGTATGTAGACACTCAAACAAAATATGTGTAAACGCAAACATTACACAAATATGTGATTGTTAAACATCTCATTCCAAAACCATGGGCATTGATAAGCTGCCATAACAGCCTATACTCTTCTGGGAAGGCTTTCCACAAGATTTTGAAACCTGGCTGCAGGATTTGCTCCCATTTAGCCACAAGAGCATTAGCGCGGACTGGCAATGCTGTTAGGCGATAAGGCCTGGCTCACAGTCAGCGTTCCAGTTCATCCCATGGATCTTTGATGTGTTTGAGGTCAGCTTTTTGTGCAGGCCAGTTAAGTTTTTCCTGACTAACTGTCCTGGGAGAGGGATCCCTCCTCTGTTGCTCTTCCTGAGGTTTCCAACATTTTTTTCCCTGTTAAAAGGGTTGTTTTGGGTGTGTTTTTCTTAGTGGAATCGAGGGTCTAAGGACAGAGGGTGTCGTATGTTGTACAGATTGTAAAGCCCTTTTAGGCAAAATGTGATTTGTGATATTTGGCTCTATAAATAAAATTGAATTGAAAAATTAAAACCACGGAAAATTATCTCTTTATAGATCCTGTTTACTTCCCCAAACCGTTGTCACAAAGTTGGAAACACACTATTGCCTATAATATCATTGTATGCTGTAACAAAGATTTTACTAAATTGGAACTAAAGCCTAAACCACGAAAAAGACGTTTTAAAAAAGTATGTGGAAAGGGTTGTCCATATACTGTATGATGACCATAAATTGTGGTACAATGCATACTTGCAGTGTATAATTACATATTAAACTAGTATTTACTGATAGTCAGTCATCTCTCATTGTCTATAATATTATGTCGACTTGTATACTTTGGCAAACAGTTGTACTATGCTAATAAAGTATTTATTGTAGTATTTAGTATGTATTGTAATGAATTAGAGATATGCTAAGCTGTTTGTCATATGCCTTATGACACAGGCTATATGTAATGTTTTCAAAACTTTGTTTAGTAATGCATTCATCTCTCCTCCCGAGACTGCTGCAACCCTGCCTTTATCCTCTACTGAGCAGGAGCCTACGGGCACACACTGCTCTCTCTGCTCGGTGTCCCACATTGCTGACCAACTCTCTTTGTGTTTCTCTGAGCCGCTGTCAGTCCTTCGCTCTCACTCTGCATCATTTACTATTTATCATTTCAAGCTGCACTGAAAAAATGGGAGATAGAGGAACTGTTTAACCTTGGTTTTAATGTGAGGAGTGTATGGAGGTGTGCATGCATGCTTGTACTGTAATTGTGTGCGTGGTGTGAGAAAACTGACATGGTATCTTGTGGGAATAAGCATATGCTGTCAAATCACATTCTCTCCAAGTCTCCCAAGGACGACTCTTTTTTATAATGATGTGGGAGACTGAAAAACGAGAATGTGAAGGACGTCAAGAGTAACAGGGATAAAAAAAAGAAAAGAAAAATTTTTTTCTCAGTTTTTTACTATTAACCCATGTTTAAGGAGAATGTGATGTGTTCAGAATTGGAACAGCCCAAAAAATTGTACGAAAAATGTTGAATCTCCAAATATTCTGATATTCTTAATGTATGCAATTATAGTAGATACATGTTTTTTTACATTTACAAATTTTTGTCACATTTATGATACAATCCTATCATCTCAACTACTATCTTGTCTAAAACAAGAGTCAACAGTCAATCTAGCGTCTCTGTGAGGCTATACGTAGGCATAGTGGTGCTTTGAGCTAAATGCTAACATTAGAACAGCATGTTAACATGCACACAGTGACACCAACATACTGATGTTAAGTTATCAATGCACAAGGTAAAATGATGATGGTGTTCACCATGTTTGGCATGTTGGCATGCTAACTATCACTAAAGATAAAGTGCAGCTGTGGCTGATGGGGACGTCATTTGTTAGTATTTTGATCATAACCAAAGTAATGGGTTTAGCTCACTCGGTGGAGCGCCCACGCCATGTGCGAGGCTACATTCCTCACCGCAGCGGGCCCCGGATTTGACGCCAACCAGCGGCCATTTGCTGCATGTCATCCCCCCTCTCTCTCTCTGTGTCTCCCATTTCAAGTCTTCAGCTATCTCTGTCAATAAAGGCGAAAAGAACGAAAAACAAAAAACAAAACAAAACAAAACAAATAATATTATATATATATATATAACCAAAGTAATGGACAAATGGAATGTTTTACCTGTTGATGGCACTAGATCAAAATTCAGGGGATCACTACATGTACATTTACATTTAGTCATTTAGCAGACACTTTTATCCAAAGCGACTTACACACTCACATACCAAAGGCGCAGCTTCGGGAGCAATTTGGGGGTTCAGTATCTTGTTCAAGGATACTTCGACACATGGCTGGGGGAAGCCGGGATCAAACCGCCGACCTTCCTATTGGTGGACGACTCTGCTCTGCCACCAAGCCACAGCTGCCCCTAAAGTTATTATCACTAAAGTTATTACAATTCGTCCTGGGGTTGACATGAATGTGTGTCAATCCTATAGTTGTTGTGACATTTCACTAAAAATAACAAATGTCAACATGCAGGTAGCAATAGTGGAAAACTCAGGGGATCACCAATAGCAGTTGAGATATTGCAGTCTGGACCAATTTGGTGGACATTCTGATCGACATTGCCATCCCTAGAACCATGCCGCAAGCAGTGTTATAAAACACACTTATGCACATTCCCATGTAACTATTTTGCACATTGCACAAACTGTCATTTAAAAAACAGTCATATTGTACATATTCTTTATTATTTTTCTATTTTTGTTTAATAATGCTATAAAATCGTATTGTCTATTTTATATGTATGATTCTTGACATGCAGAACTTTTGTTTTATTTGTTATGTATTTCTACTATGTTTATTGTTTTGCAACAAAATACCAAGGAAAATTCTTTGTATGTGTAAACCTACTTCGCAATAAAGCGGATTCTGATTCTGTTATAGGATCATAAATGTCGTATGTGAGATGAGTGGAAGGGAAGGAGGACCCCAAATGCAGACGGCTTACGTAGAGCAGGTGATGGTTTATTAATTGTCCCAAAAGACAACATACATGGAATCAGGAAGTGACAGTCCAAAAACTAAGAACGAGGCCAAAGTCCAAAAAGCCATCAAATCCAGATCAAAAGGTAAGGGAAACACATGGGAGACACAACAGGAAGGTACAACAATGATCCAGCAGTAGGACAGGGAATCACACGAACTAAATACACTTAGGGGAGGTGAAGACAGTGAGGCACAGGTGCAGGACAAACACAGGTGAAAACAATCAGGGAATCAGGGGCCGGAAGTAAATGGACGGACAGAGGGGAACAGACAGATAGCAAAATAAAACAGGAAGTCAAGAACAAAACTAAAACACTGACTAAACAGACTATTTCACAATAACTCAAAACCATGAACATACAAAACTCTAATTATAAAGACAAAGAAACGACAATAATCAAAACCACGGCACCAAATCCCAAAACACCCTATACAACCCAAAACCATAACAATAAGTATCTGAAAATAAAGTTTAGAAAGTGAAAAGCTCTTGTTTTTTGTTGGGGTCAAAGTTTATTTCTGTGGATATGAGGTGACTAAAATAAAGCAGAGCATAAAATACTGTACTTACTGATATGGACACAGTTAATTTGGCCACAAATAAATAATGATGTGAAAAAAAACCAAGTATAGGGGGAAATTACTGAACAATTAGCTTAACGTTAAGAAAGACCAGTATTGTCTTTAAATGTCGAGTTCTCTTGTTTTTACAACATAATCTTCATCTTCATTGTTCATATCACTGCGGGTCTGGATGTCTTAGGGTTCATAGTAGTTAGCCAATCCAAGCTCCTGACTTCAACCCTAAAGGCTTTATCTGTTCTGAATGTTCAAAAGCAACATGAAAATATTTTACAGATACTGTTATGACAACTTTTACAATCAAGATCAATGCTATAGTAAATGCATAGAGAAAATCAGCCCTGTGGTGTGCTGTGAAAAGTACAGACATGAATTATGCAACAGAAGAGTATGAAAAATCTGAGAGAGAGAGAGAATATGTTGCCATACACATGCATGAGTCATCACACACAACCTCTCTCACACACACAAAATTCCTTTCCGAACCCAATTAGGCTCTGTCTGTCTGTTTGATCTATGGCACTGCATGGATGCAAAATCAACACAAACAAAAGCACTCCTCTGGAGATTACATAACCCAGCTTAATGTGAATACCTCTTTCCACTCTCTCACTCTTCTTTTCTCTCACCTCTATTTTTTTCTTTCTCTCGCATCTTCTCTCTCCTCTCTTACTCGTTCAGAGCTATTAGCCAGGGCCATGTCTAAGTACAGGCGTGACTATTTTTTTTAGTTCATTTTAATGCAACGCAGAAGGAGACAATCAGATACATTGGGAGGGGAAAATAAAATCATAACTTCATCGTAGAGACTAAGCAATGAAACTGAAACTGTGAGAGACTCAGAAAAATATATATATATAAAAAAACACAAACTTCCAATGTAAAAGCATTTTTAGCTACCAAAGCTAAAACAAATTTCCCTGAGGTCATTATAAATGAAATGCAGGTCAATAAATCAATATGGTGTTGAACTGAGAAAATACCTGTTGTTGTGAGAAGAAGACAGAAAGAGGAAGCAAGAATAGAAGAGGGTAAAATTATCTAAAACACTTGTAGAAGCTGCAGCTCCTGCCTCCATCTAATCCAGGATTTGATGCTTAAAGAACCAGAGTTCAGGTTGTAGTTGACTCCACATTTATCTATTTTTTGATCAATGTGTTTAACTGTGGTTCCAGGCCCTCTGCACAAAAGTTGTTTTGTGCAGAGGGTATAATATTATCATGCTCTCACCCTCACTGAGAGCATGATAATATTATACCTTCGGTTCAGATCATTACTGTTCCACAAGAGGAAATTCTTTTTGTAGCAAGGCTGCAATAAAGCCAAACCAGGGATGGAAAATGCAAATTTTCTTCAGCTACGGGCCCTGTATGCATTACATCTGTTGCATTGCTTATCTGTAGGTAACAATGTTTATTGGCATGGCCCCTCTTACATAAAACATGAACTAGGGCTGTAGCTATCGAATATTTTAGTAATCGAGTATTCTACCGAAAATTCCATCGATTAATCGAATAATCCGATAAAATGTATTTTCCTGTCTATTATAAGAGACCCCTGTCTAGGGGGCTGACACAGCCCTGTAAAGTATAAATGAACATTACACAGGCTAGGAAAGCACCAGTCCTAACATGCGTCACACCAAAACAAAGGGGATAAACTCCGCTAAAAGTCTGTACCAAGCATTGACAGCCAGATCGAAACACAATTACACCCTAGGGCCTAGGTAATTATACTAAATTATGATCAAAAACAGACGCTGCTGATTACAACGATGGCTGCCGCGTTGGAAACGACAAGCTACCGTCAAAAGTGTAACAAAGAAAAACATCGCTAAATCATAAAGTGTGTCTTACCTTTGCTGTTTTCTTGTCAAAAGTTATATTCCAATTCGAAAAAACGCTGCTAATGTATATTCTTATACCACTGTGTTAGTTTGAATTGAATCACGGAAGTACTGGTTGTTTACATAAGCACAAACGGAGCGTTCAGAGTGGAGTGAGAGCTCCACCACAATATACTATCTTTGGGCTTACTTCCTTCTGGAGCGTCAATGTGGGTGGTGTCAATCGATTCTACTGGCTCTGACGGTCACAGAGAGGTGTCCTCGCTTGGTTGTCGCGCCCTTCGATTTGGCAGCTCGCGCCCGCGCTCTCAAATCAAAACACTGCTGACTCCTTGCGTCTCCTTCCGCTTTGTGGGTGACGTAAACGCGTTGTGTCACATTAAAAAATTCATTGCGAAAGAACCCGACGTGAGCTTTAAAATAAATGACACGCGCCTATGACACAAACAAATACAATCGCACGATATATAGGGAGTAAAATGACTTTATTTGAATGTCTCCGAATCTATTCTCTGTATATAACATTTACATTTAGTAATTTAGCAGACACTTTTATCCAAAGCAACTTCCATATGAGGAAGACAAAGGAAGCAATTATAACAACACAAGGTAAGAAAAAGCATCAAAAACGAGTCTGATTAAAGCCCAGCACAGTATATAAAGCTAAGGATAGGAAGGATTTTTTATTTATTTATGTGAAGAGATAGAAAGGAAGAAGAAGTTAGTGATTGTCAGTTAGGTGTTGACGGAAGAGCTGCGTTTTCAGGTGTTTTTTAAAGGTGGCTACAGAATCTGCTGATCTTGTAGGAGCAGGCAGATCATTCCAACAATGTGGAACGGATCCAGAGAAGGTGCACGAGAGTGATTTTTTTCCTTTTTGGCATGGTAACACCAGACGTTGTTCGTTTGCAGAGCGCAGCGATATGGCAGGAACATAGGTCTGTATTAGCAAGCGAAGATATGATGGTACAGAACCAGTGATGGTCTTGTAGGCCAAGAGCATCGCTTTGAACTTGATGCGGGCGACAACAGGGACCCAGTATAACCTAATGAAGAGAGGGGTTATGTGTGCTCTCTTCAGTTCATCGAAGACCACTCTTGCCGCCGCGTTCTGGATCTTCTGCAGAGGTTTGGTTGTGCAAGCAGGGAGTCCAGCCAGGAGCGCGTTGCAATAGTCCAGTTTCGACAAGACAAGAGCCTGGACTAGGACTTGTGTAAACTTCTCCGATAGGAAAGGTCTGATTTTCCTGATGTTGTTCCTGAGGATGAATCAACAGGTCCGGGTGGTGCTGGCGACATGGCTTTTGAAGTTTAACTGATCATCAATTACCACCCCCAGATTTCTGGCCATGGTGGACGGCGTAACGGTCAATGAGCCTAGTTGAATAGAGAGGTTATTGTGAATCTTTAGGTTGGCTCGGATCAGGTTCAGCTGCAGGTGATGGTCCTTCGTCCAAAGCCAGATGTCACTCAGGCATGCCGAAATGTGAGCAGAGACAGTTGAATCGTCTGGTTGAAATGACAAGTGGAGCTGCGTGCCATTCGCATAGCAGTGATAGGAAAAGCCATGCTTCTGAATGACCGAGCCGAGGGATGTCATGTAGATGGAGAAGAGTAGCGGTCCAAGCACCGTGCCCTGCGGCACCCCTGTATTGAGATGTTGGGACTCAGAGACCTCGTCTCTCCAGGATACTCTGAACGACCTACCCGAAAGGTACAAGAGGTAACTCATCCTGACTTACTAGTAACTATTCTAATTTGATTTTCTCTGGAAACAGGAGCACCGTTGTGTTCTACTCTAACTCAGCACTATAAAAGTACCTTTATTAAACATGCTGATCATTGCAGTCAATGGCTTCCCTCTATACAGTAATACAACTTAAACAACTTATTGTTAGTTGAGTAAGAAAAATGGAAAGGAAGGAATGAAATGCACTACCTCAAACTCCACAAAGAAAGGCCTAAGTTGGCCCCAGTTGGGTTTGCACCTAAATATTTCATGTCTAACGTTGCAAGAAAGCCGTTATACATACTACATTGAACTCAAATAACATTTTGTATGCTTTGAAAAGTAAAGCGACAGTATATCACCATAAAGAAGATGTAACTGTCATTAAAGTGTCATCTGGCGCCCCGCCATACTGTATTCAAAGCCACGTAGGGATTATTAGTGTCACACATGAGTCACCATTCCATCTCCTCTGGTGACCTTTCCCATTCTAAAAACTAATAGTACTGTAGAATTTGCATGAATCTCGTTGTCTTTATCACGACGGATTGATGCCAATTCACTGTGTCTCAATTTGTCTCTCTGGAGAATCCTAAGTACTGAGACCCACTATATCAATCTGCCTTTTATCATGTGCCCTCTGGGGATTCACACATAAGCCAGTCATAAGTCATTCTTTGTGAACATGCACATCATAAAAAACAAAGTCATATCTTCAACAGACTAGGAGGCCAATAAATACTGTGGTGACTTCAGTGTTGTTAGTTGGAGTTTGAGCTGAGAGTCATACAGCAAGATAAAACTAAAAGCAAGCAAAAAGCATGAGGGATTAACTGTAACGGTACTTTCTAACAGCATAAATTGATGGTGCATGTCTGTTGACAGTTTTTGTCTATAGTCACCAAAATGGAATGGGAAATATGTTGTATTCAGTGGTAATGTTGAAAAAATCTATAACGATAGCAGCCCATCATTTTAATGGCAGTTACAGAAGTGACATTGTTCACACGGAGTAAGAGGGTAGAAAAAATTTGCTTAAAAGTGAGTAAAAAGGTTGCCATGTGCTAACATATATGAACATAATCCCACATTTCAATAGGAGACCATTTAGGATTAGTTCAGAACATTTTGCCCCTCAGCAAAAAAGTAATCTCTTTTCACCTTCTCACTTCCATCTCTCTGCATTTTCACTCCTCTCCCATCCCCTTTCTAAAGCCACAGCTGGCACAGCCTGACACAGTGTGGCATTGCCAAATAGTGTCCATTTATGTAGCAGACCCACTCTGGCTGGCTAATACCTGTTAGTGGGTGTGAAAAGCATCCAGACTCATTTAAAATTACTGATTTACCGATCCTTTGATCGACTCTGAATATGAAACAGCCTCCAGGCCCAGCGACTATCAACACCCAGAGAAGGGGCTTAGATGGCCATCCTGAAGTCTGTGATGGTGTAACGCTAAAATGCATTTCTTCCAATGCTCTTCCAGTAATGGGGCCTGTGTATGATGAGAAGCTGGTTTTGGACAGGAAGCAGGTTGTAGAAAGCATTAACAGCCTGCCTTGTATGCAAAGCAAAGTGATAAGAAATGGAGTCAGGCTATTTTCTGCCTCCACTAGGGTATTACTGGGGATGTATAGAGTTCCGCTGCTCCCTCTGGATTGGGCTAATTGCAGTATTTGTCAGCGGTTCCATTAGAGAACATTTCAGTTCCACAGTTATTGTAACGTGCTTGCAAGGCAACAAAGAAACCAATGCGGAAAGATACTCCACAGATTTCACCGTAAACAAGGCAGATGAGCTGCTTGGAGATGTGGACAACGGGAACACGAGTGTCTGATTTACAATTCCCCCACCTGATGTGCAAGTGTCACTGCGACAAGGTTTTAATTGGTCTAAGGGGGCAAGAGCTCACACGCTGGACACAGGAGATGCATTGACTTGCATACGGATGATCCGACTCACTCCCTGCCTCATCACAGGCACACAAAAATACATACACAAGCCCACATGCTTGTATTCAACCAGTAGGAGACATCCTAGTCAGTATTTTTGCACCCGCTTCCTAATTATAGCTTTTCCTGTCCATCCATTTGGAGAAGATGAACCATATACGAAATGAGGAAGTATATAAATAGCAACAGCCACACACAAACACGCATATACATACAAAGACACCCTCCCACACAAACACAGGGCAGTATGAATATTTAGCATCGCAGAACTGAATCTACCATCCAATTATAGGCATGCAGCGTCAGCTGCCATCAGTTACCACAGACAGCAAACAGTCTATAGATGGCTGATGAGGTGGATAACATGGCACAAACACAGCTTTCCATAAATCTACCAATGACTCACAATAGTCTATATTTGCAGGACATCAGAAAAGATAGGTGGTGTGTTAAGCATGGCTGCATGATTTGGATATGGCAGTACGAAATGCAACTGAATAAAGAAGTTTTTAAGGTTTACAAATACACACATAGACTGATGTTTTTGGAGCAACAAGTCAACTTTTGTTGGATAATACTACACTTTGATGCACAGTAAGCCAAATGCTTCAACTGTTTCACAGTGGAGCCAGTGCTGTTGCATGATTTGCTTTCATCAGATCACTGGAGCTTGGAAAGATTGAACTGTGTAGCCACGGGCATGTGACATACAGTACATGATGTGTTGGGGTAGATACCAATTATAAGTATTAGCTTGATAAAATTTGGTTTAAATCTAGTTGTAGATCTAGTATTGCATCCTTTTATTACAAAATGACAACAAAACAATGCCATTTGATACATCGTGGAGATCTAGCATAAAGGGAAATAGTGGTGAGCAGAGGAGAATCAGTCTTGTTACAATTTACATGGAGATCCATCCATAAAGTGGGGTGACACAGGAAGGTCAAGGCCATCTGACCTCAGGAGCAAGCTGGTGTGTTTGTGTGAATCTTCCAGGGAAGATAGGGAGGGCAAAACAAGTGATGGCAGCAATGTGAAAGCCAGAATTTGTGACCCCATATTGAGATTAGTCCCATGACCACCTCATCTTCATCAGAGACATGCTGTTGCACTCATGTGGTCTGTTAGAGGTGCAGACGTATGTGACAACACACATGCATGTACCTGTGTAGAGTGCATGCACCTACTTGTACTGCATAGCACATGTCAGGCAAACATACATAAATTAAATATTTTGTGCTTTGATCAATCCTCAGAAACATTTTTGATTCCCTTCATTCTGTTCTAGGCAGAGTTTGGCCTTGAGGGAAGTCTCAAGTCCTGTATAAAGCATTGTATTCAAGGGAAGATGTGATGTAGTGGATGCATAATTAGGTGTTGATGCATAATCTGGGTTAAGGCCCCTCTATGTGACTGTGCTGTGTTGGATAGAGGGAGTAGAGTCAACACAAGGGTAAGAAAGCATGGAACTGGAAATAAACAGCAACAAGACCCTCAGATGCTACATCTGGAGTCACCATGGCAACCATTTCCCAAGCGTAAGCCAGCTGACAATCAAGTCTTGTTAAAATAATACGTGTGACAGTGTGTGCTTGTGTATGCTTTGTGTGCGTTCCTGTCACCAGGCTGACGGGGCGAGACAGAGTTTAATCTCAGCAGATTAAGTGTGTCTGTGTTTATCATAAGACTCCCATAAAAGAGAGTGCGAGATCACAATCAAACAGAATTTATAGGATTTCCACGCTAATGACTGGCCTGTGGAGGATAGCGTGGGAGAAACTCAAGACGGAAAAAGGAGAAGAACGAGAGGAAAGTGTGACCGAAAATTAGTCAAGCAAGAGAGAGAGGAGGACCAAAGGGTGAAAAAGAGGGTCATGGGAGAATTAGAGGGAGAAACTGAAAGAGAGACAACAGGAGAAAGGCACAGTGCATGGTTTAATTAGAGGGGCTATAAATAACCTGGGGCCTGACATTTGAAAATGGAGACCTACTGATTGTCTCTGTGTTTTCTGCTAGATGTGCCTGATGTTTGAACACATGCCACCAATTTATGTGCTCTCCTTCTTCTTGTCGCCCTGTTTTCTCTTGTCTTTTTGTTGAGTCTCTCCTCACTCTCTGAAAATTTGAACTTTCTCTGATATTCTCTTGTCTTTCTCCCACACATGCAGACCCATATGGGTCTGACATGCACACACACTCGTCAGTCAAGTCTCCATATAATCCTTGCTATATATGTACCAGGAGGGAGTGAAAGTGACATATCAAAAAAACAGGTTTTTCATTAGCTGTCAGGAAGAGGAATGAACTCACAGACAGATTTGGCACCCAGTATGATGTCAATACCCAGCCACTTATAGCTCACTCTGACACCCAGCACCAATTTCCTACACTGAAAAACATCTTGTCACTTTCTGTTGACATTGGAACATAAACTCTGCAAAAGATTTGGCGACAGGTCTATTAATATTGTACTATCAAATCAGTAGAACATTTTGGGTCAATGAGAGCAAAACTGAAACATCTCCTTCTTTCATTCATTCTGTGTTATCGCTGTTTGTTTTGCCTGTCCTCGTTTCCCCTTAAAAGCCTTCATCTACGTCTAGGAAAGTTGCTAAGGGAACTCTTACTGAGGGACGTGCAAGAGCTCTGAGTTGGAGAGCTGTGAAACAACGTTATATGGATGACTAGGAGGTAGTTTTAAAATAGGGAACGCAAAAAAAGAATGTGGAATAAGTCTTCTGCACGTCTCTGTCAAAAGCAAAGAGGAGGAAAAAAGAGAGGTTTGGATTGAAAAAACAGGAGAATGCTGTTGAAGTGAAGGAGGGGACACAGAGGTTGTTCATCCCTGTCTCAGGAGAGCCTACCTGATTTGCCAGCAATAAGAGCAGCCATTACTCACTAACGCCCAGTTGTAACACTTCTACCCATTGATCTCTCCCTCCTTTGAATGTGAGCAGAGGGTGCTAAAAACATGCAGAGGTGAGGGAGTGAAGTTGGCCTCAGACACGTATGGACAGATATACAACAGAGTGGACGACAGCTGATCAATAGAGGAGGAGCAGCGGTGAGCAGATGAGATCACAGTATGAGGGAACACAGTGAGAGAGGAGAGATAGGCCTTCCAACCTGAATTAGGTCTTTGTGAACCTGTGAATGTCATTACTTTTAAATAGATTTCACATAATGCTATTACACATCCAAATCGGTGAAAAGAAAAAGAGCTATGGTTGCCTCCATCCATAATCAGTAGCATTTTCATAACAGTACTTGTTTACTTTCCCTAGAGGGAAAAAAAACAACAAGTAATTATTACAGCTTTCTGAATGAATGAGGTGGAGCCTGCCTCAAACTTTTGGCTAGCTCTGCTGAGACCTTGGTTCTTGCTACCATGCTACCGCGGTGTATTTCAGCTTGAAAATGTGTGCTTTTGTTGCATATTGAACAAATATTTGTGTGTCTTTGTGAAACTGGCTTGTGAGTGTGTGTGACTATGTGTGCTTGTCGGAAACCTTTTTGTCTCTTTCAATAGGCTGGTAATAAAGGTTTTAGTCTGCCAATATGGTGCAGCCGATAAGCACAAAGGCCAATAATCCATACAAATATTAGCCCAGGTTTCAGAAATGGCTCAGTTGAATGAGAGAATTTGTGTGAATCTGTGCACAATTGTGTGCATGTGTGTGTGTGTGTGTGTGTGTGTGTGTGTGTGTGTGTGTTGTCTGTTTTGCGTACATTGTGCATGTGCATAATCAAAATGGATAAACAAAAAAAGCTTCATTGCGTAGCTGGCAAATTTCGGTTTTGTGCACAGCAAACAGAGACTGAATAAACCCTAGTGGGCCTCACATTTACTGGTATGTGCGTGTGTGTGTGTGTATGTCAGTCAATGTGACACCTGTGACCCCTATATTCGATTATTTTAAAAACCGCAGTACAACCATTCCTTAAAAAAAAAAAAAAAACACACTAGACCCAGATATTCTTAATAATTTCCAGCCAATCTCAAAACTGCCATTCCTTGCAAAGATCTTAGAAATAAATCGTACCAGAACAGATAATTTCTTTCATGACCGGTTATCTCTTTGAAAAATTTCAGACAGGTTTAGGGCAGGTCATAGCACAGAAACTTCACTCCTTAGGGTTTTAAAACATCTTTTCTTAGCAGCTGACTGTGGTCAACACACTGTATTATTCCTGTTGGACCTGTCTGCGGCTTTTGACACTGTTGGGTGGG
Organism: Coreoperca whiteheadi; assembly: GCA_011952105.1. Lineage (NCBI taxonomy): Eukaryota > Metazoa > Chordata > Actinopteri > Centrarchiformes > Sinipercidae > Coreoperca > Coreoperca whiteheadi. Next base: position 17,910,585 of record CM022479.1, on the reverse strand, counting down.
CATTTCAGGTTTGGTTTTAGAAATTGAAATATCAATCAGCTGCGTACTGCTAAAATACAGAGCTCCACACGGATCTGTTCATGGGCCCTTAGTATTTTCCATTTATATGTTAGCACTTGGTGACATACAATTATGTCTCTCCTTTGACTCTAATGACACCAATCAATTAAACAACCTCAACATGTGCATTGCAGATAACAATAACCAGAAGGCATCAAATTTTCTACAGGTAAACTCAGACAAATCCGAGATTATTATCATAGGCCCAGACTCACACAATTACGTTTCCTCCCATCTTGGTCCCCTCTCATCCAACATTACCTCTCGCAGAAACCTCGGTATTATCTTTAATAACCAACTCAATTTCGACCAACATATTACCTCTGTTGTAAATCATGTTTTTTACAATTAAGATACATTTAAAAAATAGTAATTTTTATCTGCCAAGAACTTAGAAACAGTAATTCATGCATTAATTTCATCCCAGTTAGATTACTGCAAGGCACTCTTTTCTTGCCTCACACAATAAAACCTCAATAAACTTTGATTGAAAATGCCGCAGCCAGACTCATATCCAGGTCCAACAGGAGAGAACACATCTCACCGGTTTAAAAATCACTTCAATGGCTCCCACTCCGTCTTAGAATATATTTGAAAATTTTAATGACCACTTTTAAGGCTCATCACGGGTTAGCGCCAGAATAATTAGCTGAACTCCTGACCCCCTACGACCCTAAATGCATCCACTGGTAAGAAATTCCTGGTCATTCCTTGGCCAAACCTCAAAACTAAAAAGGTGACCGGCCTTTTATGTTAGGGCTCCCCAGTTGTGGAATGACCTGCCGGAGGAGATCAGGGAAGTTAACCGATTGTCTTCTTTTAATTCACTTTTAAAAACTCACTATTTTAGACTTGCTTTCTATTGATTTTGCTGTTTGTTTAATTATCTTTCATTTTAATGATAATATTTGTTAATATTTGCATAATGTGCATTGTCATGGAGAAGCAGACCTAATTTCCCAAAGTTCAACTGGGTATAACTGACCTTTCCCACAATGTACCTAGAGTGTGAATATGTGCATGTGTATATTTGTGTTATTGAGTTAGCATTTGGGTACACAGTCACATCTTGAGGTGTTCTTGTGTGTACATGTTGTCTTTCATTGTTCTGTTCTTCATGGCTGTTCATTTTATTTTTCTGAAGAACATTTTTTACATCATACATTGTCTACATTTTTCTTCTCTTTTTTCTTTTCGTCTCAGAGACTAACCTATTATTTGATCCATACTGTATACTACATTACTGACAGCACACCATAATGTTTCATGCACGCTGCACTCTAGTCTTACCCAACACTGTATGCAGTTTTGATAAACACCCCAAAACAAACAAAGGTTTACACACGAAGGAAGGCAAATGTGTGAAAACCAGTGCTTTGCTACATTTAATCACCTTCTATACTAGAGTCTAAATGGAAGAATTCTCATTATCATGAGAAGTCAAATAACCTTTGAGTAATATTTGTACTCAACAGATTCTAGAATGACATCTTAATAGAAGATCTCTATAGACAGTTCAAACCCATTAATTTCATTATAGATCCCCTGAAGGAAGTCAATACTTTACCAGGTTGAGGTCAATACATTTGCACCTAAATGATCAATAAGTCACTTACACTGAAAGTGCAAAAGCTACTATGGAAACACACATGTTCTCTTATCTGGCTACATCTCTGTAATCTGTGTTCACAAACCCAGCAGCCAGCACAGGCAAGGCTCATTTCTTGAAAAGCAGGTACATCCAGATTTGAACAAAACCTAATAAAAAACTAAATAAATCACATAAATACATATGTGTCATGTCGGATTGTACAGTATTGCTCAATATGGGCTGTTGAAGAAATCCCCCTACTGTACCACAACACAGTAAAAATGATGTATGCTCTGCCATGCTGATATTTAAGATGATACTGTGTATCTGTTGTTACATCTGCCTTTTCTAAAATATTCCCTCAGTCAGCCAAACCTGCCTAGATTTCTCTTATTTTTCTCCCAACACATAAACACATTCCAGGCAGAGCATAATAAAGCAAGCTCCCCTCTCTAAAAAGCCATGCCAAGCCACAGGAGCAGTGCTGTTGTGCTCAACAGTGGCCTCCAAGTAACTACTGTGCTACTGTATTAGCTAGGCCAGATCGCTCTCTGTGTCTGCTAATGGGGCACTCAGGAAGACTGGACTCCAAAGTAAGTCAGTGGAGCATGGATGACACACACACAGACACACACACATGTTTCTTGGCAATTGTAGCATCTTTGGGCTGAGAGACTTTCTGGGTCAGAGTAATGCAGTTAATTTACCAAGACAGGGTAGGCTGCAAGGGACAACATTGTTACTGGTGAGCAATACTCCCCACTCCAAAAATAAATAAATAAATCACACACATACAAAAGGGACACATATCCTCATGCATGTCATACACATTAGTACTCAGGTTGAATGCTGTGCACTTGCATGGTGGTGCTGCTGCAGCAATGAGCCATTTGAGCTAATGATGTGTTTCTATATAAAGCTCTCCTAAGAGCTGTTATTGATCTGTCTGTCTACAACCGCAGGACATTGGGCATGGGTCTATTTGTCTGCCTAAATATACGTGGGCAAGCGACACATGAGTGTCATTGTGCCTGCATGCATGATAAACATGTTAAGAAGCAACTCCATGACATAGACCAGCATGCCTAACAATGCCTTTTGAAGACATGCGTGGAAATTTAAGCCCCAAATCCTCTTTGACCAGAAATCCTCCAGAAGAAAAGACACAAGGGCAAAAGGTGAACAAGAAAAAACAATCTGATTTGGATTTACTAATTCTTTAAACATGTTTTTGGAAAGTGATGCTTACTTAGTGTTAATTTCAAAAGATGAATGCCTTAACCATAAGCTTTTCTGCTTCAAATTGGGGTGTTGTGATATATTGACGATAATCATGATATTGAATACTGACAATTAATGAATTGTTTTGGCCATGATAATTGTGTAGTGAAAATCTGATATTGTGACAGCCCTAGCTTGAAGCATGATGTAAAGTATTATGTGAGTTTTGTATGATTGTGTGTATTATCTGATTTCAGTGTTCACATGTATAGAGACAGGGGGTCTCTTGGGAGGCATTAGACAGTTGTGTGATCCGGGTAAACATTTGGATGAAGCAGACCAAATTAAACACACCCCAGAGACAGATCATGAGGGCACTCAGTGGTGGCTGAATGTCGCAAAGCAGTCAGATGAATGGTAGCGTATGTTATAGCTTTTCCGATAGACAGGAACAATGAATTTCAGATACATGTTACTGCCTTACAACAGGCTCGTGATAAATCCGTAAATCTGTGACAGGAAGAGTGATGGGTCGCACATTACATCAGGCAGCGGCAGGATAGCCTCCACGCCGCCTGCTGTTCCATTGTGAGGATCATAGATTGCAAAGGTGTTGCGCATCTTTCAGCCCTCCTGCCAGCGCAACATACCATCTTTGTCATTGTCATTTCCCTGGAAATTGAGGTGAGGGTTCAGTGGTTCCTCGCTACCCATCACAGACCGCACCAACACAGGACCAGCGCCTGGCTAAGATCTGGTGACAGCCTCATCACACTGACAACACTGATCATCACAAATGCCCAGTGGTTGGGTTAATACAGGTTAAATTATCAACATCACAAAGAAAGAGGCTTGACTAATCACACGGTTGATGTGATTTTCCATTCTCTTAGAAATTAATGTAGGTCAAGCTGCAGTAGGTTGGTCTCTCTAGGCAAAAAGAGAGTGTGTGCATGTGTGCGAGTGCACGTACGTAATGGCTGGGGGAGCCTCACGGAAAACTATTCATTTTTCATTACTGACCATAAGAAGGGATATGATTCAATATTATGGTAATAAATTGTTTCCACTCTTAAATATCTCACTCAAGGGAGGAGCAGCAGAGCTTAGACAGGGCATAGCGCCAGACAGTCTTGGCTTACACACACACACACACACACCTTGATATATAAAATAGGTAGGTTATGTGTATGTGCACTTATTATAGGAATATTCAGGGTTGTTTTTTTAAAACCTGGGTCCTCTTTTCATACTTTTCTCCATCGTTCTTAAAAAGCATTTCACTCTCCAACGTCATTGGTGCCTAATGGGGATGTGGTGACATTTTCACTATTGATTAATCTGCAGATTATTTTCTTAACTATTTGATTCATTGTTTAGTCTATAAATCATCAGAAAACAAAATGAAAAATGCCCTGTGCAATTCCCCAGAAAGGTTTCAAAACTGTTTTGCCTTCCCTTTTTTGGAGAAAAACAAATGCAAACATTAAAATTATTACCTGATCTGTCCTGTAAAAGACCTTCATCAACTTTGACCACAGCTTTTCTTTGGAATAAGTGATGATTACCAACAGTGGCACTGAAGAAAAGACAAGAGGCAGAGCTGGAGGTGGCAGAGCTTAAGATGTTGAGGTTCTCTTTGGGAGTGACGAGGATGGACAGGATCAGGAACGAGTACATCAGAGGGACAGCTCATGTTAGATGTTTCGGAGATAAAGCCAGAGAGGCCAGATTGAGGTGGTTTGGACACGTTCAGAGGAGAGACTGTGAATATATTGGTAGAAGGATGCTGAGGTTGGAGCTGCCAGGCAGGAGGTCTAGAGGAAGACCAAAGAGGAGATTTATGGATGTAGTGAGAGAGGACATGAAGTTAATTGGTGTGAGTGAAGAGGACGCAGAGGACAGGGTTAGATGGAGGCACATGATTCGCTGTGGCGACCCCTGAAAGGGAGCAGCCGAAAGGAAAAGAAGAAGACCAACAATCGTATATGTGGTTAAGACAACATCGCAAAACTGGGGGTTCAACTTGTGGAGGGTCTGGCCACACATGTTCCTTTCCCTGTTAAACTCAGGGATACTGTTATAGCAGTATCATCACCTTCCCAAATCTCAGCGATGGTGAGTAAAATGTTGTGATACCCAATAGAAATAATGACAAAATCTATGAAAATACCCTTTTTAAAAAAAAAGTGAATTTCCATTTAACACGCATAAACACAAACACACACACACACAGATGCATACACAGGTGCGGTACTATAACATCATAAAGTTCTACACTTAAGTCTCATGCTAATGAATCCCACTGAAACCCCAGCACTTGTAGTTAAGCCCCATTGCCTTACACTGACAGTGTTGTGGGTGCTGAAGGGCTCCCTCGCGTTTCCCCTCCCATCCCTGCTCCTTCCTTTAAAAAAAAAACAACCCAAAACAGACTTCTTTCTCCTCTCCCTCCTTACTTCATTCTGTCCATCTCCAGCTCTCTGAGTTATTGTCAGCACAGACAGGGAGCCACGCTGCATCATTAACCACCTCTTGCAGTACAGTCTACACCCCAGATGCAGAGAACAAGGCTTTTATGTGCTGGCTGATGGACGGTCTAATTCTCTATTAATGGGGGCAACGTAGCCTCATTGCTCATTAAAAATGAATGGAGACAAGCTCTCTGAACTGACAATTACACATACACACACCTGGGTATGGCCGACCCTGTGTAATACAGTGGGCACTTAGACAGACACATACAATGAGATGCAGACAGAGGGGAACAGACACATAGAATAACAAGGAGTCCCCAGCATACAGTAGAAGTACAAGAATTATTTTAGAAGAATAACAATAAGGTTGTACATCTTGGAGTGACAGTCAGACTGTAGTGGGATCTCTCTCAGGCCATATTAATACGGCATAATGGAGAGAATCAGTGTTTTAAAGAAATGAAAGCAGCGGGATTTGCTTCATAAAAAGTAAATATAAGCCTGTAAATTACAGGCCTTGGCAATACAAACCAAGATACTACAGATTCAATATAAAAAAAACACAAATTTTTAAAAGGATTGATGCCGATTGAGGAGGGGAAACAGAAAATAACGTTACAAAAGATCATGGATTCATTCTAGCTATGTCAAGTGGGATGTTGCTCTTCGACACAAAACATGAGGGGGAAAAGAATAAATATTTAAAAAGTAAAACAAAAGCTGACAGGAGAGAACAGCAAGAACATACTGAAGGTAGACTGAAGTATTAAAGAGAGAGAGAATTAGTTAAAGAGAGCCAGAGCGAATGCAATGAGGAGTTGAGGTTAATGATGGCTGTCTTCGCCTCCATAAAAACAGCTGTATGAGGGTGCTGCCATTATGCTAAAGCAGGCAGGTAATTAACTAAAATGCCTAATTAATTCTAACGAAAGAGAGATGGAGATGAGGGAGGCAGAAATATGAAATCATGACAGTAAGAGAGGAAGTGACAGTGAGATTAGATTAGTGAGAGAGAAAAGTGTGGTGATCACTGAGACAGGCCTGGCTGGCATACAGCACACAGTAGCAGGCATTCAACCGTGCAAATGTGACGGTTTGTTCAATTACAGCTAATTTATGTTTACACAGGAAAGCGGAAAGAAACCTAAACAGGGCCAAACAGCCTCGAGGGCCAAAGCTATTAAATAAAGCAGCCTTTTTTATTGATCGACTCAAATATTTAAAGTGCAGCCACCATCAAGACCTCCTGTTTAACTATGCTCACATTAGAGGCAGAGACACAGTGATAAATTGCCTTGGGATGACGGCAGATGCTTGTTCCTGGTTCTCTGAGTGTTCTCCCCACGTGACACACTTCCACCCAAGAGTGTTTCCTGGCTAAAAGTGCTGAGCTGAGACTTCTGCTAAATCGCAATTAAACAGGAAATCTGCTCAGAGCTCGTAAAATAAATTCAGCTCAACAATAATGCAACCGAAACATAGTCATGCACCCACACCTAGAGTCATTTATCAATGTCCACACATGGGCAATGAACAATATTCATGCTTTTCTATTTACAATTGTGACTTTGTTATTTGACCTGTGGGTCGCTGTAATTATCAAATATTCCAGAAAACTATAAAATGTAGTTTAACAACTGTGCTGAAGCAGAATTATAATAGAGATGCTAAAGCAGAATGTTTAGATTTAGTTAAGTTTGATGTGAAGTGACAAATAAACATGCTTCTCTGTGTGAGGTATTACAAGATAATAAGAAAAAAGTGTCATGGGGAAGTGAGAGTGTGGGGCGGTGTGTAGCTGCCTTTGTAGTAGTAAGTACATACTGTATATTACAATGTGTATGATAGAAGGCGTGAGATAAAGACATACATCCAGCCGGCTAAATATTAATCTGTTGGCAAATTACGTGTAACTATTCTACGGTCAAAAAAAGGTTAAAGTCTTGTGATTTTCTATATTTTTCTTATTTTCAACTAATTCCATGAAAAGACCACATCAGACAATGAATCGACTATACCGTACAAACAAGTACGGTCTGAGTATCCAAAGCCTGATATAGCTTATTCTTCTGTCTGTCTTCCTCTATCGATTTCAAAACTTGTCAGGATCTGAGGCCCAACAAACTATAATATTATGATATTCAAACAGAAAAGCGAGGTCCAACTTAGCTATTTCAATTAATGAATGAATGATATTTTTTAATTTAATTATATATGGCATTTTGCTGGAAAGTGGCCATGATGTAAGCCATGGTATATACCCTCTAAATTGTTCTTTGACCCCCAGGTCTTATCCCATTCGCACTCCATTTATCATGGCAAGGTGGCGGAGGTTGTTTGTTTGTAATTTGATGTCATTTCAGTTTAGCAATAATTGAAGCTTATTCTCGCTGTCTGAGGCTAATGTCTTGCTAATACAATATTGTAGGGCGTTAACTGTTAATTTACAGTTGGGTTACCTGTGTATATAATGTATACTTATACATATACACACATATATGTGTATGTTTACTAGATACTGTGGGGACTTAATGTTGATCTTTCCCTGGTGATACTTTATTTCTTCCTGGCATGATGTAACGAATATGTTACTATACTTTTGTTAATCCAGTTTTCTTGTTATTGTACTAATTCATTTTGGTCACACTTGTTTATGATATCATCTTTTTCTGATTTGTAATCATCCCTGAATTTGTTGTGTTTTATCCAGTGCTGATTTCCGTTTCACAGTTGCTTCCAGTAAAAACAAAGGTTAACTCCTGCCTTCAACCTTTATTGGAAATGTGTTTAGCTAGCTATATAGCTGTGCACCTACACACAAAGAAAGGGCAGACAAGAACCCAGCAGTTGTGGAGGATACACACCCACTCTCATGTAAATGATAAGTAACCAACTAAGCCCAGGTAGTGTCCTCTATAGTTTAAGAGGGATAAGGTGGCTGAGGTGTGCTGAATCGCCCCGCAAGCAAAAGCTACAATTGAGACATTGAGACATTCCCAAACTGGTCTTGTCTTGTGTGTTGTCCCCTGGTACCACCTGTTATGTTGTTCTCTTCCACTAATGCCCCGGGCCAAGAAGAACTTCTTCCTAAACCTGCCTCTCCAGAGAAGAGCTCCCAGAGTTGTTAAATAATACCGTTTACTTTCAAAAGTCCACCTTAACTGGATCCTTCCACTGATGCGTTTTGCAAATTTTAATCTATGTGATGCTTTCTGGAGATCATTAAACATTGTGATTCTGTAAAAGTTCAGATTAGGCTCCCAGGAAATGTTTCTTTGAATTTCATAATGCGTAAGTGATGACGATTTTGGAAAAAGAAAACAAGTTAATGGCAAAGCCAAAAAGAACGCTGAAAGCAAGTTATTGCCTCATAACACTCATGGTATTTTAAGATATGAAAATGGTGTTTTCAGTTGATGAAAACATACATTTCAAGGACACGTAATGTACCTCTCATTCAACAAAACACTGAGTTATGAAAATAGTAATTCATGCACTATCACCTCATCTGGAACCAAAGCATTGCACTTCACATAGCACTATTTCCATTCTGTCTTTGAAGAGCAGTAATGACTTCTTTCTACAGGACTGAAACACTTTGTGAACAACAAAATAAAAGAAAGGATGAGAAATTCTCCATCACAAAATGACCCAATACAAATTGCAGCATTGTGAAAAAGACCTTGAAAAGCAAAAGATGACATCCTATTTCAAATGGATAGTATTCTGTTCAAAATGACAGTTACACATATCTTCACATATCTTGGTCCTTTCTGCCACTCTTGGCAGTGGAGGATGACAACATGCAGCGCTGCATAAATGAGTTTAATGTTCATTCATTTTCCTCACTTTAACAAAACATACCCAACTGATGAAGCACTAAACAGGAGGCAGAGGGTTTCATTTTCTGAATCTCAAAGTAGAGTCCATTAAATGAGTGAAAGAGTGCATGGCCGCACATACACACACACACACACACACACACGCACACACACACACACACACACAAACATGCACAGACACACAAACGTGCATACCCAAAAGCCCTGAATACCAATTGGACAAATGAAAGAGATAAAAATCCCAAATGCGTCAAAAGCACTCTCTGGAAGCCCTCTGGCTGCAGGGTTTGTGTGTGTTGTGATGTGTGTGAGCATTTGTGCATGTTTGTGAGTCTGTGCAAGTGAGAGAGATGGCCCTGCCTGGCCACTACTCTCCGACCCACAACCACGGGCAACAGATTCTGGATAATTCTTCATATTCATTATTCCACAGGCCATGAATACCGAAGTGGTAGAAGAGAGAGAGAAAGATGCAGACGGCCAGTCAGCCACCACAACAAGCCCTATTTACCCTATCACACAATCTGTTAGCACTGACAGATTACCCCACATCACTGGGCCCAACATTAGTCTTTGACAGCACGCGCTTCGCACTGTTTCCCTCTCACTCCCTTGCTCTCTTTTTCTTTCCATATTTTATGGCTCCCCGGGAATCCAAACAGTTTCATATTTCCATCAGACAAAGATCTGGAGGATTTAACATTAGGTTTGACAGGGAACATAAGTAAACAGTTATTGAAGATGAAAAAAGGTAATGTGAAGCATTGTGCAATGAAGGAAAAGGTCCTGACTTACACAACCTTTCCATCGGTGCTTTAGGCTGTAAATAAGTAAACAGTAAACAACAGGGATCTGAAGTGATGTCAGGCTAACTTATGTACTCAGCCTTTTTAAATAAAAGACAATATGGTGATGAAGCATCACCTAGGGCACAAAATTTTGAACATCACTGAGTGTATATCCACATCCATGCCCACAGCTAAATGACACAGCCACAGAAGGACACACATACATTAGAAATAACAGCACAGGAGAACAGGCAGGTAAAAATATGAGACTGGAGCACTGACGTGGTTACACATATGCAGCCAAATTATGCTACAACCCGGTTAGCCATCCTCTTCTCCTCTGCCATCCATATTGATGACATCATGCTAGAACCTGTTGTTAATTTTCACTTTTACTTTCCATCACTCCTGTCCAACCTCCTCCCGCTTTCTTCACCTTACATTTCCTTCCCTCATTCCTTACACCCCCCCGATCTGAGAGATAGGCACCTCCACCTGGTTCATTATGTGTCTTAGCGTGAGACTAGCCTTTCCTGTGTTGCCCTGACTCCCTCCCGGGGTGATCCAATCCTCCCCTCTCCAGAACCCCACTGCTAAAAGTCAGTGGATCAGGCCACCCAGGACAATATCAGGTCTGCTGTCCATCTGTCATGGCAAAGCTTGCCAGTATGATGACTCAAATGATCATTAAACCTACTGCTTAAACATGAGTGTAATACACCAACAAGTCCATTGGTACTGGAACATGAAAGAGAATTTGCTCTACCTTACTGGCTATAAGATATGCTGATATCAAAAATAACCCAATGAAAAGATACTGGGATTGCAGCCTAAAGTAGCTTCTAAAATGATGAGGTGTTAAACCCCTCCACACTACAACTGTTCCAAAGAACATATGAAAAAAAGGTGCCAAATTGTGGCTAAAAGAAGGAAGCTTTGCTTTAATAATAGCTAATTTGCATTTCTGGCTTATCTTGATAAAAGTAAGGGATTGTGTGTGTGTGTGTGTGTGTGTCACATGGGTTTGCAAGCATGTGTGGAGTGCTGAGCTATACCACTGCGAGAGCACAGCCATTTAATCTAAGATCAAGCAGCCTTGGACACCTCCTCACTGGTTTTCACTGGGAACAGGATGGAAGGCTGGACTCAAAATCCGTCCATCCACATCACTTGTTCTTCCCTCCCTTTCACCTTACACAAGTCTCTCTCGTCTGCTTCTACTGTATCTCTTCAGTATTTGTTTGTTCTCCTTTTCTGTATAAATACCAGGTCTTAACAAGTTTTTAGTAGACTAGCATCACTTTAAGTGGATTACAGCCCCATGAGCTTACATACCTCATGTCTAATGTCAGCATGATGTTATGACCATGTAACGTGCTAATACTAAAGGAATAAGAACCATGTGAATCTTATGATGCTTCCCTGGAGATAGGCCAAACTGCAGATGTGGCAGCCTTCATACAGGGCCAAGTATAGAGCGTGTGTATTTGGTATTCTAGACATAATCCTGGAGGCGCCTTAAAGACGAGTTTAGATCACGTTCTGAGTCCCGTTGACGGAACGTCAATCAGATGAGTTGCCATTAAAGATTCACAGCGGATCTGGATTAGCTGGAGGTTCCTGGCAGATGAATGAGGCTATTTCTAGTTGCTCCAAGGTTAGCAAGACCTCAGCCAGTGTGCTCCTGGGGCTAACTCAGTTCTATCATTACAGGCCCAGCTGCTAGCTAAGTTACTACTCTCAACCCAAGGCATGCCATTCATCCATCTGAAGACAAGAGGGCAGACAGGAAGGCACACAGAGTGATTCATAGATACTGATTTGAAGCGTGGCATCAGGCTTAAGGTTTTTCACTGCATCCTTAGCATTTTAATTCATATAATTTCTCCATTTCTGTTATCAGTCTGATATTTTACTAATGTGTCAATGATCATCTGACACTCATTCATTAATCTCAGTATCTTGTCGCTCTTCCTACAATTCAAGTTAATATTGAAACGATTAGACGATTCAACAATATTTTGATAAGCGATTAACCATTTAAGTAATTTTACAAGCAAAAATACCAAACATTAGCTGGTCCCAGCTTTTTAAATGTGAGGATGTTCTGCTTTTCTCAGTTTATATCATTATAAATTAAATACCTTTGGGTCTTTGACTGTTGATCTCACAAAAAATGTCATTTAAAAGGAATAGTTTGACATTTTCGCTTTCTTGCTGAGAGTAAGAAAAAAGCAGACCACTCTCATGTCTAGGATGATCAGATGTCCTGAAAAATTCGGGACACTGCCGAATTACAAGCAGTTGTCCTGAATCCCAAATCCTACAGTTTAGTGAAAATCTTAGCTGCTGAAAAGACGTTTAAAATGACTCTAACATACCTGTCACCTATGAGTAATGGTTCATGTGTCTTGTAAACACAGCCAGGAAGGACACTGTGCTTCATGCATCTTCAAAATCTGTAACTGATCTTTAATATTAATATTAATAACAAATTATCCGTTACAGTCAGATGTTACTCTAAATTATTTTATAGGCTACATTTTAATCCTGACATTTAAAATTAAGCCACCTGTTTGAGTCATTGGTTCAGATGTTTCAACATGAAAATGTAAGTGACTGCAGTTAAATTGAACCGAAGTGAGGCATTAGCTTATAGTGACTTTATGGAGGTAAACGTTACTATTGGTGCTTTAGAAACAACATGTAGTTATGATTGAAATATATATATAACTTGTAATCTTGTTCTGAATTTATTTTATGTAGCCTATTTTATGTGGCCTATATATGTAACGGATAATTATTTACACACTGTTACATACAACACAGCCAATCATTGTTTCTTTTTCCTAATGGCACACAGTTGGACTTTCATTTAGTTGGACTTTCAATGTTCACTGTTCTTTGAAACTGAATATAATGTGATGCACTTGACCATGCCCCTCCCCCCAACTCCCCTGTCCCAAATTTCACCTGACCTCATCTGGTCAGCCTACTTAGGCCTGTCTGTTAAATATGAAGCTACAGCTGAGAGAAGGTTATCTAGCTCAGCATACAGACTGGGAGCAGGGTGAAAAGCTAGCCTGGCTCTGTCCAAGAGTAAAAACAATCTGGGTGAGTCCCTGGAGTCTCTGGAAGTCACTGTGCCAAGAAATAGTCAGGCACTTAAAACCCCTTGAAACCCCAACGTTTTTGCACTTTAGTGTTTTAGCAGATTAACCAAACAAGCTATAATGTGTTCAATAGTGAGCTTTAAAGATGATGGTAGGATTGTTTGGGTTTTTTTACCCTTGGACACAGCCAGGCTAGCTGTTTCCTCCTGTACCCAGTCTAAATGCTAAGCTAAGCTAAAATTCTCCTGACTGTAGCTTCTTATTTAATGGACAGATAAGAGAGAGGTATTGATCACCTCATTTAACTCTCGGCAAGAAAGCGATAAATACATTTTCCAAAATATTCCTTCAAGGCTCTGGGAAATTGTGATCAGCATTTTAGTATTAGAAAGACAAGAACAATATTTAGACAATATTTAAATTTTATTCATTTTTACAGAATATACTAAGAATGCATAATCTCAGACACACAAATACAGACTCCTAAAGATATAAATGTCATTGTTGAGGTCAGAATTTGGAGTTGGGGGTGCCTTGCTCAAGGGGTGCTGAAAGCCACAACAAATCCTAAACCAGCCCCCCCCCTGCAGGCAACCAACTTTAATACAATCAACCAAAAAGTATTTAATCAAGTCTTCTCATTTTTCCTCTACTGCCTGCTCCATCCACAATCTCTTCATTCGTTCATCCATCTCCATCCCTTCTGGGAAATCACAGTTGTTCCCTTCTTTCATCACATCCCCACACACCCAACTCTCCTCCCCCATTTGTCCGTTACCCTTATCATTCTGTGGCAGACTGAAGAATTCACAATCAATCAAACCGTTATCCATCAACATTTGTGTCTTTACTGATCAACAGCCAGCTGATCGCTTTCCCGCTTCTTTCTCCATACCCTTTCATCTTCCTTCTTTCCATGCTTCTCCATTTATGATTGCCATTTGTTATTTGATTTTTCCTCCCCTCTTCCCTCCACTCACTGCTGTTGAGTTCCCTCTCTCCATTGGGGTTGTCTTTTAAGGGACCACTGGATCAAAGTCATGAATAAGGTGGGGTAGCCACAGGCATGTAAGCTGACGGCTCCTCCTACTACCACCTATTAACTCACACACAAACACCTGCAACTTCCCACTCAGAGTCTGACTAAGACTCATGCCCACACATACACACAAGCAACACAAACACTAACGCGCACACACAGTCATCTATTGTGAATATAGAGCCCATTTCCGCTATATAGGCTAATTCCCCACTCAAATCAGATGTCTGGTGTTCATTGATGTGGGAGGAAAATAAAAGCACAGATTTGAGAGTGTGGTAATTCCATTTTCTTTACCCTCCATATCTGTGCTCTCAGCAAGGCAGAACGCCACAGGGGTGCGATGAATAAAGGGATGTGGAAATAGTCATGAGAAATGGCAGTTACGTATGTACCGTTACCTCTCCTCTGCTCTTATACCAAGGATATACATAATGTGTAAGTGTGGGCCAATGTCAAGAAAAACCTGATACCGACCCCTTTTTGTAAACACACATATACATTCACACAGCTGCATGCAACCCCTTGTATGTGCTCTAAATATGACCTCAGACTCAAGGCAAGATTAAGTGTTGGACAACACCAATGCTAGTAGGGCTGTCACTTTTTTTTCGAAATTCAAACTACTGTTCAAATGTGTAAAAAAATAGCCTATTTGAAAATGTTTAAATTCTCAGAATATAAGTGCAACAGGCCGTGCCATATACTCCAGCAGGGGGCATTCCTAAAAGCCACTCTCCCTCTGTTTACTGACAGTAAACAGTTGACATTGTTAGTCACAGACTTGTTAACTTGTCAACTTGTTAACTTGTCGCTTAAGTAAGGTAGCAGATTTCACCTCGAATCAACAGAACATATCGGACTTCCACTGGTGAAATTTACTGGCGTGCTGAGACAAAAAGCAGGCAGGTCAGAGAAAGGCATGGCGTATTGTTGTAAGCATAAACTGCAGGAGCCAGGATCGCTAGCATGCAAAAAGCAACATTTCACAAGTTGAAAATTATATAATACTTTATTAAAGGCTTTATTGTCATTGCCCTCTATTAATGACCTTGCACACACTGCCACCAAGCAGCGTGCCATTTATTCTTGAGCTTTGCACAAACAGCTCTTGGTCACTTTGCATCCAGCAGCGAATATGTCTTGCTCCGTTCTTCATAGAAATTAATGGAAAGCGAAATTCGGTGTGACTGCAGCCTCAATGTACTGTGGGTTGCATTTGAATTAATTCAAAGGCATTACTTGTCAGTTTGAATCTTATCAGAGTTGATTTTTTTTTTTAAAGCAACAGCCTTAACCTGTAGTGGCAGTGATGGGTATGTGGGTTTTTAAGAAAAAAAATGATAATAAAGTGTTAAAATAAAAATAAAAAGAGTGAACCTGAGAAATGCATCTAGATGTCAGATGTAAATTAAATGAAAGAGAAACTAAATGATGCAGCTTGTAAAGGGATAGCAGCTGCGGAAAAAAAGCACGAGGGTGTACGTGAAAAGAGTGGAGATGGGAGTCATACAGAGTGGGAAGGCATTTTAAATAAAAGGAAAAATGAAGTTGAGGACCTGAACCCATGTAGCTGGGAACAGAATTTAAAACTTTTGATGAAGTGAAGGTAATACAAATGACATGTCTGCATTACTCAATCAGCACAATATGAGTATTGCTCTCAGTGTGATCTTCCCATAATCTAATCTCTCCAAAGGTACAGAAGCATGTGTTTCCAACCCTCTCTGACTCTTTTTACATAATCAGGGCTACTTGACCTACCATCTCTATTTGCGCCTCCTCACTTACACAACTCTCCCACCTACGACACTCTGCATCTTTTATGTCCAAGAATCATAGAGCAGAGAGAGGGAAGAGAGAGAAACAGAGCTATAATACTCTAACGTCCATTATATATAGCTGTCTGCTACTTATGAGTAATAAGTAGCAACAGAGTTTATGAGTAATTCACTGAGTCAAATGCAGTGTGTTCAAATGTTCAGAACCTGCAACACAGTTCGTTAAACCACAACACTACAAATGGATTTCTATTGAATATACTGTATATTTATTGTAGTGAGGAGGGAAAACGTCTTTTAATACAAGATATGACAAATATGAAAACATTTCAAATTTGTATTGGTCTCCCCAATTCTTCACTATTTTCTAGCAGCCGCCACTCTTCTCTTTTCCACTTATCTCACTTACTGTGTCTTTTCAACACTGACAATGACCCTGATACCAAAAAATTGCTCTTCCCACTCCCACCCGCTTCATCGGGACAAGGGCTAATGGAAAGGTGTCAACGGAGTGAAAGTCAACCCTCGTCAATCTGGAAGATTCTGTCAGCGGGTTGCCTACAGCCACTCCTCTGCCAGCGCTACCCCTCCAAATGACTGTGCCATGACAACCCTGTACCAATCAAATGCACTGTTCTTGTGACCCCACAAGCTACCTGGAGCACATGTGAAGGTAAGAGACAGACAGACTGATTACACAGCATGTGTCTAGGTCAGTATACAGCCTCGTCTAACCCTTCATCTTTCTCCTGCTCGTCTTTACTTACATCCCCCTTCCTGTCCGGGAGGCCTTCGACCCCCATTATATTTTTGGTAAATACCACAGCAGCCCTTTGAAAAGAGATGGAGTTGGAGGAAAGTGGGGTGAAGGAAAAGCGATGTGTGAAAAGGCGGAGGAAAATAAGTTAACTGAGCCAGTCTCAATGGGCTCTGAAACAAGATTGGAGGAACCAGCAGAAAACAGACAGGTGGATGGAACAGACGAGAGTGGAGGGGAAATTTGTTAAAGTCAAAGGGAAAGAGAGGACGAAATGGAGGATGAGGCACCAGTGCATACAAAAAAATGTGTAATGTGCTTGGCAGCAGTGTTGGTGGCAGCAATGAGTGGGTGTAGTTTTAGAGCTCTTATCCTCGGTCTCTTTCTCTATGTAGCCACCTACCGCTGTTACAAAATGATCACCCCTGACCTGGAACTCAACACACATACTGTGAATAACACGCCATGATTACTCTAAGTTAGAGTAAATGATTCTTTTCTAACATTTTAAGATTCTTTTGAACCATCAAAGCAGAGGGTAATTGCTTCGCACAGTGGCAAACTGCTGGGATCAGTGTGGCTTAAAGTTACCATATCCGCTGGAAAATTAGTAAATATTATTAGTAATCAGTCTTTGGTTTCCATGTTGTTAAGTGAATGCTTACACTGAGCAAGTCAACGTTGGAACATTATCTCTGTCTTCCCCAATATCACTGATGTGAAATTAATGTGAGAGATGGGTGACAATGCAAAATGATGAAGGGGCTGATTTTTAATGGCAACAAAACCACCATGCATCGCAAATGCACAACCAACAACACACATAAAACATAAATGCACACGTGCACTTTTTCTTCTGTGGGAAGTCATGAAGAGGATTGACTTCAATTACTGTAGACTCATCTTTAATGGGTCATATTAATCTTCAATGCCTGACAAGAATTGAGGTCCCCACGGCTAGAGACTGGTGTTTGAGGGTTAAGACTTGGTTTTAGGGTAAATGTTACAATTAGGTTAAGGTTAGGGTAAGGGTTAGGGTTAGGCATTTAGTTGTGATGGTTATGTTTAGGGTAAGGGGCTAGGGAAAGCATTTTGTCAATGACTGTCCCCCACGGGGATAGTGAAACAAACGTGTGTGTGTGTGTGTGTGTGTGTGCATTATTGTACACAATTGCCTCCCTTCGTTCACTGACAGTACACTCATCATGTCTGTCGTTCCCCGTCCTCTGTGCTGATGAATAATAGATGGTGGCAGTACAGTAATAATCAGAGACAGAGCAATGATAGATGGATGTTTCATGCTGCCATTTGTTCTTTATATGAATGTCGGCGGTATCTCCATGCCTGTCTGCTGATTTCAGCAACAATGGCCTTCCGTCAACGTCCTGTGCAACTTTCATGTGCATATACCCTTTCCCACGACGTCATATTTTCCTGACTGCCCTCTGTTCTCATCTTCCTCCATTACTCCACATCTTCAAAATAATAAGGCACGAGATGGAAATGTATGCGTGTCTCTAACAGGTGTTTCATTCGGCTGTAATGGTTAGATATTGGACTCGACTGCCTTGACCTGATGCTGTAAAAGGCTCTTCAGCTTCAGACAGCCGAATAGCTACCACATTTTTGGCTGCTTGCATTAAAGCAAGCCTATGTAACTTTGGAAAGAATAAATAACACATTCTTCCTCTTACAAATAAAAGGTTAAATTCATAAGCAACAAAACAAGCCCTAGCTTAATTCAATACACACAGGAGTTTTGCAACTACTATACAGCTTTACTTGGTCTGGTATGGCCAGTAGCTCACAGTGGCAAATTTTACCTAATGTTAGCAAACTTTAGATAGATAGTGTTGTATAACTGCAATTACTGAGTCAGTTTGCTGACTTAATGACTCTTCTTGTGCTAAATTTCAGCATCAACCATTATATTGTCATTGTGACTTGTGGATACGGTGGATGGTGTTCAGCAAGAGTAACGTAGTCTTGCTTTAAGGTTTACACGGCTGGCTGTGGGTATCCACAACACTGCATGCACACACTGACAAGAAACTGCAGCAACACCATCCTATATATGCAGAGAAAACTGAGGGGTGCCTATTGATTTTGTGGAAAAGAGGAGGCTGATAACAGATGTGTGAATCTGTCATCCGGGGAGAGCCTCAAAGGGAAATGGCCAATGCAATCATCAGCAGAGAGGAGCCTGTAGGGAGGCATTCACACACATAAACACACGCATACACTTCTTTCCAAAGACACAGGAGAGGAGGCACGAGACAAAGATATGAAGAAAACAAATAGGAAGCTTACTAATGGACTAACGGACCAAGGAGTAGATGTCCAATTTGTTTCACACATACACCAACCCACACCTCAACCAAAAGCTGACAAACAGACCCTGTGAAAGCAAAGAGCTATTCGGGGGAAACAGCTGGTTCCTGTCTGTTTTCACATAAGCAGCGTCATGTATAGCCATGTGGATGACAATCTAATTGTGATAAACAGTCCCACTGTTCAATTAGAGCCACAACAGGTGTCTGATGTAGACAGAGGGCACACAAAGTGAGTCACTGTGATTTAATCAGATGTGCTGTGCAGAATGAAGAATAGTTTGATTGACTTCTTTCTGCTCTTGAAGAGAAAATAGGGAAGAACAAAGAGAAACACACTCTTGCAACACTGCTTTATCAGGTCACCTCAGTAATTAAACACATACAGCTGTGGTTACAAGAAAAGAGAAAGAGTCCAAGAGGAGAGAAACACAGACAGGGAAAACAAAACAGATGGAGACATCTTTGGAGCAAATTTGGGATTAGGATACATTGAAAATGAAGGAGAGGGATCTTAACACTTCATCACTGATCCTCTTAGGTGGGAATCTCTGCTGCTGCAGCTCTGAATGTGTGTGTGTGTATAACTATGTCCTCAACACATATTTCTCATTTACAGCCGAGGGTTGCCACGGAAACACAACAGCTGAGCAGCAGATGACATGTTTGGAAATATGACACGTTAAAAAAAAAAGAAAAGAATGGCACCTCATCTTCATGTGTGCTTTTCAACTAGCATGTGTGTGACCGGGTGTTAGAATATACACAAAGTGTATATTCTGCAAGACGGCGTGTGAGAGTTGTGCTGTATGATTGTGAAGGGGGCGGGGAAGAGACCGAAGGAGAGGGATGTGTTGTGAAAGGGGAGATAATAGGAGGGAGGGGAGGTGGCAGAGAAAGAAGGGCTGATGATGGGAGTGTGGATGGTTTCTATTTTTAGCCTGCATGTGTGATATATGCCAATAGGTGTTCAAACCACAGAGTAAGAGAGGCTTTGGCAGGCCATGATACCCCTTTTCTGTGCATTTTCACATTTGAAAGTCAACACTGAAATACTAACTTTATCTGGTGTCATGAAATTGCATTTCTGTAGCGATAAAGCTACCGTAACTAAAATAAGTACAGTCCATTTTTCAGATGGGTGACTGAAGATAACTGTTGCCCCCAATATTTTCTTTTTCTGCCAGGAGGCGAAGGTGCCGAAAGCCTCCATAAAACCAAGTAAATTTAATGTGCTGAAATTAAATTGAGTGCACTACGGAAGCAGCAGAGAGAAAAAAAATTCATATCATAATGAAATCAAATCAGGATTATATCCATAAAGCCATTCAATCACTCGTTAATCCCAAAATGATTGGGCTTTGGAAGAAAAGACGCAGAGCTACACACACGCACATCAGAGATGGATGGCGTGACATCAATCAATAAATCCCAATCGTGGAGCAATATCAAAACATCCCAACAGTAACAGATCCAGACAATTTCTCAAAGATCATGTTAAAAACAATAAATCGGTCAAGAGGTAGGACACTATTGTGAGTGATAGCACAGAGAAAGTCTGATCTATTTCAGCCAAATTATGGCTTCCCTTTCTGCAATACATCGTTTGTTGGTAATATTGCAGTGCAGGATCCACAATCACTTATTGGATTATATGGCTATCACATCAATCAGCCCGTGCTGTGACTGGCCTCCACTTACTAAAGCATTTAACTGATCATCCTCTCATAAATGGCCTGATGAATTGCACTGTCCTCTGACTTTGGTCTAATCATAATTGCATCTGTCTCCAATGGAGACTGTCTCTTGTCCCTTTCTGTCTCCATCTCTCTGAATCATTCTCTGCACAAACAGAACTGAGCATGGCTGGCAGGGAGAGAATGATTCACACAAAATTATCAGTATGCATTGTAAGTTATGTATCATTGTAATTTCAATATTCAAAGCATAACATAAAATAACAAGACTAATGGTCTACAGCCCCACTAGTGGCTCTGTGAGGCTGTACTAAGGCATCAACATGGTCACGCTTGACAATGCTAACATACTCATGTTTAATGGGTATAATGTTTAACATGTTCACCATGTCAATTTAGTGTGTGAGAATGCTAACATTTCCTAATCAGCACTAAACACGAAGTACAGCTGAGAGCAATGGGAATTACATTACGTTTGCAGGTATTTGGTCATAAACCAAAGTAATGGACAAAGTGAAACTTTGACCTGATAATGGCACCTGAGGAAAAAGTTCATGGATCATAAAAGCTATTACAATTCATCCTGGGGGGGGCATGAATGTATGTACCACATTTCATGGCTATCCATCCAATAGTTGTTGAGACATTTCTCAAAAAACCCCCCACAGATGTGGACCTCATGGTAGTGGCAGGCAGAAAGCCAGGGATTCACCACCACCATTAAAATTAATCCTCTGGAAACCACGAATGGCTGCACCAAACTTCATTGTAATCCATCCAATAGTTGCTTGGTCTAAGTTGCAGACCTCTAATATAATCACTGCAGCCTTGTTTTGTTCATTAATTTAGTGATTTAGTGTTCACACCAGTGGGGGCCACATGAAGATTAGGAGGCAATCATGACCATTAAAACTAAAAATAGCACTAACAAAGCCTTAGAGCACAACAATAATGCCTTTAGAAAAAGCACAACAAGCACAGGTGAAAGAAAGTGAGGACTTACAAGCTGTTTTACTCTAACTGGTTACGAATAAAGAGTAAGATGTAAACAAATACAATAAAAATGAGAGGAAAAAAGAAGGTTTTCTGTAAAGCAACACAGACATCATCTGATGTTTTAGCACAAACACAGACTATTTGATAGTCTGTGATGGCATGCAAACAATTTGACTAGTTAGGCCAACAAGCCTCTGCACACTGAGGAGTCTGAAGCTCATAACATGCTTTTTTTCACCATCTTGAAACAACCATAATTTCTGCAGAATCTGCAGAAGATATATAAACAACTTTGAATCTGCTTCTCTCACTATATTTTTGCACACACACACACACACACACACACACACACACACACACACACACACACACACACACACACACACACGAATGCCCGTATACATGCACACACAGAGACACAGGTACACGCACACAAACATTTGGAACGGTAATGCCCTCAACAGCAGCCATCTGTGAATTTCTAAAAGCATTTGGCCAGGTTCTTGGTATCAGTCTGCTTGTCCATGGGGCCTGGCTCAAATCTGTTACTGTTTCCCAGCATGCCTTCTGTATAGAACACACATCAATGACCTCACAGCTGGAGACAGCAGCACAGGCCAAGTTTACGACTAAGAGCTGCTCTACAGGAAAAAGGAAAAACACACACAGACACACATATAAATACAACTTTTCTATCTCTGCTCTTTCTTCCCTAAAAACTTTATAGTTTACTCCCTGACCAGCGTTTCGTTTGTGCTTCAGTATCTCTCTCCTGGTTCGCAATGGACTCCACTCTTCGACTTCATACAGATAACTATTTGTTTCTTAACACTCTCTTTGCGTTCTCTCTTTTTACTGTCTAAGTGAGTAAGTACAGGGCACCTTGGTCAAAGTCACTAATGATGAACAACAATGTGAAGAAATTAGATATCTAACATTTACAAGTCGTCAAGTAAGGTATAAGCTCCATTCTAGCTGTTTGGAAATGCTGTGGGAGAGAAACAGGTAACGAAGAAGTGAAAGTTGAAATGTGCAATTCACAATCCAACCTCTGCTAAATATAAACAGCCCAAGCCTCATCTGCATCTGTCACAGCTCCTCTACGGTACAGCTAGAGCACAACCAACACAGAAGCACGCTCTTTTGCCAATCACTCAGCCTCGAAATTCCGCTGCTGTCTTGACAATTTGTTTCAGAAGTTTTGGCTCATGTCTACATGCAAGAGACAGAGCGGAAAATAAGTGTCATCCAGAGGTGCGTATTGCCACAATCTGCTCCGCTTAAAGTCACCTGCTGCCAGCCTGGTCCTCCTGGCCTGGGAACATTCATTATGGTCTAGAGCACTTGACCATAACATCTATCACCGCAGTCTGATCTATATCCAGCCATTAGACTGCCGCTATCATCACCGTCCAACACAGATTAGTCACATCGGTGATGTGAGTGGATAGGAACCTGGATTGCATAGATAAAGTGTTTTAGTCATGCAGACAACTCATTCAGCATGCAAAGCGTTGGATGTACGAGAGGAGGAGAGAGTGCTGGGCTTTGTGGATAGTGGAATATTCATTTTCTTTTGTTGGGCAACAGGTTTTGTGCATCTCTCAGAAATGCAGAAATTATCCAAAAATGTTCTCAAATTGAATGTCTATTAGCCACATTGGACTACTTGCTAGGGGTTGAGCGGTAATAAAGAAATAATGTATTTGGAAATAGTAACATGACATTTTCTTTACTGTCTCCACCTTAGTCGCTAAAAACAATTCACATGCTGCATTTTTGCAGCATTTTTGATTTACAGCAAATGACAGAGCCTCAAAGAAGATGTGTAATCTGGCAGCAGATGGAAATACATCATGTTTATTCCCATTTTATCAATCATAGACTGTTATTAATGTTATTATTTTTACAATTTCATCTAGTGTGCCCTGGGGAAAATCTTTTAGAGAGTCAATGCAGACATATAAAGATAAAATAGATAAAGTGGGAAAAATAGTCTGCTGGTATCTTTTAAAAGCAAAGCCGGCGTATTTTTAGAAGTTCAAATGAGAAGTCAGTCTTTATTTCTGCATGAGATTGTTGTAGAAAATGTACTGTACTGTATACTGCCCCGTAAATCTAAGAGAGATTTAAAGTTACCAAACATTGGATACTGCCTTCCCCCATTGTGTGTTAGCAGCAGTGAGTCCCTATAGAAAGACACAAAGTTAATTCTCATTCTACTAGAGCAGGAGAGGGAAATTTCTATATTAACTTTATTGAAGTACAGGCTCTGCTGAGAGTTATTCCACTCATTAAAAAGAATGTGACAAGAAATGCGATTAGGTTGCACACCAGTTGTTCTTGTGTATTTGCATTTTTATGTATTTGATAAAAGCCAAGATGGAGACCAAAGGGCGTTATATGTCCTCAATACTACCTTCTCTTGCTCATCCCTCGCTTTTGTAGTATTAATAATGAACAGCAGATAATTTTCTCTTTCACCTCACAAACATGCTGGAGAGATGTGAATCCCCTGCTGTGTGCCTAAGGCTATATAACACAAACTGATATATTCATTGTAATATAGCCTGGTTCGAGTGGATGTTGTGCACGGCAGATTCAAAGTCAAAGTGAGAGAGCAAAGCGAGAGCACACCCAATGCACGTGTTGGTCAGGAAATGTTCTACTTTTAAACATAATGAAGTCTAAAAGAATTCTAAACAATTTGTTTCTACAACATCAACATTACTTTGTAAGTGGAGAGAAAAGAGAAATGAGAAGCAGACACAGTGATGGGCGAGTAAAAGAGTTAAGATGCAATGTGTTATAAAGAGAAACAGAGAAAGGAAAGAGATAAGAGAGCTGATGAAGTGATATTGCATTTAAGATTATACATGCAAGTGAGATTTTTAGCGTTTCCCTGCAAAATTAAATCTCTTACCATTTATCTGTAAAAATGACATCTAACCCTAAAATGATTTATGGTACAAAATGAACAACGCTGTTTTAAAAAGATCTGAGGATAAAATAAAAATAAAAAGGGGTTTGAGTTTCTAAATAGATGCTTTGGAAGATTAGATTCTCAGTGAAACTTCAGCCGATTATTCTCATGCTATTACTTCGCGTAGCCTTTAATATATAGCCAGTAAGTACAAAATTACTTTTGAGTGGGGACTGAATGTCATAACCCCATTTCCTCGCACTAAAACTGCCTGCAATATGTACATTTAACAGCATCATAGTTCCAGGATAGACCTCTTTCGTGTTACACACTGCATCTGGACGTTGAGGTTATGTCCTATCCACCAAGCCTCTGCAGAGAAACAAAATCAATTCACTCATGCTGCACGTGTTCAGTTGTCCCTCACGTGTAAGACTGAAGTATATTGTTTATGTATACAATACCAAGATTATAGACCATCTCCTCTTAACAGCTAAAGTGGTTTCCTTTCGATGCATTCAGCGTGATTTGTTACCCACGGCTAACTGATAGCTTCAATGATTCCCTTGCCTTGAGTAGTGCACATCAGCTGAAAACTGGATGGATTTATAAGTTCTCGGTTTTTGTGCAGGTCATTGATGTGGTGTTAATTCAATGCTAATAAGATTAAAACATAATGCAATTTGTCTCCTGTGAAATGAGGCTGGTGAAAATCCTTTGAGGAGACTTCTTATTGAGCGGCAGTGGACCATGGCCCTGCTCCTCAAAAAGCAGAGAGGTAGAAGACGGGCTACTCACGACAGGGGTTTGGAAATTGAATTAATATTGCCACCAGTCAACCTTTGAAGGGAAAAAGGGCTTACTGAAATCTATTAATGGTGTTAGTCCATGACTTGACTTTTATGCTCTTCCTAGTGCTTGGCGCTGTCAGATGGCACATGGCAGGGTTAATCCCTCAGCATGGGTAATCCCCTAAAGACATCTGGATCAAAAAAAAAAAGTTGATGCCTAGCTTTGTGAAGGACACGTCCTACGACCATGTACTGACATGAGAATGACAATACACAGTAAAGAACTCCAATATATTGTCAGTATTGGACACACTGTTTAACTATTAAGTGATGATACTTTTTTTTTAAAATAAAATGCAACAAATCAAATCCAGAAAAAAGATATCCAGTAAGATCATCCTGTCAGGATGGAGAAGAGAGGAGAAGAGACAACCCAAACACGCACACACACACACACACACACACACACACACACACACACACACACACACACACACACACACACATATACATAGACTAAAGCAGAGGGAATAGCTCCAGAGACAAGCATTAATCCACACAGATTTAGTGTAGCAGAACAATTGCTTTTGTCACCCTCGGTAATCAACACAGAACACAGTTTATGAATTACAGTACATAGACACAGAGACAGAGAGAGAGAATGTATGTCAGCGCGAGAGTGAGAGCACCAAAAAATGGAACAATGACGTCTACCTGTTCAAAAGCCTTGGCTGTAAGTCTGGGAAGATTAATCAGAGTCATTCAGACAGCGTTTATCACATTCTCTACAGGGAAATGAGAGGTGATTTATTTCTATAACTTGGCCTACATATATAGAGAACTATCACTCACATTCACTTCAGCCCCCATTATCCACTCAGTAATGAGCGTGTCGGCCCAGTGGACACAATACTGTCTAATCCATAATTGTTTACATTCTGGTGTTTGTTCACAGCCAACTAAATCAAGAGCCACTCCAATAAAACGACTACAACAATGCATTACTAAGTGACGGTGTGATAGTCCTCTTAAATCAGCCTTTATTTATGCAATATATAATTATGAAATCAAACCAAGGAGGAGCATTTATACTACTTAAATAGGTACTTTTAGGGGTATTCATTTATCTTTTTTAATAAAAACAAAATAAACATTATAATTAGCAATGCAATGCATATTGAAATGGTTGTTGTTTTGTCAAAAAAAACAAAAAAAAACAACTGATTCTGGTATATTATCAGTATATTGTTTGTATTTTCTTCTGAATTTTCTCTGAGCTGCACTCACAGCAAGAGGACCTAGAGTGTCACTTAGTTTTAGGCATTTGTGCCTTTGACAGGTGATAGGAGCAGAACAAGAAACATGAGGAGAGCAAGGGGGATGACATGCAGTACAAAGGTTCCCAGCTGGAACTGAACTGGGGACAGTGATTGCAGAAATGTAATGCGTCTTCTTGCAACAGGAAAAATTAGAAAACAAGACTAAGAGTCTACAGCCACGTCAACATGCTAACATTCTCAGAGTGACAATGCTAACATGCCGATGTTAAGCAAGTATGCCATGCTTAACATTTGCTAATTAACATAGCAGTAGACACATCTGAGGTTGTTGGGAATGTCTATTTTTTCAGGGATTAAGTCATAAACCAAAGTGCAGGGATAAATACAATTTTGACCTCATGATAGCACTAGATGACAGGTAAGGGGAAATCCATCTAAAGGTTGTTGAGATGTTTCAGTGTGGACCAAAGTGGCAGACGGACTGACAGACACTGCCATCCCTAGAGCCACAGGGTTTGGTGAGGTGTGTTTGCTTTCACCATGCGTCTTTAGACCCACTCAGTGGCAGCCATCAGTTGTCCAGGATCTTGGCGAACCCCCTGGAAACTTATAATCACGGACTCATTTTCAGGCTCCTCACTGAGAGCCTGCGGGTAATTGAATTGGAGGAGTGGGCACAAGTGTAGTGGGCTTGGAAGGACCATAGCTGGAGGCAATCAGCTGTGACATACAGGGAGCGAGAGACAGAGAGAGAGAGAGACAGTTCCTATAATGAAATGTTCACACATCTGACACTTTTTTTTATTTCCTTCAACACCTTGAGCATCACTCCAATCACTTTTGCCCAGTTAGTTGAGATGAAGTTAGTCAGGACACGGTGTCCTATGACAGAGCAGCATTTGCATGCATGGGATGTCAATGATGAAAAAGGGGGTGGCAAAACAAAGCACATGCTTGAAGTACCTCACTGAAAGATCCTCCCTGTCAATTACCCTTCACAGTCACATTGGCCACAACAAACTCCCCTTGGCTGACAGGTGGCCAGGTAAATGCATTTTGCAAAAGCTTGAAAGGCTTGGCGCTCAATATGTATTTAAAAAAAAAAGGGCAACCATCCAGATCTCTGCATTAAAAGAGGGTAAAACACATACCAATAACAAAACAGGGGGACCTAGGCGAGCATCTAGCAGAGCTGAAAAGAATCATTTCAGGGGCAGACTTTGGAAGGCAGACTGCAGGGCAGTATTGACTTGTGTGGCCTCAAACACAACAACACAAGCAGCAGGTACCAGCTTTACTAGCTAGTATATTCGTTATTTTTGACATGTTTATTCTGGTTTTACTCTTCATATAGGATGTTATTGATTGTTTGCAGATTTTTTTTTGAGGTTGAGGACCAATTTTCAACTGCTGAAAAAAATGATACATTTTCAGCTGCTGTTGTAATCAAGGACAGATAAAAGCTTACAGGCCAACATGGGTACAACATCTTTGTAAGCCACCTACACTATACGGGTTCGGTAACTGCTACTAAAGCAAATATGACCGATCCATAATACATAATTAAAAAACGGTAATCCGTAAAACCACATCAAAAATGGCAGAAATAAGTCACTTTTAATCTTGCTAGCAGCCATCGATGGAGGGCAATGTCGGTCTGTCTGTCAGTCCACCACTTACTAATGGATTGAGATAAATTGTAGCAACTTTGGTATTCCTTAACTTTCCAGCTAGCCACATCATCATGTCAAAATGTTAGCATGCTTACTTTAGCATTTGGTTCAAAGCACTGCCAAGTCCAAGTAGTCTCACAGAGCCACTAGGATAGCTGTAGACTCCTGGTGTTGTTTTATACATCTGTCTTCTGAAGAGCAGCAAAACAACATAGCATATGTGATGTCATACATGATAATATGTTCATCCCCCTATCTGCAATCAAGATTATAGGGCCATCATTCCATCTTTCTCATGGTTATAGTCACGCTGTATTCTAGTACCATCTCAAGAAATAAGTGTCCAGAGTCCAGTGTCCTGATCCTGATGCAAACAGCTCCCAAAATGTTGCCTACCCATTTTACATTCAAGTGCAACATTTAAACACATAGTTTAGATTTGTGATGTCTACCCTATGCTCAGATGCGTCTGAACACCAGGAAATGGACACAGTGTCCCCGTTGGTAATCGAGGCAGTTTTAAATTTCTTTCACTGGTATGAGCAGAACATGAAAAGTTATTGCTGTGTACCTTAGAAACCGCAGACCTGGAAAATTACGTTTTTGATTTTTCAACCTTTATAACAACCTCAATGTCACATAATCAGCAGCCACAGACAAAACTAAATGTGGAGGCACATAATTATTTTAGCAAGGTACACTGAGTTAGAGAACAGGCAATACTAAACATGTAAACTATATGCTTTAACAGTGAGACAACACAAACTCAAAACACATTGTTAACGTTTCTTCAACGGAAGAAAACATGCATGCACGCAGCCTCGGGATACACATCAGTTCAGAAGAAATCAAGAAAAAGAAAGTAGAGACCATTAGGGGTAGTGAGTGAGGGAGAGGAACTCAAAGAGAAACACGAATAAAAGTCTAGAGCTACGCAGCCTTGTTAGTCTTTAATGATCATTGCAACATACCAGAAAACAAAAATCATTAAGATGGATGAAAGAAGAAACTATAGTAATCTTGGATCCATATCACTTTGGGACGACAACCCCCCCACCCCCACCGACTTAGGCTCATCCCTACATTGTCAGACTTGGCTTAAGCTGTGTTTTGAGCTGAACGCTCTTGGCATGTTGTTGGAGCTGGTCAATACATTTATCATGATATAAAATGCCGAGTTTCATATAGTCCCATTATATAAAAAAAAAAATACAGACATCTCTACAGCCAATACCTCCAAAACAATCTAGATGGATAAATAGCACTACAGGCAAGAGGAAAAATATGTATTTTTGATTTTGGGGTGAACTGTCTCTTTATTTCTTGGACAAGTGGAATTTTTGGCCCATTGGTAATCCAGTCAATAGGATTCGCCATCTGGAGACAGTAAATGTCTTCACCAAATTTCATCCGACTGTCAATATTTCAATCTGGAGCAAACAGCAGATTGACTGACTAATGTCACCATCCCAAGAGCCATGCCAGAGACACAGAGAGAGAGGAAGAAACTAAGGTGAGAGGGGTGAAAATGGACTGACATTTCTATTGCTTTTTCTTTAGTAGAGGTGGAAAGGAGAAAAGGGGTCAGAGGTACGGGTGAGAGGCAGAAGCATAGAGCGCATCTTCTCCTTATGTCTCTTTACTCTGGAAGGGAGACTGAGGTAGAGAAGAGGGAGGGTGAGGAAAGACAAACTAAGAGAGGAAATCAGGTCAAAGTTGAGATTAACTTTTTCTGATACATTATTTTGTGCATGTGTTAGTGTTTCTCTGACATACAAATAAAAATAAACATTTCGATATCAGTGACTTTAACTGGAGGTAAGTGTTGTACAGAAACCATCTTGAGGCCAAAGGTGATTGTAGATCTTACTGAAGCTTTTTAATACCCTCCCTGTGGTTTCGCTCTACAGCCAGTAAGAGAGGACAAAGGTATTATACATAAATGTGGCTTTTATTCTCCTCAGGAATAAGAAAGAAAATGTGAATAATCTCTTAATTTCTACAATTTATTATGAATTTGGATTTCTGATATGGTGTGATGTTAAGAATGTATTAATCCATAATTCATGGAAACTATAGCCTGGTATATTAAAATTAATTTACGAAGCCTTTCCAATGTCTTAATTGTTATTTAATTTCTGCCAAATACCTATTGTTCCAAATCATTTTATTGGCCATTTGCTGTTGCACTGAATGAAAAACACAAAAGGTGATAAAAAACAAAACAAAACAAGGCTATGCAAGCCTAGAGAGCACAGGAAAAGCATATTCCTGTTCCTGACAATGTTTTCAGGAAGTGTAATCTTTGACCCATGACTTTCTGTCCATTAAAAAGGTACTGTGCTCTATTTTTAAGTAGGCTCCAGAATATACTTGAAATGAAATATTTTCTTGGTATCGAACAATGACCTCTGTTCTTGAAAAGGTGGTCAGGTATACGGGATATGTGATCTGTATCTGGAATGACATTTGATCCACATGCTTTTGCATTTATACTGCTGGTATTATTTTGTGTTTTTCCTTATGGCGGAAATTACCTTCTCAATGCTTTGTTTTAGTCGCAGTGTTTGCAGCTCTAGGTTGGCTCCCTGTACAGTTACAGTTGTTGTCCTGCATTTTCTAAAGAAAAGCAAATGCCAGCATGACTGACTGCTATGTGCTATTTAAACTGAAAACTATGCTAGACAACAAGTTTACGCCGGCTGGTTCAACACACATTCTTACACTCTTTAGTACCTCAAGTACTTATGGTCAGCTAATCACTGAGATGATCTGATTGCTTCTAAAAGTCTGCCTTGACATGAACTGATGGTTGTGTCTAAATTATGAATACTGAGGAGTAATGTAAGTCGCTCTGGATATCAGTGCCTGCCAAAAGCTGTGACTGTAAATGTAAATGTTGCCTGAAATATCTCCATATATCAACCCCGTGAGTAAATCCCTTGAAAACCCATGATAATAAATCTTACTATTTTCATGAATAATTAATCTTGATTTAATAAAGGAGTTAAGGATATTAAAAGAGAATTTTTTTATTTTATTTAATTCAGTGTATGCACTGGAGTATTCTGACTGTACACACGCAAAGTAGATTATTTGCATTTCACCGTATATTTCACTACATTCTTTCTAAATAACCACAAAGCTCAATGCTCTCATCTCACATTTCTTACATGTTGTATTTACAGTAGCCACAGAGTCAGAAATCATTCCCACTCCAATCCCCTGCAGTGTACTGTATGTGTGCCTTGCACTCATGATGTCCTGTCATTATTCAAACTTCAAATATGTCTTAATTGATATGAGAGCAGGTCAGCTCACCACTAATCTTGACCTTAAAAAACGGAAAAGGTTACAAACAGACTTGAACCTAAATCATCATGGACAAATTATTTCCTTAACCGCTCTCAAGAATCCAAGATAAAGGGTCAGTGGGATCACAGTTAGGTGCTATCTTTCATTCATGTTCTCATCACCCCTTCTAATTAGTAGCACTAACAATGGCCACCACATTTCTCACTACTGCCAAAATCAATATTCGCTCATCTGCATTGATTATCATTTTTCACAAGCTGTTGGCTCCAAAATAAATGCTCTATAAACCAGAGCTCAGTGACAATGAGTTATGACAGAGGGTGGAAACGCATGCATACTTTTGAAGACACACACACACACACACACACACACTTACACAAGTGAACACAAGCAGGCACATGCACCCAAAGTATAGACACCCCCCACATACAAGCAAACCGAATCACCACAGAAAACAATAGTGTACGTGAAAGGTCTTGTGTGGTTGTCCGGGAGACGGACAGTAATGAATTGATCCTGGAATAGCAGTGATCAAAAGAAGCTGGTCTTTGATAAGGATATTATTCATACACAGGCATGGCTATGCTAATGACTACAACACAACAAAACACTCCAGCTCTCATCAATACTTATGCATGCAATACACCCTAATGAGTCCGCAAAAAGACGCATAGAGCACAGCTGACATGTCTGGTTATGTGTAATAGAGTGCATTTTAAGAGAGCACTAGTTTTGTTTAAACCCGTGTGGGTTTTATTGCTCATACAAAAATACACTGCTTTGTATCAAACTGCTTATAGCCTTGTCAATTGACTATAAGATAAATACAATACAATTGTTTTAATGAAGTCTTAGGTGGTGTTGTTCTGAAAAACACTAGCTTGGTGTGAACATTTGCAAAAAAACGCCACTTTACCATCATTATTATTATTGTGCATATTATGCAGGTCTTGAATGTTTCCTGTATTTAAAAAAGCAAGTTTTTCAAATACACAATACTGTCCTAGAAGCATGGTTCCCACACCTATTTAAACATTCAATTCGAGGACTTTTCAAACACTTTCCAGGCCCAATTCTTTCAAATTCAAGGACATCTCATGGCATAGTTTGAGACATGGATCAAAGTGAATTACTGTTACAACACTGAAAATTTCTATAATGAGAACTAGCAGGCTTCACATAAGCTCAGAAACAACAATGAAAAAGACAGAGAGACTTGAATGTGTGAACACTTCTCAATTGTGCTGTGCACAGTGACATTACTTTGAAGTAAAAATATGAAATATCAAAAGACCTTCAATTTCCGTTGTTGCAAAAAATATATAAATTCAAGCGCTTTCAATTACCCATGCCTATTTGTCCATTTTCAAAAACTTTCAAGGCCTTGATTTTATCCCTCAAATTCACAAACATTCAAGGATTTCATCTTCCCGTGGGAACCATGTAGAAAATGCTTACTAGATAGCAAACGTTCTAATGCAACATTTAGTTATGGTCAGAAAGGTTGCTATGTGGTTGAGTTTTAAAGATCCACTATGAATCAACATTTTTACAGAAGTCACAATTTATGTCGAAAAAGTGCCATTTATGTGTTCAACACTGAAATACTAAAATTTAAATCCATGTTGTCACAATGTGCCTACTGCCAACTTTCCTGCAAAAACACTTAAATGAGGACTGGAGAACACATTTAGTTTATGCATGCAACTTGTTTGGTTTTAGATGGCAATGAAACCAAAATAATTTATATGTAATGACGAAAACATCTAAAATTCTCGTTTGGAGGGAAATGGCACGGGGCCGGCAAGCCCTCCCCTAGAAGAAAATGCTATATTCAACTGCCAAACATTCTCATCTTCTCTCACCATCCTGAGGAGAAGGTGTTTCAATCTTTTAACTAAGGAAATGCTGGGGAAACTCATTGCTGCATTGTCTTGGCAAATTGGTCCTTTGGTTGTAATAGTTATTTGATGCTGATCTGACTACTAGTGAATGTTAGGCATTGATGTGTCCAGAATTATCTCTTTTTTTATATCAAACATTTGAACCAGTGTCATTAATCTTACTGTCTTTACAGTTTGTCTGATGTTGTAAATGGTTAACTAAATTAACTATTGTAATGTAGTCACATTTGCTACTAAAACGTGTCGGCCAGCATTAGCCTAATGTTAGTTGAAATACAGTCTCATTTTTACACTCTCATTGGCGCCAGCAAATACCAGGCTTCAACTTAGACTACAGCCAAGTAATGTAAATTTTACCATAGCCTCTTTTATGAGGAGAAATTTGGTGTAAATACTGTATATGTTATAGGCTACGTTAGCAGCCGACAGTGATGTTGTTAGGTACGCATCCGTCAACTAGGCAATCAGCACAGAGGCCACTTAAAGAAGTGAAAACATGTTCTACTGTATTTAGAGGTGTGTCTCTTTCACAATGTGAATAAAGAAGTGAACTACATGAAGTCTAGATGGACCAGTAATGAAAAGCTGAGGTTTAGCAATTGCTGCGTCTCTCTCACAAACACCCTCTCTGCTTCCTCCCCAGTCGGACAACCGTTTATAATACAGGTTCAACCAAACGACAAATGCTCTAAGTTATTAAACACTCAAAAGGTCAAAATCAATTTGTTTAACAACCTCAGGAACAAAATCCCTCACAGGTCCTATTGGCCTGTGTCTCTGATTTAGCTAGAGCTTCACCACTGTACGCCTGCCTGCCTGCCCCTCATTTGCAGGATTTGAGCTAAGCTTTTTAACTCTGCTATAGAGTGAGCACAGGGCTCTAAGGATGGCCGTGTTGGTTGGTGGCTTGCTATGGGTGGTTAAACCCCTTTTTGTCCAGTTGGTCATAAGGAGCAGCACAGCCTCTGGGGTCCGCTTTTGTGAGGATTTTAGACTTATCTTGTTTGCACCAAAGCAAGTTTATACCAAAATATGTCCCCTGCATCTTTGTCTTGCAGTAATCCACGTCTGATAACTAAAAAGTCAAATGCAATAAATAGATGCCAGATTTAAGCATTTTTTCTATCCCTAATTTTCTCCCCCTCCTCTCGGCCCAGACTCCATTTCCCTTCTTTTCTGACATAGCATTGTCATTAAGGCAACTTCCATTTCCAGGAAGAAAGAGGAGATCTGGACTTCAAAAAGCTATTCACCTGGTATTTCATTGTCCATTGTTGAAGGGGGATTATGGATTCTGATTGAGGCCGGATTATTGCCAGATAAACAAAACACTCAAAAAGCTAGGGCACCCTTTGTTGCCGTGAGTCACAGTGCTGATGAACACAGGTGTGTGCATGTAAACACACAATCTGAAATGCCACAGTCTGACATGCACACACACAGACACAAAAAAATAAAATAAATAAAAAACACACAAACACACACCATTTCCCGGGGTGCAGCACAAACACCAGGGCTAAAGCTCACAAGTTAGCAGTAAATTAAACATGAGAGTGCAAATGATGAGTATCTCCACAAGGTGAACAAAGCAGAACACACTCTCAACAGCATAACACTAAGCCCTGAGGCACCTAGACACCAAGACAAGAAGTCAAGGAAAACATTGTCGGTGGGAACTGGCTTTCATCTTATTTAGTCAGATGAGTATAAATTGCTGCACAGCAGTCACGATACTTTTCCACAGATTCCAAAGCGAATCTAAACAAAAATGGTACTGGCGATTCTGAAATCACATTCACTGTAAGACCGTGTGAAACTGACGTCAAGGAACTCTCAAGGAAAACCCACATACAAGGTCTTATAACATGCACACGAATGCGTGTATGGTTAGTTTGTGTGTGTTTCTGATGTAAACCAAGCACAGAGACCTGAATGTCAGGCAGGTTTACATTAGTCAGCAGATGCAGTGGGCCACATCATTAGTCACTCTGACACCCACTTCTAGCCCCTGCTTTATTGATGAGGCCAAAGTACCCCCCTCTTAATACAAAAACAGATACACACAAACACCCTCCTCTTCCACAATGCTACTGTTAAAGCAACAACAGACCAGCTTAGCGTCTCAGGTCTCACACCCGTGGCAAGAGACAGGTGCTGTGTGAGAGACCACTGGCTAGTATGGAGAGCAAAGCTGTTAACACAAAATTAACAGACAACATAGGAGGGAATGCCATGCTATTTCACAAAATCCAGTAGCTACTCATCTGTCCACCGACCAAACAACCGATCCAAAAATCAAACATCTGCTCAACACCAGATCTTCTGGGCAGGTTGTGAATGGCAGGGCATGATAACAGGGTGCCAAGTGTGTCACAGCAATGAGCTCAGAGCCATTTAGGGCCTCCATGACTCTGACATTTAGCAGGATGCTGCAATTTGTCTGCCTCTCAGTCTGACTCACACATCCACAACAGGGGACGCTCATGAAACACATTACCATTAGGCCTAATAGTGCCGCATCGCAGAACCGTGTGTGTGCGCGTTTGTGTACGCAGTGTAAAATTAATGATGTATGGGTGGTTCCCCTACCATAAAAATGACTGTTGGAAATATATGATGACATAAAAATGTAGAAAAACAGGCTGGGAGACGTAACAAATGAATGCATCAAAATACTCCTCATGTTCATCTTGTAAAACTCAATCAAAGCTAATTCATGACCTTGTTAAAAGGAAACAATAACAGCCCTGGGCAACAGGTGGGAATTCAGTAAATAATAAAAACATGTATGCCTTTTAAAATTGTCTGTTAATAACAATAATTATATCTCGCCTGCTACCCAAATGTAAATAACTGAACTACTCACTTGCCTCTTAAAATGGAGAGCATTTTTATATTCTGCATTAGAGCCTTTGTACCAAGAGGCACTTAATGTTCAAGGCCAGCAACTAGTGTAACTCACTAAGAGTGAGTGAAGGAGGAGGAGGGCTCTCAAAATGCAAAGTCACTGTTTCAGTTCACTCTGAACTGAAAGTGCATTGCTGCTAACCACAGGGCAAGTTGGAGAGGGACGTAATGGAATAATCTCTGTTTCTCTATTTCCTATCCAGTGTTTTTCTGTTTCACTAAGATGCTTTCAACTTTCCCCTTTTCTCTACAATCTCCTACATTTCTCTTATTGGTGATACATAAAAAGCCATGCGATGGCACAGCCATTACCAGTAAGAGAACAACTTGATGGCTGCCCTTCCCCCAGAAGAATACAGTCAGATGTAAAAACACAGTGGACACAGTCTAGTGAAAAGTGCAATTTCTCTGTAGTCACTTATCATTATGTGTTAACTTTGGAAAGTATGTCTTGGAAAGAGTGGCACTGACTTCTGAAGCAGTTGTAGGTTTTTTGGCCACGGAGTCAGACACACATTCATCAAATCAAATCACAATCATCACACGTAACGGACCCATTTGCAAAACACACATGTACACACACAAAGCACTTGCAACCAGATAAAAGAGGTGTCTGCTCTGCTCTTACCCGAGTGTTGTCATAGTAACGATGGTGTACCAGAAGGAGGCTGGGATGCTGGTGAATTTGCTGGAGCTTGAACCCTTCTCTGCGTAGAACATGACGGTAGCAAAGATAATTATGGCCATAGTGAGGGAGAAGAGCAGGAAGCCCAGCTCCGAGGCACAGCTCTTCAGCGTGTAGCCCAAGATGCGCAGGCCCTGCGAGTGACGGGAGAACTTAAAGATACGGAACACGCGGAAAACACGGAGCGTCACAAAAGCGCCACTCACGTCCTCGTTGTCAGTCATCACCAGGCCAATGTAGTAGGGCAAGATGGCCACCACGTCGATGATGCTCATGACGGACCTCATAAAGCGGTAGCGGCTGGGCGCGGCAAACAAGCGCATCAGGTACTCCACAGTGAAGATCATGACACAGGCCGTGTCCATGCAGAAAAAGGCCACGGTGTAGCGCTCACCACATGGCACTTCCTTCTGGTTGGGCACCGTGCCGCAGGGCACCGTCTCCACTACATTGGTGATGACGGAGATAGCAATGAAGAAGCCAGTGACGTAGTAGAAGACAAGGGCCATAGTGGAAGTGTGGGGGTTCTCAAAAGCTCGCCACATGGTCTCCCTGAAGGTCATGTTGGGCAGCTTAGCGTCCTTGTTGTCCTCCTGGTCATCCATCAGACGCTCTGCATTCTCCCTCTTCCTATCCTTGTACTCTTCATAGCAGCAGTCACCAATGATCTCTGGGATGATGCCAAAGAAAGCCAGCTCCTCATCATAGGAGGAGATGCACTCGTAGCGTGGGTAGTGGAGCTTGCCTGTGCGGTAGAAGTTGAGCACGCTGCGAAACACGTCAGGGTCCCGGTCGAAGAAGTACTCTTTGGTCTCCTCGTTGTAGAAGAACTCCTTCTCTGAGCTCCCCAGCAGGGTGTCTGGATAGCGGTCCAACGTGTTCCTCCAGGTCTGGAAGCGCCGTCCACTGACATTAAGAATGATTTGCTCATCTTGCCGCTTGTTCTTCTCAGTGGGCGCCACTGGCATGGGCAAATTGGCCACAGGCATCCAGCCGATTGCTGCCGCCCGGGCAAAGGGAAGCCATGCCGCTACTCCCGCAGCCATGCTGTGTCCGGCTTGGGGTGTAGGGGGGAACAAGTCCAGCACCTTCACAACCAGCTTGACTTCAGCTCATTCACCATCTAAAAGGGAAGAGAGTGAGGGAGTTTTTAAATCCTAGGAAGGACAAGAGTGCTGTTTTGATCATGACAGGGGACGAGAATGGGAGCAAACGATGACTTCTTTGTTTTTGTTTTTTTTAAAGAATGAGAATTTCACATAAATAAATGTTACAGATATGGGAGAAAGGAAAGTGATGTTTAAGAAACAGATTTAGTGAGCCAGTAAAAAATGGGAATGGATGTAACAATGAAGACAAAAACAAACAACGTAACTCATATCCTAAGAAGGCAGTCTGGCTGAGGCTGAGATTTTATAATAGAAACACAATTTAATATCACACTGAAGTTGGAAAAACCTTTACAGGGCTCAATAATGTATTTTTTGATATAGTAACCTCTAAATTTGATTACCGGGACATACTGCAATTTCCACTAAGCATCATCTTCCCCATAATTACTTTAAGGCTATATTTCTCAGACCCCCTCTATTGAGTTAAGAAGCAGCCCTCTCAGGACCCCAGTTCACTGTATCTTATAGTTTAAAAGCAAAACAACTGCATCATAAAATAGGCTACATTGGTGTTTTTTTGTTGAACTATCTAGAGACATTTTTCAAGGCCATATAGTCTTCTTAAAGAAAGATACAAGAGATCCAAAACCTGTTGAGTTCCAACTAGAAAACAGAAGATGCATCTTTATTTTACTCAAAATAATGAATGTAGGCTAGATCATGATTATTCAGATCAGTTTCACGGTTGGATTTAGTTGCATGTGACCCGATTCTAAAAAAGCATTTATGACAATTCTAGATGACATATTGGCGACTGCCACTGAGCACGGGAAAAGCAAACGCGATACAATGTCTTACTGGTTGATAACTAAACACATTACAACTCACCGATTCCAAATTCTCCATCCAAAGAAACACGACCTTCTTCCTGAGCAGTTTAGTTACAAGTCGTGGGTTTGGTTATTTCTGAAAGCGTGTCTGGGAGAAAAAAATATATACCAGAAAAGAAGAAGTTATTTAGCGAGGAGGAGAGCCACATTAGGATGACGCTACTGCTGAGGTGAACGCGGAAAAGTACCGGAGACGGACGCACCACAGCTGTTTTGATTCAGTTTCCATTATGCGAGGGGAGAACTGATGAGAGGACTCCGCCGAGGAGACCGTTAAAGGTTGGCTTTTCGGGATGAGTGGTGGGAAGAGACGGAGGAGGAGCGCTCGCTCCCTCTCTCTCTCTCTCTCTCTCTGCGCAGCGCGGATTGTGGACCAAGTGGACCAAGACTGCATCTATGGGAAACCTCGATCGGGACTCAGAAAATGCGCAGAAACTGGGTTACTCACTGATGAGGAAAATAAATAAAAACTGATACACCCCTTCCATCATCACTCAACATTTGATGACAAAAGGGTGTCCTCTCCTCAGGGCAATAATGGATAAGCTATGCAACCATTCAAAGCAACTGCTGCCACCTGCCACAGGAGCACGTCCCAGCAGGGGCGTAGCTAAGAGTTCAAGAGCCCCTGACTCAAGATCACCTTGGGCACCTTTGTTTTTGTCTTTTGGCCACGTGGGGCCAGCGGAAACAGGTTGTAAAGCCAACATTGACATATCATCACATTTTAAGCAGATGTGGCATTTAAGTTGATATGAGTCATTTGGTGAATGTAAGTCCAATGTTATAAGCAGCATCCTGCTGCCGAAGACGGAGCTATGAGAGGTGAGAGTGAACCAAAACAGTTGTGGGACAGACAGCTTAACAATGAGCTGAAACTCTGTAAAGCTCCATGAAGCCAAGGGGAGCTACAGATTCAGGTGATCATTCTCGTTAGGTTCATCACTATGAGTGTCCCCTTTCACAGTGTCACACTGTTTTCACATTGCCATGTGATACATTGTTATTATAAAGATTTAGATACTCCCCCTGGAATTTTATTTAACACTCTTCAACTGTGGACCCTGTCAGTCCTCTAGAGTAGAGGTCTTCATGGGTCCAAAACATTTGACTCAATCATGAAACTGAGCATTGGCAAACCTACCCAAACCCAATGTACATAAATCAATTTGCAAAAAAGAGAGACCCGATCCGAACAGATCAGAGGATAAACAGATCCAATCCAAAATGCGGTCGACCTGAACATAAAAAAAATATAGAGAGAACATGGGCATCAATTAACAAGTGGCTGCAGTTGAAAAGAGGAGCGATTTGATAATAACATCCTAAGAATGAATGTTAAGTCATAGAAACTAATTCCAAAATTAATTTGTTTAAATGCTTCAAATAGAAATAATGAATTCACTGCCTGCTCAAACAATCAAACATTCTGTAGCCAACTCGGAGAGATAGACAGATGATAACAATTTTCTAACCAATTTAATATCTATAAATCAAATTCCAAAATATAATTGTCATTCAATAGCATAAATATTTTACATATGCCATATTTTCTCCCACACTGATTATGACGCACCGTGACAACCTACCAGACCCGATTAGTATACTTTGGAGCTGGTATGACCAGATCTGACTCCTCGGTCTGGTCTTGGTTCCTCAGAACCTCATGGACCCGTGAAGACCTCTGGGATATCAGTGGACCTCTGGACTCTAGAGACACTAATTTCAAAGATATACTATATAGTATAAAGCAGACATAAAACATATTAATGGAGGGCATGAACCTCACCTGACAAGATTTATTCAACCTGACAAAAAGCTACAATGACAAGGGGTATAACATAATAGTTTGCTGTATCTCGTCAAACGGCATAGTCTGAGCAACAATATGTCCCTTGATATCTTCTGTTTGCATTTTTTTTGGGGGGGCCTGGGTGTCTACAGAGTCTGGTAATCATCTCTACATGTAAGTTTACACATGAAAGCAAAGCAAAAGAAAAGGCCTCCAGTGGAAAAGCTTTCAGAGTAATCATTGTCTGCACTGAAGAGAAGCAGGTGCAGCACGTACAGTAAGTCAATTTCTGTACTATAACACACAGGCTTACTCAGCCTATGCACAATCCTCTACTATTTACACCATATAATACTATAAAGTTGCTGTATAGTCTATGTAATCCCTTTGGGCAGGTGGTATATGCTCGTACTGTAGTGGGTTAGTTAATATTATTCTGATGGATATACAGGAGTTGATCCAATTTCACGTTTTTAGCGCTTTACTGAAACATGTCATTCAAGCATGAAATATGTGACACATACATCTATGCTAAAGCTCATAATCGGGAGGAGAATAATTTGTGCGAGTACAAGGTCATTTATATTCAGACTCAGACAGTGTCAATGTCTCTGTCCCCACATTACTCAATGCTTTGCTGAACAATATGCAGCCCTAATTGAGTCAACAGGGATCCTATCCCTCCGATAAATATATTCCACTGGAATATCAATAGGGTCAGGGCACACAGTTTACACATAGACAGGATGACATATGGTTATCTCATTATGTTTATGGATATGCATGTGCACAATATGAATAATGAATACTTCTGCACAAACATCATATTACTCACCGTACAATCACTCTGTGAGCTTCACAGACTCTTGTTTGAAAATGACAAATTGCTAGTGACTGTTATTTAGACATACAGCTACACACATTCACACACACACACACACACACGCACACACACATTCAAAGACATACTTGTTTATGCCTCTGTGCCCCTGTACAGCTATCCCTAGAAGCACCTTTCATTGACTCAATTAAGTCCCTGACCGCAAACTGGCCCCTTGATAAAATACAGAATGGCCAAAATGACCCCACCTTGTGAAAA
Source organism: Coreoperca whiteheadi (assembly GCA_011952105.1). Taxonomy (NCBI): domain Eukaryota; kingdom Metazoa; phylum Chordata; class Actinopteri; order Centrarchiformes; family Sinipercidae; genus Coreoperca; species Coreoperca whiteheadi. The sequence goes on along the minus strand of CM022479.1, from coordinate 17,868,522 downwards.
ATGCCCCCTCTCCTTAAACTCAGACTGGCTGTGACAAGAATAGTAGGTAATAGGTACGTTTAAGAAAAAACACACACAAACACACACACAGTCACTCAGACACATAAACACAGAGACACACACTGCACGGAGACTGGCCTTTTCAACCGATGAGTCTGTGAGCGATTCCAATAATTCGAATGTCACTGAATAACAAGGTGGGTTGAATTTCATGGTCAACTGCCCTCAGTAATTATCTGAAGACACTACACTGACATTAAAATTATAAATCCTCTCTGCCTTGTGGTGCCCCAAGAAACAAACTAGCTATGTTTCAGTGACACACCTTGGAGGATTAGTTGAGTAAATAGGTTTATTTAACGGTAGTCACCTAAGGGAGACAAGTGCCCATATCAACCTCATTAGTGAGTCCACCATCCTATCAGGAACTCTCTGCAACAAAGCAAATAAGCAAAATTACCAATAACTATATAACTATTACTTTAAGCTTATTTCTCACTGCCTCTCTGACTTTAACTTCTCTATCTTCTTCTTAATCATCCCGTAAATGTGTTGATTTGTATTGAGATTGTGAAAAGAATTACGCCAATGGCAGATACTTTGTTTGCTTATTTTTAAAAAAGAATATGTTAGGACAAAATTAAGGAACCAAATAACTGATTATAGATCATAATTCCATTTTGCAATGTTTGTTGAGAATTCTAGCTTTGTACATGAATCATTAATACATTCTTTATAGAGGCATGGAAGCAACCAACTTCAGCTTGAGGCCGGAGTTGGCCAACAAGTACATGAATCTTTATGGGCGAAGCTGTCTGCTATTGCATTCTTGCAGTATTTTAATGTGTATTTTTATTCAGATAAAACATGTTAAACATACTGTATGTGAATGCTTGTGGCATTGTAAAAGATATTGCTGTTCCCAACCTGATGCAGTTTGTGTGTATTTGTGTATTACAGCAACTCTTAACCTCCTTTGTGAAAGGTGGGACCTAAAGGGTCTCTGGTGGACCCCAAAGAGCAAACAGCTCTGATCTGATGAGCTCAGTTTACTGATAGAAATGCTGAGGTAAAGATGACAATTAATTTCCCTCCTCTACCTCGCTCACTGCTGTTACCTTGATACCTCTGCTGCCTGCTGATGGCCACCTCAAGGCTGGCACCCACACACATTCGCACACATTCAACTGCATATTCAAACGCACAACCCCAATTTCCTTCATATGCACTTTCTTCACATGAGTAAATGCTGAGGCTTTTGTTTTGACATTGTGCATTTGTTTGTTTGCTGGCTTCCTTGAGCACAATTATTCAGAAATTCCCCACAACCTGCCTTCTTAGTTTGTCTAATCCCCATTAGGTATCTGAAATCACCCTTTGGGGATTTAGTCTCTGACTGTGGTTGAGTTTATCCTTGGTGTGCTAAACACTGACTTGGCAGCCCCTCTGTCTACTGTTCAGGGAGGCAGTTAGTGTGGCACGAGGGGGTTATAGATGTGCTCTTGGCCCCCTTCCAGCACATAAAGAGACTAAGGCAGCAGATTCTGCACCCATTCCAACCCTGTAAAATATCACGCTTTGTCTACTGATGCCCAGACTGAGTTGGCTCTCACCAAGGGACCAGGGGAGCAGTGCTGCCAGAGCAGGTTCTGTATAGTACCTCAAACCAACTCTTGATTTGACTTTATATCACCGTGCTCATTTCAGGAAAGTAGCAATAAGCACTGTTGAGTTTTCAGCTGCCATTCAAGTATGCAGCTCGGAGTTCAAAGTTTGTTGTAGCTCAGAGATAAATGACAAAACCCAATCAAAATTCAATGATTGTGCCAACGTAAGGAATGAGTGATACTAACAATAGAGTTAATTCCACTGGGGTCATGTCTATGTTATGAAAGAGTTTGCAATGAGACTTTTCACCCTTAGACAGAGATGCTGGGGGAGAAGCCCTGAAACTCACCTCTGACTCTCCACTCCCAGTTTTCTCTTTCATCACTCTGCTCCTCGGGGCAGAGCAATCAGAGGTGCAAAGAGGTTGTTGATATTCTAGACATATACTGTAGAAAATCTAGTACCAACACGCACCCGACCCCTCTGTAAACACATGCAGACCCTACAGCAGCATGAATTGGTCTGTATTCTTTCATCAGAAACAGCTGCATATCCATTAATGATGTAGTATACCTTAGTATCTCCCAAAGGCACTATGAAATATTTCTAAAAAACCTACACCTTTTTCACACCTGTACCATCTATGGCACCTGATATCACCATGCATATTAATTTTAGCATTACACATTTCTGCTTTTTAATCTACTTTTGTCTGACAGTTATGTTGATGAACTGGTCTTTTGGGAAGGCTACTCATTTGAAAGCAATCAGTTTAATAGCCTACAAAAAGAACAGGTCTGTGAATCCTCCATGCAGGAAAATTAATTACAGCATAATCTCTTGTTGATAAACAGAGCAGAAGCATCATTTTTCCTTCTGTCAGTGCTTTAAGAGAGTAACGTGATATATTTTTTTAATTTGGACTTTGCCTTAAACTTTGGAGACTATAACTGCTGACATTGACAAAAGGAAGAGCATCTTGAATTGATTATGAAGTGTTGCTCAGAGAGCATTACGTGCCGTCCTACTGGAGTGTGATGAGCGCGTTATACTGAAATCAGAACATGATTTAAAATAAATTATGGATATGGCGTCATGCTATAAGTACATTAAGGACCATGAGCCCTTCACTATGGGTCTGCATCTCTTCTGGCTTTTTTTCTTACTGAGAATCAAGAAAAAGATGGTGCCTTACATCACATACTACACATTTAAAAATAAAAAACTGGAAATTTGTTCATTTAGCCTTCATTTGTCTAATCAGTCCCGCAGTGGCAAAAAGCAAAGTAGGACAGCTACAATAAGTTCTCCTTATGCCCAGAAGCCTCGTCAGGCTCCAGTAAGGTGCAGCTACAAATTGGGAGATGTAGTCCCTCAGCATTCCCCATGTCTAATGCTGTGTTCCAGACAATGTCAGAGGTCGTAATTTCCCTGTTGACAGGGGGCTGAGCTGAGCAGAGCAGGAAGGCTGGCAGGCTGGCAGGAGTGCAGACAATGGTGTACTGGCTGTGAGCGTGGCAGGCTGAGAAGGCAGGCATGAAGATACGCAGGGAATGATCTTGAAGCAGGCAAAAAACACTGGAGAAGACTTATCATACACAATACTAAGCAGCCGTGATACCCAAATTGCCTGAAGCAGCGATCTGGTGTAGCTTGCATAAAAGACCAGGGTTGAAGTACTGTTGATGAGCTGATGGCCAGGTGCGTCAGTAATCAGGTCAGCGTGCAGGTGTGCAGGTAACCAGGCGGTCGGGAGAGAGAGTAAGAGTAGTGCCACGCCCACAGCAGACAGACAAACACAGAGAGGCAGACAGGGGAAAAAGACAGGAGACACCAGAGACACGCTGGAAACACTAGGAAAAACTCAGGTTATGGTACTAACCATAACAAGAATGTTAAATGGCTACATTTATCCACAGTACTTTACAGTTTGCCTCACATTGACATTTACCCATCCACACACCTGCTAGCTACCATGAAAGGTGCTGACTATCTGGAGCTATTCAGGGTTCAGTGTCTTGCCCAAGGACACTTTGACATTTCCTTTAGGAGGAACCAGCCCTATGATTAGTAGATGACCCGCTCTACCTCCTGAACCACAGCTGCACCAGACATTTGACATCCTATACAAACAGCAAAAATTTGACCCTAATGCCACTGAAGGCAGAACCAGATCCTCAAGAGAGGGTATACTTCTTCGAAATTCACTTTTTATTGTGGAACTTCTCATGAACCCTAAACCTGAATTATCCATGAGAAGACAAAAATCTATTGTTTGAATGATTGACAGGAGTGTCCTAAGCAGGCTAGTTATACATACATATATATATATATATATATATATACATATAAGAGATAATACAAATGCAAATCATTGACAGACACATTTGTGTTATTGCAGTAACACAGATTCAAGTTTCACAATGCATTTTAAATAATTCACTCATATATTTAGGAGTAAATATTATCAGGACTGTGTCTTCCACAGATAATTGCCCTCATGTAAGTAGCAATCTACCTGTCCGAGCCCTACCACCACCATTTACATTGAACAGACACACTTTTCCCTTAATCAGTCACAGTCAGCGTTGAACATAGAGCCCGAGGGACACACACCGTGTGTAACCTTTTCAGAGCAACACACACATCCATACGACAGCATACTTTACTTTACAAGGCCAGGAATGAAATACAAAGGATGTTTTTTCTAGCGTCAATCTAAACACCTTTCACAGATCATTCACATAAATGATTTGATTTGACCAATATGACAAAGGTTAGATATATGATTAAAATAGGCTCTATAAGGTTAGCACCTTCAAGTAGTGCTGACACAACACAAGATAATAAACAATAAATAAACAGCTTATAAAAATAAACAGCTTCGAATTACATGGTGCCATTCCATCTCCAGGTCAAATGTTACATTTTTGCCCCAATAGTGGTTAGCATCTAAGAAAAGAAAAGTTTTTCTATATATCCACCAATGTGCAATGAGCAACATTAAACCAGCTGGAGCCTCCAGTTTCTTCTTCTACTTCATTAGAATGTAGACCATGTAGATGCAATAATTCTGTAACAACCACTGTACATGTGTAGCAATTAGGGGCTTTATAGTCAAAACATAGGGTTCTTGAGGGTATTTCGATGTATTGTCCAATATTCACTTCTTTAACAATATTAAAACATAAAATAAACAAACATTTTTGATAAGGCTGACATAAATGTGTTTTATTTTCCAGACAATCTTGATGAAGATTTATGCTGTGGGACATTTTACAGTTGAAAAATGTGAAGGACAAATTATGTAATGGCATCACGCCACTACCAGTATTACTACAATAAGCTAATATTGGCCGATTTCTCTGTAAGGTTTGCTCTAGAATCAAAGAGGTTATGAAATCATGAATGACACCACCACCTTCAACACAAACACACAAGCATGCACAGAAGGATTTATTCCTTTCTGTGAAACAAAACTTCTAGTCGGACCAAGGCGAAAAGAGTATTATGTTTCTCCACTCATCTCCTTTCCTAGTCTCTGTGACTCATCTCTAATGCTTTTACGTGAGATTAATAGAGCGTTAAATTCTCATTCCAGAGGCTCCTGTGCATCCAATCACTCAACATACACAATCAAACATACTGAATATTAACGATCACATGGAATCACTTTGCGGATGTTTGGCCAGGGAAATCCATCATACAAAGGGAGAAAAGAAGAATATAGCCTTTTGAGTCTGTCTTTTGCCAATCCAGATAGTCATTAAGTCCTGTGAACAACAAAATAGCAACTCACTGTTTTTCCCTAATTAAACCATCCTTTTCAAGGGTGGTTGTCTTGTTTTTAATTTGTATTAGGAGTTGGGAATCTTTTTGGATAATTACTTAAGTACCTGGAACTCCACTGCAACCTAATGGTGATGATGAGAAGTAATCACTGAAGGTTAATTAGGGTGCACAGGACTAATCAGGAAAGGTCCGTCTGGTAGAACAGTTGCTGCCACCATTTATTAACAAAGACAGCATGAAAAGGAAAACACAACTTCAGCAAATCTGCCAAACAAAATTCTGTTTGGCATTTTATGTACCGGTAGTTAATTTTACAGTAATAATATGACTTAACTTTCATACCTGGCCTACAGTACATTATTCAATAAGTCAGACATAATCCAGCTGTCTCTTACACTTTTAACATCCCGTGTTCCTTATCTCTTTGATAAGTGGATGATGATGGAGAGATATGAAAGTATTTTTTCCCTCAGATTCTCACTATATATGCATCACTTGGGGGTTTTATTGTAAATTGTATACTGTTTTCAATCACCCCTTGCTAAGACCTGATTTGACACATGCTGTTATCACACTTATAAGTTTAGAGCTTCTTCCTTCCACTCCGTGGTTTGACTTCTTCTCACTTTGATCTCAGTCCACTGGGCATTAACCGAAAGGGCCTGGAAGACACAACAAAAATAATGAAAGAAACAAAAGTAGTGCTGCAGCCACAACCTCTGTCACAGATGTGAGAGCAAAAACACATTTAAGTTGGTCTTTTGGGACAAAGATAGACACGGTCACGTACCACGCACACACACAAAAGGAAAAAAAGTACTCAAGACAGCCTTCTGCCACTGAGGTTGTAGCCACTCACCGGGTTTGGCAATGTGAGGAGTGACTTTGACAAGATCAAATGAAACTCAGGGAGAACTGGCTGTCCTTTTGTAGTAGAGGAGAGATACTGATGACTGTTAAGGACAGCAGCAGACAGAGTAATGGTCTGGTGTGATGGTAAGAGGCTTGGTGCTGATCACCCTGTCACTTTTAGGTGGGGAGATGGGGAAGAGGCCAATGCTAAGTCAGTAACCATGGCAACACTGCCCTAAAGTACAGAAGCATGGCTGTTTGAATATCTATTTTCTATTTTATTCTATACTGTTTAAGTGCTATGTTTAATGTGGGCATAAATACATTTGGGTTTAAATATGTGGTAACGTCCATACATATATGTTTGTGTGAATGTGTTATATAGAGTGGACATCAATTAATTATTCATATGTGTGCATGTGTTTATACTAATGTGGGGTTTTGTGTGCACAATACAGGTTCAGTTTTTTAAAGTGCTGTGAGATGGCTTATCTCCCTTTGCATGTATGTTACTTATTATTTTCTATACACAGCTAATATGGCAGAACATAATCCTGCCATGAGTGATCCGTGGACTAATGAATACATTACAGTCAATACGGGGGATTCAAGTGGGAATACTGGCCAGGGAAAATTATTCTAATTTAGTATAAGCAATGTCAATGTCAAAAACCATTAATCAAATTCCACTGTGACCACTCCGAGGTAAGGTACAGAACTCACTGTACCTTACTGTTGTCTTGACATTTTCCTGGCAAAGTGAAAACCTGGCTCACTCACTGTCTTAATAGCAATTTATAGATACATAGTGGAAAAGAAAGACTGGAAGACATGAAGAGGATTGTTGCATGTCACTGTTGCATGTGACCCATTTTTCCATGTGTCTGGGCATCTATGTGTGACATCTGTCTGGTCTGCTGATTGACTGAGGGCTGTCTCAGGGTGTGTCCAGGTCAGTGTGGTTCAGTGGGGAGCGGTTCTATTTGCAGCCCCACTTTGCAAGAGCTGTAGTTAGGTTCAAGCCTGAGGGAGAAGGGATATTGCCTCAGTTTTAATGTGTCTGTCTGCTCTGGACATGGTAATATGGAAAAGCATATGGAAAGTCATGTACTGCTCCATTTCTAGAAAGTTGCGGTGACCTCAAATATGATGTTAGAAAAGTATTTAAACCCTTAGACCTGAAATTGTAATTAATAAGATGTTGGAGCCATCATTCAAGGGCATGAGGGATATGGGAGGGTTGGCAAACTACAATCTATTAGTTTCCTCTAATTTGTTATTCAGGAGATCTGTTTATGAATTCAGTGTTCAAGGCGATAGGAACACTTCACCAATCTCATCAGAGACACCTGCTTCAATATCCTATTGATGCTGCATTACTTAACGTACCATGCACACCTCATTCTCTGTAGTAACTTCCCCATACACATAAACATTTCCTGCCGTTTCTACTGCACATCCCTGAGGTTCAGATCTGTGCATGGAGTGCATCCTAATCCCTCTTATCCTACAGCAACTATACTTTATCACATCTGTGCATGTTAGCAATTAGAGCAGGTTGTGTCAAACTTTGCCAACAGGAGCGTTGGGGATTTGGAGGGGTCTAATTAAGACAACAGAGTAAACTACCCCTGGCCCAGCCAGTGTACCAGCTCAGCCCTCCTGCTCTCATCTGGCTCATTTTCATTATCAGCAATAAAGAGGTGCTGTGTGAACAGAATACATCAATCTCGGTATAGATAATTGTCAGCAAAATACGCAAACTGGTTGTAAAGCATAGACAGAAAGCAATATATATCAGAATAAAATATAGGGGCATGGGTGAAGTGGAGCATAATCACGACTGGTGGCAATATTCATTAATTCAGTAGATGTAATAAAAATGTGTGTTGTTTAGAGTTTCCCAAGAGACCACATGGCTGACATGGAAGGGTGTGCATCGGTGTCCCTACATATCTTAATTTATTGGCCCTCTATTTTTACTGCTTAAAGTTGACATTTTTTCAAGTCTATCTTAAAATAATACTCACATGCCCATATGTACATTAAAACAGTTTTCCTTTGTTTTAATTGTTTCTCCGGTTAATACTGGCCAAAAAGAGATGCCCTCTTAAAGCAATTTCAGTGTAAGATGGAGAAAAATACCCACAAGCCTTGCTCTGTGAGGCAGTAATCTGAGTTAGCCAAATCGAGGTGATATCTTTCGAAGGTCAGTCTTTTCAGTACAAAACTCCCTCTTTGTGCTGACAGCGTTTGCTTGCTGAGCCACACACAGGAACACAAAGAGGAAACTTTGCACTAAAAAGCCTGTACGTTTGGAAGATACCTGCTTAAATTGCTAAAGCCTCATACTAATGTATGGTGATCTTCAGAATGCATTTTTCCACAGAAAGAGGACTGTAGATTTGTTACTTAAATTCACTTCAGCAAGGATCTCTTCATGGCCAGCGTGGACAGCAGGAACAGTTACAGCAACCAATAACTCTTTAAATGTACATGTCAATGTGAGTATTGTGTTAAGATAGACTTGAAAAAAATGTGAACCTATCCTTAAACCTATCCTTCTTTTTCCCCTCTTCCAAAACTTTTGTCCTCCTCCCAGTCATCCTCATCACTTTTCACTTTATTTCCTCTTATCTTGTTGTTATCCCCTGTTAACCTCTTTTTGATGTTTCAGTCCTCCTCCAATTTTAAGCAGTAATTTCTCTTCTTTGTCTGACTTCAGTCCAATTGCACCAACAAAAAGCCTCGCTCACAGTCTAACACTGAGGAAAACCTTATTTGAAGATGTCTAGTGAGGTGGCTTTGGGTCAAAGAGAAGAAGAAGGAGTCAAGCCAAAAAGTGTATTAATATCAATGGACTTGATTCACTTGAATGCATGGGGAGAGGGGGAAGGTGCAGTATTATATTCTTTTAACTCACAATTGTAAAAAATCACAATTGCAAATTAAGACTTCCATGTTTTGCTCCACTGCCCCATACAGATGGTGATTCTACAACTATTCTATCTATGTAGCATCTGTTAACCCCTGCTACTTAATGCAAAATGACCATTTTTATGGTCAGCATATGAACAATTAGCTATGACCTTATTAGAGATTCAGTTCATTCATTTTATTCTTTCTAACTGACAGGCAGCCGCAGCCAATCTAACAGACAGGCAGCCGCAGCCAATCTAACATCTGTTCTATAATTGATTACATCCATTGTATAATTCAAAACTTTCTATAAACTTATTTAACACCCAATTTGGGTAACATTAGCAAAATTGATATTACAACTCTAAATACATTTTCCCTTCTTTAATCTTATAAAATATAAGTGGTCTTCAGTTTAAAGAAGGGTAATTTGTAGACACATTATCCTTTTTGATTAAGTTTTATCCTCTGCACACAAAAATGTGTGAATTAAGGAAATGGACAAAAGGGCAACGTGTGATTCAGAGTTTAAAAAGCCCCAATAAAAGTCCATTGATGATACTGTCCACCCAGTGGCCCCAAGTAATTTGGTAATGGAAAGTCCCAAGGCAGGGAGAGCTGTACTGTATTCAAAGCCGATGAATCCATTTATAATGAGATGTAATCTCATTTACTCTGTGGCATATGGTTTGGTTTGCCGGGCTGTTGTTGTGTTCTTGCTGAAAAGGCACTTCTGGTCCAAAACCCGAAAAGAGAGGACCGTAGTGCATTCAGGAGGCTCTTCTGAAGCCTTATTACCATAAATCAGACAGGCATAAAAAAGATTCAACATTGCTACCGAGCATCCTTGGATTCATGCTGTTTGCTGATTCAGTGCTTCGCCACATAAGTTGTGTGATGGAGGGACACAAGAGATACAAAATAGTAGTCCACCTGAGGAACATTTTTTTAGTAAAAATGCAGCAACGTAGCCTCAATACATCACAAAGAACAAAAAAGTCTAGATGAGATGTAAGAGATATAGAAATGTTCTAATGTTAATATTTTTTGGTTATTTTGGACTATTACTTCTTACTCTCTGCAGCGTTTACACATGAGCATACTGTAGCTGTCACGAAGGTCGCACAGTCAAGTTTACAAAAACAATCTTGTTTGGATCACTGTTTTGACAGGTTTTCTACAGTCATTTCATTTCTGCTCCTTCAAGAGTCAGATAAGAGCGTTCTTCATGAAGGTTGTTGTTGAGAAAGACAATCGCCGGAATGATAGCGAGGCCAATAATGCTACCTGCATCAGATGCTTATGTGGGAAGACGCCTGCTCTTCAGCAGGCCAGGTGGAGCTTAACGAGATGGTATGATATGGAGTTATTGATCACCTCTGTCAGACCAAGGCTGGAATTCACAAGGGCTTATCCTCCATTCATTATGCCAATGATTAAGATGTGTCACCCTGCCATAGATCCTCACCACATGAATGGAAACTGATGATGTTAATGACAGACGCTCTGAATGCTGATATGCCTCTGTCTCTTTCTCTAAAAATTAAGACATTGTCCTAAAAAAACGTTCATAATCTGAGACACAGACAGAGATCTATTTGTGGTTCATGTATTTTCAGAACTAAACAGGGCCTACAGACCATGAAGCAGCTGTGTCTTGACCTGCTAGAGAAATGTGTGTGTGTGTGTGTGTGTGTATGTGCACATGTGTGCAGGGTCTGTGTGTCTGTCTGTGCCTGTATCTTTGTTTGCATGTGTCTGTACGTGTTTGTTTGTGTATTATTGCCCTGTCACACAGTAATTACAAAATGCACCTGATCCACTTCCCTATCTAAAAAAAACACCCTCTCCTTCTGTTAGTTTAGAGGGGACTGTGAGTGAAGGAAACATTTGATCTGGTTTTCATCAGTTCCTCTTAAACCTGTCTGCTTCACTGAGTTTTCTGTGGTTCTCTGACTGCAGTGAAAAGATGATCAAAGTCAGAGAGGAGAGTGTGATTAACGTCTCAGTCCAAGTGATTAGAACATTCTAAGTTGATTAATAATCAGTTCATTTGCCCTTTACTGCAGAACAGACACACTTCTTCTCTGCAACATCAAAGGTAAGGAATTCTCAAACAATGCATCACTGATTCTTTTACCATATCGAGGCACATGTGCACACACACACATACACACACACACACACACACACACACACATAAAGCTGCAGCTCTCTTTTGAAGTAAAGGGAAATGTTCAAACCGAATGTATTCTACTGAAGTTTGAACACCTGCATGAACAACTCATATTGTCCAATGCGACCACCTCTTGAATACCACCCTGGCTGTCCTCTTAGCCTGCTGTATATGATTTACATATCCTGTAAACTATTTTCCTCGACATCTTTGCTGTTGCCATATACACCTACATAATGTGGGTATGTAGGTATACATGGAAACCCACAGAGGCTGTCAGAAAGCCGCACGAGTCTTCTGCCAAGACATTCTGGGACACTCATCAAAATAGGGAATTAATTAGGCCCTCCAACAGCATATATATATATCTATATATATATATCTATATATATAGATATATAAATATATCTATATATATATATATATATATGCTATGGATTCCTATTTCACTGGAAATCGAGGACAGGCTGCCCACCTGAGCAGAAACTGCCATTTACTCAGAGGCTGATTTCACTGGAGCTGTCATAGTTTGTTGATTTAGCTGAGCTATGTGTGTCAAAACAGAGACATAAGGGGGAGACAGAGCAAGAGAAAGAAAGAGACACGGAAAAAGGCAGAGAAGCTACAGCTGAACACCGGCTGACCAAGCATGTTAGTCCACAGCTGGTGGCTGCTGACAGCTTGCTATTCCATTTTAGATGAACCCATCAATTACCTACAGACTGACAGACTAAGAAGAATATCAGAAGAGTTTTGTTCCAAAATGAGCCAATCCGCTTTTTGCTGTGGGAGATAAATACATTATTGAATTCTCCAACCATTTTTGCTTGTGACCTCTTTAATGCCCTGAAAACCCCATTGTCTCAATCAGCTTCTTACTATGAGCTATGGGTTCTACATGAAGATGTCTTGTCTGTGTGTGACAAAGGTGAAGTCACATATTTCTGTGCCCCGATCAGGATTTAGCAACACTTGAATCCAAATCTGATGACTGCTGGTGGGTTGTTTGCTTCTGTTGCCAGGCCCCTGTCAATCAAATCTGACCCAATGAGACTGTCCTCCAGATAAGAACAACAGCATCAGTCTTTTCAGCACATGACCCAAAACCACATATGTTTACGTTCAAGTGACAAAGCCATCTAGTGGCCATGGTAATTATGTTGGGAGTAAAGAAGAAAGTCAGACTGCGTGAGGAGGATGTCGGGGTGGATGAATAGGTCTCCAAAACATAAGACTTTAACACAGGTGCCTGCTGTTAATTTCCTGTTTTCATCCGACAGTTGAATGTATTTTTTAAAGCATGACCACGATTTTCTCTTAACCATAACCGCTTGTTTATTATTGTAACCATGATGATTAGGGTCCCCCAACCTTAACAAAGTAATAATTTTAGCCGAAACCATGATGTTTTTCTAAACCTAGCCAAACCTTAACCATATCATTGTCCCATCATAAAATGTATTTATTTTCCAACCCTGATTTGTAATGATTTGGAAAGGCACAAACAAATGATGTCGTCGTGCAGATGGTGGTGCGTCCGATCATAAAACGCTGTCATTCTAGAGGGCATTAGCAAATGATAAATTTTGTATTTAATTTGGAGTTGGATTTGTTGGATTAAACACATCCACACTATCCAGATGAAGTAGATTAGCTGAGTTTTTAAGTGGTAAACTCTAAATAAATAAGCAAAGGTTATTTGTTTATCTCGGAGTCCTGACCCTCAGATTTGGAACCACTGGTTTTTATAACAGCATTGTACTATATGTACCATTAAAGCATGGTCTGCTTGCCTAAATATGGTCTAATGAGGTTTTTCTATCCCACCTCAAGTGTCTCATCAGCTACTAAATGTGACCTATGTGCTATTCATGCTGATATGGAAAAACTATTAACAGTGACCTACATGTGAACTGGTTTAAGTACTTACTCATTCTGTTCTTGCAATCACAGTACTGATGGGACATATGCACATCAGAGCGAAACACTTCATCATACTCATCTGCAAAAGGTGAGGTCATGTCACTGTGTGTGTGACTGCATGTATTGATTTGTTCAGGAAAATCAGTGTGGATTTAAAAAGGAGATATCTCCTCCTAGGAGTCACCTCCTCTACCCCAACCATCCTCCTCCACCTTTCACCGCCTTCCTCTCCTGCCGTCGTTCTCCTTGTTCATCCTTCGCCTTCCAATCCATTCCCTGGTGCCGTGTGTTTGATCTCTTTCCCCTTTTAATTCACAATTCCCTTTCAGTCTTCCTTCCAGATCTTGATTTTTTCATCCTCCACATCATCATGCCCTCTCAGCTTGATCTGCCTCCCAAACCCCTCAACAATCTTCCTCCAATTCTGCCTTTATCTGTCGCCTTCCTCTCCCGCATCGTCTCGCCCTCCCTTCATCTCTCTGGTCTCTCTTCTTTCATTCACCTTAAGCCGGAGTTAATGATAAATGAGACGAACCTCCCTAGGGCTCAGACCTGGGTAGCTCTGTGGGATAGCGCTCAGCTCCCCACTGGACGTTCGCGCCTAATTCCTTATTCATGGGCTGCATCAATACGAGTCCTACTAGTCCTCTGCGACTCTAGAGACCCTTCACACTTATGACACCTAAAGTTAACACCTTTTCCCCCCTCTTCTTCCCAATTTCGTGTTTGTTCCTAAAGCAGCTTATAACATGTCTCCTTCCTAACCGCATGATGCTACTCAATGATTGAGCTATTTGTATTGAATTCATCCCCACACATTTTCCCCACCAAAGCCAGTTTTAAGACAATGATACCTTCCCTCCGACATTCTTGATGGGCTCTTGTGGTGAAGGCTATTCCCACTGAATGTGTAGCTCGTGGTTCAGCAATCTATCTGGGAATATTAGCATTTCCACAATACAGTGAAGAGAAGTAGATAAAGAATTTGAAATGCTGGTATACAGAGGTTTAAACACAGTTGCAGGTGTATAATCCACATTCATTCATAGACTGTTTTACATTTTACACATACCACAGTTGCCTCAATTCAACATATTCTCCTAAATCAAACTATTAAGTGTTGACATTCTCCATCTGAGGGATTATTTAGGAATATGAAACAATTTTAAACCTCAGTTGTTTTGTTGTTCATCTTTTTGTGCATTTCTGAGAGCTTATAACATTATTCTGCCGATACTCTAGTAGCAAATGCAGTCGTCCTTTCCAGCAGCATACCCTGGAAAATTACAACAACAATCACAGAGCAATCACGTCCAGCAGCCCTTTCAGTGGAGGAGCGTGAGGTAATCCAAGCAGAGTGTCAGTGGTTCAACTGAAAATAGGAGGATTCACTGGAAATACTGCAAGTCCCTTCTATCAAGTACACAGTGCCCTCCTTTCAGCAAGCGAGCCAGCAAGTCTAATCTGCAGCATGAAAATGCGAAGTGCAAAGAAAGAACAGAGAGAGCTTTTATGAGCCTATGTTCCTTCAGTTTTCCTGTTTATGCATCAGTGTCTGTCTTTGTACATTCAGGTTCATAATTAGTCTTCTCTACATTTAGTTTATTGTAATTAAGGTCAAATCCCAAGCATTCCCAGTCATTACTCCAGTGTGAAAGAGTGGCCTGCTAAACAAAGTGACTGAACATTTTCAGTATTCATCCACACACTTCCCTCTAATGCATACAAACACAACATGGAAATAGATTGCATCATGCTATGCTTGTGTGCGTGTGAGACAATATTTATGTTCTCATGTGGTCTTTACTTATAAAAGCGTGATAAATGTGGGTCGTTGTGCTCAGCAGCAGCAGAGGAGGAATGAAAGAGGGAACAGAGAGAGAGAGAGGGGAAAAGACGAGGGAGGTTGTTGCTTTGCTCCCTTCAAAGCCTTGAGCCACATTGATCACTCCGTTCTCGTTCTCACATGAATATTGAGCATTAGTCAAGGTTCATGAACAAAGAGGCCGAATGCTCTGGAATTATGCTATAAGAGACGTGGTTGTCATCAAAGTATAAGTGTAGAACTCTTCTGGTAGCTTGAAACACAACTTTTCAATGAAATAATTACTCTTAATATCACAGTGATCAATGTAATTGTACTTGATAAAATATTATTGTTATTATTATTATTATTATTATACTAAGCAGTGTAATAGTAGTATAATATATTATTATGAATGTGTTATGTTGATAAAACATGGTAACGTCGGTCTGAACACACACACACACAAGCATACACTAGGTTTTCTTCAGTGATAAATTAAAGCTTGACGGCCTCAAATGTTGCTCAACACAGTATTTGCTCTCACCAGCCAGGCAGTTTGCCACAAAAAAACACACAAACAGCAGAGTAATGTTACAGATCCAAGTCTGAAACCGATTGATTCACTTTCCAGGCCGAGCCTGGTTGCTGGAGTTAGATTTTATTTTATTCAATTGCAAATTGCTCATACAAACTACTTTCGAAATAAATAACAGAAACTTCCAGCCACATCCCAAAAATTAAACTTTTTATTTCTTCCAGGGGAAGTCACATCTACGTTAAAGGGTGCTCAGCGTCTGCTCCTGGCATCAAACTGTATCATGTTGCACAATTCATAAGCACTAAACTGACCAATTAAATCATAATGGCTTAGAAACATTTCATATTTTCTTCAACCTCATCTTCATCCTCCACCACCTGTCTGTCTGTCTATTCCATTAAGTCTCTATTGCTCTAGCATTGGCTATGCCGGGCAGGTGGTATCATTTATTTAAGGCTGCCATATTCAAAGCTGAATGCATGTATAATGGATGACTCTTATTGTAAAGAATCGCAGTGCAGGTTGGTTTCTCTCACAGAGAACTGCTGTGTTTCTTCTCCCACGCAGGCAGCTAAAGTATCTTTGTCAGTTTGAGCCAGGAAGCGAAATTTCTCTCACAATATTTACATCTTATGACACATAACTACGCCCACATTTACCGCTTGCTTGACCCCTGGATCGTTCCTATGTTTTATTCATCTCAGCTGTCACATGAATGTTTTATCGAGGCATCTAGATGTAGCTTTTTCTTTCAAACCTACACTCTTTACTGACCTCTAAATGTAAATATACAACAATGAGTGTTGATCACAAACTGTTTCAGTGGGTGTGTTCTTAGATTGTCAGCTCATTGCCTTTAAGTATCAAATTAATTGCAGAATCATTGTGTATACTCCCCTAGGGACAGAGAGATTTAATTAGATATTCAATCTAAATGGCTAACCAAAATGAAATATTCATGACTTAACATATAAATTCCTTTGATGTCCTTTGGCGGTGTTCTGTTTCATATAAAGTGAACACTTATTGATCAAGCAAATATCACACGTTAATGTTTGCCTGTGCTGCTGGGAATATTACCTTTGTCACTTCAAAGATATATTGGGTTTAATCACTATCTTAGATCATATCCGTTAAAGAATACAAAATGTGAGAGATTTTCTTATCTTATGTGCATCAACGCTGTGGAGGTTTAGTGACATTACATTTACATTTTACATTTAGTCATTTAGCAGACGCTTTTATCCAAAGCAACTTACACATGAGGAAGACGATGGAAGCAATTATAACAACACAAGGTAACAAAAAGCATAAGAAACGAGTCTGTTAAAGCCCAGCACAGTATACAAAGCTAAGGATAGGAAGGTTTTTTTTTGTTTTGTTTTTTACATTAAAGGTGCATTAAAGTAATAGTTTTGGGAAGTACGCTTATTCACTTTCTTGTAGAGAGTACAAGAAGAGAACAAGAATGTCAATACCACTCTCATATCTGTCTGTTAAATATGATGCTACATCCAGGAGCGTAGCATGAAGACTGGAAGCTAGCTAACTTTAGTGGTGCTCCTACCAGCTAACAAATGTATATGTTATATCTCTTTTATTTAATAAGTACAAAGACCAAAGTTTAAAAATGACAGGTGGTGTTTTTAGGAGGGTTATGTGCTGGACTATTTCTCAATTTTCTTCACTGTTCCTTTAACTTGCTATGGTGCAAATGGCAATATGAATTGTTAAAGTTGCATTAAGCCATTTCTGGCCACTAGAGGGCATAAAATCAAACACATACCCACGTCTGACATAATAACAGCTTATTGTTAACAATTAACTGCTTAGACAGAGCAATATGAACATCCCATTGAAGTCATGTGGAGTCACGCTTATGGCCAGCCAACAAAGATAAATCCAACTGTAATTCACATTTTGTTGAGTCCACAAAGTTTAACTTCAGTAATATTTGAGTAAGTAACAGAATATTTCATAAGGTCTACACTTTTCACCCCTTGGAACTTCATAATAAATCTTAAAATATGTTATTCATAAAATGCTCATGTACTGTATGCTTTACAGGAATAGAAATGACTGTGCAAAGCAGAGAGTAGATATACTGCAGTGGAGTTATACTGCAGCAGCATTAATGGAAGGGAAAGTTCTGTTCTGTCCCATCCTGTCAACTCTCAAGGTGAAAGACACGTTTTTCCACCTGACTGGACCTGTACCACGAGGGTTGGTGTCAATTTCACTGGCCCATAGATTGCAGTGGTTGATCATGTAGATTGCATTCCTTCCCTGGAGATTTCACCATTATCATTGCTTAATAAGGGGGCAAGGATTGCACCCAGGCCCCCTGGTTTTTTCCCAGACTCAGATCACTGTGTTGAGACTTTAAACTACCTGTAGCCCTCCTGAGACAGCAGCACCATCCTTGACTGGCCATGGGCTCTTACCTGGCAGGGCCCTGGTCAAAGATTTAACTATAATAAAGTTTTGTCTGAAGGTCTAAAGGGGAGTAAACTAATCAAAGCCCAGTGGGGACAGAGTAAGGCATTTACACTCAAAGACATCACGACTTGGTGCTTTATTATCAGAGATAAAGCACTGCAAACTGTGTATAGATATACTATTGTAATGAAGGGGTTTAGGAAAGATTAAGGGCTTAAAACTTCAATGTTTCCCAGAAGTGTGTCCATTAAAATTAGGTCAATGGTATTTTAAGGATTATTATAAGATGACAGTAGTTTTAGACTTGAGAAGTATACATGTGTTAATTCCATCTCAAGGTTTAGATGTTTGACTCAACCAATGTCGTCCTATCCCAATTTTCGGGTGAATTTTCTGCAAATGACTCAGTGTGCTCGCTTCGTGCTCTCTGGTTTCATGTGTTCATCATTGCTGAGGATAGTCATGTGCTAAAGCACATGGCATTTGGAGTCATGAGGACATGGAATCATGAGAAGGAATCCCAGCAGATGCAAGAGGAATCTAATAAACCAGATAAGAGACCGAAAGATGACTGGTTTCACTCGCCACATCTGACAGGGGAACATGTCAAACAATCAACAAGATTTAAAAAAATAAATATCAAAAATTGCTCAAACGAATACGATTGAAAACAAAAAAAATAAATGCAAAAAAACACCGAAAAAAGTCTCTTTCTCTCAAAATACACCATCCACACATAACACAGGTAGTTTGTAAAAGTAAATTCATGATGGAAAATATGACTACAATCCTACAGTGCTGAATTCTTTCAACAACATATTTTTGTGAACTCTGTACATGCAGAAAGAAAAGGTTCAGATTGTGGCGAACCCAAACAATGCTCTGAAAGCTGCTGAAAGCTTCACAGAGATGCAGACTGGGACTCAGTGGGATCAGCCCAACTAGCATCACTTTCAGAGCAACACTGTGCAGCTACATACATTTACAAAGAGTTATTTAATGACTAAACAAAGGGCCCATAAAGGTTATATGATAAATTATATTTATGGTATACAGTATTTAGCACATTTGGCAAAAGTTTTCAAATAGATACACTAGAAATGTATTGTAGATCAGTTTGCTGGGCATGAAATATTGTATGTACTAAAGTAATAAGAACACATGAAAGAGTAAATAGTGCACTTGAACAGTTCAGTGGTTCAGAGAAGTCCGGTCAACTACTGAGACTGTGGGAGTACAGATCACAGGGCTTACAGTAGTGTATGAGCTTTGCAAAATCAACGAAGGTTAAAATTTGTGTGTGTGTGTGTATGTGTGTGTGTGTGTGTGTGTGTGTGTATATGTATATAATCATAACACATTAATAGTAAAATATTCATAAACCTTAAGTGTAGGTACAAAAACCCCCAAAACACTTTTAATATATGTTTAAATCTCATTTGGAACAAACTAATAGTAAAATCTCAAATGTATTCATGGACATTTGTACAAGTACTAAACACTCATATGTTAAACGTTCCCTGTGGAGTTTTTGACATCTAGGCCCAATACCAATCTCCACACTCATGGACTCATGGACTTTGAGGTACATTCCCTGCTAAGTCAGCAGGAGGTTTAGGGCTTAAGTGCGGCTGGAATACAATCAAATCAGTCAGTACCTTAAGTGTCTTGGCCGTGAAGAAAGTAAAAAACATAAAATAAAAAGTCCCAAAACCACAATTGAAGGTAACACATTTTGGCGTCATCAAGGTAACCTGATTGTCGCAAAGTGCTTACCCATTATTCCATTTCTGACCCTTGGAAGCTCTCTCACTCAAGCACTTACCAGGTGATGTCAACTAAGTCTGATGGTTCAGGGCTCAAGCTTTAGGGTGGAGATTGGGATAGGGCCCTAGTAGTGCTATGAAGTCCTGCCAATGGTTTCACACTATTCCACTGATCTACAGTTGGCAGTAACACGCCAAGATATGAGGCACTTTGCAAGGAAAGGCTGGGCAGAAGAAGACTGCTAGCAAGAAATCATCGATGTAAACAATGCTGGTTTAAAATACTTAAAAACATAGCTTTACAAATATTTTATGAGGAAGGAAATACATTCAACATGTTTGTTAGAGCTCAAAGATAAACACAATGCATTTTGGAGTGTAACACTGAATGTAAACATGAATAGTGTACCATTTATCCACCCCAAAACACAAGACTGTACAAATAGTGTATAATTGTATCACACAAATTCAACTTATGTGGTTTAATGTGATTCTTTTTACTTGGAACACAATAAATACTGTATATAGTATAAAATAATATATCGTAAAGGGACATGTAGTGTATTGTTGAATTCTTTGCCTACAGTAATATGTCACTATAAATTAAAGTTTTAAATCTTATGACCCTTATGATCATAATAAGTACATCTTTGCCAAAATGTAGGAAAAACCCTTTGAAGACACACACACACGCATGACCTTTCACAATACAGTGCATTGCTTCAGGTCCCGGACAGCACTGTGTATTTACGTCACACTCTATAGCACCATGGACCTCTACCCTGGTGCCGTCCCCCACGGTGAAGCTCTCAGAAGAGAAAACAAACATACAAACACGTGCATATCCTGGATTACAGAGAGACATCTTGAGCCAGATCATCAGAAGTGATGCCACTGCAGACTGAACACCTAGGGCTCTGTCAAATACACATTCATATGTACATGGAAACAGCACAAAACACACACAACTACAATAATGTACAATGTTTGAAATCTATTCTGCAGACAGTTCGCAATGATGTCAAAACAATTATAATTACACTGAGGTCTCTCAAGGCTTTTGCAGAAGAGCTGAAGGTGGACTGAGTGTCCACGGGGATGCATGAGGTCATATTCTAATGTGCGAGTTTATGTAGAAGAGGTTCCATGCTGTTGATAAGTTGTAAGGACAACATAAATAGAAATGACTTCAATGCAAATACTACTCTGCATAGTATCAGATTAGATATTCAGGAAGGCTTCTCAGTTTTAATGATAGTAACTGGACCAGGGCCAGTCATTTGTCTTTTTTACAAAGCCACAACATAAATAAGTAAATGATTACAATTATAAAGTGCAATTATACATTAAGAGTGTTATGCATTCTCTTTGCTCATAATCATTCAATAATCCACAGGAAATGCTCCTAGTATGCTCAACTTCATATCAGCAGCAATAAATACATTTCATAACAGACCTACACATACAGTAAATAACACAACAACAGCCAAATAATATAGATCTCAGAAATAAAAAAAATAACTCTAATCACTGGAATAATTAATATGAGTTAATTAAACTTGATTCCCCTCAGTATTCTTGTTAAAACTAATTAAATGTGGTGGTAACTGACTTCTAAGTCTGTCAAGAGATCCGGTTAGATATATTGGCAATTAGAGTGAAAAGCCAGAGCCAAACAGCTTTTGAAGTTCAGCTCAGATTTAAAAAGGTAAAATGTTATGTGTTTACTAACTTGCTGCCTGCCGTGTGTTTCAAAGTCTCCAGCCTTATGTTTTAATGTCTCCCTTTATGCAAATACATCACTTAGGTCATTATGGCATGTCTTGCACAACATGATGCAGTGCGGCTCCTTTAAGGGTTTAATCCGTGGATCTCCATTGTGAGGGATCCTTTGTGTCTATTTTGAATGGCCATTGTTTGTGTCTAATATCCTAACATTTCATATACCCAGGTCCTGTAGAGCTTTATGATATTCTCCAGTGCATTTAAAAATGGGTTTCTTATCATGAAATTACACAAATATAGAATGTCCTTCACTTGTCTCTCTCCTTTCTACTTCTCTGAATGCCTGCACCTTTCAGCCAGATAAGACTTGAAGAATTATCATGGTGGAATTCAAGATGTCCACATTTGGTCTCACATAATGTTCCAGTCAAAAAAAGAAAATAGACAAAATAAAAATAAAAATCTGCTCTTCAAGAGTAAGAAAATCATCTGACTAATACGTTTGAATATTAGAAACCATACTGTATAATCTGATAAACAGATTTGTTAAAACTGGACATTGTGGAAATTTGTGAATTAATCAAATCAAGAAAAGACAATGAAACCGGACAAACTATTTTATTTTACCTCTGAACGACAGTGTCTTGTTTCCAAAAAAATTAAGGTAAGAAGAGTTACATATTGCAACTCTTGTTCTATGATGCCAGGATAAGTACTATTAAAAAAATATTAATACCCGCACCCATCTGAGCCGTGATGAGAGCCAATCCTCACCGCCCAACCTGCAAAAATATGCATTAATCAACCATCTGAACCCGACCTGCAAACTGCCAAATTTATACATCATTGTAGCATACTCAGGACTGAGCGCCATGGTGCTCTTAGGTGCTGATCTGGGCGCAGCTGGCGAGCTGTCTAGAATGCCCTCTTTCTCTCCCGCCCACAGCAGTTGGAAGATCTAGACTAAATAAACAGATGAATTGTTCCAAATGGTGTTCTTTATTGTTGAATAGCAGTAAAACAAGTCACCCTTTGTTAAAGACATGAAGTCTATCTCTCTCGCTCATACACATAAACAAACAATGCATCCTTCACTACAGCCACCAGTCAGAGACAGATGGGGTGATGCAAAAGGCCTTCAACAAAGAGCTCATGAGATGGAATGGAAGTAATAATTTTGTGGGGAAAGCAGGGCACCCAGTTGATTCTCTCTGTCTGTTCATGCTTAACAATGCTTGATGGACACGGACTGTGGCTAAGGTCACATGGTCATTCCTCTATTGTGGAGGATGAAACTAGTAAAAGTTGCCACCCACACCTTACTGTCATTGCAGAGGAGCACCACAGGAGGTAAGCGCTGCAAATAGAATGCTTTCCATGGGTTCTGGATGCCAACAAGAGTGTAATCAGAGTCATAATGTGGCATTTAAAACATGCTGTTCTCGGCTGTTGCTGGTGAACACTAATTGCTGTTCTGCCCCATAAGGGTTGCATAGGCTTATCCTAAATAGTTCAACACTGATACACAAATACTCAAAATGTGTTACACTTGTCTCCTTGGGGCCTGTTTAGCAAGGCAAGTGTTGTTGCAGGCAATCTTATGGAGAGTGTGTCTGCCTTTAATCAACCATATGCTGAGAATGACAAACAATGAATCAACGAACAAGAATCAGCTCCAGATTAGTTCAGCAGGGATCACAAGACCGTATTCACTTTGAAGAGGAGATATTTTATTCCTGAGCAAGGCCCCCTGATGTAGTCTGTGTGTTCGATGTGATTCTTCAGCTTCAGAAAAGGAATGCTGAAAGCTTGATACGTGGATGTGTTGGGGTTTGAGATGAGCAAATGCAGCTTTGACTGAGGACTCTTGGGACACAACCCTTCAAAAGCTTATTTAAGAGAAGCACTCAAATAATGAGCTACTTGGAACAAAAATGCACCCATTTAAATTATGTGGCTGTGAATGAGACGGATTAAAAGCAAAACAAAAACAACTCTATAGCAACTTATCAAAGCCATCAACCTGTCTCTTAGGCCCCATCCCAACATGGCTGCTTAAAAGAAGTTTTACCCTTAGTTAATGCTTCTTTACTAGATATGATCAATCTGTCTTTATTAACAGGCTATAGTCTTTTAAAGTAGTTGATCCAGGGGTTTTAGCCATATAAAATGTCATTGTTATGCAGATGACAACCAATTATATCTGTCGATCAAGCCAGATGAAACTCATCAGTTAGGTCAACTTCAAACATGCTTGAAGGACTGGATGACCTGAATTTTTCTAATGTTAAACTCTGACACAACTGAAGTAATTTTATGGCATTGCTCTGGCCTCCAGCACCACCGTAAGGAACCTCTGAGTTATCTTTGATCAGCATAAAACAAACTTTTTTCACCTACATCCTGCATATTGTCTCAAAATGACACAGAAAAACTAGTCTTTGCATTTGTTATTTGTAGGCTTAATATCAGGCTGCCCGAATAAATCCCTTAAGACTCTCCAGTTGAATGCTGTCACACGTATACCGACAAGGACTAGGAAAAGAGGTCATATTTCTTCCATATTAGCTTCTCTGCACTGGGTGCCTGTAAAATCCAGAATAGAATCCTTTTCCTCACTTACAAAGCTCAAGTAATGGTCAGGCACCATTAAAGAACTCATAGTACCTTATTTCCCCACTAGAACACTACGCTCTCAGAATGCAGGGTTACTTGTGGTTCCTAGAGTCTCCAAAAGTAGAATGGGAGCCAGAGCCTTTAGCTATCAAGCTCCTCTCCTGTGGAATCAAGTCCCAGTTTGGGTTTTGGAGGCAGACACCTTCTCAACATTTAAGAGTTGGCTTAAGACTTTCCTCTTTGATAAAGCTTATAGTTAGGGCTGGCAGAGGTGAGTCCTGAATCATCCTCTAGTTATGCTGCTATAGGCCTATATTGGTGGGAGACTTCCCATGATGCACCTCTCTCCTCTTCTCCCTCTGTATGTATCATTATCCCAATATTGCATGTTACTAATTTGACATATCTCTCCTGTAGTTTTGTGCTTTTCTCATCTCTCTCGTGACACTTTCAGCAGATACTTCTGCCCCTGCAGCTGCAGAGTCTGGATCTATGATTGTGGGCCACCTACCATCCCCATGTTGGATCACCTGCTCAACAACCGCTACTACAAATATTATTAGTCTTGTATAAATAAAATTGAACTTAACCTAAGCAAATATAAGATCTATGAATGTTTTCAACATTACTTGTAATATTTCTCATTACCACGCTATGGGGTGCTCAGTTGAGCATTCCCCAAACAACTGCAAACATCCATAAACTTGGAACCAGCCCTGATTACAATTATCAGCCATCTTTGATACTACTGCAAATGTGGAACAGGAAATATTATATAATTTATGCCCTGTGTGGGCGGAAGCTTTTATTGTGGGCACTGAGGCCTGAGTGAGAATGCTATCCCCCAGACACCAGTCTGTTTCCAGTTTTTACATTTTTCACTTTGATGTAAACACCAGGAGTGAGGCAGAAGGGTATGCTGACCATTGCCCAAGGGCATCCTGTATCCAGACCACTGATGACATCTGGGTGTGATTTTGAATTGCATTGAGGGGTATTCATTCTCTTTCAGGACCATGAGGGTCAGTTTGCGGCCAAAACACAGGTTTTCCATTACACTCTGCCAGAGAATGGTGTCGCCTGCGGTTGGATATTAGGGAAGTGGGAGTCCTATCTGTCGCAATGCAGCCAAAAATGATTGTAGAGAAGAGGTCTGAGAGAGAATATGGCATGGAGAAAATTGCCTATGATTTTTTTTCTCTTTGAAGAAAAGGTTGCAAGGAAAGGGGCTGAGAGACCAAACAAAGGTCTCACAAGAATAAAACTCAGTCCAGCCCAAGGGCTTGGTTATGCTAGAAAATAACTAGTCAGTACATCATATCGTCCAACTACATCGGAAGGCAAAAGTGTTTATAGCTGTTCAAAATGCCCGCTCTCATAGGTGGGGTGAGAAGCTGGCTGTCATATGGAGACGCGATAATAGTTTCAATATGGGGATAAAGGAGAACATTTTCAGAAAGTTTCTCCTGGAAGACATTCATGCTCTTGCACTCGTTTGTTCACACAAAAAGCGATAGGACTTTTGTGTTAATGGAGAAAGAGCTTGAGAGAGATGTTCAAACCCAGATTGCTTTCTCACCTCTGCACACCCAGCAATCACCAGGTGAAGTGGGCACGCTTGTTGGTTTGTCACTTCGGAAAGCCTATCCAACAAGCACTTTTAAAATGGAGCACACTTGCCCCTAACAGCTTATCTGTCCTATAAATCCTGGATTGTTACAGGTCTACTTCGGTTTTTGAGGAACACATTTTTCCAATCATACAAAGTCAGACAACCCTTTATTTTTCAGCGTGCAGTACATAGTGTGTTGAATGGTGAACTTGTATTATGTTTTATAATTACATTTCAGATGGAAGTACTATTTCAGAAATACATTTACAGTGTATTCTTGAAAGGAGGCAAAAATTGAACTGTTCTGTCCATAAATACTGGTTAAGAGGAACAAATGCTAAAAATATATATATATTGAACTACACTCAATTGCCAGTTTATTAAGTACACCTAGGTAAAACTAATGTAGTCGAATACAACATCTCTGCAATAAATCCTACCTTCAGTAAGGTTAGAATTGTCAGTTTGCGTTGAACCGTTTAAGGAAAGGTATTGATTCAACTGGTGCTATTGAGTTGTATAGGTTTATATTATAAGGTGTTTCTACTCTCAGAGACTTCTCAATATAATGCAGATGAAAAGCACCACAAATTACATCCTCCAAAATGACCGTAC
>CM022479.1:17811870-17841837 GCA_011952105.1 Coreoperca whiteheadi | reverse complement strand
AGAGGTGCATCATGTGAAGTCCCCCGACAGTCTAGGCCTATAGCAGCATAACTAGGGATGGTTCAGGTTCACCTGAGCCTGCCCTAACTATAAGCTTTATCAAAGAGAAAAGTCTTTAGCCTACTCTTAAATGTGGAGATGGTGTCTGCCTCCCGAATCCGAACTGGGATCTGATTCCACAGGAGAGGAGCTTGATAGCTAAAGGCTCTGGCTCCCATTCTACTTTTGGAGACTCTAGGAACCACAAGTAACCCTGCACTCTGAGAGCGCAGTGTTCTAGTGGGGTAATAAGGTACTATGAGCTCTGTAAGATACGATGGTGCCTGACCATTAAGAGCTTTGTAGGTGAGGAGAAGGATTTTAAATTCTATTCTGGATTTCACAGGGAGCCAGTGCAGAGAAGATAATATTGGAGAAATATGATCTATTTTCCTAGTTCCTGTCAGTACACGTGCTGCAGCGTTCAACTAATCTACGCTGGCATAAACAAGTAAATTATATTTAGCTATCAGTATAGTATACAAATCAAAACTATGTACTATCCTTATCAGATATAGGCAAATATAAACAGACAGATATACATTATGTCTCTGGTAAAGATGCTTATGTAACCACATCTGCCTATTCACAACCTCTTTACATCCCAACTTCAACATGTTGTCAGGAAGAGTTGAACACATGAACGCAAATGCAGGAGACTGCAGGTAACAGGTACTCAAATGGAAAGGTTTGATTTAAGGCAGGGCAAAACTGTACTGAAAAGAATAAACCAGAACTCAGAAGAGGATCCAAGAAAGACTGAACCGAAACACAGGACTCAAATACTTAGTGAACTAACGAGGGGATGAGTTTCAGGTGGAGAGAACAGACAGGGAGCAGATTGGCTGGGAGCAGGCAGAGCTGACAATGCTGATACAGGACAGGTGTGGAGGAAAAGCGGGCTGGGGAGGAGCACAGGAACACAGAAGGGACATAGTGCAAACAGAAAACCAAACCCCAGAAAACACAACTGTTCCAGAATCCACACAAATACAACTAAAATATAGTACACTGGGAGACAAAGAAACACACGGCTAAACGCTCAAGTGAGAGAATATAAGAGACAGGGGTAACTAATCAGGACCAGAAAGACAATTCAAAAGCAAACCAAGACAGGAAGTTAAATAACACAAGCCACATGAGGCAGAACACTACAAAATAAAAGAGGAAATAATAGAACACCAACCCAAAACCGTGACACATATTGTGTAATCTACAGTAGCAGCCTAACTATGGATACTGATGATACAGTTAGGTAGAAAATGAAATTATGGCAGCGATTTGTTTGCACAGGGTGAGCTGGTAGACCCTGCTTGCTCACCCAGGCCCTGATATGTTAGGTCGCAAATAGCGTAGAGAAACATTTGAAAGAATGAATACAATAACAGTATCAGCATATTCCTGCGTACATGTGTGAGTGTGTTTTTTTGCTCAAGTGTATGTGGGTTGCCAGTTACTGTTCATCTTGTAGGTGGTGCCATGCTACAGAGGTTTAGTAGCAGTCATTTGGGTTAAAGGGGTCAATCAATCATAAGTGATTATCTGAAACCTTTTATCCTGTTGATAAGATATTTTTAGAAGGTTCAGGTGACATTCTGCATTTCAATTTCATCTAAGTACACTAGTCAAAAATAGCGTCCTGAATGGCGAGTGGAGCAGAATAATAATTTTTTTGTTGCAAAGAAGACCCATCAATAGATGGCCATGATAAGCATTTAAAATTATTTGCAATTAGTTTGGCTCATGGCTGTCTATAAGAGACATTACACTCTGAATGCCTGAATTATATTTATGTAATATATAATTATTTACTATTTATTTATATTTTATATATATTTGCTTTGTATTGTTTGTATAGAATAATGGATTTTACATATAGCCCACTAACAATTAATTTTAAAGGCACAGGGGCATGCTTGCATATTTATGTAAGCATGTGACCCTGTGTTTGTGTGCTGAAGTGTGTGTGTTTTGCAGCATAGATGGATTTTTGAGATTGAAATAGGGTTAAATCCAGTAAAACACACTGAAATTAATTGAAATGACAGGTCTCAGTCCTAAAGCATAAGTATTTTTTCCCCTGGATCCTATCATTCTCTGAGACAGGTGTTGTCAGTTTTGAGCCATGCCCTACAGAAACACACAGAGCAGTAGTGGGTGAGAAACAGTGATAGTGAGAAAACACCATCTATTTTTCCATTTATCCAAGTTTTTCAGACCTCTTGACCACACCATAAAAATCGCTCATTAATCTCGTTCCTGATCTCAGTGTGCGACCAGTGACCACTTACTGTTTGTCTTGCTCAAATGTTTTCTGAAGTTGACACAACCTTTGTGAGAAAACTGTCTTTGTCCAAAGCCTGCTGAGTGACTTTGTACAATGTGTACAGTGTCCGCGTGTGTAACATGAAGCCAAGCTGAGAAGCAAACATAGCTGACTGATCCAGCACTCAATCAGGGATTGACTTCTCTTTTTCCATCTCATCAAACGTACTATGCCTCTGTTATACCACCCTTTTATCCCTTCTCCTCATCCAACTCCAGCAGAATAAATCAGAATAGAGAGATAGGTATCACCCAAATAATCAAACAGCTAAGGAGATTTTGCGCAGGCAAATTAGTCTGGATCTGTTACAATAGGTGCACATTGACATTGGTTTGACTTTAAAAGATAGAGAAATAGTTCCACCACTGAAGACACTTTCTCCAGTGTCAGGCCTGCACTCCCATTTAAGCATACACACGGGACACTGCTACCCATGTCACACAGAATTAGTTATGCACCACAACACAGATTATTTTAACACATAACTCTAATTATTTATAGGTGCCATATGGAGCATAATTATATATCAGATCAGAACTGGCCATGTTTTCATAACCTGTCTGGTCTTTCTCTACAGATTTGATAATTAGCCTTCTCTTCAATGTTCTCGACTCTTTGTCAACGGGAACACGGCTAGGGAAAAAGCAGGTTAAACATTACACATTATGGATGCAAATGGAAAACTGCTTATGAATTCACAAGAAATTCTGTGTTTGTGTTTGGTCTTGATCTGTTTTGATAGTTCCACCAGGAGGGATGGAAATAAGTACAATTACATTTTTCCCAAGTAAAAGTGCTGTGACTTTATACTCAAGTAAAAATCTAATAATTTGTGTAAAAATATACTCAAATAAAGGAAAATGTATGTCAGTTAAAAAGTACAGTCACACATTGACTATGCCAAATGTATGTGCGTCACAGCGGCAGGATTCACCATGAGCATATTAGCACAACAATATTTTAGCTAGACCCAGCATGCACCTGTCGGTCACACAACATCTGGATGTATAAGATTTGGGTCACTTAGCATGCTAGGTGCATTAAATCAGTGATTAATTAAGGTAGATGTAACCTTTTTTAACCTATACAAATGTATAATAATGTTGATCTTTACCATTACCCGTAAATCTATTTAAAAATCGTACTTAACTTTATTGTATTTTTGTGCGATCTTGTACTGTTCACACACTGCTAGCCCTGGCCTTTTGCACCCACTGACACTCTGCCAGTGAACGTAAACTTTTTGAACATGTATCTTTGTCAGATGAGTGCAGAGTGTCACCTATCTGGACATAGAGCTCTGCCCTCCTGTGGCTGCAGACACACCAGCAGATTCTCCTCTGCTGCAGCTGCTGATTTGGCTCCTTTCTTTTGTTCTTTTCTCACACGGTTTATCATGCATCATAGCTCACAGCAAGTCATGTCCAGAAAATCACAAGTAAATGCTGCTGTAGAATATGGACAGATAACACCAGCATTAAAGTGAATGGGGGATGGATACATTTACTGTGGTACCTCCCTTGGAATGTCACCTGTCTATGTTACTTGTGAAGGAGCATGCTTACATTAATGTATACATTGAGTCAGCAGGCAGAATACAACAATAAGAGCAGACTAACCGACCACATAGTTTAAGTGGTAAAGGTAAAACAACAAGTGTTCTGTTATCCAATCTAAATCTGCTCCCAGCTACTCCATGTTCCTTTTAACAGTACTTGCAACACTGCCCGTCGCTCTTTATATGCTGCTTTTGATTACTGCAACAACCCATTAAACACCACCACACACACACCATCAAGTGATACAGCTCAGAGCTGTTTTTGTGCAAAGTGGATGTGAACAATGGTCAGGTCACTGATTTTCCATCCATTTTTATCCATTCTATTTCAGGACTTCCCTCAAGTGAATACACTGATCAGTTTTCACCTTCACAAAAACAATCAAATTCAATCAGTTAGAAATACTGCAACTAGGTCTCAAGTACGCTCTGTCTGTAATGTGTCCACAAACATGTGCTATCGTCATCATCATCATCATCATCTTTACTGTCAACATAATTCTCGTCATCATTATCACCTCTCCATGATACGTCATTATGCGTCCACCATTATGCGTACTGTCCAGTTAGAGTGTGCAACAGTGCCTGGGTCCTCTGATGGAGATTTATGACCAGGGAAGCAATGATTATGACTCCATTACACAGAGCTCGACCGCAGGTACATGTTAGACTGGCTTTCCACATGTTCACTGCCGGAGCCCACATAAACGAATGGGCCCGCTTCCATTCTGTACCAACTGTTCATCAACTGTCATTTAGAGGCAGGATAACAGATGGTGTTTATTCTATGGCATATTGTTAGAAACTGCTTATGAGCTGTTCTATAGATATGAGGAGAGGATTGCATTCAAGAAATGTTCATAAATTGGTGAGCATTTGCACACAAAAATGTATTGTAAGGAAAGTTATGTGACCAACACAGAAGTGAAAAGGACTTCACTAATGCAGAAGTTGAGGTAATGGCCTACTAGGTAGCAGAGCAGTGGTATTACTGCTTCACCAAAACTGACACATGCAATGATTTCACACAGGAGGTAAACACTGCTTATGAAGCAAGACACATGAAATAGCATTAAATAACACATGATAGGCAACAAAAGGAACATCACATGCACTGGAGAAGTGCATTGGTTGGCTCCTGTGTGTCTGATTCAAGGTACCAGACCATTGGTAGGCAGCCCGAGACCATCTCACTTCCCTGGGCTCAAATCAGTTGACAAAAAAACAGCAACCTTCCTATCCTTAGCTTTGTATACTGTGCTGGGCTTTAATCAGACTAGTTTTTGATTCACTTATGCTTTTTGTTACCTTGTGTTGTTATAATTGCTTCCGTTGTCTTCCTCAGTCGCTTTGGATAAAAGTGTCTGCTAAATGACTAAATGTAAATGTAAATCTAGTTACAGTACGTTTAAGTCTAATAACAGATTAAGAAAATAATGATTAATCATTTCACTGAATTAGCATAATACAAAACAGCAGAATGAAGTACTATGTTTCCAACAAAGTCCATTAGTGACTATAAGATAAATTCAATGAATTTGTCTATTCTATCAATGAATAGACAAAAGTTTTCATATTTCACCTCATTAAGGTTTTGCACAGGAATTAATTTTGTACTTGCGTCATTAAGATCCATTGTCTATATCTTAGCAAATAAATTATTCTTTATGATTAATCTGATTCCACTGTCTTTAGCATCTGTACATGTCATTTGCATGTCTTTGTACAGCATGCACAAAAATAATGCCAAGAACATTTCCCTGGTTTATATAAAGTAAGCATGCCAACATGTGACTGTTTTAAATTACATTCTGCATCATTGTGACCAACAGGATAAGACTGCTTGCACTTGGTGGTTCTCTCTTCTGTTTCACTGCCTCAGACTTTATAGCCTGCGATGACATCTTATTCAAGGGTGGCTTTGTGTGATGTGATGCAGTCTGATCACTGCTTGTCAATTCCCATGAGCGATGCTTTTAGTGTCTCAGTGCTGAGCAGGACTCTCAAGGAATAATAGAGCAGCTGGAAATGTACTTTCTGCTCTGAGGTACCAGCTCTATTTAAACCATTTTGACTACTGCCCAACTATCCTGAGAGTGACTTGGTGGGTTTGCTGCCAGCTCCTACTTACCTTCAACCAGTGGCGGCTGGTGATAATTATTTTTTGGGGGGGCAGTTGTTTTTGGTGGGTTACATCTAACTTTGCATTTTTTTGTTAGATGTTTGAGGTCTCTTACCCCTTTTGTTGTCCACAAAACTTCAGTACCGACACTTTGAAATAAAAGACCGGGAAAGCAAAAAAGGCCATTGTTAACATCACATCCAGTCAACCGCCTCCGTTTCTCATAACAAGCGCGGGTGAAGCTTCGAGTGTTGCTTCATCCTCTGTCACTGGCCTGCTGCTGGATTTGTAAATCGGATTGGTCCGGTCCAAGATCCTTTATCCTTTTTTTTTTCTTCCAGCGAACACCTTATGAAAGTTTTTTTTTTGTAAATCAATTACAGAATTTGGTTTAACTGCTGCCATCTCTATGAAAGTGATCAGCTTAGCAAGGTTTTGATGGAGTCGGAGGGACAGTGTCGCCCGCGCACTCTCGCAGTAGTGGCCAAGAGCGTAAAGTTGAATGACAGGTGACGAGAACTAATCAGATTGGATAAAATAGAATGTAACCAATTCTGATTCGCCAGGGACGCAGCGACCTGTGCCCGGAGGAGAATCTTTAAGAAACCAATTAGAGACCAGCTTCAGGTCACATGCTGCCTGAAGATTTATGGACTCAGATAGACATCCATTTGTCCAGGAATCCCACGCCCATGAAACCACATGAAACATATTGAAAAACATATGAAATAGTTAACCGATTAAAGCCAGTTTTTATTAAATGCTGAGGCTCTTACTACCAGCCGGCACATTGTATGAGTAAACTATCTTATTTTTTATTTTTATTTCATTTTTATATCATTTTTGTATACATTTATATTTCAGAATTTTGATGGGGGGGCACCCCAGCGCCTTCTACTGACGAGCCGCCACTGTCTTCAACACCTCAACTATCATATGGAGAAGGCCTAGGCGCCAGTGACAGAGGTGCAACTTTTGGATTCTGGATGACATCTGGGAGATCAACATTTACATAATAATGTAAAATATTTTGTAATGAAAAATGTTTTTTGGGTAGTCCCCTCTTCAGCAATTAGCTGTTAATATTAGCCTGGCTTGGCTAGTTGGTCAGGGAGTAAGAGATCTAATCCATCTGGCAGCGCAGTCAGCAAAGGCGACCAACAACCTGGGGCTATTTGGCATGGTTCTGTCCCAACTTATACTAAGCAAAACCTCTGTTTAAATTGACAACCATGACTTTGCGTCTCGCAGCTAAACTCATCTAGGCTGTTGTGACCATTGCAAGTGGTGTCATGGTCTTCGTCCACTGTCGAAACTTAGCATATGTTAAAAGTATTTCTCCATTGATATGCAACAGTTCTGCCGCAACTTACCCATGGTGTCATTACACACTTTTGTGTTGCTCCTAATTGTCAGTTTTGGAAGGCACAGACAAATGGTGTCGTCCTGCTGAGTCAAATCAGAAAACGCTTCTATGTGTCGTTCTAAAGTTCAGTTGCTAACACCGTATTTTGTCGTTCAATTTGGATGACATGTTGCATTAGAGCCAGGCACTTAAGACATTTAAGAGACATCTGAAATTCACTGCTTCTCTTAGAACTATAGAATAATTATCACCAGATATTTATCAGTGACCATATTACAGTAACATGTCTGGACATGTATGGGTTTATTTCCAGGTGAGCTCAATCCTTTGACTCAGAACCGGTAAAGCAGATGTTTTACAATTGCGCTGTCACACAGTTTTTTAACACTGGACACTGTGAGATGAGAGCGTTCAACGCATTAGTCACGCGTGTGAACCTTGGAGCTTAAGTAGTGACAGGCATAACATGAGGTTATAGCTCCCTTTCCACTATTAATGGATGAAGGAGGCTCTAACCGTGACTGACTTATTTGTATGCACAGTGGC
Source organism: Coreoperca whiteheadi (assembly GCA_011952105.1). Lineage (NCBI taxonomy): Eukaryota > Metazoa > Chordata > Actinopteri > Centrarchiformes > Sinipercidae > Coreoperca > Coreoperca whiteheadi. Next base: position 17,833,880 of record CM022479.1, on the reverse strand, counting down.
AGGTAATCAGATCTATGTGGCAAGTTGAGTTGAGTCATGTCAGAGGCAGAAATAAATACAATTGTTACATATGGTTAAGTGTTAGGTAGAATCCACTAATGAGTTACTATGCTGGCCCAGCAGTCTCTGTGGACTGGATGATAGGTTACACGTCACATGGTTGAGCCTGCTAATCCTGATTGGCTGAGTAAATATTTGCAAATGCTTTGCACGCTTTTATCCAAAGCAACTTACAAACTCACATACCGAAGGCACAGCTTCGGGAGCAATTCTGGGTTCAGTATCTTGCTCAAGGATACTTCGACACATGGATGGGGAAATCTGGGATCGAACCACCGACCTTCCGATTGGTGGCCATAGCCGCCCCTGTAATGTAACGGCATTGAGGAAACTAATTGAGGGCTAATTGAGTTTTTAAACTAATAAATTAGATTTTTGAACAAAGAGAAAGATTACACGCCTCCTCCTGGGATCATAGATTATTTATATAGTTATATTTAGAGTTATAATGCACAAACTATTTGTATAAGCATGTGCTTAAATATTCGGTATATCCAACGTCAAAGATGATGGTTTTAAGTATGATAGTAATACTATGTATTTTCTGTTGTACAAAGTATGACTTGAAACTTCAGTTTAAACATGTGCAGCACTGATTGGTTGAACAATGTTGTTGATAATTATTAATTTATCACTGTTTTGGCAAAAATGTTGGCGTGTGAGTAATATGTCATAGGTATTATTGAGGCCAAATGTTCAGTTTGCATTCTGCATTCAATTCTTTGGTGTGATTAAATAACAGAACTGATGTTACTCCCATCATCTATCATCTTTTAGTTTAATAATTTAGTATGGTCAAATTAGAATGTATGTATCAGCCGTGAATTAAACATGAGCAGTAATTTGTGCAGGAAATGGAACCTAATTTGCCAAGGTATGTGGTGACATCCAAATGTATGACTAAATGACTCACCAATGCAGATTTGAGAAATAGCTGCAAAAACACATGAAATATGCATAGTAGAAGGGATATTATTAGATCACAGATGTTCTATTCAGTCTACACAAAGGTAACCCACAGTAACCACTAGAGAACCAGCACTCACACCGACCTTGCTCAGTCAGTATTAGTAAGCAAACTGCTGTGGAGAAGCTGCAGAAATATGAACCCTGATGGGATGCGAAGGTGCGTTTCTGAAAATTATTCATGCTTCTTTCATCTTGTATGTTTGACCTAACAATGCCCTGACCGATTTATTCAATTATAAATTCTCTATTTTTGGGAAGCAAGAGCAACTGCTGAAAGTTAATCTGAAGTAGCCTTTTGGTAGTGACGAGAGAAAGCAGCTTTAAACTGCTGTGTGAAAGGTTTTATCGAAATCTGAATACCCTTTTAAATCCTCTCCTCTGCTCTCCTCATCACAAACCAAATGTTCTGATGCTTTCACATCTCTTTGTTTTGAGCAGGGTCAACATTGAGCAATCCTAATAAAACGCAGCCCTACAGGCTTTCCTTTCCCATTAGAAGTGAAGTAAATAAATCAGGAGCTTGGAGTTTGTTCAACGATTGTGTTCTGTGTTCTTTTGTAAACTAAATGAGCAGTCTTTATCTCTGCAAGTGGATACAGCTGAATGATGTCAGATACTATTGTGTTTATTTTTGTTTCCTGGCTTTTTCCTTTGGAAAACTTAACAGCAGGGAAGAGAATATACAGCATTGTGCAAGTGAAATTGTTCTTTACAGTTTTTTTTACAATGGTAACATACATTTCTCTATAGTGAGTTAACTTTTTCAAAGGGTCTTTACCAACATGCAGCTCAGCACGACAGTTAATCAAACACCCAGCATGCGCTAATGCAAACAAAACACAGGTAGCATTACAATATGTGTGAAAGAACGTTTTTGCATGTCTGATCCATCCCTGGAAATCTTCTGGAGATATGTCCAGGCACCCAGCATTTATTGCGTCCCAGAGGGACATCTGATCATGTGGCTGGTGATCATAAACTTTCCACCTCCATGATGAAAATACTTCCACTACGAGGTTGAGGAATGGAGTAAGGTAGAAGGAAAGGTGAAATCATCCTGGGATGTGCTGTAAACCACTCTGTGATGAATGGTGAAATATAATTATAAAGTGTTCTGGATTTTGCCCCATCTGCCCCCTTTCCTCACCTGGAGCAAATCTGTCATAGTGGACATCAGGGAATGAAAATCAGCGCTCAGTGTCCCAATTAGGAATTTATCCATTTTTTTAAATTTATTTTTAGTAATGTTGGGTTTTGAACGTAGTTTTGAACGGATAAAAACATGGTGAGTTTGAGTTTGAGCCGGAAAAATTTTCATAAAATGTAGTCATTGAAGGCATATCGTGTAAAAGAAAAGAAAAGTGTTGACACATTTAGTGCACATTGACTTCTGTTGTGCTGACTGTGTGAAAAGTTTTGAAAAAGTGAACTCAGTATAGAGATATGTAAGTTAGCAATTGTAATACAGTCAGGGCATTCCAACTGAATAAAGACACTAGCATAAGCTGTAAATGACTACCAACACATGTTGAACCTGAGGCCAAATGTAGGAAAGACAACACTCTGTTAAGTTAAGTGTTGAATGGTGACCTGGCTCTGTGCCACCTATCATCAATGATGTCTGACATGCTTGAGTCGAGCACCATTAACGAGTCCGCGTTCAAACAGATCAGGACCAGACCAGATAACAAATTCACATGGTTGTGTATGATGACTGAATAAGAGCAAAAACCAAACTGAAATCCACTCGGCCAGAAAACATCCACCATGATGGTGCTTTAGTGAAAAATAAAGTTTTAAGTAGTACAGTGCATGTGTGTGTGTAAGTCCCTGTGTGCCAGTGGGTTAACACTGTAAGATAAAGGGGGTTTAGTAGAGTGTGATAGACCCTCTACCCAGCTGTCAGAAGAAGGACAGATAGCAGCAGAGGCTCCATACGGTGGTCAGCTCAGGTCACACTGGACGGAATTTCCTCGGCTTTATCATCCCACAATGGACATCTCCACCGCACAAACTTTTTATGTTATCTACTGTATCTGCACTATATCTTATGAGGGATATACTGTAGTATGAGATGACATGTTCAGTGGAATGAGACTTCCTTTGTGAATATTCGGAATAGTCCAAGTTAAAGTTACCCTCTTAATATAATGTTCTGTACACTGCCAGTAGGGTGATGGTAGTCATCATGCAGTAGATTTTAAATCAATTATCTCTCCCAATATGAGCAAAAGGTTTTGTTTGAAGATGTTAGGATTGTGAGGAGACAAACCACTATTTCAAGGCCACAGCCTTAAATAAAAGATAAATCCGGAGGCATTTCCTACTTTTGAATTTAAAATCATTAGATCTGTCAGCCAACTGATATTGAATAGATTTATTATTACAGCAGGAGAAAACAAAGTATTATGTTTGGCATCTACAGTAGTCGCTGCCCTCTTCACTCCATGAAAGCTCAGCACAGAGAAGAATGAGGTGTGTCATTAATAAACTTGCTGAGGTGGAGGTGGGGCTTATGAAAAGCTAAATAAGCTAATATTCTAAAAAGTGCTACATTTGTAAATGAGCCGTGCAGTAGCAGGAGCGCAGAACAGTGGGCAGAGCACTGTCGTCTTAAATAGAGCATTATTGTATATGTTGGATACACTGTATGTTGCATGTTGTAGTATGTGGTCGTTCAGAATTGTTTGGTTTTTAGGCTCTGACCTCATCACTCCCCACAAGGAACCACCAAATACAGCACAGCAGGGAGTAATAATAACTTATGCCCTGGAGAAACAAAGCCTCTGAGCATACAGTTGGATGCTGGGTTAGAGGTGGGGCTTTTAAAATGCTTTATGAACAGCAGCAGCAGTGGCAAGTGACAGCATAGCTTTCAAGTGAGTGGTGTGACAGAAGGCCTGTATCAAAAGGAAACTTCCCTCCTGAGAAAACAGCCATTTCAGCAAATACCCCAAAACGACACGTTTAAATTCAAGTGACAAATCCCTCTAGCATAGGAAGCCATAGGAATTACGACTCTTGTCCACTGGCAGCGAAGGAGGGTATAGTGTGATGTTGATATAGAGCCACACAGTTGACAAAGAGAAGAAGTCAGGTATGGACAGATGGGTCAACAAAATATATGTGAAACTGCTTCCCCTTTCCGACTGACAGTAATTGTTGGTTTCTCTCAACCATCACCATGATCTTGTCATAAGCTTATTCAAGTGGTTGTTTTTTAAACAAGGTCCTCTAAACTTAACCAAGTAGTAATTTTAACCCAAACCACAATTTTTTTACTGTTACATTAACCTATTTCAACCCAAACCACAATTTTTTTACTGTTACATTAACCTATTTCAACCCAAACCATGATCTTTCCATAAACCCTAACCAGGTTATTTTTGTGCCTAACCCTAACCAAACCTTAACCATAGCTGTGTGACGGTTTTATTTTTGCAACTGTGATTTGAGAACTGTTTTGGATGGCACTGACAAATGATGTTGTCCTGCCGATAGTGAAATCAGATCACAAAACATTTATATGTGTCTGGAGAGAATCTACAATCAATGTTTAATTTGGACACCTTGTTGAGCACAAGAGTGAGGAGAGCACTGATAGCTTAATTACACCACCGAGATGAAAATGCAAAGTTAAATATATATGTTGCAGTGAGAGTGTTGCAGCCAACTCGAGTTGACGGCTTAGACTATCTCGCAGGCTTTGCTTCATTTGTTCAGTTATCTGCCTGAACTGACTTGTAGACTTTGTTCCATGTAGACGGTACTCGTTATAAACTTTGAACACTCAACAGTGTGTAATCAAATAGATTTTTAAATGAGTGTGGCGTTACAGCAATAAGTGTACTAATGATCTGATTTGGTCAAAGTGCAATGGTGCCATTAAATACAATAGAGGCAAAATAGTAAGTTAAAATAGTACAATGAGCTTGCACATATTTTGCTGATGTCACTTTTTCATAACTTGACATGCTAAGAACTAAAAATGAGGATATTGTGGTTGGGGTTCAACATCACTGCAGTTTGGAAGAAAAATATCTGTAGCTTAAAGCCTTATGTCTCCGGCAGCCATGACAAATGAATAACTCTAATCATATGTCTCCCAATACTGAGACTCATGAATCATTCCGCATGAACAGATTAATAGCTCATAAATCTTATGAGGAACATTATATCTCTGCAATTAGAGCAGTCGAGCTGCAGCACAAGCCTCATGGTATATTCAAAATGTTTGGTGAATATTAAAGTGAAAAGACCAGTTAGGAATACAGATCTGAGTGCAGAGACAGAAACGGATTCTCACTCCAGAAATACATCACAATTGTCGAGAGGGGCCTTGCTAATGACAGAGAAAATACCAGGGGGAAAAATTATAGCACTTGATGTGAATGATGCGCTAGTTCTGCCACAGTTATCAAAATGTTGAGAATCTCCATTAGTCCATTTATGGATAATGGCTGCTGTTTAAGGATGTGGTCATTACACTCCATTCTTCCTGTAGAATATGCTTCACAGAGGCTCTATCAAACATTGGATGAATGACAAAGATGGATGAAAAAGCTCCTCGGGCCTCAGCATCTGGGCAGAGCTACTGTATCAAACATTAAATAACGCAGTTAATGTACACACAGAGAAACACACACAATGACTGAGCATTCAACTCTCCCTGACTATCCACATTTCAAAAACCTTTTTGCAAGCATTTCTGATTACTGCAGCATGTGTTCTCAGTGATAAAGCAGCAGATATTCCTTGCGGTGCAGGAGGGAAGTGGTGTCTTCAGCAGCATGTAATTATAATCTGGCAATCTGACAATTTGTAAATGTGTATGGAGCATGAACCATAGACAAGCAAACTACACTAAGCCAAATCCCATATAATAATCTACTCGACTATTTCAGGTGATGTCCTTGGGTCCCTCTACATTCATTCCCTTGCTGATAATTTATGAAAAAATTCAGTAAGTCCTACATCATTCTTGTGTGTTATTAAGTAAACTAACTGTGTCCTGTCAGATGAGCTTTTGTCTTGTTATTTAAAATGTCACTGTCACTTGCTCACTCTCTGCTGATGCTTCCCTCACCAGTTCCTCAGTGTCCACCTCTGGACTTTGCTTTTATTAAAGCTCCCCAAGAGGACTCTTAAACGCTCTCTGCTTTTGTTTTTGCTGTAAAATTATGTTCACAGTCAGTGATAAAAAAACATCCCTTTTGCAAAATAACAATCTGCATTTCATTTATTGTAAATTAAAATTGCTAATATTTGGTGCATGAGTTGCTTGACTTAACCCTGTTTTATATTTCATAATGACATCAAAATGCACAGATTGGTGCTATTCCACTGATGATCTCTGTATCAGTGACTTGGTTTGTGGAGTGAAGTTTTTATGAGTTTCTCATAAATACTTGTGCCTGGTATTGTAATAGTACTTAAATCTATCAGAAAATGTAATGTGTCTTCGCCAAATTCCCTATTCGAGCCATGATATTACAGCTTTAGGGATTAGCCAAACTGTATTAACTCAACTTTTTGGCATTAAGGATATGGCAGTGACAGTTCATCTGAACAATCACCAAATGTGCCCTTTACGAAATCAGGATGATTTAATGCTGATGATTTTGTGCCATCATCGAAGTGTTTTAGGTGTGGCATACCCAGCAACTCCTTCAAAATTAAGTTTAGGCATAAGAACAACCCGGTTAGGTTAAAGCTTAGGCTTGTATAGTTTTGGTTGAATAAGTACTTAGTAAAAGTTAGAGAAACATCATGGTTTGGGTCAAAATCACTACTGTGTTAAGGTTTGGGGACCTTCATTGTCATGGTTACAATAATAACAACGTGGTTATGGTCAGGGAATTTTTGGTCATGGTTAAAAGAAACCCACCTTGACCTGCATCACCTGCCTACCTCATTTTAAAGAGTCTTAATTGCTACGGCTGTAAGAGGGCTTGGTTGTCTAAACATAAACAGACTGATGTTTTTCTCGGAAGGGCAGTCTCGGCACACCTGCAGCACTGGCAGATCCTGCCTGATCAACACAAGGCAAAATATTGGAGGTGACATGAACCTACATTGTCCATCGAGGCTTTAATGAAGATAAATCCATACCATTGTTGTTTTTTTTGTTATCACTTGTGAAACCCATTTATATATTCCTCAGGCCAGCACCAGTCATCTGCTTCTCAGTTTTCAACCTGAATAATGCATATGTGACAGCAGGTAGTTTTGAGTGTGTGTGTGTGTGTGTGTGTGTGTGTGTGTGTGTGTGTGTGTGTGTGTGTCTGTGTGTGTGTGTGTGGCCATGTCTCCACACGTGTAGCAGCCCACACATGCACATTCAAGCCCGAATGGAAATAAAATAGGGTGACTTTTTTTATCAGACCTCTTTTGTTATGTGTGTCCTCGTTTCACTGTAAGTGTGTAGGTATAAGAGAGGTGAAATTGAATTTGCCCCCCTTCACGCTCCTCTTTATTGTGTTAGGCCAGAGCCTGCGCAGAACATTGTATTTGCATTTCACATGTGGAAAATATGCCCCATATGTGAAACTGCAACAGTACCTGCTGTCACATTATGAAGCTGCTTTGGTTTTTGTGGCACAGTGGTTACAGTGCAGGGTCAGAATATTGTGTTACTGTGAATACTGAATCCACTATCTTCAACTCCATCTCCAACCACACAAACCCTTAAAAACATACAGTATGTGTCCTATTTTCTGCATAATGTTAATATTCCCATGACTCTTTCTGCAACATACTGTATGAAACCACAGTTATAAAAAATGATTTGCGTCACAATGTGTCTTTTGTACAATGATTCAAAGCATTGTAAATTGAGCAAATGCAGTTCATTTTCTGTCAGCAGCTGACAAAGATACCTTCTGCTGTAAACTCTCTGTACCCATACTCCAGTTTGCCTCTGATAATCACCTAGCACTGGAGATGAAGATCGAACAAGACACTGTCATTCACTGCCAAGAGCACTGGCTGCAAAACAGAGTCCTGAATGGCCTTTAAGAGCCATACCATGCTTGTGAATATTCATAGGGTTTTGGAACATGTCCCAGCATTCAGAGCAGAACAGAGTAGAGTACTGTCACAGATATCAATCTGGCTGATGCACTCCCTCCAAAGGATCCAAGAGTAGTTTTTACAGCCATATAAACTCTGCTAATGAAATCTATTTCATTGGAGCATAAACAACTCACGGTGTGGTTGTCCATCAAAGTAGTCTCCAAGGACTCTGATTTAGACCATGGGGAAATTAAATCATGATCCACATCAACTGCAGGCATCTCCTTCCGAATATGTCATTGTTTTATTTAACACTCATTATATAATATATAGATAAGCACTGTTTTTACTGAATGGAGAATCATGTTCATAAAAGCAATTTAGCCTGCAGAAGCACATACAATATATATCCATGAACGACTAACACAAACAGAGAGAGAAAGAGAAAGAGAAAAAGAGAGGGGGAGAGATAGAGATGTGTATAAAGTAACCACAGTATCCAGTACAGTATGCAGTATTTTAGTCCAGTTCCTCCTAACCTAGGGTTGTGACCCCCTCCTAAAGATCACAAGAGGAATCTTAGGGGTCGTTGGATGATTAATGGGGAAGGAAATAAGAAAAACAAAGTTCTGTTACACAAACCCTTAGTAATTTTGGGGATTTTTCCCTTTTTTTTTTTTTTTTTAGAAGTTTAGAAGGGAAATCATTCTTTGGCAGAACTGCTAACAACTTATAGACATAGACATGTCATAGACATGACAAAGGGCCCTGACTAGACACTGCCAACTGCTTTTTTTTGTAAGGAATCACAAGCCAAAAAGGTTGGGGACCACTGGTTTAATCTTTAATAATGTATTGTATTTTAGCAGCTTATAATGCTTTTCATCTAAAATCTCCAAATAGCCAGTAACTACAGCTGTCAGATAAATGTAGTGGAGTAAAAAGTATAATATTTCCTGCTGAAATGTAGTGGAGTAGCAATATAAGTAGCATACAATGGAAGCACAAGTAAAGTACAAGTACCTAATAATTTTACTTAATTACAGTTGAGTTACTTTCCTCCACTGTCGACACTAGATTCTCAACAATCTCTATTAGTAGATGCCCTCTTGTGTTCGTCTCTATTTTCCTCATTTTATGTAAATTATAATGAGGACCTCAGAGTGTGTGCTTCACCCTTTATTCTTTATTGTCTTTATTCACCACCACATTCAGTCTGCCCATATGGCAGGGGAGCAACAATTGCACTCAAATTCACGAAAGTTCACTGTGACATGAAAAAAGATATTCAGCTTTATGAGTATTTGCATATCCTCAATGTCAGCTGAAGGAAACTCCATATTGACAAAAGGCCAACACTGGCGGCGTGCATTAATTGCTTGGACAACGCATGTGGTTGGATACCAGCTCCAAAACAGCTGTCATACTTTTTTTCCCCACAGCCGATTGCAATAATCTTTCTTACATTTAGAACATTAGTTCGTTTGCATGTTTTTGTACATGCTAATTTTGCCTCCACTGACTGTATGCACTCTGATTACAACAAACCACATTCAATTGTCCGCGGACCTGTGCTCCTTTGAGGCAGTGAGGCTTATCATGAGCTCGGAAACTTAACACAGCCTTCCACTTCAGCGAGCAACAAAATATGTTTGGTGGGGAATGGTTCAAATATACAGTAGTACTGTACTAGCATATGTGTGACGAGGGAGACATTCAGTTGACATGTGTGTGGTGCAAATTGTTTTGAGAATGAAAAAGACAGTGGAAAGCTGCAGGGCAGGCACTTTTGCCTGATGGTCATTCACATCAAACCAATACCAGTGACACTCAACCGCATCGATCACCAGGCTTGGGAAATGTTTTCAAACACAAAATGGCTATCCAATTACTGAAACAAGTACACTGAATCTCCTTCAAAACTTCTTGTAAAAGTAGTTTGGGAAATATAGTACTGTATGTGTCATTCGATGCCTTTAAAAAAGACGAATGTCTGCTGAAACCCACGTGTGTGAATATGAATGTGTGGAAACAATATAAAACATGGTTCCCAAAGCAGGCTCTAAAGTGAGTAAAGGGTCATTTAAAATTAATGAAATAGAGGAAAAATGGTCTTGGTCAATAAAAGCAAATGACAGTCCTTAGGTTGATTTACAACTTGAGAGTGCTGGTGCAGGACAACAGTAAGTTTTTTATCAAGCTACTAGCTTCCAGCTACTATACTAGAGCCCAAGTCAACCAGCAAAGTAGTAAGCAAGCTTTATCAAATATTAAAGTGTGTCAGGTCTAATTTTCCAATGTCGTCATAGCAGAAATGCAGCAATACACACCGAGGTGATAAAACAACAGCAGTCTGCTGAGTTATATGAGTTACACGTACAGTCTGAAAAGTTAGCTAGGACAAAGAAGTGGGTGTGTGTCTGCATGCACACACACATGCTCCGGTGTGAACATGTGTGTGCACGTGTCTGTTGTGTTTGTATATACTGTATATATAGTATGTGAGCGAGAATGAGAGATGTGCCGGGCGTGAGCACATGGTTGACATTTCTCGTTAACTGCCCCATCATGTGAGATGAGACGTACTGAGACATGTTATGGACTGAAATGACAAATATCTCTCTGTTGGTCTAGGCAGCTGCTCCCACAGAGAGAGGTAGTAGGTGGCAGGGAATGGCAAGGTGCATCTTGCATGTCTGTGACACAAATTTGTCTTTCCAAGTGCTATGCAGTTACACATGTGTAGGGTAAAGGCTGTAGGCATTTAGGTCCGGAAATATCCCTTTGCAGTATGATACAGGTGATTTCAGTGGTGTTGAGGATGCAAACAAATATGTTTGGTAATATATTCCATTCCCATCTACAGTCACTCAACCTGATGAATTTGCATCAATATGCACAACTTGCTGTTAATATGATTGCTGCTCTTTTTTCTAATTACCTGAGGTACTGCTGAACCAAATCAACAGCCTTTAGTCAGACACTGATGTGTGGAAAGATAAATAAATATATACAGACTGTACTTTTTTTTTCAAGCAGGGTTGATTGTAACAATGTTCTTTTATACTTGCTACGGTCCCTCACACATCTACATTCACTGACAGGCTGTATTTGTACCTCACTGGTTCTACCGCTGCGTTGAGTGAGCACACTAATTGCTGAACTGAGCTCACATCCAACATAATGCCAGACTGCACCTCCCATACAACCAAAGGGCTAAAATAGTTATTGTATAGTAGCGTCTGCCTCGGGAGAAGTAGAAATAAATCCACTGAGCTGGGAAAAAAACCCTGTTCTGAGGAGGTACAATATGTACATGATACAGTCCATCAGGATAGGTATTGGTATTGGTCTCCAAAGACCAATCATCTGCAGTACAACAAAGGTGCAATTGTTCAAACTCTGGCGTGACTGTGGACATTGTGATGTTAAGTCTCAATACTGGTGATTAAAACATGGCACAGAGGCACAGTAGCTCTATTGATGCAGTTATTACACCTGGGGTGACTCATGGTTGTATGACTTCAGCCCTGTTGCAAAGACTCTAATATCAAAGCTTTTGTTAATAGTATATTGTGTTTAGATACAAGGTAAAGCTAGCTAAAAAGCAATTATAGCCACAATTTACTGCCACCTGGATTGATTACTATTCTAATATTGTTGTGACTGGGGCCATTGCTAACGGCCCTTTTTCCTGATCATTGTCCCAAATGAATTCGTTTTCCATTCCCCCATAATGTCTCCACCTCTGCCTTTTCCACTTATCACTGAGAGCAGAGAACTGAAAGTCCTTTATCCATCAATTCTGAGATCCAACTCCTCAGCGGAGAAATAGCCTCTCTTCTGTTCTGGCATTTATCATTTATTGATGACGGTAATTGTTCTTGGCACCACTGAACACAGCAGCCCAGACACAGAGGATATTAAGTCACTTTATCACCCTGAATGAAGGCTGCAGTTTCCCTGCCATCAGACATCATGTGACAGTTCACTTTCTGATGCTTTTCATCGTCATTTAGGAAGCGAGTGTGTTGTTTGGGAAGCAAGTTTGTACAATGTCCTGTTTATCTTTGTGTTTCTGTAAATGAAGCTTCTTCTCTAATTGGATCTGAGCCTCCCTCTCCATGTCAGCAGGAACATGAGGTGGAGTTGTACATCTGCTATACCAGGATGATCAGGATATTAAATGTGTCGTTGGCTCTCCACAGGCAGATGGGAAGTGCTCGTTGAACCTGCCCTTTCTTTAATTATTCTTGATGCCAGTAAGTGGGTTGAAAATAAACTGGCATCACCTGGGCAATTGGTAGCTCAGCTGCTAGCATCTTGCACTGTAAATCTACATACATTTTGAGGCATAATGTATGATGCATAATGCATGATGGAGTTGAACATGTTTTTTTTCTGAGATTCATAAATATTATTGGGGCAGATTGCATTTTTCAAAGTAACTCTGATGTTGATAAAAACATTAAGACTCTCAACTCAACTTTTTTAATTTATATACTGTAGCACTTTACACACAACACATCCAAAAAACTTCTCAGCATGTCTCAGCTCTCAGAAAAAAACAATCAAAAGTAACAAAAGAAAGGAGAAAAGAAACATGCAATAGAGTAAACAATTACACCTACAGAGGCTTCAAAAGAAATAGAGGAGCATGTAAGATCAGGCACTATTACATTTCCAATGAGGAAAATCGCATCTTCAGTTGACTCTTGAAAACCTCAAAGAATAGTGTAGAACTTGATTTAACTACCTGAGTGATTTGTTTGACGAACATCAATGCTGAATTGAATATGATAAGATTTCTTTGCGTATGATTTCACAAAAGGGTGCAATGTGCCCAGATGAGGAAAAATCAGGGAGGTTAATTAAAAAAAAATCATATGACTTCAGTGAGTTGAAATAAGTGTACAGCCATTTGAGTTTAGGTCCTGAAGGCTGTTGTTGAGGTCAGTTGAAATGAACTCAAAACTCTGTCATTATGAAAATAATAATCATAATAATAATGAAGTGCTACTTCAGTTCTAAAAAATCTCTTATACTGGCCAATTTTGAGTTCCATAATTTCTGTCCTTTTTGCTGGTTGACTTTTATCTCAGCTTTCCACTGAATCAAGTATTTCCCACATTTGCCTTGAGGGGAATCTAAATATGCAAATAAAGACTGAGCCCCAGTTCAGAATGGCTTCTCATACCACTTACTCAGCAATCTACATAGTTTTCCTTTCTCTTCTTCATTAATTGTCCACATTTGGCAAAAGATTTGGTGCAATTATAGGATATAAGAAAACTGTTCATTATGATAACATTCCTAAATACTTCATTTTATTTTGCCATTATATTGTTATTTGGGTACCACAAGAGTTTTGAGTGAATCGGAAAGCATAAAAAGCGGTTAACCTAATCACAACAGAGAATAGTCAGGACAGAGAAAGGGTAAAGGGTGTGAGAAAGCAGATACGGCATGATAGTTATCACTCACTTCATTCTGGCAATTCCATTCAGCAACTCACCTCTGAAAATCTCTTTCTCTAATTAATATTCTCCCATGATTTTCCATTGGTTTTTATCTGTTCAAAAAGCTGAACGGGCAAGTGGGAGGTCCTTGAGGCTTAAAAACCCACATAAATATGAACTGATGTGAATATTAACTATGATGCCAAGAAAAGTGCATCCAGCGTAGAAGCACAAAAGAGATTGAGCCAGGAGATGGGAAAGAGACAATAAGGAAGTTAAAATGCCAGTGCAATCTGATAACAATCGGATAAGGAATCAATTAGCTGCACCAAATATCGGCTTTGTTTATCTCAACCATCTATAGATCTACATTCACTTTAACAGCCTCTGTGTGTGTCGGTGTTCCAGATTGTGCAGAACTGCTGCCAATCAGCTTCATGCGGTCGTAATGTAAATCCCATCAGTTTGCAGATCACTTTTAAGATGCTCCGTCCGGAAAGGGGAAAAGATCAGAAATGATAAATGTGTTGGTCTCAGTGTAAGATGACAACAAGGAAAACAATCTTGTCATGGTATAAAACTAGCACCAGCAGGAAGTTTAATCCTATCAAAGGGAGAATAATCATGAGTGAGTGAATGAGCAGTCTTTTTTTCCCCATTCATTTTAAGACTACTCCACCCACGTAGCATTGCACTTATATAACATTGTCAGACTCACAATAGACAATAAAAATATATAGTTTAGAATCAATGAAGAAGATTCACAAACATCCTCTTTTTTATTCCATGCATTCTTCCTCCTCAGGCTCAGGTGGTAAAGCGGGTCGCCCATTAATCCCAGGGTTGGCAGTTCGATTGCCGGCTCCTCCCATTCAAGTATCCTTGAGCAAGACACTGAACCCCGAGTTGCTCCCGATGAGCAGGCCAGCGCCTTACATGGCAGCTCCACCGCCATCGCTGTGTGAATGGGTGAATGAGTTGTGTTCCTCGTGGAAGTGCTAATAAATCCATTAAGCACATAAAAATGTAACTAATTAGATTAATTATATCGGGGATGCAGAATCCTTAGAAAATGTTTCTATATGCATGAGACAGTGATTTAAACATTCTGACTAGGCCTTTGTCTTGCCAGTCCCTTTTCACTCCCTAATTCTGGGAAAAAAGAGGCCATTGACACATTGAATGAAGCATTACGTTTCAATGCTGACCACTTGGAGGAAAGAGCAGATAATGCCTCTTCAAAGACCTAACCTTTGAAGAAGGCAATGAGTCCACCTCTCCTTTGCTGTCAGGGACACAACATGATGTTGCGAGCAATCCTATCACTGCTGTTACAGATAATAGCTGACCTGATTCTTGATCAGGGGAAGTGCTGCCGAGAGCAACTGAGAAGGTTCCCTAATGCAACCCTCTGGCATGAGGCTTTTGACAGATCAATTACACCATCTTGCCCATATCACCCGTGGCAGGTGGGTGGGTTGAAAAAAACAAGGCTGACATAAGCCCTGGATGAATAGCAATTCTGTTTTCTAGGTGGTCGGAAACAGCAGTGAATGTTTCCAAGCTTGTGGTGTTGTGCCTGGGCATAGGGTTACACATAATCGAGTCTTTGAGAGGAGGACAGAGGCTGAATAGGGGAGCCAGGATATCATTGGTTCTATCTTCTAGGCTATTGTATCTGCATCAGCGTGGCGTGTGCACGGGGACAGGGATAGGTATGGAAACATCTGAGACATTATCTCTGAATGATAGCTGATATCACTCTGGGAGAGAACGAGACATTAAATACTGACATGGTTTGTGAATATAGAAGTGGTGATGGAAGAATGTGTGAGTGTGTGTGTGTGTGTGTGTGTGTGTGTGTGTGTGTGTGTGTGCACTAAGGTTTTGTTTTGTCTTTTATCGAGTTCTAAGTGTGTTTTGGCTGTGTGATGTCTGTGCTTTTGTAACTTTTGTTTGGGAATGTGATTGCAAGGCGATGTGATGACACCAATCCTAAAGCTATCTGTCTCTTCCATTCCTTTCAAGGGCTTGGTGAGTTGTTGAATATTTCATCAGTGCTGGTGGTGCTGGTTTCTACTGGGTAGGTATGGTTTGGATTTCACCTCAGGTAGCCTTAGGTTGCCTGGTAAAATGAAAACATAAGTGCAAAGAAGTTTCCCCAGTCAATATTTCAAACAAGACTGAAACAAACCTATCTGTCATCAAGAGAATGTCAGGTGTAGGAGAGCAAAAGTTGCAGACAGGTCGAGGACATCCAATCAACTAGAGCTAATAGAGTTTACCTGGGAGTCAGCAGCCTCAAGTGAACTCTACACACCAATGGTGTGCATAAATCTGCTCTAATTTGTCCTTGGGACTTACACTGAGTAGTGCAAACACACACACACACACACACACACACACAAACACACAAAGGAAGTCCTATGGGTGTGGTGTGTACAGATTCTGCCTTCACAGTTGACCACTTTTCTATTCTAAGGTTTCAGTTCATGATGGGAGTAGTAAGCCTGGAGGATCACACACACATGGGCAGATGTGTACAAATAGATGCACACAAAGGCACACAAATACAAAAAGATAGAGTGAGAGAAAATCAGAATCAGAATCAGCTTTATTGGCCAGGTAAGTGTAAACATACAAGGAAGTTGACTCCGGTTTTCCGTGCGCATTATGTACATACACAGCAGTACGACAGTACGACAGTTAGTGCAATGGTGCAGAGTGCAAATGGTGCTTAGATAAATATGTATATAATATATATGTAATAGTACATGAGGTAGGTGGATGTACACAATATATTGTCTGGTATGAAGAGCATGCGTAGATTTAAAAGTATTAATATTTACATAAACCATGAGAGAAATGTACGGACACAGTGGATGTTAATGTCACCGGTGACTGGTGTTAACTGTTCATCAGAGTGACGGCCTGTGGGTAGAAACTGTTGTTGTGGTTGTTTTAGCGTACAGTACTCTGTAGCGCCTACCAGAAGGAAGAAGGTGGAACAGGTTGTGTGCAGGGTGTGACGGATCTGCTGTGATGTAACCACTGTAACCAGAGACTCATTTTTGTTTTGATACCGAAGTCTATGAGTAGGTAAACAAAATGAAACTCTATGAAAAGAATACATCAGACTTCAGAGAGGCAATTTCAGACAGAAAATGGGTGGTGGTTACAGGACAAAACAATGCTTAATGGAGGTATAAGCACCAAGCATAGATAGATAAATAGATATAAAGATAGCTTTGTGAGATGCCCCTTTATAAACATGCACACCGTGTGCAGTGTCTGTCTACAGCTCTGCCCTGGAGCCTCTGCATGTGATAATTACACTGTATCACGCCCTGGGTTAGTGTTATTAAAGAAGCACCAGAGACTGATAGAGCTTGCTGTATTTTTAGAGTTCAGGTTGCCCTTTTGTCCTAATGCCCACTGCTCTGGGGATAATGGTCGGGATCGGCAGCTGGTAGGGGAAACTGTCTGTGGCAATGTTGTTTGAGAAAAAGGTGCTAGAGACAGAGAAAGAGCAAGAAAAAAGAAGAAGATGTCACCTGTTCCACAAACAATTATTACACGTTCTTTGAACAGAAATTCCCAGCAGCTTTGTCTTACTTTAGGGGCTTTGAACCACAAACAGAAAGGTGTATTACATTCGTCCCATAGTATGCTGTGTGGATCTAAAGATACATTGACAAAAACAGCATGGAGGGCTATGGCAGCCACAGAAATATTCCCCATTAAACATCGCTTTTGAGGGAGGGTTTTGCCAAATAAAATTTAGATACCTACAAAATAAAATAACCCAGAATTTCTTGTGACATCTTAATATATCATTTTCTAATGTATCATCTAAATCTGAGATGCTGCAGGCCACAGGTTGTCAGAAGAATATTCATGATGTTTGTGGAAATGAGGCGATACTCCTGGTGACAGACTCGACATATTGGTCCATCAATGCTCCCTTCTGGTGGCAGTAATGACAGACCAGGATAGGATTCATAAATCAGAAGCCGGTGGGGAGGGCGGCTGACATTGATGCATGCAGGGACATTGAAAACACAGCAGAGGGAGAGCAAAAGACAAAGGGACATGCTGAATGACTTCATAAGCAGAAGACAGTGATGAGTAATACAGGAAGTGCAATAACTTGTAACACTGGTGTTGGGTATATAATCCAGGATTCGTGAATGCCAAAGGCTGCAATATCTCTGCATAATGCCTCGCATGAGCTGCATAGCTCCACACATACACATGCACACAACCAGAGTTTCCCATGCTTGCACATACAAACAGCTGTTCTTATGCATACACAACCGTTGCTGTGTTGTGCCTTCAAGTTCATGGCCATAATGAGCCACATTACCATAAAGCTGAGGTTGAGTGGTGTTGTTCAACACACGCCTGTCCCCCACCCCAAAGGATCAAAGTGAAGGTAGACTATATTATCTTAAAGGCCAGCCATATCCTCCCACACTTTATTAAGACATTAGCTGTAAAATACCTGCTAGGCCTATACTCATCACTATGGTTTTGTGAGGCAATTGCCCAATGGTAATTTGTTGTGTTTTTTTACTATAGGAGGAGTAAGACTGATATTTCTATATTATATCAATAAGTAAAACTTTGGAGATGCTTGTTGGCCTCACTGTCCATTCAGTATAAAATGGACACACGGTATCCACCAATGTGTTGCCTGTTGGAAACAGGAGAGGAGTTCTGCTTCAGTGTTACACTCTGTGAACACCTGACTGTGGCTCAGCAGGTGGGGCAGGTAGTCTATTCATGACAGGGTTGGCGGTTTGATTCCTCATCCTGTTCACTTGTCAAAATCTACTTGAGCAATATACTTAAACCCCAAGTTGCAGGCCAGTGCCTTGCTTGCGTGTGAAGGGGGAAATGAGAGGCAAATTGTAGAGCACTTTCCCCAGTAAGGTAGAAAAGTGCTATGCTGTATCAGTGCAGTCCATTCGCTATTTATTTTGTGGTGGTGATGGTCATGTGCCGACTAGAAATGTGTACAAAATGTACCATGACATTTTTATATTTATGAGTAACAGAACTGCATTACACTCTGCTGATAGAGTATAAAACATATTACATTTTTGTATGACTAACTTTAAATTATCAGACCAGAAGAATTAGAAAAGAGTAAAGATGTTAGTGACCAGCTTAATGCAGATTTGATTTAGTGTTTTACTTCTGAAACGTGCCAGCTTTCCATTACATTTCAGTTACAAAGTTGCTTGCCCATAGCAACAGAAAGTAGATTTTCAAACTATGCTTCCCACTCCAAGCATAGAAGACCAAATTTCCTGTTGGGGAGATTAGATTTATATCTGTTTAAAAAAATAATACACTGTGAGATACACTGTAACTGATAACAGAATTCCTGGCAATATTACACAATGCAGTTTATTCTGATAACACAAGATTTTTAAGATTGAACAGAATACATATTTGGTTACAGCTTTGACTTTAATGCAAAGTCAAATAAGTGTATTTTATTTTACATGTGTGGCCCAAATCTTCAATTTGAATCCTGACAAAAGCAATTTAATGCCTTGTGTCTTGGGTCGAAAGGTTTTTAAAACACAGGATGTTGAAAGCATCCCATGTGTGCTTCAACCAAACAAAAGCGCTCAGTTGGAGAAAATCTAATCTCTACTAAATCCAGAATCACACCGTTTATCCCCAGCAGTGAATGATTGGTTGATGGGTGAACAGGTCTCAGAGGGTAGCAGAAAAGATCAACCCTAACTGATTGGCCCTGGTTCCACTCACAAATGATTAATTGCCAGGTAAACAACATTACAATTTTAAATCTGGCCTTAGGGTTGTTAGCAACTGTTTTCTGACTGGATGACTAATTGAGTGAAGCTGCCGTACCAATTTAAATCTCTTTTTTCCATTTAGATCATGGATGAGTTTTTAACAAGGATGCATTTAGAGCAACCGGCTCTGATGGACATTTGTTGTAATGTCTCCTAGGCACAATCCCATAGCTATTCGAAAACACAATGCTAACACAATTTCAAATGAGAGGAATAAGATACATCTGCCTCTGAGTATGTAGCAGAAGTGGGAATTCAGGTTATGCTATGCAGAGGCATGTAACATCTCTCCCCCAGCTTCAAATCACTGTGTCACCCTCCCACATAAAAAAAGCAGCATAAGAGATTCATGCGTGCCAGTAACCTAGATTTTTAAATGTTTTATTTGGCCCGCTTGTCTCCTGTTGCTGAACAGGGCCTATGGAGGCTCAGCGAGGCCTCCTCTCACTGCTTTGATGTCTGGACTGAGGCTGTGTGTGTGTGGCATGCATGTGTCTGTTAATGGGAATTAGTTTGCATATCTTTATTTCTGAGTGCCCTGTAATGATGCCAGCAATAAAAAGTATTTCTGGAGTGATCATTCTAATGCATCAAAGTAGGGCACTGCTGCCTGGCATAACAGACTCTTGTAAAATGTGTAGGTACAAAATGGCACTCGATATGACTAGGTAACCAAAACAGAGCCAGTTTACATCACAACTCCCCAGCGTATTGCATTACAAGTGAGCTGACACTGGTAAGGATCAAAAGCTACGTAATTAAAGGAATAACTCATGACTATCAGAGTCTCAGTTACTGACAGGATGACCAGCCAGAAGCTTGCCAGACACTCCCTTGGCGCTGGTGTAATCTGAATCCATGTCTACCAGGAAAGGACTGAGAAGAGCAAGTGATCAGGTGTGCAACAGACTTTGTCATTCAAGTAAGACAACATGTAGCCACTGCCTGTTAACATGCACAAACACATGCACCTGCATACACTAAAACATACTGTACCTATGTAGTGGCACAATTCAAAGAAAATACAGTATATTTTATAGGTGTAAATTATGTGTAATACATTGGTAATAAACTAAGAATAGACTTAAATGAACAGAGAGGTAGACAGAGGGAAAGAAGGTTAAGAAAAAGAGTAGATAGGAATTTTAAGTCTCTTATTTATTTCTCCGTCTCTCACTCTGTCTTGTTCTGGGCCCTGTCTTGTGTGATGTCTCATTCATTGCCTGCTTTTATTCATATTCAAATGTAACACAGAGGCATCAGCACCATCCCAGCATAATGCACTGCTTGCCTGATCGTGCAGCAAAGAACAGGTCTGGGCCATAGTCTCACACCGGAACCGGGGAAATCTGATGTAATTGTGGAGTCTGAAACAGCAAGTCAGGTGTTTCTGTTGGACTGTAAAACAGCATGGAGAGGGCATGAGAGGAGGAGGGCCATATACAAGGAGCTGGTAGGTGAATGCCAGATGCAGGGTGGTATGTTTGCACATAAAGGGTGGTTACAGAGGCACACTCTCCATAGGGCCCTTAAGCTACTTGTTAACACAGGTGCGATGAAGGAAAAAGCCATTAAGAGCATCAAAGAGGCAGCGAAAGAGCCTAAAGAAGGCTTTGGATCAACAAGGTGGGTCCGTAGAAAACAAATGCCACTTAGGTCCAATCCCAATACATTGTTTTCCCCTACCACTAAGCCCTATCCCTCCATTTTGCACATTCATGTGTAGGGTATGATGTCCAGATTCTTGTTGAGATTAAGGGGAAGGGCGTAGTGCTAGGGATACATGGCACTCCAAATAGAGGTTTTCAGAGGCACAGTCCAAACCGAGTGTTACAAGAATCGATAAAGTAAACGGTTGTTAATTGACATTACTTATTTGCCATTAACGCGTTGATCCAACATTTACATTACTTACCACTAACAAAATGGAAATGGTCAATGGACTGTACTTGTATAGAGCATTTCTAGTCTTCCAACCACTCCACACTACATGTCACATTCACCCCATTCACACACATTCATTCACTGATGGTAGGTGCCAACTGTTCGTCAGGCCAAAGAAATTAACTCATTCACACACACTCACACACTGAATGCACAACCCTCCGGAGCAATTTGGTGTTCAGTATCTTGCCCAAGGAATCGACATGTGGGCTGGGGGTAGCTGGGATCGAACAGCCGACCTTCCGATTAGTGGACAAGCTGCTCAATCCACAGTCGCCCCAGCTTGCTAGCATGTTGTGTAGATAACACTTGGTTAACTGAAACTAAATTTGTTTGTGGCCTATCCTACATACCTCAAACTGATTCATCAGCATTCCCAGACATTTTTTTTTTTTACATTCTCCCGATTTGGTACTGACAAATACAGATGCCTATAGCTCATGCAAGAGATCTTGATCTTGAGATCCACAGCTGAAGACAGCATTGTGAGACAACAAACTCATTGCGTTGCGTTGTCCCATTTCAAAGGGGAGTATTTCAACTCCTACCCCTTGTATCTCTGTTTCAATGGATGAGGGGCACTAGAAAACATTGAAACTGTTGGACTGCCTGTCTGGTTCACGGTGCTGTGGTATGTTTCTGTGTGTGTGAAGAGAAAACAAGAGAACCGGTGAGAGTGTGTGAGAGTGAGATATAACTATATATATATATATATATATATATATATATA
>CM022479.1:17783607-17811845 GCA_011952105.1 Coreoperca whiteheadi | reverse complement strand
ATATATATATATATAAGAGGGAGAGTTAGAAGATGCTGAATGTGAAAATCAAGTCTGACAAGCCAGTCTGCCCCGCTAACCAACAACTGTCGATGGGGCAGACACTCTCCGGGATGTAAAAATGCTGTGTTTTGAGCTGCATTAGCATCTCAGCATGACTTGTCAACAATAAGTTTGTCATTTAAAATGTAATTGACTGCAGCCACTTTAACAACTGGCTATGCCTACCTTTATTGAAAACAAATTTGCTTTTAAATGATTTGCTGAACACCAAACAAGTAACCTTCTGCGTGGAATGTAAAATATTGGGTTTGTAGCAGGTCACAACAACCAAACCAATCAGAAAGAATCAGAATCAGCGATCAAGAAATATCGACCTTCCTGCCATCCTTTCAACATTCATTCTTTTCTTCCCAGTTTCCTTTTCTTTCTTTCTTCATTTCTAGCAATTTCTTCTTTACTTGTTTGTTATTTCCTTCCTTGTTACTGTCTTCTTCCTGGCTCCCCATTTGCTCTTCTTCCGTTCTATTTTCATTCACTTTTCATCTTTCATTTTAACTTTGGTCAGCCTTTACTTATCCTTCCTTGGCAAACTGACCTGTTAAGTTGGCAGAATCCCACTGCATGTCAGAATTCAGGCCCTGCCTCTGGCAAATCAATTAGCCGGACAGAAGGAATCGCCTTGAACACTAGAAATATCGCCCTACCACTGGTAACAACAACAGCTTAGCATTGCCCTTGTTGGGAGAAAACATCGCCCCTGCATGCCAAAGTACCCACAGAGGCCCAAGTCAGTCACCTTTTGTGACCGATGAGTCACAGGTCAAGCAGAAAACAATGCCCCCCCATGGTGCTGACCCAGCATGATTAAAAAATTAAAATCCCTAATCCCTACATGCAAAAGATACTCTTTCTTTCATTTGAGCCAATATTTTGACACAAAGAACATCTTTTAAAAAATAAATCCTCAGCACCTCGTTTCAAATTGTTACATCATATTCCTGAAAAGGCCTTTTTAAAAAGATAGCCTGAAGAACTTTTCATGTTGTTTGAAAGAGTAACAGTATAACAGAGCACAGCTGGACTCCTGACAAGTATTACGACCCTAAGTCTACAGCTTCCCTGGTTTCTTCTGCCTGTACTAATGCTCGCATGTACTACCTTAATAAAGTAGTCATTTTAACCCAAACCATAATGTTTCCCTAACCTTAACCAAGTAGTTATTTGAACCCAAATCATGATCTTTCCCTAAACATAACCAAGTAATTTTTATGTCTAAACCTCACTTTACCTTAACCATAGCGCTGTCACAGTGCCGTCATAACACAGTTACTTTTCAACAGTAATTGGTAACGCTTTTGGAAAGCAAAGACAAATTATGTTGTCCTTCCGATTGGGCAGTCAGTTCAGAAAATGCTTCAATGTGTTATTCTAGAGGGCATGAACAAATTACATATTTTGTCATTAAATTGGAGGACTTGTTGGACAGTTGATATTTATACTTTGAGATTAACAACATATCCCTGTGATTAAAAACATATCCAGGCTGCTCACTATATGAAACAGGGTAAATCAACCATGTCACCTAGAAATTACATTTATGTACAACTAATTTACAACTGACCAGCACTAAGGGATTATGGGACACTGAGAGCTCTGAGTTTGGGCAAATAAGGGCTGAATGTTTTTGGCATTTTTTTGAAAATTGTGTCACAGGAACCTTGAGGTTGGAAGTGAACAGTCATCACAAAGAATTCTGCTCACCTGGTCTAAGTGGCTGCTAACCAGAGTCAGTCAGCTAGTGTCACTCCCTCCCTTGGCATCCATTATATTTGAGTTTGTTATGTTTGGTTACATTTATATCCTTTTCCATACATTTCCACAGTATAGATTCTATGTACCCACGGATCAGATAAAGAAGACATTTATTTCATTTGGGTTTAATAACTTATTGTCCTAAGATTAAACCTTTTCTTTAATAAATGATGTGTGGTTTCTCCCTTTTTGTTTTTCTTGGAGCAAGGTTGTGACAAACTATAAACTCATACTTTCCAACTAGTCTATTTACATTTTCCCACAATTTTAAGATAAGAAAGAACTTAATTCATCCAGATTTTTTTATGCTGGCAGAGGTATGATGTAGATGTTTCTACATTTTCTTACACAAAATTCCTGTTTGGATTTTCTCTGCAGTTTGAATAGTGACCGAAGATATTTTCAAAGCATCCTGCAAAGGGAAAAGTTATTGTGAACTGGTCAACTCAGATGAAGAAGACTTCTGGAGACTCCGGATGTCTTACACAGCAATGTTTAATGAGGCTTGGCCAAAGAGACAATGGTATCAGCAATACAAGGTGAACCCAGTGCAGTGCCCAAACCAAGTCTGAAGGTCTCTTCCTGTTCCACAAGATTTATCCCTAGCTAGTGTTATAGTGTGTACTAATTTTAGCTTAAATATGTGTGCTCCTCCTATTGGAGGATAAACAGTAAATCTCACATTTGAATTAACAGGTGAACTGTAGTGCATTGCTCAGGCAAATAAGTTAGTTTCTTTCTCAGGAAGGAGACAAGAGCTACTATCAGTGACCTTGGGGTTTCTTAAGTAACAGCCCTGCCTGTCTATCCAGCTGTTCCCTCCCTAGCCTGAACCGACAGATTCAGGAGAGAGTATTATGAGGTAAGGCTAAGAACATACAGAGGTCAGCTCCATTTCTAGGATAGTACGTGACTCTTATGTGACCATAGCCATGTTTATGTCCATCATCTGAAATAACTTTCAGGTGTGGTTTTTACACATTTAATATAAGACAATTCCATGACACATATCACCCAAGAGCTACAAGGTTAAGAAGAGCTTAAAGACCTTTGACCTTGAATATTTTGCAAACCTCTTTCCTTTAGACAGTGACAGGTAATTTCAGGTAGAAAAACAGAGTCGTGGAAGCAATAAAGATGTGTGATCACTGCACAAAACATGAAAAGACAGGTACAACCCACTGAGCTTCTGATAATGGCTAGACAAAATCTGTCAAGAGAAAAAAGATGTGAACAATATCCCTGTATCATCACCACAATAGAGTACATTGTAAACAAGAGACATTAATCATTGTCAAGCACAATAAAACACTTTGAAAGACTGCTTCTGGTACATAATTATCCAATGGACCATGTTTATGTTGGAGCATTTTGTCTTAATTCTCAAGAGAATGAAGGTTAATGATACACTGCCTTGTTTACTCACTTGCATTTTAAAGATATGCCTTCAATTAATGCATCTATATTGTTACATGTTGGCAAGAAGTTGGTACGAGCCTTTGAGAGATGTCCCATAATGGCAGGAGGTTATACAATACAATATATGGGCATTCAGCTTTTTCCTGTTGCATGTCATACATGCATCTAACCGTTGTGCATGTGTGTGTTGCTAGACTAAGAGAAAGATAATTAAACATGATATAAAGGGCACAAGAAGAGCTCCATTCCAAAATGGGAAGGCCAAAATTTAAAAAATTTGACACCCTCTCTGACACAATGATCGCTGGCATAAAAGTAAAACTCATTACAGAATATTAATGAAGATAATATTAGCCATCAAAATAGAATAATTTCTGATGAGGCTATCAATCATCTGTATTCTGTAAATATTGAGTCATACATTTCAGGTAAAAGTCTACTGTTGATAAAAAAGTAAATAAAGTTGTGGAATACGTTTATAATTCAAGTTGTTCCACATAAAATCTCTCTTTGTAGACCTCTGATCAATAATCTGGTCAAAGGATAAAAAACTCAAATTAAATGCAAAGCTGTGCTATGTATGAATTTAACAGATTACTACTGAGTGCAAACCTTTGATAGAAGAAGGCCACCCATGTAAAAACATTTCTATGATACTTCAAGGTCATCTGGAGGACAAAACCCAAATTTGCTTTAGTACTTAAACTAAGAGGGTATATGAACACATAGACACGCATTCACCTTTAAATCAGTTTATCTTTGGTCGAGTGACACTGTGTATGTGTGTGCTCGCGCACATGTATGGGGACGGATATGTTACACCACTGTAATCCAACAATCCTACCTCATCTGTCTCTGTCTTACACTAGATATCAAGCCCAATTGGCATTCACTAGATAGCAGGCTAAATCTGGGTTGATCTCCCTCCACACATACACAAAACCTCATTTGTCCATGGACTGACATAATAGGAAAGAATGTGTGTATGTGTGTATGTTATATTTGAGATATTTGCTGTTTGCTTGACAATGACTTCTACTGGTATTTAAATAAAGGAATTTTAACCTTTGCTATACTCAAACATTGAGTACCTTGGATCTCTTTCTTGCCACAAATTCTATTCTAAGTAGAAGTTTAAACTTAAACATGGATTATTATCCATCTATTAACACTTTGTTGCCTGTATAATCAAATACAATTATTTAAAAGTAGCAATTTCTTGTGTTTGTAAGATAAAACAGGTGCTCAGTGATTATAGTGTATTTTAGTGCATTGTGTTGAGGGCTGTTTTAACAGGGAGAGTGTAAAAACAGTTTCTCAGGCAGGAAAATGAGTGATCTTCCCATCACACTAATGAGGACGGATAGCATTCTGTTAATCTTCGCAACCCTTTTTTCACAAACACAAAAAGTGGCTTTGTGAATCACAATCTCACAGCTCTGAATAGGAAACAGGAGAAATAAATCACATGCATCACTGAGGGATGGTAAGCAGACGTATTGTCATCATTTGAATGCAACGAGAAAGAATAGCTTTGATGTTGAGGAATCTGGGTGGCTCAAAATTAGTTTTATTTATGTTAGTGCCGCATGGATAAAGGTTTACCTGTACCTCCTGGGTTAGGTCATTTTTCCTGGAAATATGAATTATGGATGATTTTATGTCTCATAGAGGCTGACAAAAAAAGAGAAACATGTTTTAATAACTGTCCAACAACATGAAATGAAAAGAGTATTACAGCATTGGATGATGTGCCCATAAGAAATAGACTTGACAGGGCAGAGGTCTCTGATTATTATGCTTATGTTTTCTTTGGTGATTTCAGCCTTCCCAGCGATCACACAGCATTCACGAAATGTTTATCATAAATCAAGTCACTGCAATCCAACAGCAAGTTATGGAAAAGAAACTTTGCCAAAAAACATTGTTTGCTGTTACAAGTAGCCTATACATGTTGCTTTGTGCAGGCGAGCAAGGAAGGAGCTAGCTATAACACATTTTATCTGGCCTATGTCAGCGACAGTGACAAAGCAGGGCTTTGCAAAGGTTGAAGATTTTAGCTAAAGAGAGACTGAACTGAGCTGACTTTTCTATCTATTGAGAGGATCAGACCTTGGGATGTAGATATAGAAGATTTTGTTGAGGATTTTGTACAATGCCAAGATTATTGGATGCAGTTTTAAAATGTGAGTTTTTTATTCAAGGGCATTTTGGGTTTCCGATTGGCAGCTGTGCTAATCTGTTATGGAACTTGAATGAAAATGGATTGTTGCTGACTGAGATGTGGGCAAAGGCTACTGTGAAAAAGAGCAACATTATACTATTTACTTTTACAAAGTACAAAATGTTCGATGTACAGCTATTGTGTTGAGCTATTCTTCTCTTACGGACACATCATTAACCTTGCAACAATAGCAGTTCATGTAGTAAATGACAAGCGTATTTTGAGACTTTGACCACATGTTTGCATTATTTGTTTTTTCAAGGCTTGGTGAGGCTGTACTTTGGCATAGTGACACTTTGAGCTAAACGCTAAAATGCTGATAATATAGCAGGCATAATGTTTACCATGTTAGCATGCTAACATTTGCTAATTCGGTCTAAACACAAAGTAAAGCTGAGGTTGATAGGAATGACATTAGTTTACAGGTGTTGGTTAAGTATTGGACAAATTAAAATTTTGATAGCACTAGATGACACCAGGATCATCAAAGCCATTAGAATGCATGGATGGGTATCACATTTCATGGCAGTACATCCAATAGTTGTAGAGATTTCATTAAAACCCAAAAATGTGAACCTCCTGGTGGCACTAGAGGAAAAGATATGGCATCAGTAGGTCCATATATTCAGTAGGATTCACCCTCTGTGGCCGATGAATGTCTGTTCAAAATTTCGTTGCATTTCATCCAATAGTTGTTAGACATTTCAGTTTAGGTTAAATTGTTGGACCTTCTGACTGAGTGTTAGTGTGGCAAAAAAAGTTGCACGGCCAATTAAATCCAGCACGTTGTCTATAACAGTGTACCCCTTTTTTTTGCAGTGTGTGCATGTGTGTGTTGTGTCAGTGTGAGGAGAGGGGGTTGCACCATGGGGCCCTTCTTACCAATCAAGCGCCACTGCCCTCCTACACACACACCTCAAACAAAAAAGGACAGACTCGTGACCTCTGTGTTACAGTGCAGCCAGAGCCCTAACCTCCTAAATCAGCAGTGTGTGTGTCAGTCACCACGCTGGAAATAGTCTATTTCACAGGGGATGAGAGGCTAATCTCACTCGAATGACTATTCTTGGTCACGGCATCACAAATACACAGTATACGACACTCATACTACACTCATATATTGTTTTGAGTATGTGAGTGTGTGCGTGCAGAAAGTCAAAGGCTTCTGAAGAATCAAACACCTCAATTGACTCCCTTTTTTTAAATTATAGTGCTTCCCAATTCCTTTTTATTTTTCCTTTTAACTTCTGAAATAGACCTTTAGAAATCTTGTCAGACATACAGCTACCACACATAATCCTGCTCACTCTCTCTCTTATCTTTCCTCTAACTGATGAATGAACAACATTATAGATCAAAGCTGACATCCCACACTTAACAAACAGCAGGGCTGGGGCATCTATTCACATTTAACCACTTACAGAATAACAGGTGGCATCCAGGTGGTGTGCTGTTGGCCTGTTGTGTTGGCAGCAGTAATCCATTTGGGGGTCATACCAACGGCATGTGTCCTACACAGTAATGGCAAGATAGAAATCCACTGTAAACAACATCAAGCTAATGGTGCGATGTTTGTTTCCTGAACTCTGTTTTAAGTGTGTGTGTGCTCTCATGGCATATATTGCAGAGTGTGTCCATGTATTTGTGCACATGTGGTTGTGCGTATTTAACTGTCTATCTGAAAATGAATTCCAGTGACACTCCAGTCCCAGTTGTACAGCTTCGGCCGGCCATGGTGTCAGTCTCAAATAGCATTACGTGTCAACATACATACAGTATGTCCTTCTCACAGAAATGGGAATTTTTAACAGAAATAAAAATTGGTCTTTAATGTCTGCTTGCTAATGCTCTGTATTATTCAGGAGTGAAGCAATAATGTTCTTGAACCATTTCTTACTTTCCGTGGCAGCGTTCTAAGCAGCACGGCTCTAGGACATGTTCCTTAGCTTGGACAGTAGAAAAACAAAAATGCTTAATATTTAAGATTTCACATTCGTTTTTCTTAGAACCTCTGACAGCCTGATCAATATTTTTTTGCATAAACAAATCTCTTCTGTAATAAGAGATGTAATCCAAACTCAAAAAAGAGAGAGACCAGTACACGCGTTGTCTTTCTCATCGGTCATTGTCAGAATTCACACAAATCAGTGGTTTGATTCTAGGGACACACACAGCTTATTCCAACACGTTTATGCTCATTTGTATACACAAACACGCGCACACACAGCAGATGCACTAGAACACGCACTCTCAGCTCCATACCAAAGCCCCACACTCATTAGTATGCAATACAGTCCAGCTCCTCTTAAGAAAAGGGTTGGTAATTGATGACGTTATCAGTTCCGCAGCAGATGATGACGAATGCCATTACTAAAGGCACTCATTCGGTTGGAACATGGCAATTCAGTTATTATTCTCCTGTCTGTTTGGAGACGCAAGTTATTTTCTGTCAGAGACACCATGTCATAACAGATCTTCAAGGAAAACAGCTATTATTAGGAGCTCGCCATGCAATTCAAGGCTTTCACATCCAACCAATTTTCCCTGAAAAGCAACTGCAAACACCCAGATTATTCAAAGCAGCAAGACATTTTTTTTTTTTCCGTTTTTGAAGATACCCCACCCTCAATCAGCCCCCAACTTCCCCTAAAGTACAATCGATGCTTACCAACAAGGTTGCCTAGCACCAGTTGCTTAGTAACCACCAGGCCATTGCTTTCTACTACAGAACGTCTCACTAATTCTATGTTAGAGCTAAATTTAGAAACCCCTTTGATTTATCCCCCTCACTGGATTGACAGAAGTTGGCTGCACAGAAGGAGGCTTTCTCAAATGGTAACATGTTTGATTTTTCCCCTTGGTGCTGCCTTCCTCATACTAAAATCAAAAGCTGCCATCTATTTTAAACAGGAATAGTCCTGTTAATTCAGTGCACAAGATGGAAAAATTATCAATTCCTGTCATCTGAAGGTTAGTACTACTGATTACAACCAATCAGATGTTACTGCTACTGATTGACAGATAAAGAACAATAGTCGCCATTATGTCTCAAATGTTAGTCAATAAGAAATGTAGTTTGCATACAGTAAATATCATCTCGATTTAATGAACTTGATCAAAGCACACTGTAGGTCTAAATACTTTTGTTGCAGTCATGTAATGGTGGTAAGCTGCATGTCCCAATTTTTAAACATGACTTTTTAAAGAGTCTGCTGTCAACATAACAAGGGAATATTTCTATTCAGATATAGTACAGCATTTGTGGACATATATCCCTTTGAATCATCAACAATGTAAAATAAACATATCTATAACACACAAGGTTGGCTTGGAAAAAAATGGCATTTCTGCACTATTACCTAACGCGAACTCTCGCACTCACGCAAAGCATTCTTCCTAATCTTTCCACCCGATGCCGACTATTCACCAATTGTCTTCTCAGGCCTTTGCCAACACAGCAGACTGACATGTTAGAGCTGCTGACACATCCTACTCACTCCTCCAAATTCAGAGACAGAGAGGGAAAATAAAGAGAGAGGCGGAGAGACCAAAGGTAGAAAAACAAGGGGGGATGCCAAGAAATAAAACGGCAGATGAAATAGAGCAGAACTGAAAATGCAGAAGCAATGGCTTATCACGTCATTGTCTATGAGGCCTCCTCATATTAATGAACATAGAGTGAAGGCAATGTTTGTTGATGTTGCATAAGTTGTATCTCTTTGTTTGTCAGTATGTGAGTGTGTGTGCGTGTATTAGTCATGTTGTGGGGACATAAAGCTGTTTACACAGTCGCATTGTTGGAACTCGCCTTCCTTTTGAGGACATAAACGCGAGTCCCCGTAACGTAAATCATTAAATGTTAGGGTGAAGACTTGGGGTTAGGGAAAGGCAAGTATGCGTGTGTGTGTGTGTGTGTGTTTTAACATGTTGTCTGATTAAGACACAGTAGCCTTCACCTTCTTGCTGTCTAAACATCCATTAGTGTATTAATCATTTAGATGGAAGACAGGGGCAGAGATACAGCGCAACAACCTGCATTACAACCCACAGCAATCACACTCAAAACAGATTTACATACAGTACTTCATCTCTCTCTGACTGTTTCTCACATAGAGAATGTAAAAGATGGTAAATATGGCTTTCTTATGAATATACAGAGTAACCATGCACAAGAAATTACTGGTGTGTAGGAATTGTGTTTTAAAACAGACACTGCAAATATCCATTAAGTGCGGTTCTTGTAGATAAACAATAATATCGGTCTTGGGTAGAGCCTCTGAACATTCAGAAGCCCATACTGTCTCCTAAACTGTATTAAGTCCTGGCCTGAGCTAAGACACAATGTATTAAGTAATGTTGTCACAATCACATCATTTCTTTCTTTCTATCTCTGATTTCCTATACTGTATGTGTTATCGTTAATTGACTAAGATTTAAAACTCCTCCATATTTACTGTATTGAGCACTTCAAAGAACTGTTTTTAATAGTGTTATGTCCAAATACATGGTGTATTATTTTCAGTTCTTTAAGCTCAGTATGCAGCCTTGCTGTCTTATTGTTTGCAGGGATATGAATTGCTATACAAATGGTGAAAACCTGAGAGGCCCTTTCATATTGCTGTGAATGCTTGCAGTTTTATTTGGCCCTTTAGAAAGCTTTGCAGAAGCAAATCTCCCGCTATGCCGAGCTAATATGGTCAACCATGCTGAGCGGCTGAATATAAGCCTCAGAATTTAAGACAGGGAAGCGTTCGGGATCACTTATTAAAGCATACAGTCCATTAAATACATACACTTTCACCATTGTTAGATTTCTACACCACAATCAACATTTTCCTTTCAGTGAGATACGTGCAGAGACCTTTTGATAAATGTTCAATGACAATTATCTCCAGCCCCACATACTGAATGTTGCTGATGTGATTACGACACAGCTGTCATTTTCTTCAGAGACAGTGCCAGGGAAACTTCATATTGACAAACAAGCCAAAATTGAGGTAAATTGATGGTCACCAGTGTCTACAGTTAACAAATATTACACTAGCAGAAGGATATGGAGTCATGTTGGATTAAAAGAGACAGGTCATCAGAATCTCAGTCAGGTCTGTGTGATCATGTTGCTGCAGCACTGATGAAGCAGCTAAAAGGTTCGGTCTGTCTGTGCTCTTCCAGTGCCGTGACAGTTTTATCTGCTGCTTCTTTTCTCTGCAAGGGGAAATGAATGGCCTGACTAGGACAACACATGTCATGTTCTAATTCGTTAGATAAAGCATGGTGTTTGATTTACTGACAGAGGTGGTGGTTGGCTTGCCGATGTAATGGTGTGATACTCAGGCTGATGTCATTGCATACAACCCTAAAATCAGTTTTTTATGGTCGCGTTTGAGTCAAAAGAGGGGATGAGCACATCTATGTCTCGCTGATGTCTCTTGCTTTTTTTTCCTCCTGTTTTCCTTTCCTTTTTTCTAGAAGTGTTCAGTTCACTGGGGACTGAGAGCATTGTTTTTAGCTCGTTACATACAGGATGCCCCAAAAATTATAATGACTCAGCTCTGTGAGGCTGTACTTAGGTATTTAGCTTTAAACTAAATGGTAATGTCAGCATGCAAACATTCTCACAATGACAATGCTAACACGCTCATGTTTAGTTGGTATGATTTTATGATGTTCACCATCTCAGTTTCATGTGTTAGCATGCTAACATTTGCTAACTGCTGCTAAACATTGGTATTTGGTCATAAACCAAAATATTGGACTAATAAAAATTTTGACCTCACCTTTGACTGTGCTAGATGAGAAGTTAAGAGATCACCAAAGTTATTCATACCAAATTTCATGGAAATTCCAGTTCATAGATGTATCTATCTCTGATCCAAAAAGGTCAACCTCATTGTGGTGCTAAAAAGTTCTCATATAGTGCTAAATTTGTACTGAACTGGACGTTTAAAGCAGCAACAGATTCTGAAGGATCAGAATCTTCACAGCAAGTCTGAACCTTAATGATCACTAAGTTTAAGTGATGATTGATTTAATAAATTAAATCTAATTGCGTGGACCTGAAACTGAATGCCGTCACTGAACTGAACCAACATTTGAGATAGTGGGACTTTATCTGCAGTGATCTTCCTGCTCTGTTTCCATGAAGAGACCTTGAGAGGGCCAGTTAGGTTATCTGTAGGCAATACAGATAAGTGCAGATGTCTACACTTGGATGATTGCTTTTCTTTAAATCAGTCTGAAAGACTTCGCCTCCTCCATCCCTCTGCTGTGCATTTCCCATGAGCTCTACCTTTCCCTCAAAGAATGTGTACGTACAGTATGAGTTTTGCTTTCAATCGTGTCTACATGCATGGGTATGTGTTTCTTAGTACTATAGGGTTTCTCCCTGAAAACTTGCTGTATGGTTGTCTAGGGTGCAATGAAAACAGCAAGCCATGCACCTGCTCTTTCAGCTGTTTCATGAAACCAATGGAGAAAAATAGTGATTGGTAAGTCAGCCACCTCTGCTATAGTCTCTACGATGATGATATTTTGTTACTTTACTGTATAGTGAACTACAAAAATGGCTGCTGAAATAAATTAGTCATAATAAAACAACATGTTCAAAAATTCCTACTCAAATATTAAAGGCACAGTCCATGATCCAAATGTAAACAAAGGGGGAACCTAACCTATAACATTCAAAACCAAGGCTTTGAACCTCCTATCACTCTGAAACCGATGAATACTGTTAGTCTTTTGATACGCTGTCGAACCTAGAAAAGCACAAAATTTAAGTTGCTAATGTTTATGTGAGTAACATTTGTAAACACAGGAGTAAAATAGGCTCATATATTCTATTGAAAACAGCTAAGACAATGAGAAAAATTATGAGTTTTTATTTTTTATAAGTCAGTCTTATGTGATGCCCCAAAGCTGGCCCATGTGTTCACTCTGTCTCTCCCTTCCTACAGCAGCAATCACCTGGTGCCAGGGTCTTTTGGGTTGTCTTATGCTTTGTATTAACTTTTGTTTAATAAATTGCTCTTGTTTTAACAAAATTTCTTGTGTGGCCTTTGTACATGTCACATTCCCTCAGCCGGTTTGATTGTGATTGTACGTTTACAATATTGATCGTCCTTCAATATTTCAACTTCACTGACCGGGCTTTTAAAAAATATGGCTTGTATTGAAATCTAGAGCCGAGGAAAAATACCGTCTCATATTGTATTTCTTTGTCTGCTCTATTTATACCATAATTATCTGAGGATACTAGTTTTTTGGGGGGGAAAGGTCAAGCAGTATTTATGAATTCAAGCAATGTGAAGGAATAATTAAAAAAACATTTTATTTAACAAATTTTATTTATTGTAGTTTTTTATCATCTAAAACACTTGAAGCACAGACTATATATATCATTTACAACCTAAATCATGTGCTGTTGTACCATCCATGTGCCTCACAACTACAGCCTTACAGGGACGAGGAAAAAGAGCCAGAAGGTTGAAAGGTCTCAATGGCGGCACAGTGGGCTGAGAGCACCTTACAAAGGCTCAGCTCTCCACATGACACTTTACAGCATGACCTTCGATCACAGCATGATTGTGTCTTTTGTGCTGTACATTTTCAAGCACCAGCTAAAAGCTTTTCCAGGCTCCTTTGAGGAAATAGATTTGGTCACAGAGAGATGAGAGTGACACAGAATAGCAATCTATACTCTCGGACCTACAATCTTTCCTTCTTTCTCTCTCTCATAGCTTCTCTCGTGCTGGTAAAAATGGTGCAAAAAAACAGCACCATGCAGCAGATGGATGTTAAGCTGTTTCCATTCTCTCTTCTCATCTTCCACCAATGGACATATTTTTAGCTCTTAAAAATGTTGTCTTCTCATTCCCCCTCCTTCTCGCTCATACATGAATGAAAGAGATCAGCGGAGTCGTGGATATAGTGTTCACTTGCTTGCTTGCTTGCAAAATACAAGCAGTCAGCGCCACTGATTCTTTTTCAAAAACCACTTGTTCAACTTGTTGTCAACAACATTTGCTTCCCTAAACTTTACTTTTACAGTACCATTTTTAAAATCTAGTAATGAATACAAGAATGAAAGAAGGTGTCCTACATGTGCTCCTGTTTACGCATGAAGTGGGACAGATTGTTTGATTGTTTCAGATCAGAAACCACTGCAACACTGCATGTTGAGATCTAACTTGGCAGCACCTCTGCCAGCCTCCCGCAGAGTCCTATGAGTCACACATGTGGAAATGCTCTGTGTGATACATCTAATGTGTGTGTGTGTGTGTGTGTGTGTGTGCTTTTGTGTGTTTGTATGAGTAATAGAGAGGTTTGCTAAGCAGGAGGCATAGTAATTAGTAATCATCTCACCGTATGTTACATGCAGGGCTGTGTGTGCCTGCAGTGACAGCTCGCGAGTGATGCAATAGAAAAGAGCAGAGAGAAACACTCGAGGAATGCAGCTGGACTACATAAATAGCTGCCACGGAAAAATATTTTCCTGAAGAGGCACATAAAAAAAAACTCCAGCTAAAGCATTAGAACAAGTGAAGCATAAAAAAATAACATTTATTCTGAAAAACAAAAGTAAAGGACAAGAAATTGAATTTGTGATATATAAAATCCTGAAGATTCTTTCCTGCCTTAGGTGGGTGTTACTCTTTTATTGTCGCTGTTTTTGTTGCTTTTGAAACACCGTGTGAAAGAAGTTGCACCAAAATAATGCCTTTTTATCCATGTGCATGCTGGGTGAAAGCTCCTGAAAGTCTGTTTAAGCTTGCTCACTGTAACCTAAAACATAATTAACTCAGTAAAATTTATTTAGCTGTCTTGCTGAAGGAGTTTGTGAATGTTTTGACCTGATGTTATGGCTAGATGACAAGTCAGAAGGGCACCAAAATAATAAAGAATCATCCTCTGGGGACGGTTGAGGATTTGAAGCAGGCTGCTACATGGCATGTCTCCAGTAAAGTGTTAAAAATGTCCGTGAACACCGCAGAGAGCTGATCGGCTCAGTGCTTCAGGGTGGATGGAGAGACAGAGTCTGGTCCAGCTGCTTTGCGGGGGTTCTGCCTCCTAACCAGTCTGTTAACATCCCTGTCCAGGATGGAGAGAGTTGTTGTTACAGTAGGGGAGGGGGGAGCCTCTGGGATGGGCAGTTGTGAAGAGGCCCAGGCCTCTTGCAAAGTCGGGGAGGTGGAGCTGGTGGGCTGAAGTTGGTGGATGGTGGTTGTAGTTTCTCTGAATACCATCGTTTAGCTTCTCTCACGGCCTTGCTAAACCTGTACTTTGACTCCTTAAACCTCTCCCTGTCTCCACTCTTGAACACCTTTTCCTTTTCCAACCTTAGCTGTCTGAGTTTGGCTTTGAACCAGGGTTTGTCATTGTTATAACTCACCCTGGTACAGCAGTCCTCACGGAAGCTGATGTATGACGTCACAGCCTCTATGCTCTCATCCATACTTTTGACAGCAGTCCTGAAAAAATCCCATTCAGTATACTTCAAGCATGCCCGAAGGTCTTCCATAGCTTCACTTGACCACTGCTTTGATGTCTTCACAGCAGGTTTACAGAGTTCTGCAAGCATCTGCTGTGCGTCCTGCATGTTGACCTGTGGTGGGATGTACACACCCACCTGAATGAATTAAAGAACTCATTGGGGGAGTAGAAGGGTTTACAGTTTATGAATAAATATTCCAAAGAAGCCAGCAGACTGATTGTCAACATGAAAAACACAAAAACTTATTTCTAACTAAAATCATCACTTTTCCCTTATGATAACACCTGAAAGAAAAAAATGTGACAGCTCTGTGAGGAAGTCTGTACAAAATACTTCATAGTTCATAGTCAACTGCTTTTACTGTATACACTAACCTCTACAGAAGGGCACTTAAGATGTCATAATTTTAGTGAGTTACAAGTTTATTAGGTACACTACACACTTGTAATTAAAGCTGGTGCAAAGCCTTCTCATTTGACAAAATATTATAAATACTTTCATTTTTATGCATTATAATGCTTCTGTAGGACTTTTTCAATAACGCTGTGTGGGAAGCATTTACAAAGGAACTGCTTTGTGAAAGAGAAAAACCCACACAAGCAATATTGTCACTCTGGCAGGGGAGTTCAT
Organism: Coreoperca whiteheadi; assembly: GCA_011952105.1. Lineage (NCBI taxonomy): Eukaryota > Metazoa > Chordata > Actinopteri > Centrarchiformes > Sinipercidae > Coreoperca > Coreoperca whiteheadi. Next base: position 17,796,267 of record CM022479.1, on the reverse strand, counting down.
CAGTCTGAGATTGTGCTCATGTACAAATTCCGTGTTTCACTGATGTGAGCATAGCACAAACACACACACACGCACAGAGAGAGAGAGAGAGAGATGTTCATTGCTGCATACACATCCACCAGTACACCAATAGTTTGAGACACTTTATAGCAAATGGTTGCACAGTTAGATTTGCTGGGAAAGGCAACATGGATTCTTCTGCAGCTAACTACAACCCCCTTTCATTAAATCTGAGCGAAATCTACAACATCAAAAATATAGCACATTAGGAGGAAGTTGTAGTGATGGAGCACTGGTATGTGCATATCAGCAGGGTTAGAAGTGTTAGGTTATAATGTCTGCGTTGGATGTTATTTAGCTGTACAGCAGTGAATGAGCCAATCATTGTAAAGCATGTATGAAACAGAAGATGCCAATCAGCTAAAACAGGCACAACTTCTGTACACTGCCTGAGCTAATACTATGCTTCATAACTTTATGCTTCCTGCAATGAATGAAATAACCATCCACACCACATGTAGCCTACACTAAAAACACTGAGATGTTTGTTGACTTTAAAATATTTAGAAATCGGTGAAAATAACAAACTTTTACCCTTTGCCCTAAACTTAACAATACCAATCTTCAACATGCAGTGCGTAAAGGTTCACTTTCTTGCTGAGACTTATATGACAGCAGCCAGTTACCTTCGCTTAGCATAGAGGGAGACAGCAAGCTTGGCTTTGTCAAAAGATAACAAAACAGGGGGAAATGGGGAATGGCTTGTTTAATCTGTACAAAAACAGAAGTGTAAAAACGACTGTTTACGTGGGTTTTTGTGCCAGACTACTGGAGTTGCTGGTAGATCGATTTTGTTACCTAAGGTAACCTTTCCGGTCTTTATGCTAAACTATTATAATCAGCTACTGATTGTAGCCATATGTTTAACAGATGGATTTTAGAGTTGTATCAATCTTTTAATATTTAAGCTTTAAGGTACTAATACGCCTCAAAACATAAATGTGTTTGCTAGGAATAAACAGATTATTTCCTGGATATTGATACAGCTTCTGCTTTTTTATTGTGTAATATTATTTGTGTGTGTGTGTGTAGTGTTGCAACCTTCAAATATTTATGTGTACACTCTTGTGTTCTCTCACACCGTGGGCTGTTCTAATGGGTAGTAGAGCAGTGTCAGAGAGGCATAAATAAGTCAACAACATGTCCTTATATCTGACACATAAACGCGCACATCGGCAATTCCCACAGTATTGTGGACTGTGTTCAACAGCAGCAAGGAGTATTTGTGAAGGAAAAAAGCACACTGGTACACACACACACACACACACACACACACACACAGAAATTAGACTCTACTAACATCACAGCATCAAGGACTGTCTTATGAAAACACAAATAATACAGCAGCACAGGGTAAAACACACAAACACACACTGGCCTTGTATTCAAAATGAGATGCTGGCCCACAGGTGTCATCCATTGGAAATAATGCATGTGATGCGGATTAAAGGTACATTTTACTATACACTTTTTGATTTTCGATCAGCAATATCAGTTGAAAATGTATCAGTACTAGCCTTCAAAATGTTAATCAAAACATAACGTACAAGTGCCTCTATTTACATGTCTGGTTGTGTGTGTGTGCTCTTGTTTTACTATATTCATAGGGTCCAAAAACCAGGAGCACACTATACGTGTGAGGCCCGACCTCCTTTGTGGGGCCAAAATGCTGGACCTCACAAGTTTAAAGGGCTTTTTGAGGGTTAAACTTGGTCTTAGTGTAAATTTTAGAATTAGGTTAAGGTTAGGTTTAGGGTAAGGGTTAGGTTTAGGCTTTTAGTTGTGATGGTTAGGTTTAGGGTAAGAGGCTAGAGAAAGCATTATGTCAATGACGAGTCCCCACGAAAATAGTGCCGCAAACCTGGATGTGTGTGTGTGTGTGTGTGTGTGAGAGGGTACCCCTGCTGCAGATTTGTTCCTACGATGTGGCAGTGGTGATAACAGATGGTGGGTCAGCATGGGAGGCTGTGTGATCCATGAACAGTGTGAGTCCGTCACCACACTGACAGGCAAGGCTGGAGTATGATTACCGATGGAGTATGATGACCACTTCCTCTAGGCATTTGAGCCTGAGCATAAAACTTCAATGTGCACGTATTCCCCACACTGCACTTGTTTCCATGCTGACGAAACGGGACTTTTCTGAGAATGGTGTGTGAAATGGCTCAACAAAATTGCTACTACAAAGTCAGACAAAGGAATAAACAAGAGCTATCAAACAGCAGACAGTATACATTTTAGCTGCATAATGTAAACCATTTTGGAAAATAAAATTAAATGTGAGCGTATTCAAAATGTCAATAACAATCCCTCATGACACAGGAATATTGTGTGCATGCATAAGTACAGCAAGAACAGTAGGTCAAAGTTGAACCAGGAAGTCGGCCTGTAAGCTGTGATAAATGTTTACAATAGATGATTGTCTGGCTGCTCGTTTTTCTTGCCCCCACCATACCTCTTTTTAGCAATGGAGTATATTATTACTACCAACAGGAATAAATTACATCATGATCCATGTTATAATGAAGTGGAATTATCTGTTAAAAAGGGTCTATAAAGTTTAGTTTGGCAAGACACTACCTGAGTGTTGTCAGTTTTGAGACAGGACTTAGATACCCAGGCTTTGACAGAATCTTTACTGCTGTTCACCACTTTTTATGCACTCTGACAAATGTAATTGACTCTACCATCAGACGCTAACAAGGTAAGCTTGGTTGGGTTGGACTGTCTCTAATCCGTTGTGTTTGCTGCTGTCTGGTTGTGAGGTTAAAGACGAGAGAATTACTAGCTTTTCCATCAGTAAATCCATGTCAGGCTTGCACAAGCGATGGAGCCCAAATCCAACTGATACACGTTATAGCTTACCTTTCTGTTCCCTCCTTTGGGGATTAGAGAGTCTACCTCTGAGGGCAAAGTAAGATACACAGACACAGATTTTTGTCCCCATAATGTGATGAAAACATAGCATATGTGTGTGACTGTGTGATGTGTGTATTTTATATTTGATGTGCATTTCTGAAAATCTCAAACTAGGATCAATGTCAGAACGGCTGATAGAGTTGGGGGCTTTAGTATGATAACAGCCATCTGTCATCCTATACATCTCAATAAGCCCTGGACTCCGTCATACACACCAGCTGCAGGGGAGATACAGAAACACACACACACAGACGGAGGGAGAAAGAAGCAGAGAGGCACATTATAACAGGTTGAGAGACGGACACATAAATAGACACTGTGTTTTATGGGATTCAATAGTGCTGTAAATGGGGAGAAGGAGGGAGGAGGGAGGTGTGGTCAGACGATGGCTGTCGGCACAGACAAACCAGCCACACCATGGACATCTTTGTGATTGTTTATAATGGCACTGCAGATATCACAGTGGGATAAAAGTGTCACCTTAATTGCGTCAGGTCCTGTAAAGCTGTCTGTTACCCAACTTTGAGATACAGGACCATGAGAGGTCTCAAATTTAAATAGAAGGCATAATTGTTTCCCCATTGTTCTCCCAGAGTCTTCATTAAAAAGACAAGGCAACTTTATTAATAGATATGTAGTCCATTACACACTGAATGTGCTTTACATTCAAATTCACACAGCAGCAAGTAACATGTACACAAGGTTAATATAAATAAAATACAATAAAAACTCAATCATAAGAAAAAACAGAGATAATATACAAAACAAAAACCACCATAAGAGATTGACAAACCCTATATCCATCCTACAGACACAAACCACAAATGCAAAAAGTAATCAGGTTTTCAGTTTACTTTTGATTGAAGCCAGAGTGGATCTCAGGTCATCAGGCGGTTTGTTCCAGAGAACAAGACCAAGGTAAAAGCACCCTCACCAGATCTGCTTCTTATTCTAGGTACAGTTAGAAAACCACTACCTGATGACCTGAGAGGTCTGATTGGCATTTATTTTAGTGCTTTATACACTGTTAGAATTTTTGATTAGATTATGTGTTGTACTGTGAGCCAGTGAAGTTATTAAGTACTGGAGTAATATGTTTAGCTTTGTGTGCATGTGTGAGGGGTGCTGTGTTTTGAATGAGCTGGAGGCTTGCTATTCAGCAAAGAGAGCATTACAGCAGTCAAATTTGTGATGCAAGAACCAGAATCAGATTGAGATATAAATCCTCAAATTCTCTGATATATTTTTAAAGTGAAAAAGAAGAAGACACTTACTGTATGTTGCTGATTCCAAGGTTCCTCAAGTTTTTCTTTTTAATTATCAAGAAATCCCATGAAAAGACCAAAATCAAAATGAATTTAACCTACTCAAATTCCTCTGTGCCATGAACCTCCATTGTCATCCCAACGTCAATTAAAATCTCATAAAAGAGGCATGATGTTGCATTTGGGTGACATATTCCTTCATTATGAAAAAGATGCCAGAGGTATCCTTTAAAATAACCTCCAAAAATATGGTCACATGAGCTGACATTTCAAAATATCTCCCGAAAGGCCAAAATGGAGCCAAGTTACTGTGCATTGCCAGCATTAAAGGGACAGTTCCCCCCAAAATCAAAAAGTTGTTTCCTCTTACCTATAGTGCTATTTATCCATCTAGATTGTTTTGGTGTGAGTTTGTAGATTTTTTAATATATCAGCCACAGACTTGTCTGCATTTTTTGAATGTAATATAACTATATGGCATTCAGGTAGATGGATAAATAGCACTACAAGAAGTAGGAAAAATATGTATTTTTGATAGTGGGGTGAACGGTTCCTTTAAATCCAGACTGTGTAAGTTTCCAAAGAAGACAAAACACAGTCTTCCTCTTACAAGTGAAATGTAATAAGAATAATTAATAATATTATTAATTAATAATTAATAAGAAATAAAACCCACCAATGCTCATTTCATTATACTCCGGATTTGTGTCGCTACAGCTTTACTTGGTATTACTTAATTGGTTTACCTAGTATTACCAGTAGCTTAATGCTGGCAAACTTTAGATAGATGCTGTGTAATTTACATTAATGAGCATGTTCTCTGACTTTATGTCTCTTTTCCAATTTTTTCTCCTACTACACTACAGTATAGCATGTCACAGGTAAACATGATGGTGTCGTCAATGCAGCTGACTCAGGAGAATTTTCAGAAAGGAAGGAAAACTCATTGCCCTTTCTTTTTTGTAATTACAGCATGAGACCACAGTGGCTAGTGTTCAGCAAAAGTTCTGTAATCTCGCTTTAAACTTTGGTAGTGTAAACTTTGCCCTCACTTTCAGATCATAATATGAGATTTATTTAAGACGGTGGAGTATAACTGTGCACTTTCTTTTGTGCACGGGTATTTTTAGTGTAGCTGTGTGTGTGGGTGGGTGTATTTGTGCTAATCTTTGCCCTCCTAGCCAGTCAGTCAGTCAGTCAGTGGTCACACATCCTGAACCCAGGCGTATGTGCAGCAAACCATCAAAACTCTAAACCTTTCAAAACAACCCAAAGATGGATTGAGAGATTACAAATTCTCATCTCCAAGCAGCTTTCATACATTCCACAATGCCCTCAGTATTAAAGAGCAATCTGCAAAGCCCGGGGTGTATACAGCTGCAACTGCAGCCAAAACACATATGTTGTTTTTGCTAGTCAGGGTCCACAACTACTTACATCTGCTCTGAACAGACTCCACACACATATTATATATGCTACTCGAAGATGAACATGTAAGGTTGATTCACGTGTTGGTTCACGTTAACTGATTTTGGGCAGTGGTGCTCAACCTGGGGGTCAAGCAAGACAAATCTGAGAGGTTGCAGTATGATTAAAATGATATGAAATCAGAAACAAAATATATCTCTTTTGAATAATCTTTGCAAATTTGTATATTACTGGTGAATTTTACCTCGTCAGGCCCTTCTAAAAACCCTTCAAATAAAACACGTGCAAAATAAAACACATGTGCAACCAAATACTTTGTCATTTTAAGGGTACATACAGTAGTGAATAGACAATCGACAGGTTTTGGGATTTGAGATTCAAGATTTGATCAGTTTTAAATATGATCAATGTATCCATACCAAGTGCTGCTTTATGATGTGTGTTTTTATAATCTACATAACTAGTGCAATAGATGTGTGGAAGTGGTGAAATGATGGCTCTGTAAATACTGCATTTGTAGAATTAATGGTAACAGTGCATTAAAATAGCAGTCAGATAAGGACACAACTCTGACCAAAGCTTTCTACCCTCGGGCTGTTGCAAACATCAGCTTGGCACTACATGGAGCTGGGATTTAGAATCACAAGTAACTGGCTCTGTACCTCTCAGAAATCCTTTGGAAAGGCAGCTGAATGTGGAGCAAGTGGATTTAGTGGATTCAGAGATTTAGCACACGCCACTGATGGAAGGGATGGAGTCTTGGTCTTCACGGTTTTGCTCTTTACAGAGGAGATCTACGAAGGCTTCACTGACCTCCCTGCTCACTCTGCGCTTCCCACCCACTCCACGTGTCAGACAAGAAACAATGTACTGGACTCTCAAGTGTTCTAGCCCCAACGCCTACAAAACTCTGGGCCAGGCGACGCCCAGTGCCTGACTAGAGCGGAATCTTGTTTCATGTATTGTTATGTACCAGTGTGTGTAATCAAGTGCTGCTGTAAGAGAGGGAACGAAAGGCAATTTAGGAATGATTAAAAGCCACTAAATCACCCTGTCACTGTACTGTATGTGTGTGTGTGTGTGTGTGTGTGTTTGTGTGTGCGTGTGTGTGTGTGTGTGTGCACGAGTTTGCTGAATATCTGTGTATGCGTTCTGTTGTTTCTTGGTGTGCTTTCCCCAGCAAAGCTGCCTTTCATCACAACACCCCGCTTGGACGAGCAGCCATAACTCATCGAAAGTGGCCGCCAGACGGAGGACATGATTTCCTGTCTAAATTAATGGGATAGATTGGACCAACCAGAGTTGGCATCGAACAAGTAAACATTACACACACACTCGGAAGCTTGCATCAATGTCTCTATCATTCTTGCATACAGATTTTATTTCTCTAAGCATCTCCCCTCCTCTCTTCCTTGTCCCTTTCCCACACTCTAACAGAGCAAAGAAACTGCACCTACATTTTCCGTCACACAAATGTAAAGATAAAGAGACAGACGGTCCAAACTCTGCGGTGTGCCATCCATAGACTGTATAAAAGCTGCTGTCACAGTGATGCAGGCGTGTGACTTTGCAGAAGCTCATTCAGGACATTCACAATGTTACTCAGCTCCCTGGGGTGTGGTGGTGGTGAGGTGTCCCTGTACCTGCTGCTGCAAAGAGACATATTGCACCAGTCTGACTGCCATTAACTGTCCCTGTATGACTCCCCCCCGTGACTCTGAAGAAGTATTCAGATCCTTTACTTAAAAGTACAGAAGTATTATCAGTAAAATGTACTTAAAGTATCAAAAGTAAAAGTAGTGATTGAGCAGTAAAATGTTCCCCGTAGTTATTGTGTTATTATATATTTACAATATTAGATTGCCAATACTGATGCAACAAAGTGTATGAAGCATTTTACTGTTGTAGCTGCTCGAGGTGTAGCTAGTTTTAAATACTTTATATACACTTAGGTAGTTTAGTCTAGTGGTTCCCAACTGCAAAGAGTCAAAAGACAAATCTGAGGGTTTGTGAGATGTTTAAAGGGAGAGGAAAGAAGAAAAAAAATGTTCTGATACAAAAATCTGTATTCATTCTTTGGACTTCTCTCTAATCTTTGCTTTTTTGTGAAATATTAGAAAGTTTTACCTCTTTGAGCCTTTAAACATTTATTGAAATAAAACCATGTGACAAGTTTAGAGGGGAAATAACTCTTTGGTGCAACTTCTAACAACTCATAGACCAACTACACACAGATTTTTTTATAAGAGGTCACAGCTCAAACAGTTAGGAAACCACTGGTTTAATCTTTAACGCATTGTATCTTATAATCGGATTATATGTTTCTCAATGGAAATGTTATATCTGAAGAGTAACTTGTAAATACAGCTGTCAGATGAATGTAGTGAAGTAAAAAGTAGAATATCTGACTCTGTAATGTAGTGGAGTAGAAGTATAAAATAGCATTAAATGGAAACACTCAAGTAAGTGCAATACTTGAGTAAATGTACTTAGTTACTTTCCACCACCAGACACTGGCACTGTAGGGACTGTGTGCAGACTGTTGCTCAGAGGACTAAAACTAATTGGCAAAAGGTTCAGCAGCCTGCAGAGAAAAGCTACAGAGGTACAGAGCAATAAGCTGCTAGAAGCGTAGGAACTCTGATTAGAAAGTGTGTGTCTCATCATTTCATTTCATCAGAGAAAATTGTGATAGAGTTGGTGAATGTACTGTATTGTAAAATGAATAAGGCACCATATTATATGACCTTTTAAAAAGTAGGAAAAGGTTATCTACGAAAGACAGGTGGCTGTTTGCATCTTAACTTCCAGCAACTCCCTGCCGTCTGACGTGACCATCGCAAATGTTACCCTGCACTGCCCTCTGCTGGTAAAAACACCCAAGCCCAAGTCAGATGTGGACAGAAGATGATGAGAATTATATGTCAGTAAAAAGCAGTCATTTCAAGTAGCGACCGGATGGCTTCTGGCTATGCCTCTAAGTTGGTGATTGTGCTCTAAAGTGACTTTGCTTTCACCTTTAAAACTACCTGGCACTCACAGTCATCTGCCTCCTCTCCGTGCTGCAATTTAAACATCTCTTCCTCCTGTCCGACAGCTGCGGCCGGACGTTCCCAACTCTCCGGGCATGACTCACCATATACTGCTTACACATGCGTGGCGGTAAGAGAGAGAGAGGGAGACACACATAAACACCCACACACATGCATACACTCACTGGTTGTAGGAGGTGCCATTCACCAGGCCATCCGCCAAATCACCAGGCAAGCCGGGGTGAACATGGCTGACCGCAGAAGGTTGCAGTGAACTTGGGAAGCCTCCTGACAGCTCTACTTCTGTATGTGTATATTTGTAAGAGTGATGAAAAGTGTAACAGTGCTGTCTGACTCAAACGTTGCACATGGCCATCTCTCCATAAAGAAAATAAAAAAGCCTGGTTTTATTATATTGATCTACAGCCAGGGTTTGGGATGTTTGAGGGCATATACATTCGTGTGAGTGTGTGTGACTGAGAGAGAGAGAGAGATGCAGTCAGTTTGCTGTGTGTTTCGTTGCAACTCAGGTTTGCTGTCATCCGGTCAGATAGGCAGGCGTCCCTTCCAATGTCACAGTCTTTGAGGCTCGGAGCTGACAGGAGGAGCCCAGACTTCATTAGCAGGTCAATTAGCATTTCCTAGACAACGTCTGGAGGACACACCGGCCATCCAGCTGCTATTTCACACATCTTAATTTCCCTTCTCCTCAGAATCACATCAAAAACTATGTAACTGCAGTCTAATGAGTCCATCTTCGACTCGTACTGAATGTTGAACTACATTAAGGCTTGTAATTGAACACTATCTGGCAAAGTGCCCAGGAGCAACTTAAAACAACTGTAAGAAGTGTTAGCTTTTGAAATGTCAAACCATTCAGCAGTCTGTTCGATATATTTGTGCATTATTCTCCATCATCCCCCTGTTTTGTGTTCAGACCAAATTTCCTCTGTTTCTCATGGCCTCTCTTCAATACCTTGTCCGTCTCTCATGGCCTTCTCTCACTACTACTTGGAAACTCATCTTTACAAGATTGATCTGAGCCAAACAGAGAGCAACGGCGCTGTTGCCAGTTGCTCAGTGTAGCGCTGCAGGCAGACAGGCATTTTCAAAAATGTGGGCACGTAACACAAATACATACACAGCGCGCTGACATTGATACATTCACATGGGATCATGGGAGAAATACGAGAGAAGAAATGAGAAAAACAACTCTATTTATTCTCAGCTGACCCAGCCACAGCCAAAGGCGGCCGCCTCACATCACAATGGGGCTATCAGGTGGGGCTGTCTTTTTGTGACTTCTTGATGGAGTTCTTTTTTCCTTTTGTTTTGTTTATTTATTTGAATAATCAAGGGAACAGAAATGTGTGTATGATTGTGCGGTGGAAGGAAGAGAGAGTATGGGGACACATTGACAGATGTAAAAATGTCCACATAGAAAAGGCTAAACAGGAAATGTTATTGGGTAGTCCATACTTGTTGAATCTGTTCTAGAGTATGCCTGGGTCCAGTAAAAGGCTGCAACCAGCCTTTGTTTTTGCAGCAAAGAAGGATGTGAAAGCAGATTTTATGGGTCTATGCATAAACAATTTGTACAACCAACCTGTCTTTTTATGCTGTTGCTGGTACATATGCTTTATGCCACTGCCTTGACCAGAAAGATGCCAATTGTGGTCAAAGACTGCTCACTGGTTCACAGGTTGCTGATGGTGTTGATGATTTTGTAGAGAAACGTTCACCTTTAGTCTTTCTCATTGTGCCAAAGGACACTTTTCTCTCCATTTCCTGCTACACTGTTACTGATGTTTTTAATTTGGTTGATGTCATCAAACGTGATTCTTTCACTGAACACAGATGATCAGATATCATTCATATTCACATATCGATGTGAATGATATGTTTGTAACATTTCCAGTCTGTATATGTTCCAGTTAGGCCCTTTAGTCGATTTTCAGACAGTCAGTGGGAAGTAACACTTCCAATGTAATTTTCCCCAAAACATTTGACCATGTAGCCATCGGTGTAGGCATAAATGGACTGACATTTACAATTACAATTACTGGCAAATACAGCATGATGTAGATGACTAAAAGTCAGCAGTTATTATCCTCTAACTTTAGCTCTATCTATCAGGACAGGGAACAGACCAAAGGTGAGTACAGTGGACTGTGTAACACCTGTTTGTCACACTGTCAAAAAGCGGTACCTATGGCACATTTTGACAGTGTGACAAACAGGTTTTACACAGTAATATTTGACCTAGAGAAAACAATGCGTACAGGATTGTACGGGTTGGGTAGGAGATGGAAGGCCAGGAAAAAGCAAAACTACTACAAAAAATAATAATAATAATAATAAAATGTGTTGCCAGTGAAATATATTTTCCCTTAAACAAACATCAAAAGAGGGCTAGAAAATAAGTGACTGACTGACAAACATCAATTGTAATTGTATAGTAGTATGTGAGCTAAGTCAACTCTTGAAATCAGTTGTAAAGGTGTATGCTCTAATAAAGTGGTTCTCAAACAGTTTTTAATAATGTAACCCTTTTGAAAAATCTTTTCAGCCAAGAAGCCCTTGACCATAGCAAAACATTTCTGGTTTCAAAAAAAGCCTACGTAAAGAGGTATTATACTGCCCTGCACCATCAGTGTCTGATTTCTTAAACAACAACCTTACTGAACCTAAGTGAAAAACACCTAAGCTACATTTCAGATGTTTTGAATCCATCAATAAGTTCATGGAGTTTGTTATTTGTTATCATGCAATGACACTAAGAGGACATTGTAGTTGCTTGAACTGTGTCTTTTTGATAAGTTGCACATACGTGGGCTCGTGCTTCACTGAGGATCTTTGTCATTCTAGGTAGCAGGGAGGCAACTGCTGGGGATCAGACTCTTTTCAAGGCACGGTCTGTTTCTTTGCTTTGTTTTGATCAGAGTCATTTCAGAAAAGGAATGTCAGTTAATGTCACAGAAGTCAGGATTAAAACCACCAGTCAAGTTGGCCAAATGTCCCTCTGGCTGACGTCACCGGAGCGCCCTCCACATCCTCACCGGAGAGGAAAGCATTCACCTGAGGAAAGCAGGTGATATCTTTAGGAAACCACCCAGCATGTCATGACAGGTTCAGAATGCGGGCGTCCTTGCCCTGCAGACAGTTCGCTCAGTTTGCGGGAATTGATCTGCAAGATAGCACAACTTTGCAAGCCAGTCTGTCCTCAAACAAGGCGGCATGGGGAGAGCCGTGCTCTGACAGAAAGGTGCGGACTTTAGATCCTACTTAATGGGAAGCCTCTGTAATTCGTGATTGCTTCAAGGCATTTAATTTTTAGTAAGTTTGTTTTGTTTTTTTGTCAGAAAAGCACAGGTGTAAATAATGACTGCATTCCATCCAGCGGCTTCAGGTTCAGGGTCCAGGTATTGTTCGTGCTGGCTCACTTTGTCACATTGTCATGGCTTACTGTGACACTTGAACAGAACGGAGCCATGGTTAATGTTATTAGTTACTCCTGTGCTTTATTACTATGTCAAGTCAAAATGTCGGTTGTGAAAAAGGCCTGTAACAGTAGGCTAGTGTACAGTGTATTTCATGTCATAAAGACAGGAATATCTGGTAAAGATACTTGTGTCACTTTCTTTCACCATCACCCTTATCATCAGTTATTCTCACTGCTCTTATTACAGTACAATGCTTGGCAAGAAACTAATCACTTGGCATCTACTACTATATCAATGCCATTCTAAGCCATTTGACCTGAACCAAATTTCAGACCATGCCTGTGAAAAGAGAGAATGAAAGAATTATTCAGGCAAAGTTGGAGGTGGCCGAGGAAAACGGGGTTTCTTCATCATTTTACACGAATGTCGTTTGTCCCTTGTTCGCATTCCAATAACCTGGCTACCAACGACCTACACAACACTGATTCTGCAGTTAATCCCACAGTAGCTCGC
>CM022479.1:17744972-17783582 GCA_011952105.1 Coreoperca whiteheadi | reverse complement strand
TATGTTATCTTTTGCCTTTTGTTAACACCTTAGAATGATTAGGCTAATTATGTATTAGCCACTCAAATAAAGAGGAATGCTATTAAAATGTCAACTACTGATGAAAAGGAAGCAAGCATATCACCATAAGGATCAGGACTATTTCATGGAAAGTTTTAGGGGATTTAATGCAGGTTACTAAATAGGCTCATTTAGTAGGGGAATGGTCACTACATTCACTGATCAGTAGCCCAACACAGACGTACGGGGATCTGGATTGGACTAGTTTAGAGTGACTGTCTAGATTTAGTGTTGCGTAATTTACGTGTTTTCCAACTATGTGGGACCGCCTCTACATTTCGTGAGACTGGGTTGGCCTCTACGGAGCTGGGACACGCAGTCGACGGTGGTGTGTGTGCAGGAGGAAAGATGGGCTTATTCCCGGACTTCTCCATCGAGACCTGGACTCTAATAGTATTTGGCATTACTCTCGTCGCAGTGTGAGTATGCGGTCTTGTGTATCTCTGTCTTTCAAAACGGTCAGAGATAAAGTTTCCAACAAATGCCTCAAAGAAGGGGAAATAACCAATGTTGCTGTTTACTTTCGTGGCAGTCCCCTCTAGGTGGAGGCTGTGTGAGTTGCTGGTCTGTTGTGGAGCAAAGGTGGAGCACAAACCGCTCGGTCAGCGGAGAAGTTAAATCTTCCAAAACAAAGTCTCCTACTCTAGAAACTGCGGGAGCCAGCAGCTGCGGTAGCCTATTGTGCTAAAGTAGACCTACAGATTAAGACATTATTTCGTTTTAAAGGAGTAAAAGCCACCCCAAAATAGAATACACATGCACTGATAGCTACTGTAGAAATCAGCTGTAGGGCTGCTTTATAAAGTGTGGCAGGTTGCTGTTTTTTTTCCACAGTTGATACAGGCTGCATATGATGTAATAACAATCATGGAGCTACTTCAGTTACACAGTGAATGGCAAAACAAATTTAGGTTATGGCAGCACACATGGTGATTGAACTGGGGGTAGATTTATTTTATTTTGACATAAACCCCCCCCCCCCTGCTAGATCTGATATTTGTGTTTATTTCTTATTAGCTCGTGTTTCTTGTTTGATATAAATAAACGTGTACTACTTTTACTGTAGAACTGTTAAGAGGTTTTGATTGTAATGTCTGAAAGTATAAAAAATTAATTAAAAAATCTGATTCAGGAGCAGCTTGCCTTGAATGTACTGAATGTAGTATATAGGTCCGGCCATGACTACACCTACAAGGATTTGCAGCTGAATGTAATGTCAAAAAAAAAAAGTCTACATGTATATAAATGCTGTTTAGGGTTGATTTCTCTCTAAATAAGGAAAGTGCAGTACTTAGATTTAGGTATTACACTATTATACTATAAATATTTTAAAGGCTTTGCACACCAACACAGGGGTTTTAATTTTTTTTGGCTCATGAGGCTTCTCTCTTTGATTGAGGCAGAGATTTACTAAGGTGACCAAATTCCATGTACTATACCACTAACAATGGCTAAAGTACACACTGTCCCGTGTGAAAATGAAAAGCACAAGCCAAAACAATTTAACTCAGATAACCATAATACTCCCACATCGAAAAATACTTAACTATTGCAATAAAATAGAAACAAATAAATAATGCAATAAACTAGACAGAACAATGAGGGAAGGACAGGGCCATCTACCATTTTAGTTTATAGTTGGCTCACCTTTAAACTGGATAATGTCACAGTGGGCTTATTATTACAGTATGACAGATATGGTTGTGTGACATGTACGATAACAAGTACAATCATAGTCTTTGTAAAACAAAAAAAGAAAACTTGAAATAATTGCAATACGTCCACAGTCTTTATCACAAAGTATTTATTTTAACCTGTTTATTTTACTGACACTTGATAAAAACAATGGGCAATATAAAAGAAGATCTATACAAAGAGAAAGCATGAAAGAAATAAGATAGAATTACTTTTGTAATAACAGATGGATTTGGTCTTGGTTTTCTAATCCTGTTTTCAATTCTCAGATATGGATATGTTCCATATGGCTTTTTCAAGAAAATAGGCATCCGTGGACCCACACCTTTGCCCTTCATTGGGACATTTTTGGAGTACAGAAAGGTGAGACGCAGGTGCCATATTGATACAATGATGTAAGCGGACACTCTGCTGATAATGGTTTGGACTGTTTTGACACCTTTGTCACTCCTCTCATTTTATTCATTAGGGCGTCCACAATGTCGACACAGACTGCTTTCAGAAATATGGAAAGGTGTGGGGGTAAGTGTGGGTGCATATATTTTTTTGATGTTAACGAAGAAAGAATATATTAACCAATACATTTCTCATGCCATGCTCCAGGCTGTAACTGAGTCGCTTTTGCTTTACAAGGTTGTACGATGGCAGGCAGCCTATATTGGGTATAATGGACACAGCTATGATCAAAACGATCTTGGTTAAGGAGTGTTATTCTATCTTCACCAACAGACGGGTAAGGAGAAAACACTGTAGGGACAATTTCCCAAGTTAATACCTCAATACTAATTGAAGAACACAATGTAAAGAACGCATCGTGTGTGTTTGTGTGATTTAGAATCTGGGCCTCAATGGACCCTTACACGATGCTGTATCAGTAGTAGAAGATGAGGAATGGAGGAGGATTCGCAGTGTGCTCTCTCCATCATTCACCAGCGGAAGACTGAAAGAGGTTAAAAAGCACAATGCAGCTATAACATTTTTTTTTTGTGCATTATTCACATGTGCACTGGAACGGGTCAGTCCATGATACCTTTATGTAAATATTTAATGATTTAATGAGTTTCATTGTTTACTTTTGGGCAGATGTACAAGATAATGTTGCAGCACTCAAGTAACCTGATGAAGAGTCTTCACAAGAAGGTGGAGGCCGATGAAGTCATAGAGGTTAAAGAGTGAGTAATGTTCTTGTTTGGACACAGACTCTTCTTATTCAGTTCTGGTAACTGATTTTGTTATTTGTTCTATTGAATGAATAGGAAACAACATTTCTTAACACAAACATTTGAATGCTTTAACCTTTTTTCTTTGTTCCTACTCTTATTCCAGTCCAATCGATTAGCAATTGGAATTACATGTTTGCCTTTTTTGCAGAGTATTTGGACCTTACAGTATGGATGTTGTGACCAGCACGGCCTTCAGCGTGGACATTGATTCCATCAACCATCCCAGTGACCCTTTTGTGGCAAACATTAAGCGACTGGTCAAGTTCAACTTCCTGAATCCCTTGCTTGTAATTCTGGGTATGTCCAACATTATGCTGTAACCAGAATTTCTATCTTGTCCTCATGAGCGCTGAATCAACTGTATCTTTTCAATTTGTATTTATTGCAGTTTTGTTTCCATTCTTGAGGCCAATTTTTGAGAAGATGGATGTGTCATTCTTCCCTGCTCAAGTGTTGCATTTCTTCTACAACTTTCTAAAGACAATCAAATCATCCCGGAATAAGAATGAACACAAAGTAATGTGCATAAAGTTTATAGCTACTATGGATTTGATGTTGGTTGTTGGCTATTTTTTTTATATTTAGTGTTGATAACCTTTCCCTTAAACAAATTGGAAAATCAAAATAGGATTGCTACTTGTCTCGCAGAACCGAGTGGACTTCATGCAGTTGATGGTGGACTCTCAGACTTCAGAGAACAACAAAGAAGATACGAGCTCCCGAAAAGGTCAAGAAAGAAACCAGATGGAGGAATTCAAGCTCATGTCTTACTCTGTAGTCATGGCTGAAGGGTCACTTTCAAGATATCAAGGGCTGCTTTCTTCCTTAAGAAAAAGCCATTAATTTTCATTGTGCCTACATTGTGAGTTGAATGTTTTCATGATGTGTGTATTACGCTTTGCTTACTGTCAATCACAAGTAAAAATTGGAGTTTGCAAGGAAGTAGGAGGTAAACCTTTAAGTCTTACAAATATTGTCTTATGTATGCTATCCTCGGGGCATTTTTGTTGATCAACAGGATTTAACTGTTGACTGTTGAAATCAAACAAAGAATCAGTTAAAAAGTCAGATAAGTGTTGGACCAATCAGAAAAACGATGGAGAGTTTATGATGTGACTTACTGTCTCTTAAAGCTCCTGAACCTTGTGAACAGCTATTTAAAGTTGCTTTTTAAAACCCTCATATTTATCCAGAAACAGATTTTTTTAACTTTTAACATTGTTTCCAGTATAGTACCATCTCTTTTCAGTTTCAAAATCCAAGTCAAAGACCAGTGACAACCCACCACCACTGAGTGCCATAATCGTCCAGTCAGATATTAGCAAGGTTCATGTTGACTGAATGAAGGAAAGAAGGGTCAATCACAAGCTGATGCATGTTGAGCCTTTCCAGACCACAAAGATACGTGCCGTTACTTTGACTACTATAATGATAGTGATAGTAGTTTAATCATGGTGTGTTTGTGTTGCAGGGCTGACTGATCATGAGATCCTTTCTCAGGCCATGCTCTTTATCTTTGCTGGCTATGAAACCAGTAGCAGCTCACTCGGATTTTTAGCCTACAACCTGGCAAACCACCCTCAGATCCAAAAGACACTGCAAGAGGAGATTGATGAAACCTTCCAAGAAAAGGTTACTTGAGTATTTTTATATTTTTTCCTGTAACTAATTTTGTTTGTATCAACAACTGGTTCTGTGCTACCAACTTATAACTACTTTATACTGTACCTCCCTCCAGGGACAACCAACCTATGAACCCCTGATGCAGATGGAATACCTGGACATGATAGTGAATGAGTCATTGAGGCTTTACCCTATTGCTAGTCGGTTAGAGAGAGTGTCAAAGGCTTCTGTGGAAGTGAACGGTGTGACCATCCCTAAAGGAACCGTCGTCATGATACCAGTTTACACTCTCCACCGTGACCCTGCTTTGTGGGCTGAGCCTGAGGCCTTTAAACCTGAAAGGTACTGTATTAAAGGCAGGTTGTCTGGGGAGAGGGAAGTCTGGGCGTCTCTACTTAGACTGCTGCCTCCGCAACCCTGCCCCGGATAAGCGGAAGAAGATGGATGGATGGATGGATACGCATTTGGCTAATCAATTTACAATATGTGTTCATCTTTTTTTCAGGTTCAGCAAAGAGAACAAAGACAACATAGATCCATATGCCTTCCTACCCTTTGGAGCAGGGCCAAGGAACTGTATTGGCATGCGATTCGCTGTCTTGATGATGAAGTTGGCCATAGTGGAGATTCTTCAGAACTTCAGCTTTGTCACGTGCAAGGAGACAGAAGTGAGAAGACATTTACAGTGCGGTCTTAAAACAGGTTTTTATGTATGATGGGGTGTCAGTGGATTGGAGCTTTGGTAGGGCTTCATATGTGACACATTTCTTGTTTTTCCTAGATTCCAATGGAGCTGGGAAATGAAGGATTTATCTCACCCAAGAATCCCATCAAACTGAAGCTGGAGCCCAGAACAAGTGTTCCCAGTTCTCCCTCAAGCTAACTCTGATTATCTGTAACCTGGCAATTCTCACTTTAACCTGCTTCATTATCAAATCAAGTCACCAGCTATTCTGTACAGAGTAGCTCTTATAGAAATATAGATATTATTTTAAAATAAAATAAACAAACTAACCACTCACCTACTGTATAGGTAGCATTTACTTGTCCAAATGGAGCATACTGTAGATCAATAGTCAAACCGCCCTACAGCATAACATTTCAATTTAAATCTAATTAAAGGATAGAATTTAAAATGACAGAACATCTTGCAAAACTAGCGTTATTTTAATAAGGAATTCAATAACAACATTTACTATGCATCACACAATTGCAATGAGAAAAACTGTAAAGCCCAGCCAACAACTTGGCTCCAAAAGCTTGATTCTACTACATAAACCACTGCTGATGTTTTATGTCATTCTGATTTACTGACACAGTTTTGTTTGTTGTTTTCTCCATGTATTTTAATTAGTTGTGATCTTTTCGATATCTTGAACGTTAAAGAATGCCAGTATGTAAAAGCACGTTCTAAAGCAACAAGGCATTCTTTGCACGTGTTACAGAATTAATTTGCAATATGTTATCACTATGTGCCAATGTGTCAACTGTGCCTTGGTTATCTTCTCAGGTTAAAGTCCTTTTATTACACTACATTATGTTCATGAAGACTATTATATTATATTGCAAAGACTCATTGTAGAGAGATTAAACATGCTCAATTATAGTTATCCAGCTTGGCTTGAGTCCATGTTAGTATTTTCTGGTTGGCTGTGCTCCTCATTTCACAAGTTAGAGAGGGTGGCGCTTAGAGCTTGTCACAAAGTGCATCTGAGTGGGTTGGGCTCAGGAAACAATATAAACAGGCATTATCTCAGTGTCTTCCCCTTGCTCCTCATACGCCACATTCCACTGATGGTGTTACAGACATTACTGGTATGCTCACAATTACGTCCCACTTGTGACTGTGTTTTTCATTTATCAAATAAAAATGCTCACATTTAATTTGGTCAACTTGTTTGAGTCAATAAGTGGTTACTCTAACACTGAGAGTTTTGTGGTTGTATAAAATAGGAACTCAAGAGAGAATATGAGACTGAACTTGGACTGAAATATGTCCTCATCAGACCCTCGCGTGTCCTGGATTTACAGTACATTTGATACTTTCGAGAAGGGGAGTTATCAGCAGACTGGTTTGTACAGAGGTGAGAAATGCATTCAGGCTTAAGTATGAGAACACTACTATGGAAATGTTAGCCTTTCCTTAACAATGCCTGAACAATTTGGAACAGATCCTTTAACCAAAACATCTAGTCTATCAGGTTTCTGTTCCTACTCTTTGCTAAGACCAGGTCTATAAACAGGTAGTTGAGAAACAAAAGAACAAAAGAAGGAGAAGTAAAGGACTGGACTATTCAGTGCCTACCCTCTATTCCATTTCACTGAATAACTGGCCTAGTGTTAAATGAAAGGACATTGTTTCAAGGCCTGAATCCCACCACGACACTCCCATATTGTTTTAAAAAAACGGCAGTTCCTACTTTACTATTTTAAATCATCATATGTGGCAGGTGTGTAAACATTAATGACACACAAATGGACATAAATCAATTCCACTATCCTCTACCTGAATTTAAGAATGCATAAAATCCTTCTTCAGTAAAGTGCCAATATTGTCTACTAAATTAGACTGATTTGAACCTAGAGCTGCAAAACCAGATAAGTTAATAGTTAGAAGACACAAAAATGTGGAAACATGCTGAAATCTTGCTACGTGACGTTTGACATGCCTTCTTATAGGCTTTGCTCACACCTGCAGAAGACACCATATGGTAATTTCCTCAGCAGAGACATCAGGTCACAGAGAGTCTTGCAATACTGTCATTTGCCCATTGAGGGGAGTTGAAACACAGCCTGTGACACTGCAAGTCCTCTTCCCTACGAGGCGTCAATTTGAAGGGAAGTTTGAGAAATAACCTGCTCTGCGAGTTTTCAAAGTAGGTTTACGGGTTGTCTGTGCAGGAGCACACATACATTGAATCCAAGTTATATTTTATTGTGTCTTATAGATTACAAAATTGCAAAATTCACAGTTGGGAGTGCACTCGTACACTTAAAACTACCTATCATAACTAGTATGTGCCACCATTTGGCTAAATCTGCAAACACTTATATATTCATAAATTCACGCTGGGCCACAGGAGTGGGCAGAAATCAACGCTGGACGTCCGAAACAAAGAGGTTTATCCCACAGAGCCGGGAACGCCTGTGTCCCCGCCCCCTAGCGAAAAGCGCGCCAGCCATTGGTCAGAGGGTTGCACTACGCCCCTTCGATTGGCTGGCGGCCTCGTCATTGAACGTCTGTTGTTCACACTCGCCTCAGAGCGAGAGCGCCTGTGGCAGTGGGCTGCTTTGATTCATGCTGTCGCGGAGCCTCATTTTGGGATTTGGAGAACAATTAATGCGGCTAGAGCGGAGCGCATGAAGGTATGTTCGCACGGAAGGTTGGGGAAATATTTGCTACTAGCTTCCAGAAATTCTAAAAAACAATTTAGTCTGGCTTTTTTAGTAAGAAAGAAAAATGCATGGCCCATAGACAGGTCTGTGACCCAATCTGGTATTTGCTCGTAGGTAACTTAGTGTGTATGAGGCTTTGCCATTTCTGGTTAAGTGAAACTTTACAGGTGCAAAATAGATAGGAATTTATGCTAAATAATAATGCCAAACTAGTATTTAGATAGAAAGCAGATTAAGAGTAACAATCGCTGAGATCCATGGGGCTTTTGGGTTCATTTTCAGTCTAATGGGTGTGAGTACTTCAGTAATATTGATGCAGTATCGATTTTTCCATGATCACACCAGGCAATCTATATAGATAATGGCTAATTTGGTGATTTTGTGATGCCTGTAACACTTCTAGCAATTGAAGTGAATGTTGCCAACACGGAAAATAATGCCAGTCCCTTGTGTCAGACAAAGGCCCAGGACGGCAGGTGGATCCTCTGCTGTTCCACGGCAACCACTGCGATCATTTATTGCTTTGAGCACACTGAGCGGCCTGTCCTGCGCCCTGAGCACATTGGCACAGAGCCTCCCCGGTGTGTCAGCCGGGACGGGTGGAGTGTCACCCAGACATTGTTTGCTACCTGAGAGAAATGGCTGTGAAAAACACCAACAACAGTGGCCTGTGTCTGAATACACGCGCGCACACACGAAGCAGGGTGAGGCATTTTTGACACTCACCGCGCGGACTGAGCTGCTGTCAAATTAGTTGTTATATGCGTCTGCATCGACTTGATCGCCATTTGCTGAATTTGCATGAATGTATCATCTCATGACAAGATCGTTAAGATTTTTTAGCCCATGTTGTCCGGTAATTAGTCAATCTAGCTTTACTCACAAAGCCAAACGGCAACGCTGCCACTTGCAACCATTCTAGGATTCAGGGATTTACTCTTGAGTGACGATTCCCGTGGTGTGGGCACCCCTGGGACGCTGGAGTGATTTTTTCCATGGACGCTGATTTACAGATATCGGGTTCACACTGTGTTGCTTTGCTGTGAATGTGCGGCGAGCCACAGAGTGCGCCGAGGAATTTTGGAGAGACCGAGATGGTTCTGGGACGCTGCTGCGAGAAATTGAACAGCTACACTTGAGATTCAGCCTTCTTTCTCTGGCAGGGGAGAGGGGAGGAGAGGCTTGTTTAAAGCAAAGCTAGGGACAGTTGCTTTCACTTTGGATACAGACGGGTGACAAATTCAGGGAAAGCCCAGAACAAATGAGTGGAAAAACATACCAAATGCAGATGCTTCCATACATAGCATGAGCTCAGGGGTCACTGAATGGTTTCATGAGCCTGACAAATGATAAGAATCATATGCTCTGTACTTTTGCAGATAGCAGATCTCCTCTCAGTTGAACTCCTGTAGATTTGGGACCCACATGATAGACAGGGTTCTCCATCACCATCATGAAAACACCAAAGTCTTTGGCAAGAATTATGTTCATCCCTCTAGTAGAGGAAGAATCCTCTACTCTGATGTCAGTTTATTTATTCATGGCGTGTGAGTGAGAGAACAAAGTGAGGTTTAAGGAACAGGTTGATTGTTATAGCTTCTGTTGTCTGACTCCACAACTTGTACATACCTTGTCAAACACATGATTAAAACCCTGAGGAGCAGCCGCACTGTTATTGATATTAACCTGAAAGTGACTTCACCCCTTCTTTAAAAGATGAAGTCAACAGTGTTTTGTCTTTCCCTTAGTTTTACGGATGATGTCAGCTGTGTGAAGTGTGTTATGTCTGGACCCTATCACTAGACTGGCGTGTGGGATGGCTAATACTTTTAAATGTGTGTGCCAAATAAGCTGTTTCAAACAATCACACTCGCCCAACACTGTAGGTATTTGGAGCACCCTACAATTTCGCAGTGGGACTGAATAGAGCAGACAACTGTCCTCAGTCCCTCAGCAACTTAACATGCAGATATGTTAATGACTTCCTGTTTATAACCCAGAGCACAACCCAGTGAGGCCACAGATGGGACCTCCAAGTCCCATCCTATATCAGCTCTGTGCCACTCACTGAGAAATGCACTCAGACGAGCTGCAAATATGCTACACATAAAGCCATTTCTAATACCCAGACACATTTTTACTTCTTGACTAGGTGCATTTTATGTTCATTTGCTTCTTTTATGTAATAAAAATAACCAGCAAGAATATGTATTTCTCTTATTGTCTGTCACTCCCTTTGTCTCTCCAGGATGAGAAGATGAATGTGGAGGCTCTGAGCAGAGCAGAGCTGCTGACTCTCCTCAGTATTTTGGAGGGAGAGCTGGAGGCCCAGGATGTGGTCATACATGCCCTCAGGGTGAGTTGGCCTCTACACCTGATACACGCACTAACCCCACTATGGACGCTGTCATACACACCTCACACGCATTTAGGAGCATACATACATAATTATAACTGGAAAGATAATATTAAAGCCTAGAACCCCATTAAATAAAACACTTGGGTCTCTACTGAGGACATTCGTAAACACTAAAATTAAGCTGTTTCAGCATTAAAGCCCCTAAAAAGAATGTGAGCTAACAGGGAGGGCATGTGTAAACAGGAAACTAAGGAAACAGAGCTAGTAAAGACAATGGCACAGGAGTCATTCTGGATTCCCAGGCCTTTCAATCTACCAGAGCACCAACATTAATGCTGGTCAGACCAGTTGAAATCTGTGTTTCTCATTTTTACCCTTTTTTCATTGTAATTCAGGCACTATTCAGACCTGGATATGTCCACAGTGTGTCTAGACCCAGTTCAGACAGACTGCAGTTCATACCTGGTGTGTCTCGAGTGTGCATTTGTGCTCACATTTGTTTTAATCTGGGAAATGTCTCGGGTTATGACTATAACCCTTGTTCCCTGAGAGGGAACGAGACACTGTGTCTCCAAAGTGTCATCTCGATGACGCAGTGCGAGTTCCCTTGAAAGGGAACATAATAGATACATAAATAAAATAGTAAAATTGGGAATAAAATTGGAAAAAAGAAAAAAACCACTAAGATACTAAACAGTTTAATTCATAACAAATAAAATAATTTCACATCCACATTTATCTTCTAGGGGTTAAAGGGATATCACACTGTGTTTTGACTATGAAGATGACTAGGCACTCCTTCAAGGCAGTCAGAGATGAATTAGCATCAACACTACAATTAAAAATGTGGACACAGGTATCTCAGACAACCTCTGAATGTGTATAGGTGTCCACTTCAATGGCTTGAATGCACACTGTGAACAGCACCTCAGACATTACACAACAACAACCTTATCACATTGCTGATGTCTAACGTTTGAAGACCATTTCTTACGCAGTTGTTCATCCTCAGTTTTGTGCAGCTCATTCACTCATATTCAAGTGAAAGATGATAGCTTTCCTTCAGCTACAGTGCTTTGCAGTGTCTGAGTCTAGTCTGATGGGCTTCCTCCGTACCCCTGGCTGCTTTTCACATTCACGACCACAGCAGCTGCTCCATGTGTGGATGAAGCTGCCCCGAATGCTTGACTCATTGTCTGAAGTAGTGATTGAGGTTGTGATGAGGACAAGTAGCAACCATGACTGTCTTGGTCTAATAAACAGGCCTTGATAGTGAAGTTTATCTAGCAAGCAAGCGAGGCTGTAATCATGAGAGAATTTCAGTGCAAGGGCCTGAGGGGAAGCCGATCTAACCACACCAGCTCGGATGCATCTTAAATGGCAGCTGTCCAGATCTGACGCATGCAGGGTTTTTTTTACTCTTAACTCAACGCACACGCACAGTCATCCCCTTAGGAGAAATGTACAGTCGCCTTGTTGTCTGTACTTATTCCTTTTTCCATATCTCCAGCTATATTGCTTTTTTTCCCCTCTCCCTCCTTTCCTCCTCCTCTTTTCCTCACACACAGTCACTTTACGGTGGGCTTTCATGTTTGACCATGACCCATGTCTTATCTGCCCACTCATTCACACACACATACACGCTGGTGGTCTCTGGTGGGTCAGTTAGAGGCTGTAGTGTTTATTGTGGAGAGGATGTACAGAGTTGTAGGCTCAAATCACTGACTTCCCTTGTTCCCACTGGGGGCCTGTACACCATTTTTACTGACTGGTCCATGTCAGGGCAGATTGTGTGTAGACATGTGGCTGCGGAGGGGACTGTCAGGGGTTCATAGCAGGCTAATGTGTCCAACATTGAGCTCTGTGTTGATTTGGCACCCAGGAAGTCCGTTTGTACTCTCTGTCTTTCTTTGTCTTTCATCTTCCCGCTGTGATTTTTTTCCTGGATCTTGCTATGCCACAAACAGTGTTTTCCGCTAACTACAGAGCTCTCTTCTCAGTGTTGTCAGCTAACATGCTGCCTTAACCAAACTCAGTGTGTGCCAATAATGTTTACTTGCATGTGAGACCGGTTGAGAAAGGAAAAGAGGCTCTCAAATCCTCCCCACTTTTTTCCAGCTTTAAATATTTTCTCCTCTCAGCAGCAAGTACTTGGGATGCCTGTAGATTGCTCTGGACAACCGCATTCAGGCGCCTTTTTAACTCTTCCTTAACCCCTGAAAACTTGCTTACTTACTTATAATATGGCGTCACCTTTGGGACTTGTCTCCACAGATTCTGGATTGTACTGTTTTTAGCTCTCATCACTAAGGACACAGATAAGCAGTTTTCCTAGAGGGAACATTCCTGAGAACATGACACCAGAAACAGGTCGGGCATTCCAACAGGAGTGGCATGTCTTTTGAGTTGATGATTGTCTATATCTATACGGTAACTAATGCTATTATTATCTTCTCTCTGTCATATATAAATGGCATAGATCCAGCACAGAGCAAGTTCTCAGTACTGTAGCTCAAAGGAATGCCAGTTAAAGACAGACTCAGTGAGGGAGCTCTAAAGTCGATCCATCTTGATTGTTCTCTGCACTACTCGAAACTCGAAACACTCGGTAAACAAGTGAACAATGTGGGTAAAAAATGTGTGACACTAAACACTGAAACAAACTTTGTGAAATATGTCTCAGTTCTGCGCCAAGGATCTACTTCATCTTTGTGGTACCTGTGGCTGTGAAACAAATATTGCCATTTGACAATAAATTAAACTGTTTTTGTTTTCCCAGGCCACTTTGATCATGTGGTTAAAATGCTGCGGGCATGCTCAGCAGGGCCTGTTTTGTTTTTCATATGATGTCATGTCCTGTAATCCTAAAATGCTTTGTCTATTTTTGCAGGCTGACGTGTTTTCCTGACGCCATAAAACAATAGGGCCCGGCTAGAGTGTACTGTTCAGATAACATTGCGTATTCTGTCACTCTGCAAGAATCGCTGCCCAATTTTGACATGTTGTCACGATTGGTAAGGGGAAAATACGATGAAAGAAATGAGCAGAAACCGCAAAGGAGGTGCCCTTAAAAGCAAAGCAATACCTAATATAACGCTGTAATGCACATTGGCCTATCATGTCAGTGAAGTGCTTTTATATCAACAGCCTTAGCCTGAGGCCTGCAAGAGTAAAGCTCCCTGACCTGAAAATACTTAGATGCCATGAAAGTACCTGATGTTACCTTCTTGCTTTTGCTGTTAAAATATGTGTACAGAAACACAAACCTAAACACACATACAATTCACATCCATTATTAGTCAATGTAAGCAACATAGATCGGGTAATGTTTTCGTTAGGGTGCCTTTTAATGGCAGCCTCTCTTATCCTAGACCCAGCTCGACAGTAAAGGTTCATATCTGTAATGGTAATGAACTCCACCCTTCACTACTATTTGCTCTGAACAGGAAAGGATTTGCCTGCTACCAATAAAATAGTGTATCAGGAGATCAGGAAAAGAAACCCAAGACAACAGCCAGTCTGAGATAAGAAAAATCATTGCTCAATCTCAATGAAGTTTGTGCTTGTGTCAGCATCGATGGATTAACGGTGGGGTATGCGATTCTAATGAAATCCAATACCATGATATAGAGCAAACAATGGCACAGCAAGTAATGTAACTAACGTTAGCTAGGTTATGGGTTAGCATATCAGCAATATCTTGGCAATCTAGAAGTAAGCTGAATATCCGTGGACAAGTCACTTAACGTTACCTGACACACAAATCACGGCTGGAATAATGTTGTGTTGCTCGGTCCGAGCCACTTTGTTTATTTCCCGTTTACAGAGCCAGGGCTGAATTTGATAAAAAAAAAAGACTTGTATTGGATTAGAATCGCATACCCCACCTTTAATTCAGCTTCATTTTTCAACTCAGCTTCAAGAAACACCGGAGAACTTTCTCATTCCACCTAATGATATGTTATGCTTCTCCAAAAGCATTGCCTGACCAAAGGTTGAAAGAACTTGCTTCCATGGTTCATCACTAACCACTGATGATAGCATCTGAGACAGTTAAACATTACTTGGAAGTTGTCTCATTGCACAGCCCATAAAGTAAAGTGAGGTTTTGTGCGGCAACTTCCCAGTTATCTAAGAGCCATCTGTGGTTAATGTGTGGGTGGGAGGTGTGGAGGATCCAGCTCAAGCCTTAAGCACACACCTTAGCTTAGACTTCAAAAAGCAAACACTTAAAATCTCATCTCTCTCTCTCTCTCACTCTTTTATTTTCTCTTGGAGCACAAAAACATGTCACTGGTGCAGGTACCCTGTACAAGTGAATTAAACCTTACCCTAGCTTGCAAGTCAATTTTTGTACCATTACCATTTATACCCTCAAATTACTATTATATACCCCAAGTAACCACAATCATCAGGCAATGTTAAAAAAATCACTGCATTATCTTTGTACTACCTTGCAACAATGGCAAGATCCCTCACCAGCTTCCCACATTGCCAATCTTAAAGCTCCAGGGGCTTGAATGCTGGTTTCTGCAATGGTTAGTGGGGCTTTTTTGTCTGCACCACATGGACAAACTAATCAGTGTAACCTTATCTAACTGAAGTATATGTACAATCAGTTTCTTAGCTATTGTATTTGAGGCCCATTATGTGCATGTTATGGTAAATCTGGAAAAAAATGCACATTTCAGTACAAAAAAGTACTCTCCTGTCCCTAAATTTTGAGGGTCTCTCTGTCTCACTCTGCTGTGTGCTCTGCATGAGGCACTAAATAATGTTTTTTTTAAAGACTGATATGGCTTGCCTTGCACACAATGTAAGACTAGTTTTTGCTTTTAGTGAACTTCCTGGAAGGTATTTTATTTGAATGTATTTGTTTGTCTTTAAACAAAGCATGCATTGACGTGATGATGCAGAATATGTGCAAATGACTTTTACTCACCAGTTATTCATTTCCAATAATGACTAACCTCCGAGGACATTCTGTACAATCTCAGTTACTGCGGATGAGGGCCCCAACGGGTGCTGCTACTGTATTGACAGTACAACAACACCTGTGACAAATGTTCTCATCCTGGGAATGTCTGAAGATATGTCGGGACATATTTTGTAAATGAATTTGTAATATGAAAGGGGTTGCCTCGAGTGACAATCACCTAACTCACTACCACTACAGAGCTGGGAGAATGGAACGTGAGCACAGATTATGACAGATTCTTTCGCCCCATAGTCACCAAAGTAAACATCGGACCCATTTTTCACAAGCCACATATCTCCTGAACATTCTGACACTAAAATGGTATTTTTCAGACAGACAAATCAGGAGGAAATTAACTTTGATTGAGACCTGTCTCTGTCTCCAATTTAATTTTAGTTGTATAGCCCAATTACACAAATTGCAATTTGCCTGAAAGGGCTTTACAATCTTTACAGCATACAACACCCGCTGTCCTTAGTCCTTAGATTGGAAAAAGGAAAAACTACCCAAAAACATGGAAGATACCTCAGGAAGAGCAACATCCCTCTCCCAGGACGGGGAGAGTCGACCACGCCCACTTAGGAGACGGGGAGTGTATACCATTTCATGCCATTGGCGCTGCCTGTAATGCGCTATCTTCGTTAGTGTTGAGTAACTTTGCTAATGTGCCACGTGGTCTGAAACACCACTCTAAATGGATGCTAAAGTTGCTCCGTGTCTGCCGGATGTGTTGGAAGTAGGCAATTGTTTGCTAACACAGAAGCCATAACCACTTTATAAGGTGATAATATGTCAGGTCATTTGTCTTTTAGCTTGTCGTACAGTTTGCCTGCCAAAAGTGAATTAATGCACTTTAAGTAGGTACTTTTGCAATTTGGGTGCTCCCAAGACAATATTACACACTGTTATGCTGTCAAACTGTTGTGTAGCTAATGATTATGTTGTCTTTAGCTAGTCATTAGTCCCCAGCACCAGACTATAACACCAAACTCTTTTTGCTCAACTGGTGCCTTTAGAGAAAGATTTCATAGCACACAGTTCAAATATGGTTTGTGTGTAAAGCTTGTCTTAATACAGGATCTTATGAGGACTTGATTCATAGGTAACACACTACAAGCAGTATCTTTCCCATTTTGCATTTGCTATGAGTTTCCCCAGCAGATTGTTCTGTAATGTCTTAATGCTCTAATGACCAGCACACAACAAAATGGGTCAGAGCCCTTTGTGTCTCACCAGCTCTGTTTAATCAGATGTGACTGCCAGTGGATTGATACTTCTCACCTGCTAAGGCCTGTTATTCAACATGGTTGACAAGTGGTCGATTGACTATATTTCCTTTTCCACTATTAAGTCGAGCGGAGTAGTTGTCCACTCCCCAGGAGATAAACTGCATTACTAAAGTCTTGCTTCCTCATCCAAGAAAACACAGAAGCCGGAGACATAAATCTGAACAGGGTCTGCAGCTGACCTACTGTCCTATTTTGTTCTCCTTGTGCTTTGGTTAACATTAATCATCTTTAGCCTGTCTCCTTTTCTACTTTTAGTCAAATACCTGAAACTTTGCTTTTCTTAAAGTGCAGGTTTACAATCAAGATTCTCGATAAATAAACTACTTTTTTTTGGTTTGAAATAACAGAATAGAACTGAAAGATAAACACATACACCCGTTTGTTTTGCTGTAAAATGTTGGAGCATTCCCTCTTGTCGCGAAGACGCTTGCATGGGACTTAAGTTCATTGAAAGAAGCTTGTCGTATCTGACAGGTCTGGTCCTGCTGTCCTTTTGTCTCTGTGTGTCTAACTGTTCTTCTGAAGAGCGGACTAATTCACCAGGAATGCATACTTTTCCCATAACCCCCACTGCAAAGCTTCTGGATTTGAGATGTTACCCTGGAGACAGCCAGTCATGCTAAGAACCTTATGGGGCATGGTGCGCACACACTCAGGCAAAAACATGCCAGCTGCATGCTCATAGATCCACATGATAGCATGTGTATTCATCCTCATTTTGATAGCAGTTTTTCTTTCACCCTCCGAATTATTTAGGAGTCAGATTAAGGTCTACATTTTTAATAGGAGATATGCATCCAGTACAATTCAGAGATGTCATTTCGTCCATACTAGCGGCTGAGTTCATTGTGTGACAGTCATTGCAGAGGCTCACTAAGGAAACAGGACTCCCTGGCTCTTTTCAGCTCACACAAAGACATGATTGTGCCCTGAGGCTGTAGGTAACTGACTGACAGAGACTTTTTCCAGGTGAAAAGCATCAGGTTGTCTATCACACCTTGTTACAGCTTCGGGAATGCATTACAGAATACAAGCTGTTTAAGAAGGCAATGCCCAAATAAGCTGTAGCACACCCGTTTCAGTAGCTACAACATTGCATGAAATTGTAGAGGAGTTCTTACATACTTGATGCAAATTCAAAAAACATAATTATTGATTATAAAACAGTGGACAAAAGAGTATATTAATAGCATATAATATATCCCTTCACACAACATAGTTGTAGAGACATTTGTCATCAGTAGTTGAGCAGAAATGGGAGCTTTGCAGCAGCCCTCTCATAAAGGAAAGCACACTCTGTCATTATGATCAGAACTGAACTATCCCGAGAAAACCATGGGAGACCAGACCCTAGGCTAGCGCTGCTACACACACACACACACACACACACACACACACACACACACACACACACACACACACACACACACACACACACACACACACACAATCCAATCCCAGCCCGGCCCTTAATGGTCTGTTTAAATAGTTATTTAACTCAGGAAGCTGCAGTTTTGTCTCCAGCTAGATGAAGAAGCTTTACAGCTTTACTCCAAAGGCCAGCACAAAAACACATGCACACAGCCACAGGTAAACGTACACACAATGTCTTACACACAGATTTATATTCACATAAATAGGGAAAAAGAGACACAAACATACTAAACACACGCACACACACACACACTCGTACCCACTCTCACACATTGAAGCCTACTGGGTCAGACATGGAAACAATGCATGAGATTGAAGGCACTGAGACAGTGTCTTTGTTGGAGTCCTGTAATCTCTTCATTGAGGGTCACATTCTTTGTTAAGCCAGAGAAAGAACCTCAAATACAGCCTCTTTACTGATGCCCTCAGGGTGTGTGTGTGAGTGTGTGTGTGTGTGTGAGAATAAGAACCTGACAGAGAGGCAGAAGTATAGAGCAGCATTTTCTGAGAAATTATGATGAACTGGAAGAGGAATGCTGTGCCACGCATGTTTCGGCAGGGGGACAAACGGGGGCCATCAGGACAGCAACGGGTGCCCCGGAGGCACGTGGAGTGAACTCGCTAACACCACTAGCACCGCCAGCTGACCCAGCATGCCTCCAGAACTCAAACCTAGTTACTGCATGTAGCTAATGAGACCTCCCCGCTGATATATCAGGGCGACCTGGAGTGAGGTCACCAAGGCCCTATCACTTTTCACTTTCTTTCTTGTCATTCCAGCCTATTTCTTACAAAAAAGCTTGAGTAGTTTATGGTAAATTGAAATTAGTTTAGTTGCTTGCAATATTATGTCCCCAAGGATCTAATTTTACCCTTAAACAAGTGCACTATGTTATCACTTTTTATTCAATTTTGTTTTTGATTTAGGTATAATCTAATCTCTTCATTAGAAACAGCTCTGTGTATGTGTGTGTGTGTGTGTTTGATTCTATGGCCGGGGTCCTTCACCCTTGCATCCCTGGGGAGGAGTTAACATCTGCCCCTGTTGGAGGTTGAACAGCCATGGCTCACCTCTTTGTGCTTGGGTTGATGGGAGAGACCATCTGCTTGTGCTCACATTAACAATAAGACTCTACACAGATTCCCTGCACACACTTACACAGACGCACACTCACGTCTGAGTCTATGTTTGATGGTGATATGGATACCTAAATGTATTACCTTAAAGTCAATCTTCTCTTGGTCATCATGTGCTAAAGTGTGTGTGGACGCTTACATGCAGTTTGTTTGGAATGAGTTATTTTGTGTTGTGTTTTTCTTGGCACTGGCAGCTGGGCCGCAGGTGAACTTTTTTTCCTGTGCTGCAGTGTGGAAAGAAGACCTCATCCTATCGATTCCATATACTGACATACATCAAACACACTGGTAATTTCTTCTGCCCAGTCAGGACTGAACATGTACATGGATTTCGAGTTTATTCCCATATGACACAGGTAGACATGAAAGCCACACACAGCTCTAGATTTAAACACCTGCTGTCTCATGGTTGCCTAAAGAGCTACACGTGTATGCATGAGTGTTTGTGTGTGTTCATTATTTGGTAAAATAGATTTTTCAGCCTCTCTTGGAAAGAGGGATTGCTTTTCAGGTTAAGGTTCAGCATATTAGTATAAGTTAATGGAACGGCCTAACAACACAATGACATGTGTGCTTTATCTTTGTATGTATCTATCAGGCTCAGCACAGAGATGCTTTTGTCCAGGAGCGTTACGGCCAGTATGACCTCAGCGATCCATTCCTGGCCCTGCAGCGGGACAGCGAGTCCGAGGAGCGCCAGAAAACACTCAGCGAGCCTCATGCACACCTGCAGGGCCGGGCGGTGGGCCCAAACCCTCTGGCTGTGCTTAAACTAGTCATGGCTCACTGCAAGAGGATGCAGGAGAGGATGATGGGACAGTTGGCCGCTGCTGAGAGCAGACACAGGAGGGTAAGGGGCAATGCACACTCATAACGTGTCGTGAACACACACTCACACATTCAGTGAGTTCTCCAGCTCGCCCCAATGCTTTTCAGATTTGCGTGACGATGCTACAACCACCCAAGTACCCAGCCAGCATCACACTGGGGCTCACACTTGTACAATAGGCTTGTTGCGTGTGTGTGTGTGTGTGTGTGTGTGTGTGTGTGTGAATGTATGTGCGTATCTATTCATCTCCATGTTTCTCCTGTAGACTTAGCTTGGGGGAGTGAGGCAGACAGACAGCAGCCCCACACACAGGGCTTAGAGGGGTGATATGCAGCTTTATCACAGCAGAGCTCAAAGTCTGAGACATTATTGGTGTCATAAACACTCATCCGTATTGACTGTCTATGATTGAACTTTAGAGAGTTGATGAAACCAACAAAACCTTGTAATGAAGAGGAGGTTCTGCTATACAGGCTGATTAGTTAGGGTACAGGTTTCACAGTGACAATACTGTGGGGCAGGAAACCTATTCTAATAAATAAATAATATATAATTATGAAGACGGGTAATTTACTAGTTTGAGAATGATGTCAAATTCATGCGCTGAATCCTGCAAAAAGAAACCTGTCTGCAAGTCACGTCATATAATTGTTTCATCAGGCTGTATGTTTGATAGGTGATAGCTGATCTGGAGGAGGAGAAGCGACGGCGTGCCCAGGACTCGGCGCACAATGATGATTTCACCTTCATGCTGCAGACCGAAAGAGACAAACTGCTGCAACAGGTACGACATGACATGTAAAAGATACAGAGTGTACTGTACATGTACTGTTGCACTGTGTGTGTGTGTTTATGTTTGCGAAAGATGGCAAAGTCTCAGCAAAACCGGTGCTCACAATTGTCACTTGGTGATAGACAGGCACATCTGGTGGAGGAGATTTTTTTTTTTGCTTCCCTTTCCCTCCCTTTGCCCCTCCTCTTTCCCTTTCCTCTGCCTGTCCGCACAGTGTCCTTCTTCATAGTGCTAGCTGGGATTTAAAACCCAGTGACTGAGCAGGAAAGCATCAGTGCAGTTCCATTGTGTGACTCAGTAGGGTGGAGAGGGCTTGCCCTGTTAAAGTACAGACACACACAGGCACCCGTACGCACAAGCACAGGGCTACTCCATAGGAAACAGAGGAGGAAGAGGCCATTGTTTAGTTGTCCAGCAGCCATGGGGCTTTAAGGCCTCAGGAAACCTGAGATAATGGATGTCCATGTCTAATACAAGGTCAGCTCGCGCACACACACTGTGAGCACACAATCAGCGCTATACAAATTTCGCCCAAGGACCTTATGTAACAAAGGGTTCCTGAGTGTCTCCCACTCTTCCTCAGGCTTTCCTGCCTGTGCTTTTTTTTTTGTACACTAATCATATACAGTAGATTGTGTTTCATCACCTCCCATTTCCCTCTATTACCCATCAAAGCTTTCAAGCAGCCCAGTCAACCTCTAATGACCTCATGGCAAACTGAACTTTCCATAAACATGCCCTGCGAGCAAATAATTCGTTAACAAGGCACAGCATGAACAACTGTTTCTCTCTGTGTCTCTTCTGATTTTGAAACACAATCTCATTTTAATGCAGTTTATTAGACAATATGTGGAAATTGGCAAATAATCTTTACAGTAGGCCTCAAATAGACCTTGAACATTTGTAAAAAAAAAAAAAAAGAAAGACACTGTCAGTAGCTGCCAACTCATTTATAGTATACAGTTGTAATGGGTTTGGTGCAAAATACATATCCAAAGGTTTTATTCGGAAAACTCCTGTTTGGAGTTTCTCATCCTGTGTTGGATCCAATGTAACAAAGCAGTGTTTTTTTGCCTCCTTGTGGTCAAATGTGGAAAAGCCTTGACTCCTCTATCTCTCTTCCTCCCTTTTTAGTTGGAAGTTGAGCGTACAGCAGTGCAGCGGTTAAAGAAGGAACAGGCGCAGGCAGTGAGCCAGGTGCAGGAGTCACTGTCCCAGCAGCAGCAGCTCTCGTCGACTCTGACTCTGGAGCTCCAGAAAGCCAGCAGCCTGGCTCAGGAGGAGGCTCAGAAGGTCTCCCAGCTTCGCACCTTGCTCCAAGAGGAGACCAGTGCCCTGGAGAAGCTTCGGGGGGTTCTTGAAGAGGAGAAGACCAGGGCAGCCCAGCTAGAGGCGGGGTCTGAGAGGCAGCTGGCGGAGTTTGACACAGAACGAGAGCAGATGAAAGCCAGGATCAGCAAAGAGGAGGGGAGGAGTAGGGAGCTTGAGAGACAGCTGGAGGAGCTGAGGAAGAGGTTGGCTGAAACTGGAGGATGTAAAGAAGAGGTAAAGGAGGCTGTGACAGAGGTGAAAGAGTCATTTCCCAAGATGATGGTGGTGTCCACATCTGTTCAGACTGAGCCGGATGGAAAGATAACTCCTAATTCCACCTCACTGTCAAAGGTCAATGGCTATCAGACTCATAAAGAGACGGAACCGACACAGGAAGGCAAAGAAACAGAAAATGGAGGGGCAGTAGAGAATGGGGGAGGCGCAATTTTGCATTCCCCTCTTCACCCTCATCCTCAACCTCATCCTCACTCTCCCTCCAGCACTGCCTCTTCTTCCCTCTCCTCTTCCCCCATTTCCTCCCCCGTTCTTGCCAAGCGTCTGGGCAGCCCGGGTTTCCACCAGTCCTCCTACCAGGCTGGAGTCAACCAGCGATTCCAGGCCGCCAGGCACAAGTTCCAGAGCCAGGCCGAGTTGGAGCAGCAGCAGCACGGTGGCCCTCTTTCACCCAGGGACCTCTCCCCGACCACCTCCTCCATCCCTCCCCCACCAGAGCACAGCACAGCCAAGCAGCTGGCCCGCAACACTGTCACTCAGGTGCTGTCCCGCTTCACCAGCCAGCAGGCTGGTGTCAAGCTGGCGCCAATCAGCAGCTCTCCATTTGGTACAGACTACCGCAATGTAACAGCATCTCCTCCCGGGGGGAGGTCACCTTCTTCAGGGCCTCTATCTCCGGGCATCCGCTCCCCCCTCACTCCTCGCTCAGAGAGGGCCCATCCTCCTCCGATCCCTCCCAAGAAGCCAGGCGCGAGTCCAACTCCAGGCTCCCCAAGTCACTCTGCTCGGACCAGCCTCTTCCCAGAGCTGACAGGGAACTGTGGACACGGCAACAGTGGGCAGGAGGGAGCCAAGGAGCCAGACTTGGTTTTATCTTCTAGCAGCTAACGGCCAGATTATACCAACTAACTACTACAATGAGTCAGGCCTAAATCAACAGTTACTGTAATATTCATCTTTGCCATCCCTTAAACGCACTTCTTAGCACTCATAATCAGTTATATAGACACACAAAACTGGACTGGTTCAAACAGAAGCATTTAAGAGTTTGTCGCACCCCTACCTCTGTACCACAACCTGAGAAACAATCTGAAAAGAACTATTAGAAATAAAATAATATTTAATGGATTTTTAAAGCATTCATTTAAAATTTATATGAACATTCTTGACTTTATTCCTTTATATAGATTTTTTGTAAGTTTATCTTGTGTATTTCTCCACTTTAATATATTAATGTAAAGGGTGTTTAGAAACCATATACATGAAGAGACCATGTGGTTTTTAAAGAAAGAAATGTTAACAAGATTTCATAGTGCAACACTTCTTTTTTTTTCCCTTAATGCTCAAATTGCCAGTCCTGTTAGAGTAAAAAAAGAACACTTTAGTCAGAAGCAAAACCGAAGAGCAAGTAGAAGGGCTAAAATAAATGGATTTAGAGTATAGCAAATGTGTAGCTATCACCATTTCACAATAAACTAGTGAGTAGTTGTAAATGTTTTTCTTACGCAGTTCCTGTGGAGATGGCCCATAAAAACAATATTATACTGTAAACAGTTTAAGGAATTCCCAGTTGATTCTGTAGGAAAGAACAACATCACATGCATGTGCTGTTTTATTTTATTACACCTGTCATGAATACACTGAATCTTGTCTTGAAAAGGGAGAGCACACTTTGTACTACATTACTGTAAGATACTTTATGTCTTCAATTGCAAATGTTTTGTTCAGGGAAGGTTCATTTCCGCTTCACCCAAACCAAGAAGGACAATGGATCGTGATCATGTGAGAACTCTTTGGGATTTTGCATCAATGATCATAATTGGGACTAAAGGTGTGAATCTTGCTACTGTACTGTTGTTTTTATATCTGTCACAGTTATTGACCTAGTGTCTTGTGTCTTGTCCTAACAGTGCTACATATCAGATGTTTGTTTTAGGGTTATCGTATTTGTTTGTTGTTCTTTTTTTCTGATTTTAAAACCAAGAATGGATTTTTAAATAAATGCTATTTTAGCCAATCAATTTAAATCTGTAGATTTATACACCATTTGTCTGAGGGGCAACGACCCTCAACGGTCTCTAGTAAATATGCACATCATGAACACCTGCAACATCTTGTGCTATTTTAAATAAACTGCCTATGCCTTAAAGCCTACAATGTCAAAGTTTTTCTATTAGAACAGTTTCGGCTGGCAATCTTCATAACGTTGATTAATAGGCTATACAAGGATTTGCGTGTTGCAATGTGAAAGAAAATGAATAATCTAGCCAAGATGTTCAATCCATTTATTTGTACAACAGAATGGGGCAGTACAGTCTTGAACTTTATAACTGATCGGCACACAATTGAAGTATAGTGTGAGGGTTGAACACTGCACATATTATAGCTAACAAGTAACTGATCCAGAGTCAGCCTACTTAGAAGTCATGTAACATACAGTATGATGTGGCCTTACAGAAGTCATGTAACATATACAGTATATGATCTTGCCTTACATGGCATCTGCTTCGCGTTCACTTGGCATTGACCAATACACAAACAGTACAGTTAAGAGTGCAATACTCTAAGCCTCCAACAAAAACCAGCGTATTAAAATAGAAATTTGCATACATGGGTGGGAGGATGGAGTTCTTTACCATAGGAAAGAGATTTTGGCAAATAAATCTTGGTTAATATGAGTATGTTTTCCTTTCATAAAGGAAAAGCTGTACAGCAATGGAGGTGGTGTTGCCAAAGTAAGAGAACAGAGAATGCATTATAGATGCAGCAGCGTAGAACTTTATCTTATTTCAGTCATCATATCTTGCATGGGTGGAGACACATACATCAGTGGAACACAACAGAAAACAAGTAAACATTCCCTCAGCGCTGACAGACACCGACAAACATGAATGTCTACGGTGCAGGAACAGAGCTATGCTGAGGATTGTGCTACTCCTAAATGTTAATGACAGGTAGAAATCCTGTCAATTTCATTAGCAAACGTATAACGAAGTTCTCAGTTCCACAATACTATAAGCTTGTTACCAGCTAAAATGTCAGATGACTGTTATTCATTTTCCTGTCAACGTCCCAATTTTACTGATGTACTTGATTTCCAATTCCACCGTGACAACAAGGTTACAAAAACATTAACAAAATTCATATTTTCCTGTCCAAAATCAAACCCTGATATGTGATGGTGTGCTAAATTTCTCTTACCAGCTGCCTTGTGCCTTCTGCATCAGTTTGACAAAAAAATGAATTATAACTTCTGTGACTTGAATCTAGGGAGGTCTAGGATTTCTATGACGGCCCGAAGGAAGATGTACTTCTTTAATGTAGTAGTCCTGAGCACAGCTCTGCACACTGACCCAACACAACTCTTTCACAACACACAACTAGAAGTAACCACTTTCTCTAAACCATGATTATCTCCATAACCACAACTTCCTTACAGCAGACCGATATCGGTGCCTAACAGTCTGCAAATCTTCAGTTATTTTTATTTATTTTTTTATTCCTTGCCCCATACTGATATAGTTTTGCTTTGGTTAGTCCTTGCGCATGTATAGGAGGGTTGTGGGCCCAGTGGAGTGTTCGTCTCCCTGGTCAGTCCCTGGCCTTCCACTAGGCATTCTGCATCTCCTTGCCAATTTTGTAACTTAGGATCTTATTCCAGTCGATCTTAGTGCGTGTGACAGGCAGCTGGCGACGCAGGGCCTTAAAGGTGGTGTCAGACATGGTCTGGTAATTCTCACTGATTGCAGTCTGAGGGCAAAAAGTGGAGAGAAACAAATTTTAAGTAAAAAGTAAAAAAGGTTTCTTCATGTATGTTTCAGTAAAAGTAACACATGTAATTTCAAATATTAGTTTCTTATAGTAGCTTACCTGGTAGTCATTTTCCGCGTTCTCAATAATTTCAACAAATTCCTTGGCTGTCTGGCTTTCATTCTGTTTAAAAAACACACGTATAACCATCACCTTTTATCCCTCTAACAGACATGGATGACCTCTGTGTATACCCGGAGCTGAGACAGACCGCTTTATACTCTGTAAGCGACATAAGGTTTAAACCACTGCTGAGAGACTGCATGAGTGCATGTTCTACTTACATTCACTGGTATTGATTCTTCTACCTCCTTATGGCTAACCAGCTGCACATTGCCATCTTCATAATAGTGCACCTGGAGATAGAGAAGAACTTCAGTAGTAAGATGGAGTTGAAAAGGTTCCTACTTGACTTATTTATCATTTATGCAGATGAGCGCACTGAATTCAGTTCACCTGGATTTTCAACACTCCCACCACCTGAGCAGTGGACTGACCAATGGTAAGCTTCCACTCTGACCTACAGCGACCATTCCTGTGTTAGACAAACGAAGAGAAGCCCTACATTACAATGAGACAGACAGCAGCATCAGGAACCATAATAGAACTGACAGACCAATGATTTCACTTTCACCATGAATAAAAACAATATACGTAAAACTGTTCATTCATAACCTTTGTGATACAGCTATATCACACAAATTAGCAACATATCCTATCAGGTATACATAGAGTCAGATATGCTTTTAAACAGCTGTTTGCAGGAAGGTCACTATACCAGAAGTTTTTGGGTTGAAACTGATGTCCCTCAATGCAGGCTATGATCATTTGCTGACCATCAACTGTTTTCCCATATACCTGCAACAATCAGATAGTATTGGTACGTATGAGTATGGGTAAAACGTAGTCTATATTGCTGAGATTGTGTCACAATTTATGTGCGCCTTACCGTGGAGACTCCAGTAGGGTAGTGCTCTTTGACGTAGGCACTAAGGGAAGTATCACAGGCATCTCTCCAGCTTCTCAGGGCCGTGTCTCCTTCATACGGCTGCACGTCGCTCACCTCTTTTCTTAGGTGGTCGAAGCAGAATGACAAATGGTTGCGAGGGTCCAGGAAACGACCCTGACCCAAGTCACCATGCTCTGTGATCAGGACCTATAAAGGAGGGCGAGGAAAGATTGAAAAAGTCTGGCTTTGGCATTTGCTCTTCTCTAATAAATACGAAAGACTTAAGGACAAAACATACCGGCTCATCGTACCCCTCTAGTTTGGCAGGAGTAAACTGATCCATGTTGTACTGAGCAAAGGAGCTGGACAAATAGAATGGCCACAAAGGTAAAGTAGGCATTCAAAATGCTTTCGACAAATGTTTTCCACTGAACATTTTGAGAACACTGGCCATGCTTAATATCCCCAGATAGAGGCTCTGGTTTTTTTGAACTGTGTAAATTATGAGTCTTTGTGACTTTTTGCCTTAATTGAGTGTTACTTACTGTGATGCCCCCTCCCTGAGGAGGTTGTCATTGTTGAGAAGGAGCCGCACATCTAGCAAGGCAAAAGGAAACCACTGTATGCATAGTGCTCTTATAACAATAAAACATTATTAGCAGAGGCAAATTATACTATATTATATATAATACAGAATAATCATCATAGGCATCATGTCAAAATAAGCTACTTCTTACCATTGAAGACCTCATTGAACTCTCCCGGGGGGGCATGAGTCACAAAGTTGGCCGCTATGCGGACCTATGGAAGAAAATGAAATGCAATCAATTAATTCAGCTATCACGATAATATGACTTGCTGTACAATCAGTACAAAGAGAGACACTACAGACTAGGCAAATATTTGACCTATAATTAACACAATTTTCCAGTCTTCAATAAGCAAAACAAATCTGAACTCAAACTTCAACAAGTCCACAATCAAACAAGGTTGTAAAAATGTGCTACCCATTTTGTTAGTAATTTGGCATCCAGTTCTGTCATTACTATATTGCCATATGTAATACTAAGATGCATTTTCAGTTTTCCAATGGTAGTAGTGGATTTGCTTACAGCTGCTATGCTTAAACTAAGATTGACCATCACAATTACACAAATAGCAGCAAGCATGTTTTATGAAATAATGATAAACTTCATTTGTATAATTGACATTTTAATTAATTTGTAATTTGAAGGGAAATGGAGGAATAAATAAATAAATACATTTTAAGCAGTGCATCAACTGCTTAAAGAACAATGGACAATGAATTAAAAAACGGCTTTTCTAGACTGAGTCATGCCTCTGTAAAATCATCCTCAATTCTCCCGTTGATTGTCACTTGACATTTAATCTTCAATGTCTTTGGATGTTTTCAGGAGAAGGTCGCCACCCTTGATTGCAGATTTGAAACCACCTGCCCGGTGTTCAGATAACTGTCCTGTACGGTACACGAACATTTTAATTCTTGCCTGTGACAGAAAGACTGCAGTCTGTCACTTACAATCATTTGAGCTTTGCCTCCAGCTGGTAATGGGTCCAGCTGCCACTGGTATTATGGGGGTGTCACTATCAGGCTCCACCTAAACTGTAGGCACCCCTATCCTGATCTCCAAGCCATGTGAAGCCAACAAGTATTTGAGCTGCAACTGAATCTCTTTGACCCAGAAATCCAAAGCAAAGTAACGTTAGCCGCTAGCTAATGTTAGCTAACGGCATATGAGACGAATAACGTTACGTAGCTCACACTGTAGTTATCGCAGACTGGCGTGGGCATAGCAACACGGCTTTTAGAAATAGGCGTCGATACTTCTGTTTCCATTAATCTAGGTACAACTACTAACAAGTTTTCAGTGCAGGTGTCCAGTCGGTAAACCCTTCTAGCAGCGTTTGATTTCGCAGCTAGCCAAGTATAAGCTTTAACTAGCATCGGCTAGTTAGCTTGTGGTAGCTTAAAAACACAAGTTTATCATTCCGATACGTGACCAAAAACTGGTATTCTCTCTCCAAAACTTAACCGTTAATTGATGTGAACATATACCACGAGCAGCTCTC
This sequence comes from Coreoperca whiteheadi, assembly GCA_011952105.1. Lineage (NCBI taxonomy): Eukaryota > Metazoa > Chordata > Actinopteri > Centrarchiformes > Sinipercidae > Coreoperca > Coreoperca whiteheadi. The sequence continues at coordinate 17,754,371 of CM022479.1, read as the reverse complement.
TACAAATAACAGAAGCTGGCGTAGAGCAAAGAATGAAACAGTCTCCCAACCTTTTCTTCTTCTGACAGCGGCTCCTCAAAGTCAGCCATCTTGGCTCTTTGTGACCCCACCTACCCTAGCTGCCTGGAGCAGTGCAGTGACTGGCGTTCATGCGTACGACAGTCACTGCAACTCATACTCGCGACAAAGGGATTTTTGAAAACATGTCTCGTCAAAATGTTACATATTACTGTGCTTCGACAGAGAATGCCACACAGTCAAATCAATAACTTTGCAAAAGCACAATGCAAAATATAATAAAGACTATGGTTTACAACACAAGAGGGCGTTAAAAGCTTTGAGCGTTATTTTACGTGTCCACCGCTTCCTAGTGGGTGTTCCAGAGGTGACACGCCTACAAAATAAAATCATATGCGTATATTACTGCTATGCGTAAACTCTTCGTTTTGCTGGACAGCGTTCACATTTGCTGGCACGTGTTGTAGATTGCTGTATGTGATTTATACATTTTTATTCAACTTTAATCCACTCCTAAATTCCGGTATTTTGGTTCATTCAGGACCTGTTTAAGAGGGATTGTATTTTATTTTTCAAGCAGCAACAGGAAGCTGTAACAGTTGTCACGCTGATTTTTAGCTAGCTTTGTACTGGCGCTCCCAGCCTCCGCTCCATTGTGCTTTCAGCGGCTTGTTGGCAGAGGAGACTAGCGACACACACCACCTCTATCATGGAGTCACAGGTATGGTTGGACTTAACGAACTACTTATTCTTTGCTTCGGAACAGATAACATACACTACAGAAATAAACCACATATAGGTTTGGTCCCAATGTAACGTTATAGCTGGCGTTAATTGCGCTGTAATAAGTTTTTTGGTAATAACTCAATTAACGTTAGCCAGCTTTCAAGTCAAGCTAGCAGACTGACAACTGGTTCGGCCGTTTGCTGTCAGCTGCCACAGGAAGTTCCTGGTCAAATGAAATCCGCCAAACATTGCTAGAAACAAACTAGCTTGTTCACTTGGTTGCGTTGCAGCAGTCGCTTGATATGTTTGCATAACGTAACGTTACTAGGCTAATGTTTATGAAGTGACTTCAGCTGTTGGTGGTAAACTGTGTTATTAACTATAGAAACGTTTGTATGGCCGGCTAGCTTCCAAGCTAGGCAATGAATAGGGCATTGTTCGCTGTTAGACAGTTTGTGTCACTGAGACGTAGTGTGAGTTTTTCTGCTGCGTGTTGTCAGGTGATGACCAACCCCGAGGACATTGCCAGGCTCTACAGAGAACTCTGCCTCTTCCCTTCTTTGAGCAGAGCAAATACGGGACCTGTCATCACCTCTCAGTATGGAGGCAAATACAGCAACATCTACACAGGTATACTTAGTCTGTGCCATACTAAGATGTTCACGTGTGTATGTTCATTGATAATGACAGAATTTTGTTTACTTTCTTCCGCAGAATGGAGCCAGCGTGATCTGCAGAGGAATGAGACTGTCAAGTTTTGCCGACAGTACATTGTATTCCACGATGACAAGTCGGTGGTTTACTCTGGAGCCTCGGGAAACTGCACTGAGATCAAGGGAGAGTACGTTAACATTTTGTAATTGTATTTGGTCATTGTCATAGAACTCACCCTGGGCCAGCTGAACAATGACTCATCAATATGTCTCTCCTGTCAGGTTGCTAAGTAAGGATTCCCCTTCGGGTGAAATGAAGGCGGTTGTCAGAGAGTGCACAATCAAAGGAGAGGACAAACAGTTTCTGGAGGTGTGTGGCTGGCTGTCTGTCTGGCTCAGACTCAGCATTGAGTCTCTCGCCCACCCTAATAAATGTCTTCATTCCACTTTGTTTTTTATTGCCTCCTGAATGGTGCTCATCTGAATCTCTGCTCTGCTACACTACATTTTCCACCTGTGGGCCATGTTTAAAACCTCACATGGCTTTGCATTTTGAACCCGATATCTTTGACCTCTCTCCTCTCCTGACCTCTTTGTGACCCTTCAGATCTGGAGTAAAAACATCAAGATGAAGAGCATCAACCTAACGGCCTTAAAGAAGCATGGCAAAGTCTATGAAGATGGTGAGTCATCTGCACAATTTTCTTTTGGTTTATGAGTTTCTTTGAAACTTTGCCATTATACCTGCTAGTCCAAGTTTCAATCACTCTGTGTTTTGCATCCTTAGACCAGTTCAGCTGCTTGGTTTGGTCCCACTCTGAGACCCACCTCTTATATGTGGCAGAAAGGAAGAGACCTAAGGCAGAATCCTTCTTCCAGGTCTGTCAGAAAAACTGTATTTGAGGCTTAATCAGCACTGAATCACATAGAACTGCTGCACTGCTCTCTATTGGTTGAAAACTTTAAGCATGTCTGACATGTCATTGCTAGGGTTGTGTTCAATACTGCCTAGAGCATAGCAAACTGTTTATACATAGTAGATACATGGTTCATTGATTGCCTTGTTTTACAGAGTTGGTACAAGTTGTATGCTATTCTGGGAATCTCTGTAAGGAATTGTTTGAAAATTGAAAGTTTTAAATACATGTTGAATGATGCAAAACTACCTCAGTGGTGGACTAGTGGCTTATTTACACAACAATCGTACTCACCAAACCGGATTAGAGATATCTCAAAGGTTGTTGCACACCATTGAAAGGAAGCTTAAAACTCAGTTGAAGTAAAAAAACATGGCAAACAGGGGCATTTTGCAAATGCAGGTATTTTTCGTCACCTTTCAAAAGCGATATACCTTGATAACACTGACTTGCATGTGGGCATAAGAGCAGGAAGGCAGGTTTTCTGCCGTATATGTGATTTAGGGTTGATTCATAATTTACCATAGGTAGATAGGATTAGTGTAATAAAATCGTCAGAGCAGGAGGTAATACTGTTCTCTTCTAATGTTATTCAATTTCTCATTTTCTGTTTGTAGACTGAGTCACCAGAGGCATCTTATGTTGGGGACGCGGAGGAAACCATGGGGGTGGAGAAAAAGGAGGCTGTAAAAGTGAATGCAGTTAATACTTGCAAAATTAACTCAAATGATTTTCATATTGCAAAGGTTTAATTCAACTTCTTAGATTGCATTCCACTTAGTGTTTTGCTTTTCTTTTTTTTTCTTTTTTATCCCTGCAGGGGGAGCAGTTTGTCTTCCATGAGGACTGGGGAGAGGCACTGGTTAGTAAGAGCTGTCCAGTGCTTTGTGTTTTGGACATTGAGGGTGACAACGTCTCTGTGTTGGAGGGAGTGCCTGAAAATATCTCACCTGGACAGGTTTGTGCTGCAGCTGTTTTTGTGCACTTCTATCTAGTGTGCGCATACCCTCTTACCCTTGCCATTGCTCCCTCTTTGTCTTTCTGTTGCTCGGTCTCTGTAGGCTTTTTGGGCTCCAGGTGACACAGGTGTGGTGTTTGTAGGCTGGTGGCATGAGCCTTTCAGACTTGGCCTCACGTACTGCCCCAACAGGAGGTGATTACGTTTCACACTGGTCAAAGAGAAGAATTAAAGCTGGCCTATCAGAAATTCCCTCACTAAGGCTCAGAGGGCAATACTGCAAGTTATTCATGTTTCCCTTTACTTTGTCAGGTCATCTTTGTTCTATGTGGATCTTACTGGTGGAAAATGTGGTAAGTGTATGCTTGTTATGATGCTCAAATGTCCATCCTGCACGGGAGACATTTCACACCAAGTCTTGTACATTGTAATCTCCTATGAGTTATTATATTATTACATTATGAAATTTTTCTTGTTTAACTTGACTAAACGTGCATGACAAGTTAGGCACCAAATGTTTAATTGTGATCCTTGATTGATGTGAACCGCATTTATGTATTTTCACATCAGACAAGGGGTCTGGTATAAATGGATATAGCTGGACTTTGTTACTGTTGCAGATGTTCATGTGTGTTGTATTTGTTTGTTGTGTCCCTCAGAGCAGCTGTCATCAGACACCAGTGCAGTGTACTCCCCCAGACTGAGCCCAGACCAGTGTCGGATTGTCTACTTGGAATGTTCTGTCTACGGACCACACATGCAGTGCAGCAAGCTCTGTATGGTACGACAGGACGGAGACTCCTTTCCACATAAAAGACATTTACTTTCCCTTCTTTACAAAATGCACTTTGCTCACTGAAAATACTAACAATGCATCATCTTATGGTTTATCTGTTCTGTAGACATGTAGCAGGAATACATTTATTACATGTAGCAGGAATACATTTATCAGTTGATAAATACATGTGTTTTCATATGCTTTGCTTTCTGCTTGTGTATTTTATTTCTAGTATGACTGGTATACTAAAAAGACCTCAGTGGTGGTGGATGTGGTGAGGCGACCTGGAGAGGGTACGGAATACTTGGTGGTCACATGAATGCCCCTTTTTTCCCCACCATGCAGTATATCAAACTTAGTTGGGTCTGTGTGTATTGTTGTGTCTTTACAGATGGCTTTACTGGTATCTACAGCTCTCAGTTGTCCCCTCAGTGCTGGTCAGCTGATAGTCAGCGTATTATCGTTGCCTCTCCACAGCACAGCCGCAAGGTACAGTCAACATCTGGGGAACGGCTTGTTGTTATGACAAACATTAGACAATTAGACTTGCAATTTTTTCTGATTCATTTACATTTTGCACATAAAAAATAATTTAGACTGAGAATATTGTAATTATCTTCATCTGAAAAAGTTGTTATTGTCTCTCTTGTAGGATCTATTGATGGTGGATATAAGCACAGGGAGCGTCACCTCTCTGACTTCAAGTGAGTCACCAGACACATTTCTCAGGATCAGGTCTACACAGTTTTATTTTAATGATGTTTGGTGATGAACGTCTCTAGTAGCTGATTTGCTCACAGTAATCAGCCTTCTGGGATCGCTTCTGGGATAACGTGGTTATTAGACTTGTGTCTAAAGATGTTCTTTGTTTGTCTGTAGAGTCTGATGTTGGTAACTGGTGTCTGCTGAACATAGAGAGAGATCTGATGGTGGTCAGTTGCTCCTCTCCAAACTGCCCGCCAAGTCTGGTAGGATCAGTGTTTTCATTAAGACTGGTGTTTATTTGAGCAGTCACATTTTAATATATAATATATACTAAGTATGCCGTTGCATAAATGGAATTTTTGGAATGGGGTTGGGGGCGTTTTAGTACTCAAAAAAAAAAAACTTCATGTGATGGAAAAGCTAATATGTCACCTATTGCAATGTAATTTCTATGTCCAGAGGGTGGGTTTCCTTCCGGCCAGGGATTCTCAGGAGGAAGTGGTCTGGGTTACTTTGGAAGACTCTCAGACGTTGCCAGATATTGATTGGAAGATCTTGACTTTCACCCCTCCCCCAGAGCAAGACAACAGTCAATACCGTAAGAATAAAAATTCTTTGTTTTAGTAGTATCAAGACAGGAGTCTTACCAGACGGCCCTAAAATACATAGAGTTTTCCTGTTTTCGTTAATGTTAAAGGGATGCAGTACGTTTTGTCCGCTCTGCACACTCTAGTTTCACATACATGAAGGGTACAGAAAATGTAAGAAACACCTCTACATACACTACTGTCCAGTACAATTCCACCACTCTCTACAGCCTAAAGATAATTCGAGTTGAATCGACACCTTTCTGTCAGAGTCAACAAAAAGTGACAATTATAAGGTCTCAGAGATTAGATTTATTTTAAAGTTATAAAATTGGATTACATTTGCTTGGACAGCTTTACCTAATAAATCGTTAGGGAAGTTTGTAGAATATTTTGGGCTCTATATAGTGAACATCCACCTGGCTTTTTAAAGAATAAACATAGGTTCAATTTAAAAACCATTGGGTTTAACAGATTAGTCAAAATATTTGTTTTTGAAAGTGTACATTTGTACAAAATAATAATATATGAGGTAGTATAAGTAGTTATTATGATAAGATGGAAGAAGTTGGGTTTACAGGAGAACAAGTAAAGGAGTTTACAGGAGGAAGCTCCTGAGGTGACTGAAAAAATCATTTTGTCCCCAGGTTTATGGAGGGTTGAACAGATTTTGCAGTCTATGGGACACATGAAGAACAGCGTATGTAATCTTAATGGGACTAACTCATTTTCCTATCTTCTAGCTGCTCTTGATTTTGAAGCTTTGCTCATCAAACCAAAGGAGGTTAAGGATGGAGTGAAGCTGCCTCTTATTGTCACTCCTCATGGTTGGTTACTCTCATTATGGTACTCTGCAAACATAATGAACAGTTAGGAAGTGTTACACAACAGTTAATTGTTATACAGTATTGACTTAATGTAGTATCCCAAAAAAGCCCAATTGATGTTAGAAATGATCTATATTGTCAGTGTACAGCACTTTGGCCACCTTTGTTGTTTTAAAGCGCTATATAAACAGAGACTGAGATATATTTATACACAATATGCATGCATTTGGAAGTAAGAACATGTGCTATAAATCAATCATTTATTTTTAGGTTTGAATCTGTGTTTGTATTTGTTTCTGTTCAGTCAAGAGCTGCTGCGACAGATATGATTGGCATTGCCAACAGTGGTTGCTATGACGATAGTGTCCTTAGTGGCAAAATGTTTCATTATATTCTCAAAATCACAAATGGTCTCCAATAAAAGTCCTGAGATGTTTCACATATTTTGATTCTACACGCAGTTTATTATTTGTGTCATTTACGCCTCACAGCACATTTAGACACAGGTAGCTTTTAGTACAAACTGTCAATCTGTATTTTACACAACTTGTTTCTTTCTCTCAGGGGGTCCTCACTCAGTGATTGTAGCTGACTGGCTTGTGTCCTCGTCTGTGCTGTGCAGGATGGGCTTTGCTATATTACTGGGTAAGTTCATATTTTAATGTATTAAGTGCTTTTATGTGTGACGCCTGCTCAGAGCTTGATCATCCGTTGATAGGAAAAGTACTCTAAGGTTCACATGCTGTTTCCTGCAGACAGAACATAGTGTGACGCATAGGCCGGTTACTTTGCTAGGTTCTCAGACTAGAAAAGGTATTCATTATACATTTCCTTATCCACTTCAAGACTCTATACAATTTTTTCCTATCTTGTGAATTTATTTAATAATTTGTTTATCACTGGAATCTATGTAATGACAACTGCCTGGGTATGAATACCATGTTTTGTTTGAATGTAAAAATACAAGTATTATTGACAATAGAAGAAAGTACCTGCCAAAATACTTGTAAAACATCAGTCTATGCTTATGTTATTATTATTGCAGACCGATAAACCAAGGCTAGTATGTAAGCTAGGTGCTTTCTTCAGTAAAGTTCTGCCTGTCTATGAATGACTTAGTTTGTGCTGAAGAGCTATCCTGGTTGTTTACCTTTGTACTGCTGTTTTGTGTTATGTACCATGATGTTTAGTCTAGAGTAAATAAAATCTGAACATTTAAAGAGCTCTCATGTACTTGAGGAGCACTCTTTTCTATGCTCACAGACATCACCAGACTCAACCAGAGAGATATTACTTTCAGTGTAAAACTATTCTAGCTAATAGGCTGTTTGATGGCAGTGTGTCTGCTTGAAACGTTTAGCCTAGTTTTCATGAATTCGGAGGCCATATTTGCTGTAGTCTGTGCAATTTCATCCATCCTATTCATCTGTTTTGTTTAATTTGGAAGTTGTAACATGCTCAGTACATGTGTTTTGTCTTTTTTTCTTAGTAAACTATCGTGGCTCTCTTGGGTACGGCCAGGACAGTATCCTCTCATTACCTGGCAATGTTGGTACCCAGGACGTCAAAGATGTTCACGTAAGAATAAAGCAACTAACATTGACAGAGCAGCAATCGCTCTTTCAGTATTAAGTTTTTCAAGCGATGAAACTGATTGTCTATAAAGGAATCTTTTGCTCTTACTGGTAAAAATGACTTCGTGTGTGTGTGTGTGTGTGTGTGTGTGTGTGTGTGTGTGTGTGTGTGTGTGTGTGTGTGTGTGTGTGTGTGTGTGTGTGTGTGTGTGTGTGTGTGTGTGTGTGTGTGTGTGTGTGTGTGTGTGTGTGTGTGTGTGTGTGTGTGTGTATACTGTTGATTTAAATGGTTTCTATATTAAGTTGAGGTTAGTTGCCATAGTTTCTGTTTAAGTTATGGCTCATAACAGCAGTAGTTTTAATGATTTATCTTTTTTCTTTTCGCTCCCCCAATTTCTGATTTGCTATTCTCCATCTCTGTCTTTCTTTCTTCTACGACTCAAATGTTCTTTTACAGTTTTTCCATGTTTTTCCTCCCACCAGTTTGCTGTTGAAAGTGTTCTGAACGGTGGCGAGTTCGACCAGCAAAAGGTGGCAGTTTCTGGGGGCTCCCATGGTGGTTTCCTGGCCTGTCATTTGATTGGCCAGTACCCAGGGTTCTACAAGGCCTGTGTGGCTCGCAACCCTGTCATCAATTTGGCCTCCATGATTGGCAGCACAGACATCCCAGACTGGTACATCTTGGCATGCACATTCCCACACTCTTGCCCCCACTTGTTTACTCATTTCATGACTGTCAGTCGTGCACAACTACCCACCTTTGTTGTTTTATCATTTATAACCCAGACATTCCACTCTGACAGTTGTGAGTGGGTTAAAGGGCATGTGTCTGCCTCACTTTCACAGAAGGAAGTCTTAAAAAATGTACACAAACTGCAGGAACAAAAGACATCAAAGCCATTCAGTGAGATTTTAATTTCTTCCTGTTGATGATTAACTATGATTTTTGCAGGTGCATGGTTGAGGCTGGCTACGACTACAGTACAAACTGTCTACCTGACCCTGCTGTTTGGGAACAGATGCTGAACAAGTCCCCCATTAAACACGTCACACAGGTATGAGCATTTTTGTGTATGTCTCTTGACTGTGTACATGTTACTCCTTTGGTGTTGTTACACAATGCAGTAACCTAAGATGACTTCTCATCTAGGTACAGACACCAGTATTGCTTACCTTAGGGGAAGATGACAAGCGTGTACCTAACAAGCAAGGAATTGAATATTACAGAGCTCTGAAAGCAAAGAAGGTCCCAGTCCGGTAAGCAGCTTGTCTAAGCAACATGTTTTATTGATTCTGTCAGATATGCATTGCATAAACAGAGATTTTATTGTTCATTCACTAATGCTCTGATGTGTGTTGTTTAGGTTGCTGTGGTACCCAGGGAACAATCACTCTCTCTCCAAGGTGGATGCTGAGTCTGATGGCTTTATGAACATTGCTCTGTGGATAGTTAAACACTTGTGTCAGTGATGGTAAATATCAGATAAATGTATGATAGTGTCCTAATGCTGTTGTTGCTGCCAGGACAAGAGCAGTACACTGCTGTGTGTGTGTGTGTGTGTGTGTGTGTGTGTGTGTGTGTGTGTGTGTGTGTGTGTGTGTGTGTGTGTGTGTGTGTGTGTGTGTGTGTGTGTGTGTGTGTGTGTGTGTGTGTGT
>CM022479.1:17716694-17744947 GCA_011952105.1 Coreoperca whiteheadi | reverse complement strand
TAATTGTTTTAACATAACACTCAAATAAAAGCAGTTCTGATTGTAATCAGAAACACATTTTATTGATGCAGTTTTTCTTTTGCAGTCTACATACACAGAAATAAAGGGCTGTTTAGTGTGTTAGATGTCGTTGAGGTTATATTAACTAAGGAACCTAGTTTCATAATCAGGCTTTTCTCTGCTCACTGTTACTGAAAATCAATACTGTTGTGATTTGATGGATTTCATGATACAGTGCACTTAATAAAGCGATTGTTAAAACACTACCAGTGTGGGATGAATCTTTGGATTGATTGTTCAGATTGAAAAGGATTTTTGAAGCAGGTGGTGACGTGGTATATTACTTCCTTATACCTTTACTTCAGAACTCGTACTGAGTTAAGGAAGTCACCCAGCTTTGTCCACCTATGTTAAAACACAAAACAAAAAAATCCCCCTCTCCTCTCGGAGTCTTTTCTTTCCGTCTGTCTCTACAGTCAGAAAATGAAAGCATTGAGTGATTTTTGACCCTTCATATATTTTGAAGTAGTTATAAAGGAAAATACAGTTTGTGAAATCTTTTTTTTTTTTTAATCATTTGAGGTGATATCTGTATCGGACACCCCTCATGAATTTGACTGAGGTCACATGATTTGCATCGAGCTGCTGTATATAGGACCGCATGCTTTCACTTCCGCATAAATTGATCCAGTTACTTGTCACGGCACAGACATTTTTCTCTCCACCTGGATTAAAGATTGCTTCATCTGGCTCCTGATGTGAATTTAAGGATACATGCAATACCCATTATGGTAAGTGAAATAACATTTTATTCTGCCAAATTAAAAATGTACTACATTTCACTGTGAGAAAGAATGTACCTACTCTATTGTTACATTAAAGCGCAGAAATGGCTGACTGGAAAGTGGTTTCTTTAGCAGTTCTTTAGTAGCTGCTTTAACAGTTGGATATACAGGGTGATATTGCTTGACATGTACTGAATAATGCTTGATCTTATGCTAATTAAACTGTCTGCTCAGATTACATCTTCTGAAAATCAACTAAAATGAAGTTTCTTTTTTACAGGCTATGTTGAAAAATATCCTCATCCTTTGTCAGCTTCTTCCATTAGTGAGGACAATAAATACCGTCTTCTTGCCATGTGACACTGATGTGAACACCACCACAGTAGACTGCCACGACAGACCACTCAAGCATGTCCCCTTCATCAAGTCTAGTACTGTAGTGTCACTCAATTTAAGTCGGACTAAGATACAGCTAGTGGGGCAGAATGCTTTATCTGGTGCCCCAAACCTTCACACTCTGACAATAATAGGGAATTGTCAACCAGGTCGCCTGAGAGCTTTGGAAGACCACTCATGCAAGATGGAGATCCACTATTATGCCTTCAAGAGCCTATTGAAGCTTCAATTTTTGCATCTGTCAGGAAACAGCCTCACCTCTATACCGTGGTTACCTGAAAGCCTGAGGGTTCTTGATCTACAGAATAATCGCATCTTCCACATTATCCACCCTTTAAGAACTCCACATCTCGAAGAGCTCTTCCTCACCAAGAACTGCTTTTATGCAAACCCTTGCAACCAGTCCTTTTACATCAGTGAGAGGGTTTTCAGAGAGCTCCCTAAACTCAAAAACCTTACCTTAGGGTATAATAATTTCACATCTATCCCTAAAGGGTTGCCACCGTCTCTGGAGAGTCTGGATTTAAGAGAGAATACAATCACAGAGGTCTTAGAAGGAGCCTTTGCCAACCTGACTGTCCTCAAGTATTTGAATTTGGAGTGGAATTGCCAGCGTTGTGACCATGCAGCCAGGCCCTGTTTTCCTTGCCCACATAATCTCCCTCTATACCTACATCCAAACTCATTCTATACTGAGAACAGCTCCATCACCTACCTAAGCTTGCGAGGAAACTCTCTGAAGACATTTCCACAGGGTCTTTTCCGACCTTTGAGGAATTTAAAGAGATTGGACCTCTCTGACAATCTACTGGCATATGCTATACGTAATGGTACCTTCTTTGCAGAGCTGAAGGGCCTCAATTGGATTAGCCTTATCTATAACTATGAACCACTGAAGACATTTCCGGAACTGATCCTCTCCCCACATATTGCCAATATATCGGGTCTACAGTATATTCTTCTGAGTGGTAACTTTTTCCACGTGCTTTCAAGAGAGAGCCTTAATGTTCTGTCCAAACTTCAAAACCTAATGAAACTAGAACTGAGAATGAACTTCATCAATACTTGTAATTTGAAGGCTCTGAAACAGTTACCTTCTCTCATCGATATTGACCTCTCCCAAAACATGCTTAATTTCCTTACATGCTCCTCACGTCCGTCGTCTGAGATTGCGGCACAGGAAAGCTGTCAGGACCAGAACTCTTACACACTGAATTTTCCTGACCCACCCCTTATGCTAATAGACCGAGAAGTCACATCTGGAAGTGACATCTGGGAATCCAACCAGCCAAACACACCGGAAATGTTGGAGGACAATGTGTCACGCTTTCCATCACTGTGGGATTTTAAAAACCAATACTGCCGACGTAAACTGACATTTGACCTTTCACAAAATGACATTCTGTCTCTTAACGAAAAGGTGTTTGTAGGCATGGAAAATGCTGTTTGTTTAGACCTTTCCTTCAATTACATGAACCAGGCATTGAAGAGGGGGATGTTTGATAGCATGAAATATTTAGTTTTTCTTAATTTGTCATACAATAGACTTGATCTTTATTATAAAGAGGCTTTCAGTGAGCTTAAAACCACTCTGAAGGTATTAGACATTAGTAACAATGAGTTTCACTTCAAGATGAGGGGCATGGGCCATCGTTTTGAGTTCCTTCAAAATCTGACCAACTTGGAAGTCCTAAGTCTGGCAAACAATGGCATTGGGATGCGAATAGATCAAAGACTGATCAGCAGCTCTTTGAAGTACCTCTACTTCTATGGAAACCACCTGGACATTATGTGGGAATCTGATAACAACAAGTACACTAAATTCTTCCAAAACCTGACAAACCTTCTCTACCTGGACATCTCTACCAATGAACTGAAGTCGATCTCACCAGATGTGCTGTGTAACCTCCCAGGAAGCATCAGGGCCCTCAGCATCAGCAACAACCTGCTGAACTATTTTCCATGGCCAAACATCTTAGCACTCAGCAACTTACGTCACCTGGACCTCAGTCAAAACTTTCTCTCTTTTTTGCCTCATAACGTCATAGAATTTGGAGCAAATTTTTCTTTCTTGGACCTAAGTCACAATCGCTTTAGTTTTATTCCTGAGGAATTCTTCAGCAAGGCGAAATCCTTGCAATATCTGTATCTTAGCCACAATCAGATTAAAGAGTTGAACCATCAGTTTCTCCCTGCCCCCTTTAAAAATGGCAGTGCCCTTCAGAAGCTCACTCTGCATGCCAACCCCTTTAAATGTGAGTGTGATACGTCTTGGTTTGCGGACTTCTTGCGCACTACTCCGGTAGAGGTTCCTTATCTCACCACAAATATACACTGTGAATACCCAGAGTCCCAACAGGGCGAGAGTATACTGTCTATGGACCAGCGTTCCTGCCAGGACATATATGGTAGCTTAGCATCCCTTGTCTGTTCCTTCTTGGCTGTGACGTTCACTGTTCTGCCCCTACTGAAGCATCTCTATGGCTGGGATCTGTGGTATTGCTTACAGGTACTCTGGGCAGGACATAAGGGCTACTCCCAGCTGCCTGGTAGTGATTCACATAATCACTACGATGCTTTTGTGGTGTTTGACACCGGGAACCAGGCTGTGAGGGACTGGGTATACAATGAGTTAATTGTCAATCTGGAGAACTCAGGTCACAGGAGGTTTTGTCTCTGTTTGGAGGAGAGGGACTGGATTCCTGGGCTTTCATGTATTGAAAATCTACACAATGCTGTCTACAGTAGTGTGAAGACAGTGTTTGTGCTGTCCACTGGTGCTACTGGCAGTGAGACCGTGAATGGTGTGATCCGCCAGGCTTTCTTCATGGTTCAGCAACGGCTTCTGGATGAGAAGGTTAGTAACATTACCTTTTTATTTTCCTCTGTATTTTGTTGGTTTTGAATCTTACCCCCTCTGAGTTGTTGCCATGTTTTCACAACACTAAATTATCTCTAATATTATCCAAACAAGGTGGATGCAGCTGTGCTGGTTCTGTTGGATGAGATGTTTCCCAAACTGAAGTACCTTCAGCTGAGGAAAAGGTTGTGCAGAAAGTCTGTGTTGTCCTGGCCGAAAAACCCGAGAGCTCAACCCCTTTTCTGGAACCGAGTGAGAATGGCATTGTCCTCAGATAACCTCAACTTGTATGACAACAACATGAGGGAAAGTTTTATATAACTACCTTTTAACGGCTGATAGAGAGCCCTTTGGTGAAAAAGTCCTTGTCATTAAGAATATTGCCATCTTCCCATGACCTCAACCTTAAATGCAAAACATACGTTATGATACTTCTTTGTTTATTAATATGTAACTATTATTTTTTAGTTAAAAAATAACAGCTCTTCAATGTAAATATATTACTTTTCAATATTGTGTTCTGTTGTTTTATCTGACATATTATACAAATGATGTATTATATATACATATTATAAAAAGTTGATGTTGATATAATTATTGATTTAAGTTTTTTTCATATTTTTTTGTTTTTAGTGAGTTAATCCTTGTCTTCAGAGAGCTTGGGCTGGGTAGAGACATGTTGCTATTGTGGGCTGCAAAGTTCATCGAGACATTGTTGACATTGATTTTGGACTGTAAAAATAAAATTGATTTGTTTCACTTGAGTAGCTTGATTTCATAAGTATTACAATGGAGTAATGTAGTGTGCCTGTATATTAAACACCCCCACTCTCAATCTCAAAATTTCACTTCTCTTTGGTTGGGAGGAAATGAAACTGATTATTTCTTACAGGTTACAGACGACCAACAACTTCACAACTTCACCTGCTGCACCCATTCAAAGTAAGACAAGTCACCTGTGACATTTCACAGTTTCCTCTTGAACAGTTTCAAAATTTTAAGACTAAAACTTGGGACAGGTCTGCACTAGTTTGCTAATAACATGTCATTCTGCAGGCCACTGACCACAAGAGGAGATTGAAAGATCAGTGACAGGTGTGCATGTAGAAATACTGAAAGTAACAAAACAAATTCATACAACAACCAGACCTGCTGCCATGGGCAGTGCAGCTTGTTGCACTGTACACCTATTTTAGTCTGTGGGCTGCTGGGATCCCAGTTTCATTTTTTGTCTCGCGCCCTGAGATTTCCATTTGAAAAACAGCATTTCTTCTGAGAGTGAAACCTCTGACGCAAAAGTAGCAATTCTTAATAATTTCCTGGGTGAGTTATATTGGGTTAGTAAACAGTGAACTGAACAGCTGCAGTCGCCAAGTAGGCTATACTTCTCAAAGACCAATGGAGGGCCCTGCCCCAGGTCTGCTTTTTTGTGAGTGTATTCTAAAGTAGTTGTGGCTTTATCCAATCATGTGGTGTACTTTTAGATTAGTTCTCTTGTCTCTAAATCTAATATAATAAAGGAACTCCCTTTCATGGGATTAAATTACTGATGCCTGTCAGGGTATTTGTTGTCTGGTCTGTATGGAAAATTAGAATGCAAATCCGTTTGTTTATTTACTTGAAGTTACATCGGAAATGGTTTTGTTCAAATTCGACTTTGTGTAGCTAAGACCTCGCAAGTGCCATGCCCAACTGACGCTCGTGTAGGTGTATGAAAAAAAGAAACCCTCCAATCATTATGCCCCGCCACGCCGCGTAGGTCGCGCACGCGCCAGCTTGGCAGAGCGCGCCCACGAGGACCTGATGGCAGGACAGGTCAGGAGAGAGCTGAGCCGATGAGATCATGGAGCCTGCGCCGAGGTCGGACAGGGGACGGTCGGGACTTCACGGGGATGGAGCGGTGCCTGCCCGGTAAGCTAGAGCACACGTTGCGTGCACACCTGGGTGTTGTGTCCTCATTTGGCAACATTATTGCAACAAATCAAACTCAGTGCTTTCAGTTTGTGCGGCAGATTAATTATTATGTAAGGTACTAGCTCGAACTCATGTAACGTTAGCCGTGTGCATATGAGCAAGAAACTAATCCTTCATTCCGCGGTCGTAGTAGAGTTATTTGGGCGTCTGTGTCCAGGCTGCGCAGTCACATGCACAACGACTCTGTTACTCATGCCACCCATGAAATATAGTGCTGTCTACTTCATAATTTTAACGTTAGGCTGGCAGCATGTTGAGCTGTACAAGAGGGGCTCGTATTCACAAATGTTAGCATGGAAATTAACAAGTTACGCTAGGGCAGTTTGGGTGGTGACTCGAGTTTTCTCTTCGCGGCAACAGCTGGCTGCCAACTCAGAAGTAAGTGCAGAGGTTTGAGGTCGGTATGAAGCGAGGCGTTTCCTACTTGTGGCATTTTATTTATGCATTTCCACCAGCCCTTTCTTTCTGTGTCAGTTCTGTCGCTCTGGCAGTATGGTTTGACAATGGAGCTGTACAGCTGCGTAAACTTGGCGCGTGCCCGTCGAAACTGACCAGTTACACTCATTTATAATGCCTCCATCTTAATGCACATGTTGCCTCATATCTCTAGACAAAGCTTCAACAGCAGCAACCTAACATGTTTGCAGTTTCCTTGTTTGAAAAGGTTTGGACACAGCTATCTTTGTGATTTTATTTTGACCTTCATCATTGAATTCACACGGTCAATTTGGATATAAATGCACAACTCATGATACACGGAATTGATGGTTCCACTGCTGGCACAATAAGGCTAAATTCATTGTCTCAAACAATGATGGATAAGGGATTGACAGCTATGTTATGACTGACAAGCAGATTTAACCAATCTCTCAATTGCATCCTGTGCAGTGACTCCCAGCACCCAATCCTCTTAGATTAGAGGAGGGATTATGATTTGGATTTGCTTCTGCTTTGCACAGTCCCCAATATCTGGTCCATCGTGGACTGGGTTTTGCTTACTTTGATTTCCTGAGGATCATTTTTACTTAGTTGAATTAATGTGCAGCTTTTTGCCTCAAAGACAACAAATGACCCCATATTGTGTATGATATAGACATGCAGTATAATACTGCATAATGCTGATTTTATCCTAATATGGGCACAGTGTTATCATGCTGTACTTTCCAAGCATGATTCAGCCTAAATTCCAAGTGCCTATTTTCAGGCGAAGCCTAAGGAACTGGAATGTCTTCAGCCCTGATAAAGTCTGATGATGAGCGTTGCATGTGCCCCAGAGGGATGTCAGATAATAAAGACTGGTCTTCCAATTTCCTCTGCAGTCTGCCATAGACAGACATATATATATATATATATATATATAGCCAATTACATATATGATCTATGGGCCATAGCCAATTACACTATCTTGTCCCTGTTTCCTTCAGACCTGAGCAGGCATTATGTCCATTATGCATATTACTATAGATAGAGAGCTGTCCATGGTGCTGAAATGGTCAAGCTACTCCCTCTCTGTTTTTACGCCCATCTGTTTTGGTAACTGTGGCTGTGCAAGGTGTTCTACATAATGAGTACATATGAGAATAAGAGACGTTTTTCACTACATCAGTGGTCCCCGGACCCTGCTCCTGTGGACCCACAATATTGCTTATTTTCCACGTCCCACACCTGATCCGCTGATAGCAGAGGTTTTCAGTTGATCAAGACTGGTGCCTTTCAGCTCTTGATTGGTTTTCTGGATTCTGGATTAGTCTATAAGGTCTTAATTATTTATTTTTTCCATGAACCATCTGTGGCTGGGTAGTGAACAGAAAATTAGCATTGGTCAGATTTGTAGGCTTGGTTACTATTTCTTGTTCTTGATCAGATAGTTCCTGATTCAAATCATAATTTTGCCAATTGTTGGCTGTTTTTTTTATTTAGGCAAAGTTCTTTTGCAGGTGCTTGTGTTCAGACAGCATTTCAGAAGTTTTGAATATTCTGTTATAGAAAAAAGGATTTGGGAGAAAAACATGTTTATATTGCTCAAAGCAAAGTCACAAAAAGTATTTTTGGTATCAGTATGCAACTTTAAATTATATTGGCAATGGTATCGTAAAACGATAACCAGACCTATGAACCATGTAGTGATGCTGCTTGTGCTTTTCTTTTTAAAATGACTGGTCTTTCTCTCAATATTTGCCCCTGTTTAGAATCCATCATGTCCTGCACTGTAGCTGAAACCACAAGACCTCTGGCCTGTGTGTCTGAGAGCCCTCTAGCCAACAGTCACTGCCAATTTCTTCTAAAAGGACTAAATAAGACTCAGCCTCAAGCCCTAAACAATCAAGAATGGACAGGTGAAAACTGAAAGGCCGAGAGGTGGCCTTTATTCTAAATCTTGTTATTCATTCTGGTTACATAAAGGGACATGAACATATTCCCAACCTTAACAGTTTCCTCTCAGAAGTCGACATTTGCCATATAAAAATGCCTTTAAACATTAGAGCCAAGCCCTCGCAGAGCAAGCTCTCTGCTGGCCCAAAAAGTAGTGGGCACACTGATAGCAGCACATCTCATTCACGCTTTTCCAGATCCCCGAAACAGGGGAAAGGCAAACAAGCTGTAAGCTCAACACCAGGCTCCCGCTCGGGGCTAGAACCAGGCTCTGTGTCAGGGGGTGGACCTGCACCAGCATCTAAATTGACTGGAGGTCAAGGGTCGGTGTTGAGGCCAGGTTCGAAGATCAAACCTGGCACAGCAGCAGATAAAGGAGTAACTCATGGTTCAGCGACCGCTCCAGGGGGTAAAACCCTGTCTATGGAGAACATCCAGTCTTTGAGTGCTGCCTATGCCACTTCAGGCACCATGTACCCCATTGAGCGGGATTCCTTGGAACCCTCTGGTGGGTACCCCAAAGGCACCATGACATTGGGCAGGAGCACCAGCCGCTCCTCCTACACTAACCGGACAACAGCCATGGGAAGCAGCCCAAACATCACCTCCTATGGGCTGCATCACCCGTCAGACCCCTATGGAGACCAAAACTTGCATCCTGCAGGGACTTCCAGTCTGCGGCGCCAGTCTGGGAGACATCCACAGCCACTGGATTCGGCTGGACGGGGAGAGGTTCCCACGTTTGATCTCCAGGCTCAGCTGAGGGAGCTGCAGAGGGACAATGACAACCTGAGGAGAGAACTGGATGGAGGGAGGGATGGAAGGACGGGCCCCAGCATGAACAATGTCAACTTCTGGAGCCCAGATGTGAAAAGAGACAAGGGGGTTAGGCGGGACGAGGGAGTGAGGACTTCGGTTCTGAAGGACCAGTACAGGACTAACCAAGAGGATTTGCAGGTGAGAAAGAGTTTGTTTCAAAAATACTATATTTCCACTCTGAAGAAAATTGAGAGCAAAACACACGCAATTTCATCCACAAAAAATCAAGTCCTCAACAACTTCAGTGTTCAACACTAACTCACTTTAACAGCAACAAGTCTTTATTAGAGAAGATGTCACATTTTTCAAATGGTGGAAATCTAATTTTGAAACAAAACTCTTTGATTTGTCTGCTCACACATTACATTCAGACTTTTTGTGTTGACCCGCCCGTCTCTTCTGCACATCATACCTCTCACATCATAGCTTTTGTTCCTGTCTTCAAGGTTGCATAGCAAGGCTTCTGTGCAGTTCGTTTGTAAAGATGTTTGCCAGGCTCAGTGCTGTCTGTGTTTCCATGGGAACGTGCCCTAGTGGCAGCCATTCCAAGTGTTAGCCAGATTCTAAAAAACTCACAGCTACTCGTGAAGGGATAGTGACCAGTCTGTCCTGTGTCACCTCTCCCTGGAGTCTGTCCCACTCAGTCTGAGACATTATCCATCTGTTTGCCTCACTACATAGCTACTATATATCTACTCTTTCGTTGTCTGTCTTTCTTCTGTTTCCTATCTTGCCGGCCCTCTGTTTCTCCATTTTTCTGTGTGGCATTTTACTTCCTTGTGTGTCTATGATTGTCTGGTGGAAAAATATGTGTTTCTCTGGAGGAAAATACCTGGAGGTCCGTATAAGATACATTTCATCCTTTTCAGACAATCCTTCGCATACCGCTTGCGTAGTTTCTGTTGAATCTCTTTCCTGCTCTCTCTTGCTCTTCATGTCTCTCACAGGCATGCAAAAACCTGAATCATATCTGTGCTCTTCCATCTGACTCCTCCCTCTTGTAACCAAGGAGCCACCTCTGCATTTGTATTTATAGCTTCTTCATCTCACATTGTCATACACTGTGAGGACACTGTGACACAAACACCCACGCACACACTTTCCTCAGATTTTAAAACCAAACATAATAAAAACTGAAAGTTTGATAATCAATACAGAATAACTTGTTGTTTGTACAGGCACATAGTAATTGCTGTACAGATTTCTAGAGTTTTGGTTAATAAATATTTCTCAAAATGCTTCCTTAAGAAACATCTAAAATTCCATGAAGATCTTCATTTACCACTATTCGTTCTCATCTTTAAGAGAAAGCCACATCCGCACACAACTCCCATACAGGTACACAAAAAGTTACACACGCTACTTTTATCACCCACAAAACTGCAAGATTTCAATACGTTTTATAGACAATTAATGTGTTAATGTGTTTGCCGCTGAACTACTGGTGTTGAGATTCTCATTTCTGTGGCCAGGGTACGAAATTAACACCCACCAAGCGCCAAATGCAGGTAAATCTTGAAAGGCTAGCCGCCACACTGGCAGTAAATGTTTGTACCAAAATCATGGTCATGTAATAAACTATGCTGAGAGTCTCTACCGCATGTCATTGGTGTCATTTAAGGGCGCACTGCTTCTGTCCTCTGCTGTCAGGAGTTTGACCCACACACACTGGCACTACCATATGTGTTTTTACGTGTGTCTAAACTATGCCGTGAAACTGATCGTCTCCAGCGCTCCTAGTTTCGCGGCACTGTTTACCCTATAGGACATCAAATACTCCACTAAACTATTTGGCCGCCGATCTGCTGCTGCAACCTGGCCGCTATCACGCCAAAGCGTGTAATACACATGCCGGTCCACCGTGGCAGCGTTACATTTTCAACACGTTTTCATTCTGCCTTCAAATTAGCAATAATAAATATGCAACGGCCGCTTAGGCTTTCAAAATAAATCTTGCTGAGAAACTATTTCGGGGGTCGGCCGCAGTTTGATTAGGTTTAGGCCACAAAACTCTTGGGTCAGGTTTAAGAAAAGATCATGGTTTGAGTTCGAGTAACTACTTCTTTATTACACGCAACATTTACTATTGCTTTCACACAGGAAACAAACCCCGGTCTCCTGCGTAAAAGTCCTGTGTCTGACCCATTAATTTTATATTTGATCTGAAGTACATTTAATAGCAAATGCTTAAGTAGAATTTTGAGATCAAGACGTCTTGAGTTGCATTCAGGCTTGAATTGATTAACCATAGATCAATATATTAAAATCATTTTTCCTCAAATTTTGCTCTGGCCTCTTTAAGTTTCTATTCAACATAATACCTTATTATTTCAATGAAATGTACTGAAACTAATGTATAATGTGACACAAAAGGGCAATTTATATATTTTGGCCAGTAAAAAATGTGCTTGGCCGGTGGATTTATTCATCTACCAGTCACCTTGGCTGGGTAGTCAATAAGTTAATTTCAGACACTGCCTGTGGCATTAAAATGGGGCAGGACGGTCAATGTTACCAACTCTGTGTATCTGCAGGCTTGTCCTGCCTCGGCCCTGTCTGTAATAGATGAATGTGTTTGTCTCTTTTCTGTTCCTGTCAGGCAACTGACCCATACAGCTAGTGTATTACTTTTCTTCAAGTGTAGGCTCATTTGTCTTTCCCACACTAACACACTTTCGTTTATCTACTGAAACCACTTACAGTACCTTATCTGTACCCTTATGTAGCTTATGAGAAGCCTTACGTACCCTTATGAGAATGAAAGCATTGCTGCAGAGAATTTTGGCATTTTATACAAAAATATAATAGTGTACTCAATGACGAATTAGTTAATTTTATTAATCATCTTTCAAAACTGGCACAGTAGAATCCATTTAAAAATGTCGAGGAACAGTTGCATCAGAAAAGCCACCATTAGACAAATAAGAATTTCTTTCTGTCTCTGTCTTTCTCTTACACGCTCTCCCTCCCTCCCTCTTTCTTACGGACACACGAATACCTAGGGCTAGTTCAGCTCCATCTGATACTGATCGCAAATTTGTCAGCAATATTGAGCTCTCATTAAATTGTTACCAACCTTTTTTGTCTCTCAACTTTAACCTCATCTTTCTCTCACAATGTTTACAGCCCTGTCATATAAAATCAGAAAAAAACCCAGTTTCCTTCAATTACTTGTTTATTTTGAAAAAAAAGCTATACCTTATGCAGGTAGAAGTTGTTATTCTAACTCTTATCTGCTGTCACCTCACTCTCCCTTATCGCCTCTATCCCGGATCTCTCCTTTCAGATTATCACTTTTCTGCTCTTTTTTTCTTCTCAATTTCCCCTGTTTTTTGCCCTTCAAGACACCCTGGGAAGAGCTCAGTCTGACAAGAGAACTTTGCAATTAGCATAAGGAATGTCACCTTTTCTCTCAGCTGCAATGACCAGAGTTGTCCCCTAACCATCTGTTTGGTTAGTGTGTGTGTGTGTGTGTGTGTGTGTGTGTGTGTTTGTGTGGAGGATTGTCCACCCACTCTGACTTGATATTCAGTGCTAGCTTGTTGCATTGATTATCTGTGTTCACTCTCGCCTTCCTCCTACATCTCAACTCTGTGTCCTTGGCGCTCCCCACCTTCTGGACTCGAGCAGAGGAGTATGAATATTTGAGGAAAAATTTGTAATATCTTCTCAATGATTAGTAATGTAACTTCCGTTTAGTGTTTGTCTCCATGAACATTTGACATACTGTATGTTGAGTAAGATGCTGTGTGTGTGTGTGTGTTTCTGTTTTTTTCCCTATTGTTTGATTTCCTTACAGGGTTTTCTTACCCTGCTCAGTCAATCATCAATAATGCTCTCTGTCCATGGTTTCAAGCACAGAATGAATTTCCATTTGCCAGTCAGGAAAGCTGAGAGCTGTGAATGTAAATTAGCATATTGTATTTTCCATTACTTTGCACTGCAACATGTGGCAAAAGCAGGAATGTTGAGTGAAATGTGTCGTCCACAGCAACGGGGCCCGTTTGTGTCACTTAGTAATCGCTCAAGTGATAAATGTACTGACAAATCAATCAGCCATCGCATCAGTAAACGCCTTCAGTGTTGCTCATGCACTGATAGACAAACCCACCAAAATTAATTCAAGACAATGGTCTTTAAATATCATGCCATGCTACAACACAGAGAATTTTAAGAGAATGCACATGACATTTAGAGTTTTCTGTTCTGTATGATGGTACAGCCAAGAAACCGTGTAGAAAACGTACTTACTTTACATACTTTATTTTACCATTTTGTACTTGTTTTTCTTACTAATAATTTATTAAGGAACAAAGTCTTTATTATGCGGTTTATTGGCCTGCTCACTGGTTTGCAATTTATTAATTGTGTCCTTAATTCATTATTTGATTTGTAAGTTTATTTAACAATTGATTACTTAGTGGCACAATTGGGCCCCCCATGAAGCATGGAGGCCAGTAACTATCGCTCCGATTCTGTTTGAGGTAATGTGTCAATTTGGAAATTGTCATTCTTTTTGTTGTCATAAATTCCTAATTCGTTTTCATCTGGAATGAAATCCCCCTTTATCCTGTCTTTTCCCCCTTTGATGTTCAACCTGCTACTTATAGTACCTTCTATGTATTCTCCCTGTGTTTTGAAAATAAATATCACCCCCTGGTGGCCAAATCATGTAACCATCAACCAACAATAATCTACATAATGGTTTGATATTTAGGGGTATTTTAAAAATAAATCTGCTTTCTATTTTGGCTTTATGCATGTGTGTGTCTTTTTTATGTTGCATCTCTTTGCTGCAGCCAGGGGATATCAGAAGAAACAAGGTCTGTTTTATGTGTTTGTCATCCTGTGCTTAGGTATTTATAATATGTGTCAGTGTATTTGGTATGTTTGTGGGCTTATCGAATGAATGGGTTCTTAATTGTTCTCTGTCTTTGTAGCAGCTTCCGTTGACTGTTCAGGAGCTTCAGGAGGAGCTGAGGGCTCACAGGGAGATGCAGCAACAGCGACAGCAGGGGAACTCTGGCTCCTATCGAGAACTCCATACGGACCAGGACCATAGAGGGGGACTCAGCCCTGGCCACAGCCCCAGACAAAGCCCCAGCAACCTGCATAGTCCCGGACTGAAGAACAACCTGAGACCCAGCCCATCCAACACCTACAATCCGAGGCAACAGGAAGCTGATGTTATCATTCACAGCCCTGGTTATGGCTGTAATACTGCAGTAGCTGCACAGAGAATCAGCCCAGGCAACACCCTTCAGCCTGGGCAGAGGAACAGCCCAAATCAGCCCCTCTACAGTCCCAGCCAAGTAGCGCCCAGCTCTAGCTCACTCCGGGCCTGCAGCCCCTGCCAGGTGCCTGGGTGTGATGGCTTCTCCGCATCTCATCCTCTGGATCCATCAGAGGAAAATTTCTTCCGGCTGCAGTCAGAGCACGAGCGGCAGGCCAAGGAGCTGTTCCTGCTGAGGAAGACCATGGAGGAGATGGAGATGAGAATCGACTCTCAGAAGCAGACGCTGGGCGTCCGGGACGAGAGCATTCAGAGGCTGCTGGAGATGCTTCAGGGCCAAGGTCAAGGTCAGGGACTCTGGGTTCGGGGACAGCGGACAGGCATCATAACCATGGCGGCGCAGGAGGCTGAAGCACAGCTAGAGAACATGCATGTGAGAGAGGTGTGTTTTTCTTCTCAGGGGGGGGAAAGCTTATGTATGTGAACCATTCATCTATAGTATCAAAGTCAATTTCACAGTAGGGTAGAATGTCTATATTTGTGATTTATCATTTATCACTTTGTTAGAATCATGAGAGTTTTATTGATATTTTGCGATCGTGTGTTTGTGTTTGTGTGTGTGTGTTTGTGTGTATGTGTGTGTGTGTTACGTAGAGTGTGGGACCAGAAAGCAGCTCAGCAGGTCTTATCAATGGGCCAGATTAACATACGGAGAGCTCTAAGCCTGTGTTCAGCCATGCAGTTTTACAATCAGATTCAGTTGCTTTGTGTGCATGTGTGTGTACGTGTGTGTGTGTGTGTGTGTGTGTGTGTGTGTGTGCGTGTGCGTGCTTGTGTTGCTGGGTATACACATGCTCATATGGTAGTTGCAACTTGTCTGTGTGTTGTTCATAGTATTTGGCATTTATTCTACAGCATGTGGCAAGCAATGGGCGTGTAGTGCAGTGGAATTAAAAAATATATCAAATTAGGTGGGACATTTATTGCAGCCCTTCAAAAATTCTAAGTTAAATTAGGACAAATTGTTTGGTATTGGTATTGTAATACCTCACTCTCTCCTGTTGTTTTTCTGTCTTCCTCAGAGACTCATTTTTATTGATTGAGAATTTAAAAGTACCAGGCCTCCAGTGAGCGGTGGTGTAGCACAGGTGTCTCTATATCCTCTGCCAGGAGGGTTAGCAGTAGGCTGCTCTGTGCTCCTCAGTCCTCCCTTGTTTATTTTTAACTCCTAAATCTTCTTAGCCTTTAATTTCTCTACCTCTCTGTCAGTGTGTGTGTGTGTGTGTGTGTGTGTGTGTGTGTGTGTGTGTCTTTGCATGCCTCTGCTATTGTTTGTGTCATGATGTTCTTGTTTTTCTGTCTAAGTGTTGTTTGTCTGCCTCCATGTCTGCCGTGCCCAGTCAGAATGATTGCGTGTGTGTTTGCGTGTGTATGTGAGCATGCGTGCACATCTGGGGCCTGTCAGCTTAGCGTTCCTAGCAAGGACACTCCCTCTCTGGGCTACCGGTGGCTGATGGGATATCCACCCATACTGGGTGTTTGGTCACTGTGATGATTTTGTCAAAGGGGAGCGTGGGTGTTTCAGCCCATGCTAATGCAACCACTGCTGTGCATGTGTGTACTTGTGTGTGTCTGTGCTTAATGTATGGGACCTAACCATGCTGTGTGTGTAAGAGGTGAGTACCTGTTCTCACACACTCTGTGTGCCGTACTATTTTTAACTGCTTGACAGCTTAACACATACTGTGGGTGTAATGGAGGAGGAGGGAGTGACTGCGTCTGAGAGGTGAGGTGAGAGAAGGAAAGGGAGAGATGGGAGAAAGGAGTGTTTTTCTAAGGTAGAAAAACAGACCGTGTTTGTCTGAATATTAATGTATGATTAATGAGGGAAAACACTCTGACCGCCCTGATTGAAAAGAGAGGCGATTGTTGTTTCGTTTTTTTCCCCAGGTCTCCCCTCCTCTCCTCTGAGGTTGGGATGGGGTGGTGGAGTGTGTGTGTGATATATATATGTATATATGTGTATATACACACACACACACACACACACACACACACACACACACACGCACACACGTAGCTGAACTGATTACAGTTTCATTTATCGTTAAGTAAAGCCTGACTTAGTATGGTATTGAGTATTTTTATTGTGTGGTTTGTATGTACATCAGATGATAAGATTACTGTTTAACACTGTGCATGGTCCATTACATGTTAGTTAAAATAAAATGTTACTTTTTCTAATAGTTTAATAATAATTACAAGCTAGTCCCAAAATCATTGTATTTTAACGAGAATTAGGAAAACATATTCAAATAAGGAGTAATGCAGTGTTGATGCATAAGATGCATTGTTGTGCAAGTTGTTGTATGTTCAACAAAGAAATGCTGAATCAAAATAGTTCCTGGTAACTGAGCTACTATTACACATTAAATGGTAGCGAAAAAATTATGAAAAAATAGTTTGTTGTCCAGTAATTTAAAGTAAAAATATATATTTCTTTAGGTATATATTTTTTAACTATTTTAGTCAACATTTATGAATAAAAACATTAACATTTTGGAGATTTCAAAATGTAGTTTATTAACATTGTGGTGAAGAAAAGTCAAGTTGTCTGACAGTTTGATGTGTTTGGTATGGAATTTGAGTGTTAAAGGTTAGTTTGAATACAGTTTAATTGAAGGATTGCTATGCACTTATTTAACTGTAAGAAGCAGCCTACTTCCTGTGAAGGCCTCTTGCCTTTGTTTATGTGTCAGCGTGGTAATTTAGCCTTACACTTGCCTTGTCATGGTTAGTGAAAGCAAGCCGGTGATGGCAGTGCAGCTATTGCCTCTATTAGGGGGCGCTACTCTTACTTCTTTTGATTAGCTCCAAAGGAAACCAGCCCAACTGCCTTTCATTACCGCACCCATTACTCTCCTTTAAATGACCCAGCTTGTTTAGCTTGAGCTGGGATAATAAATGCCTCCATTTTCAGTTCACCTTCTTTATTTATCCATCAAACATGGCTGAGGGTTGGCACAGGGGCTTTCTTGGTAGTCTTTGCTGGTTTGAAGAGAAATTATCACTTTAAATTTGTATTTATATTATCTTAATGTTTTTATATAAGGAAGGGTTACATTATGGGTTTGGAAAGGTATGAACCTATGTAGGTTTGTATGATGCAAATCAGAATTGAGTACAGGCCCACAGAGACTTTTTGTCTGTTCCCCTTTCTCACTCCGTTGTACGGCATGTAAGACTTACAGACCATGGCCAGATGTGAAGTTACTTTAACCAGCTGTCTGAGTTTATGTGTATGCTGGTGTACAGTTTGTATGTATGGATATAGAGCTCCATCACTCCTTCACCTGCTGATGTGTGTTGTCAGGGGATGGTGCGTGTAGTGGTGCTCTCTCACCTGTGTTTCCTGTATAACGTTGTCAGCTGTCAGACTGTCTTAGCTGAACAGGCCAACAGAAACACTGGCCCATCTACGTCAGCCTATTCAATTGACTGAGATAAAATAATAACACTAGACTGTTCAACATCACCATCATTTGTTAGAATAATGTGGAAAACATATAGCATGTTCAAGTTATTTTTTTCAAACAGCCTCTCCTCCATAATGTTTCCTGGCAAATGTAAATTATTGCAGTACTAGCAATGTCCACAAAGTGGCAGTGTTCCATTAGAATTTAACTACTGTGGGTTTCATGCACAAACTGAGTTAAGTAATGTTACGCACACACACACACCCACACACACACACACACACACACATGCTGAGAGGCATAAATCTGGGCCTAATCGTCTCTCCCCAGCCGCCAGGTCCCTGTAGACCCAATAATAACAGCCGCACCACTGGTCTGTTCCTGCCCAGCCCTGACCTGCTGCCAAGGACGTGCACACGCACACGCACACTTTCACTGTGAGATTTTTACTTGGAGATGGCATAACTACTTTCATACATATCGTACTGCAGATTTCATGCGATCCTTAGGGACTCTGGATGGAGTTAGGGCCCCTATTGTACATGAAGACATCTCACTTAGTATTGGATCAGTACGACTGAGTATGTAGCATTGGTCTGGTGTTGAGAACGTAAGGGCAAAGCTTTTATGGCTCCGCTGTTTTTCTATAGTACGACTGGCTTCAGAGATCCTGCTGCTGTTTTTGGCAGGCCCTCTCTGTCTGCTCCTGCATCCTTTCTCAAACATTGATGAAACTTCAGAAATGTAGATTTTTAAAACCTTCTAGTGCCAGCATGTTGAGGAGAAGTGGAAGTTCATGTCATCAAATCTCTCATTTTTTGTAATCTCTTCCCTGCTTTTTCCTTTTGCTCACTTTCTCATGCCCACTAGCCTATCAGCTGCAAAAAATTTACGTCTTCTCCTTTCTGCATTTCTGCCTTTCTGCCTGTGTACGTATGTTTGTCTGTGCGTCAACGTGTCCCTCTCTCTCTTTCCTTCTCCCCAGGCTGATATGATATCTGTTCTGGTTCGGTTAATCGTTGAAAAGCTCTTGTCCTGGGTGGGGCTTTTTAGGGCTCCATTCTTGATTGGCTACTTTCAGCCTCTGCTAATGAAGCCCCACTCAACTAACATTAGAAGACCACTGTAAATACCATCAGCAAACACTCACACACACACCAATGCTCCCTTCTCCCCACCACACCCCGGGCACCACATAGTCGCCACGCTCTGTTGATCAGCCAGAATGTTTGAGCGGAAAAGTTTATCGGGACAAAATTACACCCCTCAAACCTTCTCCTCACCCCCTCCACCCCCTCCTTACTTCTCAGCAAGGCTTTCCCTCAGATTTTCCCTTTGTCCTTTCAAACTGCTCTTTTAAGCCATTGATCGGATAGGTGGACACATTTTCACATTTGTGGCAAGCAAATGTGTTTCCTTTTTCTCTCACTGATGGAGAAGGCATGGGAATGTGATTGATGAATGTGTTTGTGAGTATGTGTTTGTGTCTATGTAGGATCTGTGCATGTTCTAGTCTGCGCATGGCATATATGACACCATTGCCTGCAGGCTAGAATTGAACCTTTTGACCGTATCCTTCATTCAGGATGCCGGCACTTATTGCTATAGTGTTACGTTTGATCCTATTCATTCCATATGCTCGGCCCTCTGACACATGTGGAGCAGAGAAGACAGTCTTTGATGAAATGCTCTCTTGCATGACTTAATTTCCCCTATTGTACTGTTGATAAGGAGTTAATACACACACTCTCTCCACAGGACATGTAAAGACTTAAATGTGCACAGGGGGACAAAAAGACAGGCACACACTCACAGTGACACATTTACACACATATGGTCCAGAAGATTAGGATTGTGGCAGCAGTGGGCATGCCAGTCTGTGGGAGGCATGCTCTGACAGCAGTAATCCCTCCTCATCCACAACTGACATGGACAAGAGGATAAGGCCCTTGTCTCTTCTCATTTCAACTCACTGGGAGAACTGGGAAGAATGGGAGCAATGGGAAATCATGGCGAGCTGTTGCCTCTCCCTGTATTCATGCTTTAGTAAAAATGTTTTATGTCCTCTGACTGACTGATGAGCTGCCTTAATATGAATGTCCCATCTCCATGTGGTTTCTGTCTGATTTGGTGGCTTCTCTTTACCCACCGATTGTGTTTAATTTTTCCAATGTTGGCCTTGAAACTATATTGCAGTTTCTCTCTCCTTTAATCATTTGTACCTTTGGTTTGTGTATTTGTCCTACTGGTGAAAGAGGAAGTTTCCCTTATTTTTCAGTGCTACTGAACCTGTTGATTTTCCTTAGAGGTGCTACAGTATATACATATACATGTATTGTATTCGGCATTAGCCAGTCTGTGGGTGTGTGCTTGTATGTGTGTACGTTTTTGTGATCCTATATACCCATCTGGTATTCCATGTGAATTTTTTCATCCGTTATTGCTGCTTCTATAACACAATCAGGCAGCAACAGTAGGAAGCCCTCACTTTTCTCATTTACTGTGCAGATGTATATATTTGTTTGTTATGAAGCCTATGTTCTGTCCCCTGCAGCTCTGTCTATGATCACTTATTTTGTTTCCATGTAGCACAGCATACGCTATAGCAGTCTACAATCCAGTGCAATAGTTCTGCAATGAATCCTCTGTGAAACTGGAAGTCCCTGGTTCAATAAAGATAAATCTAGGTGGGGATTGAAAGAGCAGTACTTGCTGCCACTGAAATCACTGCGCTACGGCCACTCCCTCATTACCACAACTGAAGTGCCCCTAACCCCCAACTCCTCCAGTGGAGCTGCTTGGTGGCCAGCAGATCAATCAGTGGTTGTGCTGTGCGGCTTTTGGGTGTGAATGTGTGTGGGTGTGAACAGGGCGTTCGTGACAAAGAGAACATTGCTTTCAGCGATAGTTCCCTGATTAAATAAAGGTTTAAAAAAGTTTAGAATGTGCAGTTCAGTCAATCAAATAACTTAATTTACATGAGAATACAGCACATCAGTATAGTCAATGTTTGGCATCTTTGCTCTGACTGCACACACATACCTGCACAGAAATGTGATCGCTGTTGTGATAGCAGATATCTTGGTGGTGTTGAGTCTGATTAAAGCTAAGAAGCCGGGATGGTTGTGTTGCGATGATACAGTGGCGCATTTCACATGCGAATGAGGCAGTTACCTAAACTGGCTTGCAGGCTTCACTCCATTTTTTGTTGATGTTAGAGAGGTGGTAATTTAGCTTTATGGTCATTTTTGAGGCTTTTTTAAATGGTGATTTTGTATTTGACGTCATTATATTGAAGGTGTTTCTAATTTTGTCCACCCCATTTACATACATGATTGGGGCAGACACACAAAATAGTACAACAAGATAACAACCATGAAATGGTTAATGTAGGTTTAAAATATTGTGTTCCTTTCAAATGCTTTCTATTTATTGCAGGACTCATGTTGTGTAGGGTTGAAAATCATTAAATTTCACTATTGTTCTTTCTTCCGAATGGACTTGTTTAACTTGCTGTGTGTCTATATGTGTGTTTGTGTGTGTGTGTAACCTTTAGTTTGAGTGTGTGTGTGCTTTTGTGTGGGCATAGTCGTAGGTCAGAGCTACCATTAATTATTGATAGAAGAAGCGTAGCGCATGTGCTGGCAGAAAGTGTTGCTAAGCAAGAGCTTTAGCATGCCAGAGACATCTGCGAGAGAGACAGATAACAAGTGAGAAATAGAAAGATAGAGACTGAAAGAGTGATAGAGACAGATTCATATGACCTGAGCTGAGTGTGTCTCTTACCTACTAACGAATAGAGACAAAAAGAGCAGAAAAAGAGAGAGCAGAGGAAATAGACACCAGCACCACCTGTTAGACACGGAAAGAAGTCCTTGGGAGAGCATTGAACTGGGACCAGCCTAAAGATCATAGAACAAGCTTTTTCTTTTTGCAAAACAAGATGTTTTAAGGATATACAGTGGAGGATAACATAGCTATTATTTAACAAAAAATATTTTAAAAAAGGAAGTAAAAAAGACATAGGGACTGGGACTGGTCAGACAGATCAGTGTGTCTTATCTGAAGCTGTGGGTGTTCGAAGCGCTAAAGATGATAAGCCGCCAGGCTTATTTTTACCGGGTCCCTCCCCAGGAGCTCCATCGCCGGAACCAGCTCCATGCCGATCCGGCCAAGACCAGGGCTTTGCAGACAGTCATTGATATCAAGGTAGGACTTACAGCGGATCTGGAATCAACAAGAGCAGGCAACATTTTAAGTATAATGTGCAAAATGGGAATTGCGTATTGTTGCAATAGATCAGTTCGCTGCTTCATAATTGTTAGTGTTTTTTACTTTTTATAACACCAGCTGTAGAGAATGTGTTCACCATTGTATCGCCAAACCATTTTGAGAACAATAAGTTTAAACTCTGGTAGGTGTTGTGATAAGTATTAAAGTCTGATGTTGTGATCTTCGGTTGCAGCATGTTCTCTGGTTTAGTCTGATATCCGCTTCATACAAACAGAACTTGAATGCTTGATGAGCACTGCTGGAATGTAGGCAGTAGGAGGGGATCTGGCTCGAGTGTAAATGCAGACACAAACATACATGCACAAACAATCTAAAAAGGATTGTCTTATTGTTGCCTCGTGTCTGTATGGCGGCCATGCCCAAGTAAAGGCCATTATTGGCCCATGCAGAGTTGAGCACTTATTCAATTTGTTTCAAATGTCACATATGGAAGCTTTCACTCTCATCTCAGTCCTTTGAAGTCGTTAGAGCTGTGAAAAATGCAGTTGACTCCACATGTGTCTGCGTGCACACCCACCCACACACACATTTAGTGCTCATTCAGCAAACGCTTGTTCCAAAAGTGGTTCCTTTACAGCAAAACCACAGTTATTTTTCACACATACTTTGTGATTTGTCCGCCTATTAACAAACTGCAGATGTGCTTTGCCGGGATGCCCACAGTGTTGTAAATGCATCAGAGAGACCAAATCTAAATCTGACTGCATTAATTGAAAAAGGCAAAACAAACATTGTCAGAAGGATTAGACCTATGAAGAGGGGGAGAGAGAAAGAGATACTGTAACGTTCTTCCTTTACCGATGTTGATGATGAGGAGGAGATATTTCCCTGCATTGTGGCTTTTTTCTTAAACTGTCCTCTGTTTATGTTGTTGAGTATTGATGCAACTGTGTAAATTCGGTATGTTCTTGGCCTATGAGTGTGTAATGTCCATCACTATTTGATCCAGTGTCGGTGTTGATGTTTTTTCTAAGTGGCGTATATATTTCCATTTTGTGATTACAGAACACCAACCCCCCTTTCTGTTTTGATCCTGATGTTGTCTGGCAGGTACAGTAATGAGTGCTCACCTCTTGTGTCAACTCAACATGGGCTACAAATATACAGTATTTGTGTTTTCTTCTTTCCCTATCATAAATTCTTCCTGGGTTGGAATGCAGCACCACCATGTACAGTAGTTTATTTTTCTGCGGTTTTGAGGCCCAGCTTTTCTTACTATTGCTATTGTACTGAATGTTGTTTTTGATATTACCCTCTGTACTTTCTTTGGGCTTGCCTTGTTTCTCTTCCTCTGGGTGATGTTTTTTCTTGCTGTGCTCTGGAGCAGAAACAGATAACAATTAAAGATATTAAAGATAAAGCATAGCTTATGATACAGAAATCAACGTGAAGCAATGGAAATTATTGAATAGCATACTCTGTGTGGGCATTTTATATTGTGTGTGAGATTTGGATATGGTGAAGTAATTCCCCTCAATGCCTGACAGCCCCACTTTGACTTTTTTTATGTATGTTTGTGTGTTTAGGATGGTATATGCCGCACCGTATGCTAGGCAGTACTGATGTCAGAGGATGTAATAGAGGTCAGATGCTTACATGTTGCCTGTGGTTTTTGCTGATGGCATCATGCAATCTGCTTCCATTTATTCAATTACCTTTCTCTTTTCTTCCAAGGTTTAGCATATAACGTATGTCTGAACCCATGCAGCTAAACCACCTCAGGACCTGTCCATGACAGACCCTTCCATTCCCTCATAGATACTGCAAAGGAAAACATCTTGGCTGCACACAACTGCTTAGATATGTCCCATATTTTACTGGACATTCTTGTCAGAAATAGGTTTACACATTAATAGATTAGAATCTAGATACAGAACACTATGAGGTCTTCTGTGAATATGCTGAATTGCTGTTAGTGCTGTTTTAGCCAAATACTTAAGTGACCCATGCAGATATTGCATAAAGGATTAAGCTGCCAGTATGCTTCATCAGAACTGCTTGTCAACTGGTCAAATAGCTTCGGGATCCCCCTACCCCCACACCTTTCAGATATCGGAATTGGGGGGGGGGGGTGCTGTTTCTCACCATTTTTGTAACTTTCCGAAACCAGCAATCCGACATTCACTCACTTTACGCCAGGGTTTAAACTTCTCCTTTAAGCTCTGTTTTTATATTCTTTACACAGCTATTTCTGTCACTTTTCACGTGAACAAATGAGTGCAGCACTATGAATCTCTTCCAAGAGAGACTGTCTGAAAATGTGCGCCGCTATCCCCATTTTTAAACGATAGCGTCTTCCACCTCTCTATGACTGACGTTTGTTTGTTTGCCTGCTTTCTCCCTATATTTGCGCTTTTTTGCATGGAGAAATAAATGGTTAGATAGATCATTGTCTAAACAGTAACATGTGAGACAGATAAGCCCTTGTTAAAGTCCAGAGCCTAATTTCCAAAGTCAGATATTTGCTGACTCTCTGCCTGCCTACTGTTGTCGGTGCAGGACACCAAGATTTCTTCCCTGGAGAGGAACATCAGAGACTTAGAGGATGAGGTTCAGATGTTAAAGACCAGCGGCCTGCTGCACCCTGACGACAGACATGATGAGCTCAAGCAGGTGGAGGTCTACAAGAGCCATTCTAAATTCATGAAGACGAAGGTAGAATTTCTCTGCACGCAGCCTGAGACAACTTCACTCTGCATGACTTGAGTGATGCATGTTTGCCTTAAAAAATCCATTACAACTGCGTGAGA
This sequence comes from Coreoperca whiteheadi, assembly GCA_011952105.1. Taxonomy (NCBI): domain Eukaryota; kingdom Metazoa; phylum Chordata; class Actinopteri; order Centrarchiformes; family Sinipercidae; genus Coreoperca; species Coreoperca whiteheadi. The sequence goes on along the minus strand of CM022479.1, from coordinate 17,719,988 downwards.
ACCTGTCGTGTGCATGTTGCATGTTGCCATTGCAGTCTCATGGAGAAGCAAGCAAATGTGTGGAGAAATCTCAATGCCAAACTCTATGTTAGCGTATGTTGTGTCTTTTGGTTGCTTTATCAAGGCTCTTAGCCTTGTGTTGCATGGACACCAAGAACTCATACTTATAAATGTATTTGTTATTTCATATTTAGAGTGAGGTGAAGAGTTTTCTTTCTTCTTCCTTATTTCTCATTAAATGCTTGCGTGACTTACCTACCTTACCTGTGTAATGACCAAGCATTATACTGCTCTCGTATCTGTGACTGTTCTGAGAGAGACCCTATCAGCTTACAGCACACCGTGTCCGTTTACAGTCCTACCTTTAGCTGGCAGGAAGACCTTTAGAAAGCCCTGAGTAAGATTTCTCTATCCCAGGTGGTATACTGGTTTATTCATTGGGACACAGCAGTGCACAGACTGACATGCACACATTTGAATAGGCACATGAACATATGTACAGGAGCCATGTTAAAAAAAAAAGTAGTTTCAGGTTTCTCAGTTTCTAGCTGAGAGTGTCCATGATGGCTGAGGCCCATGAGTAGCGCTCCATGTGAAAATGTTTCTCTTTGGTTCATTAATGGCGCTCTTTGTAGGGCCCATTTGTCATTGCATCGGGGAAGTTCCTGATGCAATCATAAAAGAGATGTTTTTATGAATGGGGCCCTGACAGATGAATGCGAGCTTACAACGACAGAGGAAAGAGCTCTCTCCTCACTCAAACTGACCTGGGACGATATACATCACAGTGATGGCCCTGCCTCGCTCTGCCATGTCTCATCTTTCTGCCTAACACAGAAAGACATCACGCACATGGATATGCACAGGCACACAGATTCATTCTATATCCTTGAAGTGTTTGGGGTCCTGGTCTGTCAGCAGTGGTGGTGACTGGTGTTGATATGGGAAACCAGAGAGGACAGGGATGATGTCCTCTCTGGTTTCCTCTCTTGGCTTTGATTTACTCGAACACTAGAAAGTGGCTTCTATGAGCATGCGTTCAAGTATGATAAGTGGGCATTAGAGCAGGTACATTTATTTATCCAGATAATCATTTCTAGCAGAGCATCACCAAGTATAACATTCTGAAGCCTCAGCTGTGTGGTTGAGGAGTGCAGTGTGGAGGAGTGTGGAGGAGCACACGGCGAGCAGGGAAACTGTCTATCTTTCCCAGCTGGCTGTGTGCCGTAGTTTAGTGGCTTGCCGTCTTCTTGTCTTTGTGTCTCTGTAGGAGCAGGCCTTGTCACCATGTGTGTCTTCCATCAAAACAGCTCCCACCTTCCTCCTCCCCCCCCAACAGCCCTGGATCACAGAACAAGCAGAAGTACCCCTCTCATTAGTCTCTCTCCTCTCTTATCATTCAGCCTCATATTCTTTGAATTCCTTGTTACTTATTTTATCATATTATTTTTAGTCCACTCCCTACCCTTTTTCTGACTTCTTTTTTCTCCCTCTCTTACTGTCCCTTTTTGACTCCGCCTCAATTCCCCCCCTTGGCTTTCTTTCTATGAGTGAGGGTTGATTGGCCAAGCTCTGGTCCAGTCAGAAACCCCCTGTTATGAGGTGAACCCTGCTCACACAATTAGAGAAATCTCTCTTCGAATCAGCTTTGTGCATTTTTGGCACTGGTAGACAGATGATAATCTTCTGCACATAGCTAGCCACAGCACAGAAACCTCCCTCTGTTAGAGCATTTGATTTCCACTGTGGGTTTCTCGCCTGTTGTGTATGGCCTTCTTTAAAACAATCTGCAATCTATCAGCTATGTGAGTGTAATATTGCTTCACGTAATTTTGTCTGCCTGCATGATTTTTTAACCCTTTGGCTGTTGGCTTGGTGTATCCATAGAGCAGAGTGTAGGCCAGGGACTCCCCTGAATGAGGACTGATAATGTGGGGCTGGGTGATAATTAAATATTGTAATGTATCATCTTTCATAGATCATGACACAGTTGACATATTTAGATATTATAGTTTAACATTTCATGTCTAAATGGATAATATAAAATTGTGTTGCAGCATGAGAAATATCTCAGACTTTATTTTATTTAACTTATAGTATTTATAATAGATTATATATTTATATTTTCTACCATTTCCATATTGCCCATTCCTATATTAAACAGGATAAACACATGGAGTTCATTTGTTCTGAAATTTCTGTTTAGGAAAAATTGGTCAGATTCAGTAATATACAACAGCAACACATGCATTGGTGTGTTTTTGCAGGAGGTGTGTTTGTGGTTTGTGTGTGTGTGCTTGTGTTTTAGGTTGTTTTCCTCAATTTTTTTGTTATCTGCAAGTACAGTATATCAATTCACTCAGTAATGACTAAAAGGTTTTCATAACAAATGTGTGCTTGTGTTCCTGTGATTGTCAGATAGAGCAGCAGAAGCATGAGCTGAACAGGAAAGAGTCAGAGATGCAGGCCCTGCAGACCAAACTAGAAACGCTGACCAATCAGAACTCAGACTGCAAGCAACACATCGAGGTGCTAAAGGAGTCGCTCAGTGCCAAGGAGCAACGCGCCAATACACTGCAGACAGAGGTCAGTACACACTCACACACATATAGACAGACATACAAAAATCCAGATGTACAAACACACTGACACAGATGCAAACACTCAGCACGATGCACTGAGCCACCCCACCACTTGTAAAGATGGATGCACAGCTGAAGCTGTCTGACAGTGGAGAAGTCTATTCATGGAAACTATACTATGTTATGGCTTAATAAGTTAATCTATCTTAGTCTTTATATTTCCTGTAATACTCTTCCTTTATGGCTTTTGGTCCTTTGCTTGCTTGCTTTAATGTTTTGCTAATTCATTAAAAACAACAAATTCTTGTAGTCCAGGGACAACAGAGAAAATGCATCTGTTCTTAGATAGAAAACATCATGACCCTTAAAGAAACTGTGCAAGCGTACACAGTCCTGTATTTCTCTACCAAGGTTTCTTTTTCTTTCTGTTTCTCTAAAGGACATTGAGGTGGGTGGAAAAAATGTCTATGCGTGTGGCATAGTCCACCAGTGGGCTTGTATGTGTGGGCGGGTCAGTCGTTCTGAAAACTGGAGAAAGCTGGCAGCTTTTTCGTCTTCATCTTTGAAGTTTCTAAACTCCGTGGTTCTAATGATTTTATCACGGCTGTTAGGGATGGAGGCGGGTTATATGTGGAGAGATGGAGGTGTGTATGTGTGTGGGGTGTGGGGTGGGGGCAGGGGTGGTGGGTGGGTGGCAGGGAGCATTTAGCAT
>CM022479.1:17608535-17716193 GCA_011952105.1 Coreoperca whiteheadi | reverse complement strand
CTCGTCGCAGGGCTATAAATTATCATAACATCTTGAAAGGGAAATATAGAGTTTTCACACTTATTCACGCACAAATCTTAAATCCACATAATCACTGCTACAGTGTAAATCACAACTGAAGCTAACATAACCCTCTCTAAATACACTGTTCCGGTCAGAATGTCAGGATTTAAGTGCCAAAGGGTTACATAATGCATAACACGGGAATATTATACTATTAAATTGTCATTGCTGATTTGTTGTGAGCTCAGCAAACGTGTCTGCCAAAGCTGCAATAAAATTGATGCCCTTGAGTGGGCAGGTGTTGTGTGTGTATCTGTGTCTGTTAATATGACTCAGATATATGTATGATAAGGGAATGATATACAGTATAATTGACTACAATGCTCCTGACACTGGGCACATCACTGTGCTCTGTGTCTTCTTCTTCTTCGTAGGCTACTGCTGCAGCCTGTAATCCGACAGCCTTGATCACCACAAACACACACACACACACACACACAAAAACACATACAGTGCTGATTGCTGGACTCATCTCCGGTCTCAAGTAGTTTTCTCCTGCTATTGAAGTGGCATTTACCCCCGCTTGGGAAAGGCTAGGGTTTCCCGGACTAAGTGGGCAACCCAGAGGATGAGCAAAGATATTGAGTGTGCTTGAGGCATGGCCCTGCATTCCTTTACTGTCTGACAGTCATTCAGCTAGAAAGCACAGCCATTCTCACAGGATCTCCCTTCTCACCTCATTCCTTCCATCCATCCAGCAGTTTGTTTCAGCATTCCTACATCTCATTCAAAATTCCTCAAGAGTCCCAGATTTTCTTACTGTTTCACTCATGATTACTGGCCCATCATACCCCTCCCCATGTATGTGTGTGTGTGTGTGTGTGTGTGTGTGTTCGTGTGTGGGTTTCATCATGAATGACAGTGATTGGTACAGTAGTCCACTCCCACAGAGACAGACTTGTATCTCCCAGACCTGAGGAGCAGCTTCATCTCACAGACACTTTTCTCTTAAAGCAATTCACATCAGGATGGGAATAAGAACGGACCAGTCACCGAACAGAGAAGGCACTGTGAGTGAGGGAATGCGAAAATGGAAGTGTATTTATTTGTCAGTCAAAGTTAAGGACAGCTTCTAAATGGGTGTGATTGAATATGTCTCCAGATAACTGGAAAATGTGGAAAATAATGAGTGTAGGCTTGCGTGTGAGCATTGTGAGTCTGCTGCCCACGTCTGTGGAAACTTAACCCTTTAATACAGTATGTGGATGTGTCTTTCCTGCCCTGATCAGGACAATGCAGGGCTGTAACTATACTCCAGCAGATCAGGTAACCTATCAGAGACCCGCCTGCATATTTAACCAGCCAGCGACTAGGGAACAGGCCGCAACCCCAGTGGGAAAGGGGCTTGCATGTGCTTTGACTTTGTTCAGTTTTCTTTGAGAACATAGTTTTGAATATTAACATTGCACTAAAAGAGGCCAAATCAGACTGTATTTCAACGTGTGGACCTTTTTATTTTACATCCAGTTAGTTGTATTCACATGGGCACAACAGATTTTAGTTTGAGATTCCAGGACAAAGTAACAATCATTCCGATTCAGATTTTATTGACTCAAGACCATGGTTGCATGGTATGGAGTGTGAACAAAAAATACAATACAATAATGACCAAACAATGGCGCCTGACAGGAATTACTGAAACAAAAGCAGAACATTCTTCAAGAAGGTAGCTAATTTACATATAACTTTTCGCTATTTTATTTCAAACATATATGGAAGGTTTAAATGTTACTTTGGCAAGTTATTTTCCATATTATGCTTACATTCTTACATTGAAACAAAATACTCATCTCTCAGACAGGTCTCATTGCAAAGATTGCAGACCCTATCTAGGCCTTTATATCTTCCTGTGACCTTGGAACTTCTGACATTGCTGACCCTGATGTTACAAATATCCGCTCTATCAATTTAGTTTTCATACAATAGGTACTTTTCCAGGAGCCAGAGATAGGAAAAACCACTGTTATCTGGTATCTGCTTAACCTGCAATATCCATGGTGGTGCATATATCCCAGAGATATAGGCTACAAGTTGAGCAAATCATTTCTTGGTGTTTTCTCTGTGACCTGTTATTACTGTTTCTGTTGTCTTCTTTAGCAGTAACTCTAAATCCTCGAGTCACATTATTTTTAGTTATTAGTTTTAATTTCAACTTTGTGATTCACCAAATCATGCTGCATTTAGTGTCTTTGGCAGATGTTAGTTAAGGTTTTCATTTGTGAAGGTCGACATGCTTTGCTTTACATATTCATCACTTGAGGCGAGCATTTCGCAGGTGGCCACTTACCCACACAGGGAAACTCCAGTCTTGAAGAAGGATCAAGGTGCTTAAGTCAAAGTCTGAATCAGGCACATACATAACACAGTAATATAACATTTGATATTTTGTTCTTCACTAAATGCCAACAGAAGTGTTAGTAGCAGCACGCCTTTGGTGCACATTTTATGATGTGGTAACATGTCTGTGTTTACAGTCTGTGGTGTTTCACTTTAACTTTCTCAGATGTGACCTCAAATATCTTGTGTTCTCTTTTATCACCAGCATTTGCAGTGTGTCTGCCAGAGACTGAGCTTTGATTCTGAGGTCGAGGTGTAATGACTTGAAGAAGATATAAATGACTCAAAAATGACCATAGCGACAGTGATGAATAGGGAAACAAGAGGAAAATAAAAAAGAATCTGGAGCGGGAAAGGGAAAGAATCAAGGATAGATGGAGCGACAGGAGGAAGTGAGAAGTGAGAGAATAGAGTTGCATGATGGATGTAGAAGGCTGTGGGCTGTTGTCAGTGAGTGATGCGATGGTTCAGTGTGCTGTGGTCCCTGCTGGACTATTTTTGTTGATCTTTCCTTGTTTACTTTGCTGATTGATGGTTCATATAGGTAGTGAGGCGGAGAAAAGATGTGGGCTCAACCTGGTTACTCTCCGCCCTGTACTCTCCCCCTGCTGTGCTCTCACTCTCTGTCTTTCTTTCTGCCTCATTCCCTTTTGCTCCCTCGTCCATATTTTCTCTTCCCTCATACTATCTGCCTCCATCTGTCTTCTCTCCCCCCATTTTCTCGCCTAATTCTCCTTCTCCTCTGTCCATTCTCATACCCCATCTGTTAGTACCACTGCAAGAGTGTATGACAAATGTCACATAAGTGAGAACTTGATGAACACATTTAAGACAACAGTGAGGTGGTTGGCATAAGCAAGTGGAAAACAGTTCCTGTTTTAGGCTGACCACTAATTATCAACTGCACATTTAAACCCTTGCCGCCTGTTGTGATGAGTTCCAACCACCGTAGACCAGTTATGATATGACCTCATCTGAACTTGATTGACCACGGTCACCACTCTGAGCCCCAACAGCATGCTGCTGGGTTCCTGGGGTGGTGCGGTTTGGGATGCAGTGTGAGTAGCAAAGCGTCCGGGCCCCCCAGAACAAACATGGCACGGTCCAAAATAAAGCCCCCGCGAGTTCTTCAGAGGCCATGTGGAAAAGACATAAAGTGGAGTTATAGGGGTCAGAATGGGGATGCGATATTTAATGGTTTACACAGGGAACGAGGTAAATATGTGCCCGACAGAAGAAGCCGACAAACACAAGTTTGTGCACACAGCTACTCACATTAGTGTTGTCGCGCAAATACACATTCTTCAATGGAAATTATGCATTTAGTTAGAGGACATCTAAGGTAAATTTCATTTTTGTGACGATTTATCCCACATTAAGGTTTTTGGGAAGTGTGTGTGTGCTGCCTGTACATGTGTTCATGTTATCTATTTTTGCACATTTTGAAAGTTAACAAAAACAAACATAAACAGAGAGAGTAATGAGGGCTGTGCTTGGTCTGCTGGTTAACCAGTAGGCAGTAAGGTGCTGACAGATACAGCCAGAGACAATACTCTCCTTTCTTTTTGTTCTGACCTTCTCTCTCCTTAGGGTGACCCTGCTTTGCTTAGGCCACTTAACCTCTAATTTCATACTGATTAGAAAGAACTTCATCTAATGCAGACAAGGAATCGATTTGGTTTTTCGTTATAAAATATTTCTTTTGGCATTTTTGCCTTTATTTGATAGTGACACGGGGATGCACGGTGGCAGAGCGGTTAGCGCCCCTGCCTCCCAATAAGGAGATCGTGGGTTCGAATCCCGGACCAGACCACGACCTCCCTGGATGGAGTCTGCATGTCCTCCCCGTGTTACCGTGGGTTTTCTCCGGGTTCTCCGGTTTCCTCCCACCGTCCAAAGACATGCATTAGGTTAATTGGTGACTCTAAAATTGTCCCTAGTGGATGAATGTGTGCGTGAATGGTTGTCTGTCTCTGTGTCAGCCCTGCGATGAGTTGGCCACTGTCCAGGGTGTACCCCGCCTAAGGCCCGAAGCCACTGGGTTAGGCTCCAGTCACCCGCGACCCCGAACGGGAACAAGCGGTAGAAAACGACTGACTGATAGTGACAGTGGGAGGGGGGGGTGACATGTAGCACTTATTCTAAACAACAAAATTACACATTATTGAGCTTTTTGAATGTTTCGATTTGAACTTTTGAATTATCCAATTAAATGTGGACAAGGAACAGATTTTAAGAGCTTTAAATGAAGGCTAAGCTAAGTAGACTACAAAATGAAATGAAACCGTGTCTATGAGGTTAAAGCACTGCCTTTCAGCTTTAAAGGTGTGTGGGAATGTTAACATCCATATCAGGTGGACAGCTCTTGTTACACTTGGGGTTATATATATAAAAGGGCTACAATTTCTAAACAGTTCAGTGGATGATCATCTCCTCATGAAAACTAATGACAGTGCTTTGCATTTAGTATTGGCAGGTATAAGTGCATTGTTCCTTCAGACAATTAAACCATGCCGGGGGTTGAGGAGCTCTTAATTTGAAAACTAAAGAATAAATAGTGTCTGGTGTCAGAGGATCACGCAAAAATTCAGATAGACATAGTCTACAGAGACTTTACTTACCGCAGGACGTTTTAGTGAGGCAGGCTTATATAAATGTTGGGAACTATCATGGGTTCTAATCTGTTCTGTTTCTTCTAAACGGCTATACAGCGGGGTTCAGAATGACCATTTGCATTTGTGTGTAAAAATCTTCCTTTGCACTGGTGTGACTAGAGTCGAGCAGATTGATATTTGATTTATATCTCTGTTGTACGTGCATGAGCCAGCCTGCTCTCCCTCCTATAATGTGAAAGTTATTTGAATGTGATGCAACTAAATAGCAACTGTGTTAGTAAGGAAGAAACTAAAGAGCTCTGTAAAATATCTTTTTAACATAAAAATCTGAAACAACTAGCACATGGTCCCCAATTTTATAACTTTAGTCCTCAGCCCTGGCTGTGTCAGATATATCTAACACTATTCATCAGCCAATGTCTCTTAAGCCGAAGTCAGTGTTTTCTAGGGCTATCACTTTTTATTTGAAATTTAAACCACCATTCAAATGTGGGAACAACTTAAATATTCCATTTGTAAATGATCATGCCAAATTCCACAGTGTAGAATTGCAACAGGCTGTGCCTTGTATTCCTTTTACTGTCATTCTGATCTATTGCATGCCCTGTTGCTCTGAGCAAATTGTTGTTCTCTTTGTTAATGCAAAACAGAGGAAACTAGCGAGCCATGTCGAACGGATATTAATGACAACATTTGAGAAGTAATGCGTGGAACCATTTTGGAATGACACCATAGATGGAAAACTCATGGATAAATGTGCTGCCTTTTAAAAATACAACTGCCTTACAGTAATGTTAGCTTGTCATTCAAGTGAGGTAGCAGAGGCAGCACAAACAAATTCAATTCTACAACCTAAAGGTAAGATTGAAGGTTCATTATTGAACTTGGAATTAGTAGTTTGACCAAAAAAATTCTTAGCACAAGGCTCACCTGCTGGAAACTCGTGGCAATGGCAAACTCTCTCATCAGCAGATGAGAGTGTTGTCATGGTGATGGTTCACTTATCACGTGGGTGACCGAACAACTTCAGGATTAGGGTATATGGGTTCCATTTGAAATGATTCAAATGAACATGTTAGTTCACATTCATTCAGAGTTGTTGTTTTTGTGATAACCCCAGTGTATTCTATAGTACAAGATCATGAGAGTGTTAGACAGACCTGCAGAATGACAGACAAGAAACTTGTTGATCAAGCAGAATTTAAGCTGATTTCAGGCACCTACTGTACACTGCAGACCTGTGATCCTTCTGCACATGTTTGCCAAAGTGGCTGTTCAGTGTGGTTTGACAGGAAATGGATTCCCTGGAAACAGGATGCAGCAACTGGCGTGCGGCGCTGGATATGATCAAGGAAAATAATCAAAGAAGGAGCAAGTGTTAATGAGGGGGAACGCCTGCAGCGTCTCTTCCTTTATATGCGCATGTGTGTGTGTGTGAATGTGTGTGTCCATCTCTGCTGGAGGAGGTAATGATGATGGATGGAGGACGAAAGAGAGACTGAGGCAGCTGTGCTCAGTGAGGGTCAGTGGGATGGTACTCGGGGTGAGTCCCCTGCATTTTATGTGTCATACATCCATCCTCTGGTACAATACCAAAAGCATGGCATGATTGACTTTCATGCTTTGGCAAAAAACATTCATTCATTCTGTTGACAAAGATCCTTTTGTTAGTGGATCCTGGGAGTTCTGTGTGAATGCGTGGATGCGTTCTTGTCTTTTTCTTTTTTTCCTTTTTTTGTTTACATCTGCACTTTCCCATGTTCCCTCTGTAGCCTGTGGGCAGACAGCTGTGTTGCCATGGTTTGATCCACAGATGTTGGAGTCTACAATGAGACTGTGCCCCACTCCACCTTGCAGCCCCTGCTGTGAGGCAGTTTACATCTGCTTATTATCCCGAGCCTGCCCTAGAGTGATCCGTCCATTATATGAGTCCTGATCAGAGCTCTGACTGTTGCCTTATCCCTGGCTTTGATGACACACCTTAAATGACACCCAGCCTAAGACCCAGAAGAGGGAACGTCCCTCATTTCCGCACAGATCAGCCTCGATGTCGTCATGTCTGGTTTAGCCAACTCAGGTGGAGAGGAAATCTTCTGTGTGAGCATGCGCATGTATATACTGTGTGTGTGTGTGTTTGTGTGTGTACAAATGAGTGAACCCAGAATCAGCGCCGAGTCTTGGAGAAGCGCAGTTCACCGTTATTTGACATTGCAACTTCCCCCTGCACCTGTGCATACACACATACATGCCATGCATGAATGCGATCATACTGTATGAAAAAAATCCTACTTAAACAGTCTAAAGGCTGTTTAACCTCACAACCTTCAACAGTGACATCTATTGGAAGTTTCTATTGCCTCATCAGGAAACTATGGATCATTTTCCGCACATCTGTGTGAGTAAAAGATACGTACATTCAGGTGCTTCTACACCCTCTGTGTGAGGCAGTACATACTGTAAACATATGTATTTTATAAGCTGGATTGACCAATTATTTTAATCACCTTTCCCCAATCTTTAATAATGAATTCAAGTCAAAGCAAAACTAACAGGAATTGGCTGTTTGAACCCAGCAGTCCACATACATTCCCTTCCTTCTTCATCATATGAGGGTGTTTTGGTTTCTCTTTGAGGCATATATTTCAATAAAGAGATATTTAAATGATTATAGCTGATTTGGGAGACTTTCTGGTGGTCTAGCATCATCCTGAAATGAAATAGCCTTTCTTCTTTCAGTGATACAATCCAGACTTGGCCACATTAATGGCTAGACAAACATGAATTAGTCGAATATTATTTCATAAATTAAGATAATGAATTTCACAGCACAGGCCTTTAAATAAATTAAGTCCAATGGCAGCTCTTTGCTGTATTTATACAGGCTGGACGTGATACAGCCAGAGAAGTGAATCGCTCACACAGCTGTGTGTAGTGCACCGCAGCAGCCCGAGCAGGCCTGAGTTCAGACGTCACATACACTCCACCAGACCCACTCTTGGGATTTACCAACTTTTATGGTGGTGTTGTCAGCTGCAGTGACACTCAAACTTATTCTTTGAACAGAAATACAAAGAATGAGTAAAGCTCATGGTGTGTGTGTAAATGTGTGCATGCGTGAAGGTCAAAGACAGCCCGAGTGAGAGATAGGAGATCATATTAGGAATGTTTTTCTGGTCAACCTTTGACTCTACTCACACCCAAGTGGGTGAGCAAGAGTGCAACTGTTAGTGTGCAAGTATTGGTGCGTCCCCAGGCCTTTGCCGTGGTCTCCCCATCATCTCCTGTTCTGCCGTTTTGACTGTGGTCTACTCATATAGTCCCCGTGTTGTTTATTGCGGCCCAGAGCCGATGCTGGGCCTGATACCTTTGCGGATTCGCCTGCCAGAAAAACTTTTATGATGAAATGTGAGGCAGGAAAAAGGGAGGTGAGGACAAACAGAGAAGCTGTTTTCTTTAAGCCTCTGTTTTACTTTGCAAACCAGTGTCCAGAATCCACATTTGGCTGTCAATGCAGGCATGAGAGAGGAAGTCAAGGAGAATGAGCGTGTGTTTATGCATGTGTGTGCATGGTGTCATGTTTAATTGCAGGTACATGCATGTGTGCATGTAGAAAATAGTTGAAAACATGCACGTGTGCTTGCACACTTTGGAGTGGTTATTAGTTTGTGACTGTCTTCGTTTAAAGAAATTCCAAAGAATTAATAGTTTTGCAACCACAGAATCTTGAAAACATATCAAGGTCATTTTATTAAAATGATATGGTGCTGAGTGAGGGGCTGGAAAGCTTAAGTAGGGTTTGGGGAGAAAATGGGGTGATATAGCTGTGTTTTTAATTCATCTAATCTCAGGAACGCCTCAATGCAATCTCTACTGTCCCCTTTGGATTTGAACTGGGCCAGAGTGGACAGCAGTGGGCCCCTCTACTTCTGTACGTCACCTTTCACTTTCTTTCTCTTTCTCTCATACACTAAACAAAATAAATGCTGCGATAACAAAACAGAATGTAGTCTCAAGTATCCAATTGTGTCGGTAGAATGAGTACCCAGTTGTCCTGAAGACCGTAGGAGTTCTGCTTTTGTGTGCTATCGCTCTCAAGTTGAAACACAAACCCTCACAGAAATGCACAAACCCACAAAGTCATAGTTTGGAAATATAGGCCCGTCCCAAAGACAACCTGGCTTGAGGACTTGAGGGATTTCTCACACCGACAAGTCACTTTGTCTCGCCACAGGACCCGCACCTTTAAACGGCAGTAGGAAAACTCCTGGAGAGTTTGGAGCATGGCTGGAGGGATGGAGTGTAGGTAGTAGTGGCAGGGTGAGAGAGGGAGGTGTTGTTGGAAGACGACATTGAGAAGAACGGGACTAAAGGGAAAAGAAAATTGGAGAGGAAATTGAAGGAGATGAGAGAGGTTAATCACCTTTACGTGTTAGCGGTCTGTCATCTCAGCATGTGTGCCACCTGATAAAGCCATACAGTATTTCCTGTAGACCTGCTGATGGTGTAGTAGTTTTATCCATAGGAGGAGCAGCATGACAGTGGTGTTAATATGCTCAAGCCAACTAATATGTTAAGAATTTCCATCATCTATAGCCACCTTATTTCACTCTTTCATATATCTCTCCACTTGCTTTCATCCTTACTCCACTCCATCCTTTCATCCCTCCCTCCCTCCTCATCTGTCCAGCTCTTACTCCTTGTTTTTAGCTTTTTGTGCCTGGCAGCGGTGAGTGCTTTAAGAGGGTATTAGCAGGGTGTCTATACAGTACTATCACAGCGTAGTGGGCCAGTGCAGGTGAGACAGCAGGGATTTCCTGTTAGGCCTCTCTGCTACATTCTTGCTAAATTGCTCCTTGCCAGGTGGGGTTGGAGGGGAGGGGGGGGGGTCTCTCTTGCCCCCTGATTCTGTCTCATACACACAGTGGCAAACGCACATGGACACACACGCACTCATGTAACAGCACATTGGCATCAGCACAGATGACGTGCGTGCACTAGCATACTGTATGTACAAAAGATTAGTGGTGTCACTAGTGTGTGCGCGCGTGTGTGTGCGCGTGTGTGTGCCAGTGTGGAGTGGGGAGGACAGAGCAGGGCTCAGTATTAGACTCTGGTTGTCTGCCAGAGAAGCAATATGAGATAAATACTTCACCATCTTACACCTGGGGGTCCTGGCCTGCCTCTAATGCTAATGCTTGAGAGGAGCCCTCTGTGTGTCTGCGGCCTGCATGGTGCACTCTCATTTGACACACGCACATACACACACTCAGGCAGGTAGGAACTAACTTTGGCCCAGCCGTACCTCTCAATTGTGTTCTCAGTATATGGTAAATGTAATGGTTAAATGGACTGTACTTATATCGCGGCTTTCTAGTCTCCCAACCACTCAAAGCCCTTTACACTGGTATATCTGGTGTTATTTTCCATTTCTGTAGTTATAAGAGCCACGTTATTGTTTTTTCTATCGCGGGTTGTTACTTGTTATTAACTAAAATACTCCCAAAAAGGGGTAAAGAAGATACATTCAGATCATTTACATGGGTAAATGTGGCTATATCACTATATAAACATACTCTTCCATCCATAAAAGTCTTACATTCCAAAAGTACACGTACATACATAGGACCACAAATTTAAAATAAAATAAATATAAAAAAAATTATAATTTGTCAACTTTAGAGGTGATGGAAGGTGTACTTTTCAGTAATGGAGGGAACCATGCAGGTTAGCTGTTACTCCGGCCTCCAGTCTTAACGCTAAGCTACAGCTCCCTGTATTGATTTACATATAAATCTTTGAAAGAAAAGGAATAAGCCTTTTTACAAAAATGTTGAACTATGTCTGTAATCTGTAGGAAGCATTTTAATGTCAGAGCTGTTGGGAGAAAATTTTGACTATTTTGTGTACTGTTAGTTATGCTTATAACAGCGCATCATCTTTTATATGCTCATTATAGGTTTTTCAACTCTCAATAAGCAAAGTAACTATAACTGTCGTAGTAGTGTAAAAAGGTTATTTTTCTCTGAAGTGTAGTGGAGTAGAAATATGAAGTAGAAAAATATTGAATACTATAGTAAAATACACATACCTCATTAGGTACAAACTTCAGTAAATGTACTGAGTTACTTTCCAGCACTGCTCCCTTCCTTTCTGAATCACCTCAAGTGCCCAGTGAAATAGTTGAAAGATGAGCTGGAGAGCACAACAGAGCCTGTGCTTTAAGTGTTTTCACACCATCCCCTCTGTGTTCAAGTAACGCTTGTTAAAACAACTGTTAACAAGCCCTCCCTTACTGTTTGCTTTTATCTACAGTATGGGCTTGAATTGAATGCTATTGAATTTGTATAAAACACACACATGCACACCTTAAAATTAAGTTCAAATGGGTTCACTCATTGCGCCATGGCAAAAAGTGCTGGAAATGTAATCAGGTGTTGAAGAGCAACAGAGGAGCACATAGTCTGTTCTTACAGCCAGCTGAGTGTATGCATGCATGTGTGTGTGTGTGTGTGTGTGTGTGTGTGTGTGTGTGTGTGTGTGGGTGTGTGTGTGTGTGTGTGTGTGTGTCACTGTAGGCAGTGCAGCAGAACACTGATATATGTCCAATAAGAAGTTCTGGAGTGAGCTCAGATATCACTCATCTCATTTCACACAGCCAGATACGGAGGATTTTAATGTGCGAGTGTGAAGTGTGTGAGCACGCTGATCTATGGCAGCGCTGGCCCAATCATACAGTCATACAGCACTCTCAATAACAAATAATGGGACAAGCTCCAGGCTCCTTCTCTCTCACACATACTTTTACTGCACCAGTCCACGGTGGTTCATATTATGGACAGTAGGTCAAAGCTGAACTTTTACTGCTTCCAAATGTCAACAAGTAAATGTGTTGAGACATGTCAGTTCCAGTACTGAATAATAACATACTGTATGGGCCACCTGACGGAACTGAGGGGAAAAAATCATTGTGTAAGCTTTCATAATCTTTTTTATGTATTTCTTTGTATTTTTGCAAGTGTTTCTGCTTTTCTGTCTCTCTGGTCTGTTTCCTCCTTAAACTGTCTGTCTATTACACTCTATCACAAATTACGTTCAAGCTACAGTATATGCTTGCTAAACTGCATGCATATTGGGTTATATCACCCACTCTGACTCTTATTTCCCCTTTTCTCCATGGTTGTCTGACTTTCTGTCTACCTGTCTATAAGCATTCATGTTGTCCAGCAGCTTCCTTGCGATCTGTGTTTGACTATATGTCGGTCTAACTCCCTATTGGTCCGTCTCTTCACGTTTCTCTCTGAAACTTCTGACTTCTGACTTCCTATCTGTACTTAAGATCTTGTCTTGCTCTTTTCTAGGTAGATGCTCTGCGGGTGCGTCTAGAGGAGAAGGAGCAGTTGCTGACCAAGAAGACCAAGCAGCTGCAGGACCTGACTGATGAAAAGAGCACACTAACAGGAGAAATCAGAGACATGAAGGACATGCTGGATGTCAAGGAGAGGAAGGTTAATGTTCTGCAGAAGAAGGTAAGGAGTCCAGCTAGTTAAAGCATCATACAGTATCTGCAAGTGTTGCATGTAGTAAACATTGGATAAAAAGACTATGTGTATCTGAAAGGGGTTGCTTGTAGTGACAAACCCTCAAAAAATTATGACCTGACCCTGCGGTTCCCCTAAATTCTGTGGATCATTCTACTAGGTTCACTCTCACTGCTCTCATCAGCCCGTTTCCACCCGCAGCAGGCAGCTGTTTGCAGCGAAACCCCACTGTACACTACCTGCCCAGCACCACCTGGCAGACAAACAAAGTTAGCAACTGCTGGTGTAATAAAAAGCCAGATTTTTCCATCAGGAGCCGATGGAGACCAAAGATAGATCTAAAAGGAGAAAAACATTGCACTTAAATTAGTCGGTTGGACAGACACACAGCTTCAAATGAATGATAATGTTGCTTCATGTCTGCTGGATTTGTAAATATGCAATTTCTTACTAACATGTGCACCATATCAACTTTAGAAGGTGATAACATATCAATGTTGTATTTTCAGCTTGTTCAGCTGCCCCTAAATGTCAAAAAAATCAATTAATACTGCTTTAACAAAGTTAGCAAGCCCAGACTATAGTTATGATTAGGGTTAATTATACTCAACAAGAAACAATGACATTTCAATGACTGTAATCTACATTTACCAGGAAGAACTTCTGTTGAGTGAATTAAATCGCTTTTGTATGGAAACGACAGACGTGTAGATATTTGATATTAGATATCAGTGAAAGGTTTATTGACTGTCATCACATCAGGTAATATTCCCTACTTAACCAGCTATATTGGAAATTAATTCTCTGTTGTGGCTCATTGAATCATTAAATGTGTGCCTAGTAAGATCTGTTACATATGGTGAAGACAGTTACCTTCAAACATGTACTATGCTGTGAATTAGACAGATACGTGAAAGCAGCGTCTTATTTCTGGTCCCAGAGCATCACACACTATATACATGCACACCTGCTCACACACACTCACACACTCACACATACAGGCAAACACTTGCACGGCATGTCGCGGAGGCCTTAATGACTTTTATAAGGTTAGCTATTTAGACAGGGCCTGTGGCCACCTGTGGTGCGCATTTTGGCAATTCCTCTATAGACCAATTACACACACATAAAGGTCCCCTCTAAACTTCCTTGTTTCCTCTCATGTCCTCAAATTAGATTGCCCTTGCTCTCCTCCCACAATCCCCCTTGCTGATTTTAATGAAAAAGGGCTCCAAAGGTCGCACGCAGTGCCATCAATCTGTGTGTATGTGTGTGCATATGTGAGTGCATGAATACGTCCAAATGCATTATTATGTTTGAGTGACCTCCAGGTGCTTCTGTGTGAGAAGTTTATAGATGACCTTTATGTGCACCCTGCGCTGTACTCTTTTGGGTCCCACCTATAGCTCTTTATGTGAGGCACTTAATAAGCTTGCTTGTAGCAGATAAATTGGGCCCCTCTGCTTCTTGACATTTCATTCATGTTTGATTTGAACATTATTTCATGGCCAAAGAAATGTTTGCTATGAGCTGCCAAGTCCTTTTGGAGGTTTTTTATTAGGATGTTTAAAATGTAAGTTACTAGTTTTGTGTCTTTCATTAAGAGATTGTTGAATACATTGCTATGTGCAGTTGTGCTATTTTACTGTAAGCCTCAGTTGCCATTTTCATCCCTACACGCTCAAATATGAGATAACGTTGGATGATGACGAGGCAAATATTTGGTTTGTGCTGCCTGTCTGTCTCTTTGCAGAAAGCCTCCCTCTTCTTCCGTATCCTTATGTGCTTTTCCTTTTCTTTTTCTCTCTAGGACACCTACTTCTCCATACACATATTGTTGCTCCCAGTCTTAAAAACTTTCCTCCTCCGCCATAATTCCCCAATTTTTTTTAAATCCAGCAGTGAATCAGCATATAAATACATAAAAAAAATGTTTTTATTTGATATTACTCCATTGTTTCTTGCATGTGTTAACGTGGAATGACTGGAAGAAGAAGTGATATTTGAATAAAGAACCAGGCACTGACCACAATCTGATTGGTTTACCAAACTTCCTATTTCCCAACAGTCTCTGGGGGATATAACTTACACTGCTGTGTCCCAAGGGAGATGCAGTA
Organism: Coreoperca whiteheadi; assembly: GCA_011952105.1. NCBI lineage: Eukaryota > Metazoa > Chordata > Actinopteri > Centrarchiformes > Sinipercidae > Coreoperca > Coreoperca whiteheadi. The sequence goes on along the minus strand of CM022479.1, from coordinate 17,701,523 downwards.
GTGGAGCTAGGAGTCGAAGCTAGTTTCCTTTCCGGGCTTCATGCTTCATGCAAGTTACTGCTGGCTTATTATAAAATACACGGACAAGCTCTGTGTATGTTTGAAGTCTTCGCAGGCAGTATGAAGTCCTCCCTAGACACAAATCTAAATGTCAAGGATGTATTTTCTAACCAAAGGGTGACTGTGTGTTCTTGAGCAAAGACACTGACCCTACATCCAGCAAATCAAATAGATTGAGGCTGATCTGAATGTGAAGCTTCATTTAGTAGCTTAAATTTACTTTATAATTTTCAGTTCTTGGCACAATGTAGTCTTTATTATCAACTAGAGCTCAAATAACTGAAATAAACACTTTTATTCTTCATTATGACATTTTTAAATGCTGGTAGAAGTGTACTATACTGACAAAACATTGTCCTTCACTGCTAACCAAAGTAAGTGTTGTTTCCTCAAAAATATTAATGAACAGACAGGAAACATGCAAATGCTTTAAGATCACAGTTGTAGCCTCATTTTCATTTTTGGAAAGGTGGAAAACTGAATGAAGTTGCACTATACTGTATGTAAATAGTGTGGTAACAGCATTACTCTGTTGAGTAGATGAGTAGATGAGCTACAGTGGACGTAAATTGGAAGTTTCTAGTTCAATTGCATCATATCACACCACACTGATGCACTGAGAGAGATCTGAACTTACTGACTTGTTAGTTTTGCTCACATCTTCCAATTATTGACAGGTAATTTTGATAATTTTAGATGGTCATTTGGTCTCATGCAACAGTACTTTGAACTCCTAAATATCAGTAATATATATATTTTAAAATTTCCTTTAATTTATTAGGGTTTCTTTTTCAAACTCAAAATATTATCTTGGACTTTAATCATTGGACAGCAGCTCAGCCTTTTATTTATACCACATACTGTACGTAAAGTATAGATAAATGTCAACATACAATGGTGGCATTTAAATGTACATGCATATTTAATTAAATGCTTGTGAAGGCTCACTCGAGAGATTCCCATTCTGCTTCTTTGTGCGTCTTCTATGTTTACATTTCTTGGTGCAGCTGCAGTTTCCGTGTTCATCCCTGCAGGCCCAAATGGAAATGAAGCTGGAAGATGAATTGCCTGACATGTTGACAGCACTGGTTGTAATGACCTTTTTGATTGGTCCCTTTTCGATTGGTGTTATTTGTTCTTTCATTGATGCATTTTTCTTCTGCACCATCATGCCTGCCTTTCTCTCTTCACACATAGCGTCTTTTTCAGCGTTGAAAGCCTTTCTCCTCTTACATTTTTCCACAAGTTTTTTATTGGTGGCTCTTCTTTATTTTTCTATGTGCTCCTTCTCCAACTTGAAGGCAACTCTCATCCTCTGGATGCCTGTCTTTTCTTGAATGTAGGCCTTCCTCATCATTGCCATTTCTTACTTTACTATCCCGAACATAGCATCGTTTTCAGTATCAAAGACCTTCTTTTTCATCCTTTTTAAGTTCTTTGTTGAAGGTTTCTCTTTCTCGTTTCATGTTCTCTCTCTCCAACTGGAAAGCCTCCCTCATCCTCTCTATGCCTAACTTTTCTTGAATGTAGGCCTCTCTCGTCATGGCCATCTCTTTTTTTCTATCTTGAAGGCCTTCCTTTCCTCATACATAGCACTTTTTTGTGCATTAAAGGCCTTCCTTCTCCTTTGTTTTACCTTAAGTTCTTTGTTGTAAGTTTTTCTTTCATTTTTCCTTCCAGTTTTCCTTCTCCAACTGGTTGGCATCCCTCACCTCAGTCATTTGAGCACACTCTCTTTGAAAGGCCTCTCTCTCTCTGGTCATTCTTTGCCTTTCCTTCTCCAGCTCCTCTTTCATCTTGTTTACAAGTGTTTCTTTACACAAACGTTTCTGACATGTTTCCTCAATAGAGAGTTTTTTGGCTTCTGCCTTCATCTGCCCATCGAATCTGTCTTTCTCCAGAACAAATGCAATGGGTATTTTGCTTCTCAATGTCTCAGTGTGTTCAATCCTCTGTGTACTGAAGTGACTTCTCTACAGCTCACCACAATTCTCTTGAGCCTCTGCCATTATGATGTGTAGAGTTCTAATTTCTATGAATACATCACAGTGCAAGAAGTTGCCTAGGTTTTCTCAACATAACAAACTCAATTTCAATTCAAACAAACTTGATAAATGTTATACAAGCATCAAACATAATGCTGTGATATGATTCACATCATTATAAAATACATTGCCAATAGCAAACATCGAGTCTGTTTTTTGAAATGAACACATGACACTGTGTTTCTTAAGGATGATAAAATGCTGTGTGCTGTAATCAAGTAGCTGTGTAGAGCCTTGTAGGCCATTTAAGACTCTACACTTAAGTGTAAATAAGTCTTTCTTTGGCAGTATTAGATCAATATCTGTGAGGCTCAGCTGTATGTTGTTTTCAGCTCTAAACGTAGAGGTGATGACTGCAACGTCAATGGTTTGATTTTGGCTGCGCACCTTTGTCACATACCCCATATCTCTCTCCCTGTGTTTCCTATCTGCCTCTATACTATCAAGGCAAAATGCCAAAAAAATAACCTTAAAAAAGACTCCTTCAACAGCAAGACACTGTAGTGTTGTCATTTTAATTGTCAATCACAAAATTGGGATTGGGATTGGGATTTAATAATAATAATAATAATAACAAAAATAAGTTTTATTTATATAGCTCCTTTCCCAAGCTCAGGGTCGCTGTACAAGAAAATACATACGAGAAAGAACAATGTAGAACATACAAATATATACCTAGGCAGAGGATGGTTGAAAATACCGTAAGAAAAGATATGTTTTTAGTTGAGATTTGAAAGAGGATATAGTAGCAGTGTCACGCAGAGCTAGAGGGAGGGAATTCCAGAGTTTCGGGGCCACAGCACTGAATGAGCTACCGCCCATAGTAGAAAGACGGAAACGAGTTATAGTAAATAGTCTTGAATCAGATGACCGGAGAGAACGTGGATGAAAAAAATAGTGCAGAAGTTCAGATAAATAATGGGGAGCAAGTCCATGCAGACATTTAAAAGTGAATAGAGTCTTATACCGGATGCGTGCAGAAACAGGTAGCCAGATTATAGAGCAAAGGGGTAATGTGGTCAGATTTCTTGTCTTGATGGATGACTCTGGCCGCAGAATTTTGTACATATTGAAGTCTAGCGATTGTTTTAGCGGGAAGCCCAATAAGTAGTGAATTACAGTAGTTGAGAAGTGAGGTTATTAAAGCATTGATTAGAGTTTCGGCATCTTTAGTGCTGAGAGCAGGTCACAGTCGGGCAATGTTACGGAGGTGGTAGAATGCAGTCTGGGTAATTGAACTTATATGAGCTTGAAATGTAAGTGACGAGTCAAATGTTACACCCAGATTTTTAACAGTATGAGATGGAATTAATAGGAAGACTCAATCCAGACTGAAAACAGTAACCTCAGTTTTATTGTTATTAAATTTAAGGAAGTTTCTATGTAACAGATTCAAATGTTGGCAATACATGTATTCAATGAGTCCAGGGGGAGAGTGGTGATGCAGCAGGCTGAAATGTAAATTTGCAAGTCATCAGCATAGCAATGATAGCTGAGACCATGACTACGGATAATGTGGCCTAATGGTAGCAGATGAATATTGAACAGTAGTGGTCCGAGAACAGAGCCTTGAGGAACACCCTGAGTGGTAATAAAAAATTGTCTGTCGGTGAGATATGATATGAACAAAGATAAAGCAACCATGATGCTAAATGACGAGAGATAGATATAATATCAAATGCAGCTGTTAAGTCAAGCATGATGAGAACAAATTTACCAGGAACAAATCAAATTTTTTTTAGACAGTAGTTCCAGTAAAAACTCAGTGATGTCTGTGGATTACCCAGAGTAAGCAGGACATTTCTGGAGAAAGATGTTGCTGTAGATCTTTTAAATGTAGTTTTTCAATTCTTGGCGCACCATAAACGATCCATTCATCTCTGTTGTATTTGGGTGGTGCCAGAAAACCTGGCCAAATTATACTAAAACTATATGTATGGCTAGATACCTCCAGATAACATGGTAATATTTCTAATAATGCTGTTTTTGAGACCTTTTTCAAATAGAATATTAAACATCGCTACAATGTAGGGACTGACATACTGTAACCTTTTTCCTTTAAAGAGTATGTCTCTACTCTAGACGCTATAACTGACAAATCTGTATATAAGGGGAAAGACAGGAGTGTAGCTTGGAAGCATAACTTCCTTGCTGGTTTCATACTGTATAAGTCATTGCATTCCAAACGTAAAAGACATAGACCAACCCTGTGTGTTTCAAGTCTGCCCAGGACAGGATAAAGCTTTTCCTGATACTTCCTGTATCTAAATATCAAGGGTACATTTTCCTCAATAAAGGGGGACTCTTTTTATATGGAAAAACATTCTGGGTACAGTAATGCAAAGCTGTGTTAAGGATCAGCTGAATGTGGGTCATCAGAGAAGCTTATGAAAGTTCTGTGAATATGTTATGCACCTATAAACCTTTGCTAAGAACATTATGACACAATAGGATGAGGTTTAGCTTCGATCATTTAAAAGTTGATTGAGTGGAGGGCTTCCTCCTCATAAAATGATCAGCGCTGAATGTGTCAACTAAACACAGTTCATATGGCTATTAATCTCTTATATATGTTCCCCCACTGATGAAAAGAGTCAATATCTAAACCAGACACACACACACACACACACACACACACACACACACACACACACGGACATGTGTCATCCTTCTGGACAGCTTTGAGGGTTAAGATGATGCATATGTGTTATTACGACAAACTCTGTATCGTCATGACACACAGGTCTAATTCCCCACCACCCAGAGTGCTGGAGAGGATGACACAGGTTGATGACAGGTCAGATGGTGTGTCATAATGTGTTTCTGCCTTTGTTTGTGTGTGTGTATGGGAATGTCCGCACTCTCTTCCCAGTCAGAACGAACTGACATCTGGAGAACTAACAGCAAAAACCGTCTGTAGGATGTTTATGTGGGTGTAATATAAAATGAAACGGAAGTAAAGAAAAGTAATGTAAATAACAACAGGCAGTCTGTTTGGTGTATCAAACTATAGTCCGTGAACCTCTTCATGTTGCAGTGTTGTGTTCTTTGACTAGTAAATTAATGTATTTCTTCCCTGGACCTGTGTTGTTTTGGCTGCCATTCAGCTGCCATTCAGCTTTTCTTGGATTGTTGTCTTTACTTTACGGACTTTTTATTTATTTCATTTAAATTTTTACACAGTGATTAAAAAGCTTGACTCCTTTAGCTTTACTTGCCTTTAGCAGATTTAATGGCTTCTACCAAATATTTTAAGTGTCAAGAGACGAGTTCATGTTCATACAAATTAGAATACTTCAAGATGACTACACTTCTAGAGTTCTTCCTTGACTTTGTTTAAGGCTCTGTTTCCCCCATCCGTGTTTGAAGTGTGGAACTTCTGAAGTGTGCCTCTTTAACCCCCTCTCTACAATCACTCTTTAATACAGGGAGTGATACTTTACATAGTGGAGAAATTACTCCAAGACTTGTGGGCAGATGAGACACAGATAGACACACAGATAGACCAGTGCTATACACTTCTGAAATTATAACAGTGCCCCACTGCAAAGACTGCCTTAAACTGCCCTATTTTCTCTCTAGGGAGAGCATGAGGATATTTATCTTTTCCTAGGGGCCCCTCCATCAACAGTCACCATGACTTATAGCATGGTACCATGATGTCATGGCTGTAGTTTGAGCTCTACAATGATCCTAATAGTTAGAGGCTGAATTGAACTAAAAATAATGAGGAATTGGTCTTTAAATGAAAAAGGAAAATGTATACGCTAGGTTTGTGCTGGCATTTTCGGTCTTAGGTATCACAACACAGAACAGTGGCAGCTCTGTTCGAGCCCTTGGTCCAAGAGACCATGACCAATGCATAATGATGCATTTATTTATTTATTTTTTCATTTTAGGTTCCTTTTTTTTTTCTTTAGCTGGGGGGGGTGCAGGGGTGTGGGTGGTACACACGCATAGCCGGTTGTGGTGTGGTTTTGGCATACATGTGTTATTCACGTTCAAACATTGTGGTCGTCTCAATCCATATTCATGCTTTTATAAAGGCTGGCTGTGTGCATGGAAGTATAGTATCCCCTATCATGTTCCCTCCCTATAGCAACCACAGAAAGGGGGATTCGATTACGTCTGCTTGGGCTGCATTGGGCACAAGTGTGTCTGTTTGTGTGTGTGTGTCTATACAGAAGGATGCCCTGTACACAAGGGTCTCTGTTAGTTATGATAGTGTCTAGCAGGGCTCCCTCAGACTTTTTCAGGGGAACCCAGCTCTGTTTCAGTGCACCCTCTGCCAGTATCTTTCAACACTTGCTCTGGCCTGGTGTCATCGGGCACGGCTAGGCCTTTGATTGTGAAGAAAAGTAGCGCGAGAGAGTGATATAGAGATGTTCCTTGGCCTTCTACATATCCTCTGTTTCCTCTCCCCCACTTTGAGCTCTCTCTCTGTGGAGCAATTGGTCTCCTGTCCATTTTTCCTAATTTTCTGAGCTTTCATTTTTGTTGAAATACACTCCCTTGTTGAATCAGTGGATGCATACCATCTAATGACTGTCTTCTCTTAACATCGTATTCATTTGAGCGGACTACTGTACCAATGCAGGCTTGTGCTGATCATGTTTTCCCAAAAAACCCTCAATGCTCCTTTCTCTCTCTTTTCTTTCCCTCCTCCCACATCTTTTACACACCGCCCCAAAACATCACGGGCACTTTTGAGTTTGATGCATATGGATAGTGAGGGGAAGTGCTGCATGATGATAGAAAGGAAAATATTAGTCCACCATTGGCACAGTGTTTATTGTGTGTTTGTGTGTGTATTTGTGCATATGTACTGTATATAAACAAATAGCATTTCTTATGGCTTTTGTGTCCAGATGTGTCTGACAAACAATGATCTCTGCCTCCAATTTTAAACTCTTTCCTAAAATAGTCATATAATAAATGTCTCCTAAAAAGGTCATTATGGCCAATTACACACCATTACAAGGGCTGGGTATTAAACCTCAATACTTTTTGATTACTGACTAAAATTACCACGGAGTTTCAAAAACTGTCAAGTCCCACAAGTTGGCATCGAATGCTTTGTCAGATTCTTAGTCTTGTTTACGTAATCTTTAGTCAGTTATTTCCTGATATAAATCAGGAAACCGATCATTTTAGACTGTTTTATCTAGGAAAAGTTCTTGTACTGCTACTTCAGTTAAGACAATACTGAATACCGATGCATTGAGAAGTGTGGCACATTTTGTTAAATAAAAAAATGGTTTTGTACAATAAAACGAGTTTATATTCCTCAAACTAAGGTAGTGAAAAAATTATCTAATGTAACTTGGGTATATCATATTGGAACTTGCAATTGAAAAATTCCAAAAGATACATAGCCCTAACCAGTGGTATTACAACTTGTATTTTAACCCCAAAATAATGTAATGAAGCATAGCTTGAGTATTAATACTGACTATGAAGGCATCTATAATGTTTATCGCAAGAAGCTGTCACCTGACTTCATGCAGTAAACCGGCAGAACCGAATCAGTGCCTCAGTGTCTGAATTTGGGCAGTCTATATGCATTGCCCTCGTCAAACAGTATGTACAGTATGTGTGGTAGGGCCAGGGCAAGAATTAGCAAATTGCACTGGTCTCCTAAATGTTAAGTGCTCTGATATTTGAGGCTTCATGGGGATGTTGTGAGGCAGTTAAACAGGGAATGACTGACATACCTAACCTAGATACACTTAGGGTACGCTTTAAGTATTCAAGGTGAGTAATTGTGTGTATGTAACAGCTGTATTTCTCAGAGATCCTTATAGATAACTCTTTACTGCATGTGTACGTTCCTGCGTGTGAGCGTGTGTGTGTGATCTTGATAGATCTGTGATGAGGCCACCGATGCCTTTCATCCTAATGGATTCCATCTGACCAATCACAGTGCAGAGACATGGCTACAGATAAGCCTGTTGGAGCTGGGGAGGTTCCGGTAAACAGCCTGTGATAGGCCCCCCTGTATCCCCCTCTGCTCCTATCAGCAATCAGCTGGGGTTAATGGTGAGAGCCTGAGGCTGGTTGATTGGAGCCAGGCTACACATCAGTCAAGACAAACCCAGTGTTGGGCCATATGTCAGGCTCCAACTATTCGAATCCGTCTTCATCCTGACCACAACACGTGCACTTCAGTTCAAGAAATCAGACGTGTTTGATGACTCTCCGACTTGATGAAGAACTTAAATCTGACTGTATCCTGATGAGGACACAAGCCATAACTCAGGCTGAGTTGTTTCGACCTAACCTGTTGGCAGTCAAGTGTTAGTATTTCATACTTTAAGATCTGAGACAGGAACTTCAGTTTCTGTCGAACCCTCTCAGATGAATGCGGGTCACAATTTGACCCTCTGTCTCTCAGTTGAACCGTATGACTGTATGGTGTATTTGACCTGTCTGACCAGATCACTGTAAAGTGGGCCTGGGTCAGAAGCTACAGGTTGACACACAGTTGCTGTGGTCCCCACCGGGTGGCCACATATAATTTCTTTCTTTCTTTCTTTCTTTCTTTCTTTCTTTCTTTCTTTCTTTCTTTCTTTCGTTTTTTCCCCTTCATTCTTTCTTTCTTTCTTTCTTTCAGATCAAAGGGCTCCCATTCCCTCTCTCCAAAAAGGAGAAAAAGAACAGAATTAATACTAATGGTGCTGGGAGCAGAGGAATAAAGCGTCGGGGTAATTACCCAGCAATCACTGCAGCATTCCGCAGCTGACGGGGGCAGAGATAGGGTCTTGAGCCTAAAGAGCATGGACGTGGATCAACTTGGCCAGCACACACACAGACACACTCACACTCACGTACAGCATGGCTTGCACAAGTGCAATCTGTCTTCATTGAACAGCTCTGGGTCTGCAGGAGTCTCTCCCTGCTCATTTTGCGCTGCGGTCGATCATTATGAAAACAACACTTGCTTCGTCTTTCTCACTGTTCCGCTGTCATTCTTCGTGTTCATGTCTGCATCTGTGTTGTATGTGTAAGTGTACATTATGTGTGTGTTAGTGTTATCTTCGTGTTGGTGTCTGTTTGATATGTATGAATGCAGTGGAGGATCTCTGTGTGAATGACTTTCTGGAGGAATGTGTGGGGAGAGGGGGAGGATGTCTGCTTGTCATATGTGGAAGTGCTATATGCAGCCCCCATCGCCTGAACCTGGCCCGACATTCATGATAATAATCACAGCCTGATTGTGTGTGTGTGCCTGTGTGTGTGTATTCCTCAGAGATCAGTACTGTATGTTCAGCATAAGCCACATGGTACAATGGATGTACAGAATTAGACAAGTTGATATGGTTTCCTGTTTGTGTATGTGTGTACATATGCAAATGTCTTTATGCACGTGCACGAACAGTAGGCCCCATTTATCAAGCAACTTAAATATTTAGTTTCAGTAGCCGCTAATTAGGATTTATAAAAGAGTGTTTTTTTGTTTGACTTTTTTAGACATTGGACAAACGTTCACAAAAATCTGAGCCCAAAACCCTAAACTGGGATTTGTGCGAACAGTTGTATTTTCATGGATATCGTTAACTTGTATTGATTAAAGGAGTAATTAAACATGCTTTTGAACAGATCTCTATTGGTTTACATCATAAAGAAAGATTAATTGCAGCTTACGGAAATAACTCAGGTGCATTTGTAGCTCACACTGCCAATGAACGTGTTTGTACTCCTGAAACAGGCAATAATCCTTTAATGCAGATTATTACTTTTTAGGAAGTGTTTCTGATGAGGCAGTTATGTGAGGAAAATAATTGTTACAGTGTTGGAATTTGCACGTTGCCCCTAGCCTAGTTTTTTTCAAAATGTTATCTGTGAAGGACTTTTTTTAGTTCTGTGACTTAAGTTAGGGATTTAGGACTAGTTACTGACAGTCTAGGCATTAAGAGCAAATAAATACCAACCAATTGAGATAGGCTGTGTTTTAATTTATGCAGAACATGACTGTAATGTTCTATTAGCCTGCATGCAATGTTTAAATAATTCACTAAACCCTTCAGTAAAGCCTCCTCACCACCTTGCTGATGATGGCAGCTGCACTTATCCATTTAGGAGATCTTATCTGCAATTCCATGGCCCCCTCTTTAAGTTTTGTCTGCATGCAGTTATTCATTTTTTATATATTTTAAGTATCATGTCATGCATTTGTTGTTTCCCTTCTTTCATGTGGCGTTCCATAAATGAAATTATATTAATCTTATCTGTAATTTGTTGTTAAATTATAGCCTTTGTGACCCAGAAACCCCAGCACTTTGGCTACTAAATAATGTGTTTCTGTTCTGGAGAACAATTTTAAGTGTTACCTTTTTTTCTGCTCTTTTTTCAGCCAATTAAACACAATTTATTACTTTTTCTTTCTTTGTGGGTGTTCTGCTTTTCTTTATTTGATGTTTCTGAGGTTGGGCCATAATTATTCCTTTATAACTAAGGTCATGTGATGGAGGTCATGTGATTGCACTTTCAAATTAGGAATGACTGGGATTTATCCCTGCATGTACGCTGACAACCTCATGTATCTGAAAAAATACTGGAAAGGTTGCTTGTTTGTAAAAACAATATACAAGAAAACTAACATTTATGGATATTGATAAATGAGGCTCATCATGTGCATCATCTGCGTTCTTTATGCTTGTTTCTCTGCATTCATATTTGTATTTCTCTGTGCTTTTATATATGTTTATGTGCCTGTGAGCTTGCATTTAAATGAGAATATGTGTGTGTTGCTGATGGACATAGAGCACTTTTGTATTTCTGAACAGGCACTGGTGGTTAGGAGCTAAGTTAATGTCCGGGGCATGGAGAGGAAGCTCACAGGCCTCACTCATAATCGCAGTGAAACCCGTAAAAAATTCTGTCTCTTTCGTTTGCTCCCAGTTCCACTTCGACAAATCTTTATTTTTTCCTCGGCTGTAGGATGGGCAAGGACATGCCTGTTTGGCTTGTCAACACTGGATCCTGCCTCTGCATGGTCCTTTTTGGGTTGGAGGCAAAATAGGTTTGGTAGAGAACAGCACAGCAGGTATAGAGAGACATGCAGGCGTGCTAGCACACATGCGGGTTCACAGTGGCACTATAAGTGTTTTTGTGCAGGCAAGTGTTGGCCATCAGAAAAAATCTTTTTCTTTCATCAGGGAGAAAGATTTTGTGACTCTCTTTTGGAGAAAAAATATAATGAATGACCTCTCCATTTCCCTGTTTAGAAAAGTGTGGATGATTTCAGAACCTGAGCATTGTGCTTCTTGACCCTCCCTTCTCTTCCTCCCTCTCTCGGGCACCACTCGTCTTATGAAGTCATTGTGCTCCGTCGTTCTGCTCGATAACAGATGAGTAATGACTCCTCGAGCAAAGCAGCATGACATCAGGAAGGTCATTCGAGGGGAATAGGGGAGAGGTGTCATTTTCTGCTTTAAGGGTCTCTGTGTCACATTGCCCCCTTACATTCCCAGCCGGTCGACTCAATCTAGAGATCCGGTGGGGACTTCACAGCTATGAGTATATGGTGGCAGTTCCCTTTCAGTAGCTAACACCATTTGTGCGGTGTAATGTTTCCTAACAATTTTATGTTTAGCTGCTACTCTTATTCAAGGAGATTTATAATGAAGTAGCATGTAGAAGGTGACTGTCTTGCTCAATTGTTCATGTAAAACCTGGGACCAGAAAGGACAGTATCTCTTCTATGTTACCCTGCTCTATTAAGTGAAGATGTGATGTATCACATCATAAATATGGAGATCACTTATTCAAAGAACTTTCGGAATTTGAGTGTCCTCTGTGGTTATGTGCCACTCTGCTGTCCTCACACCATGGACATAACATAAACACACTTTTCATTTTAAATTCAGGAGTCGTCATAAGTGGATAAATGGGCCTGTTGCAGGGAATTGCCACATGGGGGCGTCAGCTTACACAGTATCAGGGCTTCCAGAGTCTGCCAGTGTCGCCCTTATTGCTCTGTTTCACAGGCAGAGAAGGGGTGGTGGTGAGATAGGGGTTAAATGAAGTGCAAGCACACCCTCCTCACCCTGAAAAGGTCACTGTCTTCTCTGAACTTCATGACCAAACTGTGTTTCTCTTTGAAGAGCCACATCTGAGTGCTCAGGAGCAGGAGGACGTCCTTTATTAATCTGAGAATCAACAAGCTCTGATGGCAGAAGATGGGAACAGTATGCAGGTTTACATGTTTTAGTATATTGTAACACACACACACACACACACACAAACATACTATTCCAAGTTTAATGTATCCGTGCCTTACTTGGATCACAGTATATGATCGTGGAGTACTTGAAGTACAGGTATTATATTTCCAGTATGTCGTCTTTCATCGTGTTTCTGTCTGACTGTGACCTAGATTTCTCTGGGGAAGTACGCACTATGTTACTACATATTGTTCGGTTTGCGGTTATTGTCCTTCTGGGTATTTGTGTGTGGCTGTGCGTGTGTATGTACATGTATGCACAATTGTGCCAGTGCCAGGATCTTTGGGTTTTACAACTGTCCCTGTCATATTTTCAGAGGTGATGACAAGCGCAGAGAAATGAGTTGCCTTTCAGAAAGGGCGACCAATTATTGTTTGGTATTTTTATTGGTCCAGAAAGAGTTTTAAAAATACAAATGATTGTATTTTTATAGTGGTCACGATCCATGCTGGTCTTCTTTGTGTTCTGCAGAAATAATTCCTCTGGAGGCCATGGAGTTCTAGTTCTTAGTTTGGATGGAAGACAGACGGGTCGACCGGGTTTGTGGTTCTCCTCCGGAACAAGCTGCTTTTAGATTACGATTTTTCGCCAGAGACACAGGGCCTGATATTGGATCACTAACTTCTCTCCGATTACATTAGACTCAGTGACCATCTTTGTTCCCATATTTTTACATGCACGGTGTGTTTTCCATGTTGCAGTACTGCGATCATTTCTAAACTGGCAGCTGTAAAGCCCCTCTCTGCATCTGATAATTGATGATAATTCAATTAATCAACTACTATTTTGCAAAAGTTGTTGACTAGTAAAAGTCACTAGTAATAAAATCTCAACATCCCACAGCCTCCTGATGATTTAAAGTACTTCACTATACAACTGTTAATGCCACGTGCAAAGTCAAGGTCAGTGAAAGGTAACCGCGCATCAACACTCCCTCTTTTAAGTAGAACCTGGTCCAGTCCTATCAGCTCATTGATAATGTTATCAGAGTCAAAATAGTATGGCTGTAAACAGTGGGGAGCCATGTGTGTGGGAGATGACTGAGACAGACAGTCCGCACCGCAGTGCCTGGCCCATAGAGTCATGGTAGCTGCCTATCGTAGGTGGTCTCCTTCAGCGGGAGGTGTGTGTGGTTGGAGAGTGGGATGACATGCACAGTGGTTTAATGATAAAAGCCTGTGTGTGTGTGTGTGTGTGTGTGTGTGTGTGTGTGTGTGTGTGTGTGTGTGTGTGTGAGAGAGAGAGATGCGGGAAGTATAATTTGAGGTAGCTTCATACACTGAGAGATAAAATGAATGACTACTGTTCTCAGCATAACAATCAAGCTTCTGGAAGGGAGGCCCTTCTCTCACCCAGAAAGGCACATGGCTGCCCTGTTCACAAAAGGCATTTATCTTTAGAGGGTGTGTTTGGACTTTGAGAATTCTGGCAGAATTCCTTGCCCTCTTTCCCATATCCATGACCCACGTGACTTATCCTCCGATACCACGTTTAAGTTGGGTTGAATGTTTTCCTGCACAATTTCACAGAAGGCCGAGCAACAAGGCTAAATATTTCATCGAGGGGTTGTTATTTTTTGCAACCTGGCCAAAGCAAACATAAGCCTTGTGAAGAATGTAATCATTTATCTAAGACCAGGGGCAACATGCTCAATTTGACCTGAAATAGGGCTCTGTGGTGCCCATAGGAACAGGGAGCTGGGGTGCGCATGAGTACATATGTATATGTTTTGGTGCGTATTTAGGAGAAGAAGGTATGTCAAAGCTACTGCGCTACTACATCTAGAGGCCAAAGCCAGAGATTTGCTTTGTTTGTACTTCTCTGTTTACTGCACGTGGAGATAAGCATGTTCCAGCGTCATTCGTTGTGTAATCTGTGGGCGGCTCACTGGTGCTTCATGATGTTGAGATCGTGAATGTGTCTAGCTTTAGCGCAAAGGGCCTATGTTCCTTGGAAAATAAGTGAAAAGTACCTCTTCAGCCCACACACTTAAAATGAGCGTAACATAAGAAAATAATAACCTTGCCTCTCTCAGTCCGTTTTTCTACCTCACAGTGTCCGCCCTAAAATCCCATCTAACACACCCATGGCAATCATGAATTGCTGGGAATTTTATCTGACTTCGGTAGTGTGAAGCTTTCCCATCATTCCCTGAAGGTTTAATGTCCCTGTCATTTGTGGACTGACCTACCAGAGCCTTTAGCTTGGTTGTGTAATGACTGTCATTAACCTATCAAGATCTGCCGAAGGGTCCTGGCTGCTTTTTCCCACCCCCTCCTGCCTCCCCCCCCCATTGCCAAAACCAAGATGGCTCCTTTAAATCCTTGTTCTTGCCCTCCAGGGAGCAGAGAACACCAAAGTCTACAGTCTAATTGGATTCATTTGTAAAATAGCTGTGGAAATTTGAACATTATCTATGTATGTACCCATGACGGGAATGCAGCTTATTCTCCCCACTGGACATTTTTTACCCTGTCACCATTTTAGTTTAAATGTAGTCTCTTGATGGCCTGAAGTGTTTTTCTTGTTTTTATTGGATTCTCATGTTCATTAAATAATGAATTCTTTTCAGTGCATGTGCCTTTCTTTCATACAACACAAGCCCTAAACTGAGAAAGGACCATTTGGGTCAAATCTGGTATTAATGCTTTGCAGCAGTGAGTAAATGGGGCTTTGTCTGTCTGTAGAAAAATCACTAAAGAAGACTGAGTTGGAGACAGGAAAATAGATGTTCTCTGCCAGTGTATAGGTCTCAAGGAATTTTAGGGAGTCTATAATCTTTTTGAATTAAACATACCTTTTTTATCAAGATGATGTTGATTCAGAATTTAAAGGAATGTAGGTGTGCTTGTGTTATAAGCCACAAGCAAGTCACAGTGTCCTGTCACCAGATGTGCTATCCCTTTGTAACTAATTTGTAGACCTCTGTAGTCTCATTGCATTGCACTGTGTCCTACCCCAGCTGCGTCTGCTAGTGTTTTGCTTGCAACAGCCCGGAGCGTTTTGTGTTTGTGTGTGCGCCTGTGTGTCTGAGTGTGCCTCTGCATGTGTCTCTCTGTGTGTTTGTGTTCTGTTTTGCGGATGTTCATCAGATAAAGGCTGTTGAACACCACAAGTGGCTATTACACCACCACTTTAGCGACATGAGGTTAGCCACAGAAAGGCAGATGCAGAGACACAGTCCAGTAAGTCAATGTGTTGAATTAACTCTTAGTATAACACTACTGAACTGGTACTGAAGCTTATTTTGTCACACTATCCAATGGCTGTGTTGTTTACAGCTCTCCACTAAGTTTACTCCGCAGTAGAATTAACTTCTTCTCTCTTCATGGATTCAACCGTAATTGTCTTGACCCAAGCTGTACAGTGGAGGCTTTCATTGCTGCTCATCTTTGAGATGCCAGGCCAGAGTGGAAGACATTACAGCAGGAAATTGGAGATTGCAGCCAGAGTCTGAGCACACTATTCAGTGTCTGGATTCATCTTGTCGAGGAATCAGCGGCCAATGGGATGATTCCATTTTTTGATAATTTGGTACCACAAGGTCTCCAGTCACGATAGTTGAATTGGGTACATTGAACGAATACTACCTAACCTTTCAGGTTCCGGTTAAACTCCTCTGCCCATGATTCTATTGCTATTTTTTTATGCACTTTAAATCTTTTTATCTGCACTGTTTGTTGACTGGTTTGCACTTTATCTGCCATGTGCCTTGCACTGCTTTTATTTAACCTTTTTTATTTTTTTATTTTTTTATATTCCCTTATTGTATAGTTTTAGCTTAAATTTTATATTTGATCTAGATTTTAGGCTTTACTGTTAGAGAGTGTTATCTGTATGCACCGGGGGTCTGAGAGTAACGCAATTTCGATTCTCTGTATGTATGTAATGTACATGTGGAAGAATTGACAATAAAGCAGACTTGACTTGACTTGACTTGACTTTTAATCTTTGAGATTGTTATGTGTTTGTTTAACATCAATATGCTACCAAACTCAGCTCCTTTCTTTCTCTGTCTCTGTCCTTCTCTCTCCAGATTGAGAACCTGTTGGAGCAGTTAAAGGATAAGGACAAACAGCTGGCTGGGTTAAGGGAAAGGGTCCAGGGCCTTCAAACTGACTCCAGCAACACAGACACAGCGCTGGCCACACTAGAGGAAGCCCTGTCCGAAAAGGTACAGAACAGAGGGAGGGATGAACGGAGGTGAGGATGGCCTTGTTAAATAGGCCAAAGAATGCAAGTTAAGACAAGCTGACAGCAACTGCTGAGAAAAGAGTCTCAAAGTGAGGGTCGAGGTTAAGATAGATGTTACTCTGTTAGAATAGTTTCTGTATGGATGGTGTGAGGAATTACGCACATTATTAATAAAGGGACTAAAATTTGTTTGTCAGGTGTAGACAATAAAAACTCACAAAATGAAACCATTAGACCACCACTTGGTCTGTAATGGTCTGGACATTTTTACCCATTGAGGCACTGGTCTTTCAGGAAGCTGGTATACGGCATACAGCTTAATTAAGTTGCACGCTTTGCTATGACTCACTGCCATAATTTACTGATCCAGCCTCCTAATTTATAGACTTTGGGCCACACTAGATGAGGTTCTCTCTGAAAACAGTAAGGGAGAGAAGGAGGCACTGGGAGAAGGGAGGTCTAAGGTGAACATAGACAGAGGATTAGTCCCTGTCTGTAACTGTGCTGAACATAGGGAGGGAATGATCTATAGAATAAGAGGAGGATGGAAGTTTTGAAAGGGGAAGGAATGGAGGGATGGAAAAGTTGAATGGCAGAAGAGGCATAGCTGTGATGGAAGAGGTGGCCTCAGAATTAAGGGAGGGAGAGGTCAAGGAATGCAAGGGTGGAGGCAGAGTGAAAAATGAGTAACTTCTGCAAGACTTATGAAAGAAGAAGAGAAAGAACAGAGCTGGCAAGAGAAATACAGTTACAAAGCATCAGGCAGGGATGGAAATTCAGTAACAGATAACACAGTCGCGGACATATAGAGGACAAAATCAGCAACTGTGACTGTGAGTAACACAGACACAATATATGGTAAAGTCTCAATGGGATGCGTACAGTCCCGGTCCAATGTTAGTAAAATATCAAGTTTGTATCTAACTCTGTTCTGCAGGCTATCCACAGTTTCTCATACTTTATCAATTGGCACTAATACTGGGAAAAATAGTCATAATATATTGCTTTTATAACTGGATTTACTGGCATCCATAGCCTCAGCAAATAGCATAATGAGCACAGTACTGTATGATTCCATATGTATAGGACGGTACATTGCAGCGTAAAATCGCAGAGCTGAAAAACTGCCATGTGAATCAAGGTGAACTAAGTAGGCTTACTCCACATGTGCGGACGGGTGAGTGGAAGGGCTGGATGTTGATCGTAAACATTCAGCATTTGTTGTTTTCTGGCAACATGAGAGAGCAGCTGTTCTCCATAAAACCTCACCTCAACACTACTGAGCTAGCATGCCGCCACTAACACTAAAAGATGAATGGCCTTGCTAGCCACTGTGGTGTTTTGTTTTCAGTAAAATGCACAACATTTCATCGCACAGCTCATATGCCCAATAAAACCCCATTGATTTCGCTGTATTCCTGAGTAAATAAATTACTTTCAAAAAACTGGAATGCTAATGCTAATGGTGTTTTTTTTCTTTTTGTCTACACAAGCCTTATGCGTGTTTATGAATTTGCATACATGGTTATGGGCTGCCAGTGATTTCTAATTGGAGACAAGCTTGAACAGAGGGCTGATTTGGGGGCAGGAAATTAAATACTGTACTGACCATGACCATGAAAGTGGCTGGCTTAATGTCAGAGTGGCTGGATTTTGCTTAGCTTTGTTGCATGTTTAAAGTTGTTGCTATCACACATTTGTTGGTACTACAGTCTAAAAAAAATGATTGCTTTGGCGCTGCAGGCTAAAAAATGGTTCCCATTGACATGTTTGCTTGCACTGCAGGCTTAAAGATGGATGCTGGTTTACATTTTGTTGGCACTGGCTGTTGCTTAAGAGTTTATAGAGTTTCGACACATGTGGATGTCCAGCTTTACTGCTTGTTTTCCAGTGGCTACCACATTTGTATGTGTTCCAATGTGCACATACTCTATGTGTGTCTATGTTTATGCCTTTACATTTGTTGTTATATATTTCTGTTTGTAACTTTAGCTTGTGTTACCTGCCAAGTGCATACTCATGTTAAGGAGTGAAGGCTCTAGGTCAATAGAAAACATTCTAAAGGAGCTTCCATGACTAAATTTGAGTGGTGCATCTAATGCTAAGTCAGGACTACACATGAGAAGGAATAAATGCTGTTTCAGTCAGAGACACTTATCAGGAATTGACCATTTATAGCAAATAGTTGTACAGTTAGATTTGGCGGAAAAGGCTCTTCTGTTTCTGGGAGCTCTCAATCAATCCAAACAGTGACAAGAATTCTGCTAAGAGTTAATCCTGAGTGTGATCATCAGAGTAACAGTGATAAGGTAAGGTAAGATTATGATGTCTGCGCTGTATGTCGGCATGAATAGGATTGGTTGTTACTAGACACAGCTGTGGATAAGCTAATCATTGTGAAGCATATAGCAGCTGATGCCACTCTATACAAGCACGACTTTAGTGCTCCGCCTGAAATAATGCTATGCTTCATTTCAGTCAGAGACACTTACATCAAGGAAGTGGCCATTTATGGCAAATGGTTGTACGGGTGGATTCAATCGAAAAGGCTCTGCTGATTGCGGGAGCTCTCAATCAATTCAAGCAGTGATGAGGGTCGAATTTCCCTTGAATGCTAGCACGCCCTTCTCATCGGAGATGTCATGCAATAACATTGTATAATCTCAGATGAATATACTGTATGGTTTGATACTAATAGCATCTTGATACAAGGGAAATATTCTAAACTGCGTGTGCCTAACCTATGTGATGCAACAGCATGTTGCAATTCCCCTTGAATGCTAGCAAAGCCCTTCTCATGTGAGATGTAGCCCAGATACTCACACAGCGCGGAGAGGCCACAGAGCGGACAGGATGAAGCCTGGCTTCGGCTGCATTCAATGTGGCTCCTTCCCGC
Organism: Coreoperca whiteheadi; assembly: GCA_011952105.1. Taxonomy (NCBI): domain Eukaryota; kingdom Metazoa; phylum Chordata; class Actinopteri; order Centrarchiformes; family Sinipercidae; genus Coreoperca; species Coreoperca whiteheadi. The sequence continues at coordinate 17,682,102 of CM022479.1, read as the reverse complement.
AGGGTTGTGCAGAGTTGTGGGCAATTTTATTTGGGCTTTAGAACGTAACCGCTGTGAAACAATCAGAAAATCATGTTTTATTTCTCTGATTCACTGCTTTTTGTTCTCGCCAACGCCACTCCCTCTCTTTATTCATTCTCTTGCGCTCTTTCTCTCTCTCGCTCTCCCTCTCTCGCCCATTGAGGCGGGGAGGAGGGGCCAACTTTGAATCGTGTGTTTGCACACAGCAACCCTAAAATCCTACTTATCCTGCTAAGTACATTATTTTCTAATGATCAGCTAAATACTGTGCATGAGCTAATAGAAAACCCCCAAAACAACTTAAAACTACAAGGGGAAAATATGGCCAAGACCAATTCAGCCCATATATGACACTGATCATGTGAAAGCAGCTTAAGTGAAGTTGGACACAGGGGTGCTTGAGTTCTTGATAGGTATGAACGGATATGAGTATGCGTGTGTTTATCTCTGTCTTGTTAGGCTGCCATTATTTCCTTTGATTGTGTTAAAATTGTATTTAATTGAACCACACTGAATTTATATCCATTCAATCAAGATGTGTTTACTTTGTGCTCACAGAAATCAGTCAATTAAAAGACAAGATGTTGAGATGCTGATATGTGTTTTATTCTGTTTGCAACACATAGACCAACACAGTACATAGATGTTTTCACTTAAAATTATCTTTTATCACCGAAATTTGTTTTTGTTGCTGACAGACTTTGAAATGAATGGCATAATGGCACAATAAACTGTAAATCCCTTTTCTCTCGGCCCATCTGTTTACCCAGAAACCACTTCTGATGCAGCCTACTTATAATTCAGCTGTGATGAGGAGAACGTTGGCGAGCTTTTCAGACTTTGTGGTCAACACAGGGTGTGTGTAATGTGTTTACAAGAGCGAGTGTGTGTGTTGCTAATCACACACCCTGTCACAAACCTGCTCTTGGAGCCAGTCACTAGCCACAGTGCTGTGGTTCTAATTAACAGGCTAGGGCATTGTGCCCAAGCCGAGCCCTGCTCTTTGTTGTTTCACGGTGTGTGTGTGTGTGTGTGTGTGTGTGTGTGTGCCTGCCTGTCCATTATGTGTGTGAGTTTTTGTTGTGTTTACGTGTGCTCCACACTTAAGACTTTTGGAGGCAGGTTTTATTATCACATCCTGGTCTCTTTCCCTAAACCCCAAACATCCTAGAGATATTTCATAATGTGGGGAAAGCACCCAGGACTTATTAGCTATGTGATCGCTTTCCCTCTCTTTTCTCTCTCTCTTGCCTTCTCTTCCAAAGCCCACTATGCAGTGTGTTAGTGTGCCAGGTCTAGTTAGTGGGTGTATTTGTCCAATTACCCAGGGGTTTAAAGCTGCCAATCATGCGGCGATGCCACATCGTAAAGCCTCATTGCTGAGCTGTGCTCTGTGCCTAAATAAACACCTGAGTAAACACCTTGATAATCACTTCAGTCCACACACACATACACCTTAACACACACCTACTACACACACCTTGCATGCTCCGCCACCCATGGTGTGGACCTGGTCTCAGGCCAATGCCCAAAGCCGTGGTCCTCCCGCTGTCCGATGTGATCAGAGAATAGAGAAAATTACGATGTAAACATTCTAACTTGGTTTATCAGAAGGGAATGTAGAGTTGTTAGGAAGTGATCTACAGAACTGTCCAATCCTTTCTCAATAAATCTGTCTGTGTCCCTCAACCCTTCTCCTCCTTCCTCCTTCTCTCTCTGTTCTACTTGGCTCTGATCTCCTCATGTTCCTGCTATTATTTATGGTAGTATTATTTATGATGGGCATTTAAGTGTTTGTCTTTGGCCTCACTTTGCAAAGCATGCTGGCGAGCCTATTCAGCGAGTGATTGGCTCTAAACGTTCAATAACGATAGGAAACAACTGTAATCACACAGGGCTGACCATCTTTTGCCCACTGGAAGCAAAACATCCATTTTATAACATTTATTAAATCTCAACAAGCATAATGCAGATTATCGCTACCTAGGCTCTTTACTATATTTCTACCCACGCCTCTCACTAAACATTATGTTTCTTGTTTATTTACTGTCTGACTATCTCAGGAACGAGTGATTGAGAATCTGCGTGAGCAGAAGGAGCGGGAGGACAGGGTTCGGCTGGAGGAGCTAGAACATATGAGGAAGGAGAACCAGGAATTAAAGAACAAACTTTCAGTCCTGCAGCCCCAGAAACTGTCCCAGAGTCAGCCTGCTAAACCTGGCCTGGCCCAAAACCAGAGGCCTGATGGAGAGGTCAGTATGGATTGTTTTGATGTAGTTATGGTACCTTAAGAAGTGATGTTATGTAGATAACAAACAAGGTGTGTGTGTGTGTGTGTGTGTGTGTGTGTGTGTGTGGTATGAAGTGTTTTTGGAAATATGTTTCGACTACTGTTGCAATCATTCTCTCAATATTACATTTAATCCACAGCAAAATATAACTCATGGCTGAAACAGTGTGCGTGTTGATGCAAGCACTGTACACAACAGCTCAAGCCTGCCAGTCTGCTATGTGTGTGGACTGCAGACAAACAGCCATCAATATTTCATCGTTATCCGCATCATCACAGACTTGCACATGCTGCAACACTTGCCAAACTCTTAAATGGCCCCAAACACAAATTCTCATTTCACAGACATCATAAAACAAATAATAACAAGTATGTTTCTCCAAACCTTTTACCGTTGCATACTTCAAGCAAACATCTTGACACTTTATAATTATTTTTTATGTACACAAGGAATTAAAAGAATTTACTTTTACAGCCATTCTGCCGTTGTTGTAATATGCCACTTGTACCCTGTATTTACACTCCTAACATCTACAGTAATAGTAATTCCACTCTCTTACCTCCCTGCGAGCGCCCACAATATTGTTAGCAACTCCCTAGCAAAGGGCCTGCCTGCACTTTGTCCCGTAGGATAAAGGGATGAATTAAGAGAGAGTGATTTATGGACGTAAAAGATCCCTCTATCCCTGTTTGGGTGCCAAGTCAGAGGCCTTGCTGTCTTTTTTTCTCCCTCTTTTTCCTCTCCCAGGCTTACAAGCCAGGACAGACTCTCGCCCTGCCAGAATTTATGAGAATGTTTTCTTTTATACTCATAAAAAGCATACACACATCTCATTCCTGTGAAATGATATCTTGTTGAATGTTGATGCGGCACCACATGAAAGGGACAGCAGCTCAATAACTCTATGTAGCGAGCAGATTCACACTCCGACAGAAGTGTTGCCATAATTGGACTATTTTGTGTACTCTGCAGTAATCAGATTTGTTATGTAAACTTGCAGACTCTTCAAAAAGACAGATGATGTTTGTGTGTTTATATTTGTGAGTGTGTGCGTGTTACTTTCTGCGTGCTTGTGCACGCATGCCAGCACACTCATTTGTGAGTGTCTGCAAGTGTTTTTGATCCCATTGTAGTGCAGCGGAGTGTGACAGGTTTTGAGGCTGTAATACTCAGTAGGTCAGAGGGGATACTGACATGGTGCCTGTGATTAGAATCTGATCAAACTAAACTACCACACACGCGTACATTCACCCCAGTGCCGTCAGCCAGTGTATAACACGATTCGATACTGACAGCCACATTTTTGGTCTAAATACTGGGATACTGCTAAATCAAATTCCATTATCCTGCATGCTAGGCACAGCATGCAGGACACTAGGTGTTGTAAATGGCAGGAATCCAGCACCTATAAAACTCAAAGATACAGTTCCAAGCCTATGGTCAAACGATAGGCTCCAGTCACCCGGGACCCCCAACGGGAACAAGCGGCAGAAAATGACAGACTGACTGACATTTGTCAGGTTTTTACAGTAACTATACATCAAAATGTACTTCATCTTATTTGGTGTAATAAAGAAAGGAGGAAATTAGCTGAATTCTCCTTTCTGACTGTCACTTGTGTTAATGCTACTAGAGTATTGCTGTTGTGGACAAACTGGTTACATTTCCACAATGTCAGCTTTTCCAAAAAATAGAGATTTTCTCACAAACAGGCTTAATGTACTGTACATGCTTTTGAATTGGCTACATTAAACCAATTGTTGAATGAGAAGTGTCCTTATTCAATGATAATCACTAATACCTCTAAAAATGGAGACGTTTTTGCCTGACAGTGCTGATAGATAGCCATTCACCGCTCATGCAGATGTAGAGTTTGTGTTTGCGATCACGTCGTGTACACACAGTGACCCACTCACTGTATTGAGAGATGTTTGTATTAGTGACTCGGTCAAGATGTTAGCGGAGCTTTTTATCTTGACCTCAGAGCTCTGTTGACTTCACCGCATCCTCATCCTCTTCCCATAAAACAGTATTTGTTGATTCCGAGGTTAATAAAGGACTTCTGGAACTAAACACTAGCTCTTCAAAGAGAAATAAAGTAAAGAACCTCAGGGAAGGCAGTGACCTTTCCAGCGAAGGTTGGCTTAAATCAGCAAGGAGGCACCACACCTCAGCTACTTTTGAGTCCTCATCAGAAGGCTGTTTGCTCTTTTCAAACCAGAAGGATGTCATATCTTTTTACCTTTTTTGTTGCTAATTTTCTTTTTTGTTGTTCTTTTTTTTATGATAACATGGCGATAAGACTAATGAGACTGTTTTTAGCACTGACATATATATATCTATATATCTATATATATAGATATATATATAGCGAGAGAGATATATATGACATTGAATGCTGTCATATCTAAGATATAAACTCCTTTGAGCAGGAGTTGAATAACCCAGTGCAGATCCTGGTGGCCGCACATATTTAACTTATTTGTAATATTTACACTTCAGAGACATTTCCAGGAATGATAATACTAATTTCAGTGACCATATATGTAATCGTATCTTTACTGGCCTCCCCCCCCTCCTGTCATAATATCACAAATTCCTGTTGGACCCGCCGCCCTCTCAGCCCCTGCTTTCCTCCTGTCTGTGTTTTCCTCTGAAAGACCATAACAAGCTCTGGTCCACTTAGGCCTAATGTATTTTCGGCAAGCTAAGATTAGGTTTGATGTGTGCGCACAAGTGTATGAGGCTAGGTGTGGAGGTAATGGGGTTGAGGACAAGGTAAACTATGACTCTGCTTGGCTTCCAGAGGGCCAAGTGTTCCCCTTTTTCGCAGCATCTAATCCTTAGCACAGGCATGTGTGTATACGCATACAGTGACATGCTTATTGGGCTCTTTGAGGTCACACGCAGACACATATATTGTGGACAGATTAGTCAAACTCATATCCATGGACATTCATACGCACCTATGACACAGGTGCATATTTTGACAGAACAGAACAGAAGTAAACAATCATACTCTACATTAATATCATGATAGACATTTTGAGTGTATATTTTAACATTTACAGATGTGTTACTTCTAAACTTCTTCATTATGTATGTCTGTATCTAAAGTGCAAGACCTTCAAACATTTAGTTTTGCTCCATAGCTGTGCCCATGGCTATTTCTCCCATATGCAGGGGCCAACTTGTGCATATGGTTTATCTAGTGGGTTTTTTATAATAGGAAAAGGGCATTTGTTCATATTGGCTAGTGGTAATAGTTAACAGACACTCCTTGGGGTTTTTTTTTCTAATGACAGACTCAAGCAGAGCTACATGTACAGTCCCAGACTTATGTAGACCTGACAATAAATTGCTCAGTGTGTGTGTTTGTGTGTGTGTGTGTGTGTGTGTGCGCTCACTTGATGATGTTTAAACGAGTGGCCTCAGCTGTTTCAACAAGTTCAACAATCTTTGCAAACACAGTAGACAGAGAGAAGTAAAGACCAAGAGAAAGAGGGAGAAGCAGAGAGAAAGATAATTCTAGGTTACAAACTTCCTCTGGGATATTTTTCTCAGAGAACAAAGAATTCATCAGTGTAACTTTCTGTTTTTTTCAACATTTTACTTACAAAATGTTTGGTGGGCTCATAAAATCGCAGCCAAACAGAGGGAGACGGTAATTTTATAATGATACTCCAAACTCTACATGACGGACGCCCTGGGGAGACAACTGATAGAAGCAAACCACAGAAGAGCAGGCAGCAAAGGAACCTGCGCGGGGGGGTGGAGGGCATGATGAGGGGATGAGAGCGGATGAGGGTACAGATTGGTTCTGCTTCAGCTAGATTGTGACACAAACCGCATATTCAGAATTGACTTACCTTTTCCTGTAGGTTTTAAAGCTACCCATGCAGGACGATCTCACATCTGACCCTGTGTAATTGTCAGCGTCCAATCTTTTCAGTCCTAGAAGATGTTAACATTTTAAGACTATACTTGGTTTTTATACTATATTCTTATTTCCCACCTGTTATATCTTTGTGTTTAAACTTCTAGGTGCCAGCCAAAGTAGATGGGCTACCAGCAGGAAGCCCCACGGTAGGTTCTGTTACTTCATGCATCTTTGTTTGTTTGTGCTTTCGTGTGTGTGTGCAGAGGCCATTTTAGGACATCTCATACTCACTAAGCACTCGGTTGCCGGACTTGGCTTAACTTTAATCGGTCTGAGCCGTACCTTGTCAGGCTTAGCTCATCATCCATCAGCCCTATCTGTCTTTTGTCATTTTCAGCTATACTTTGTCATTCTTAGCTTTACTTGGTCAGCCTCAGCTGTTGTTTGTTAGCTTCAGCTGGCCTTTTGTCAGCTTTACCTGTACTCTCAGTTCAATTCTTACAGGATTGCATGTAACTACTTACAGTTAGCAATGTAGCATACTAATGTATTTGCATAATGCTACCTTAAATCTGTCATACCATGCTAACAGATCCAGTCTAACGGAGATGAAGCGTATCACTTTTAAATACTTACATTTCTTGCATGAAGGTATGGCTTTATAATTATGGTGCACATTTCATTAACTAAGTGAATTCTTATTTTGCCTAAATGACCCAAAACAAATTCATAACTGGTTCATGAGGAGCTCAGAAGAAGAATGTGTTATTCAATTTGCTGACAGGACAGCTAAGGCTAATGGATGTTGAAGTAATTAAAAGTGCAGAAGTCAGAGCTTAACTGGCCTATGTGCTTTGGTACTGCCTTAATAATAATTAATGTCGTACATTGTGGCTATCTTTGTACCTAATGTATCCACTCCCTCTGCATGACCTGTCTTGCCCCCAAAGACCCAAAACACAGACGAAGCAGCCCGGAAGTGTCCAGACATCACAGATCGTCTGAGGCTTCTGGAGCAGGAAGTGGCCCGCAACAAAGAGGAATCTGGGAAGTCACAAGGGGAGGTGGAGAGGCTAATGGCAGCTCTGAGGGATGCTGAGATGGACAAATTGTGCAAGGAGAAGAAAATAGCTGATCTTGAGAGGTGAGGGTCAAATATTCAGTGACATTCATATCAATCACAAGACACCATGTGGGTGTCCTCAGAGAGCAAGTGACCGGATCTTTGTAAGATCTCAATTCATTCCTAAGTGCTCTATTTATAAAGGAGTAATCCACGAGACATAAACTGTCTAGATTGTGTCCTCCCAGTACTTGAAACCACTTCCACGCTGTCGTGCTTTTTGCCTGATGTAATCACACTCTAGAAATGCACACTGTGACCTGTATACTATATGTTGTTTTTAATCATTTGGCTTAATGTTTTATCATTTGTTTCTGTGTATCAACGTCTGCAGACCTGGGTAAGTAGTTCTTAGTGTGCCTGTTAAGCATACCATCATAATACTGCCAACACTGTCCATAACCATCACTCTTGACATCGTGCCATGGTATAAATTTGGAAACTGGGGCTTTTGGCTCAAATGTGATTCCCAGGAAGCTCAGGTTTGAGTATCCCAGTGGGACACTAAATGTGCAATGCATTTACGGCAAACAATCTCGTCCTCATTCCTGTCACAGCAATAACACAACAAGAGACTTTATATGTGACCCTGATTTATATCACCGGAGACGTATAGCCTCTCTGTTGTGTTGACTTCTGCAAGGCTTCTTCACATTTCATTGCTATCGTGTGTGTTTTTCCTCATATCAAACTGTGTTTTCACAAATGTGTCTGTTTTTGCATTACTGTGTGTTTGTGTTTGTGTGTGTGTGTGTGTGTGTGTGCATGTATGTGTGTGTGTGTGTGTTTGAGTTTGCCAGGCAGGAAGCCAGCAGCATGCCAGTAGGAGGTGGTGTATCCAGCCCAGACACTGGCTGTTTATACTACTCTGTTTATTACTGGCACAGTGCTACTCAATTATCATCTGATTTATGGATTGGCATGGTGTGTATGTACCCAAATGAGTGGTTGTTTAATGCCAACGAAGAGGTACTGTATGAGGGTGTTTGCATGTATATTTACTTCATGTGTACGTGCGTGCATGTGTGAAAAAGAAGAAAAGCAAAGAAAGAGGCATGTTTTTGTATCTATACATAGTGTATCTGAACTTGGAGCAGATATCGTTAGTAGTGTGCTGCTTGGCGTGTCTGTATATGTAGATTGATAGTGGGTGGATTCTTTGTTGGTGGATCGCCAACTCCACAGAAGAAGCCATGAGTGTGAAAAAGATATGTGAAAGAACAACCAACACAAGTTGGCCCCATCAGGTGTGTTAACGCTAGCTATGGTTCTGAATGGTTTAGAATGCATCTGGTCGGCTGCATGTACTGGATCCAACACAGTTTCCTGCCTCATTCATTACCCGTTTTACAGACTCTCCACTCTGGCATGCAAACCGTGTGCTGATTCAAACTGTGAGGGAATGCATGAGCATCAAGTATAATAGGGATATAGTAGTTCCCGCAGAGTTTGTTCACACAGTCTACTCTCAGTTTCCATGTGCGGGTGCATGCGTCATGCATCTACCTCTACATGTGTCTACAACTCAAATGCAGCTATCACCAGAGTGTGTGCATGCACATGTGTGTGTTTAGTTTCTGCGCCCGTGTGCGCACAGCCATTTGAGGGACTGGAGTGTTTGGGATCAAACGCTGGAAGAGTTTCTTTCCCCTCAGCTCGTCCATCTTATCGGTAGTGCTGTCTCATTAGTGTCAGCCAGCCACTCCTATCAGTCTGACCTCTCCGCTCTGGTCAGTGCGTACAGGTCAGAGGTCACATTCAGGTCAGAGGAGGATCCACTGCAGCCATAGACTGCCACTGTTAACATGTAAAAAACATAGAGCAGAATGAAATAGAATACATTTATAAGCACATAAACACATACTTCATGTACTTTTTTTGTAGGTTTACATGGCTGCTGTAGAGAATAATGGAGCATCAAGTTATTGTAGTTACAATCTCATCACGTTATCAATGGAAATTCCAGTTTAACAAAGACATTGCACATAAAAACAGACACAAGAATTTTTGCATATGTGTGTGTCTGCGCACATGTGTTATATGACAGCATGGGCGGACGAGTGTCTCCGTGTGCTGATTGGACTTCTGTGTATGACTCTGCGGGATGTGTCTGGGCAAAGGATGAATGTCTTTTTAATCAGAGTGTTTCTGTTGGAACTTGGTCAGATGGCCTATTAACCACTATCTGGATGGAGAGAGAAAAGAGCAGATGAGGAAATAGACACTTTCTCATCCAGTTGGCAATACAGCAGAGAGTCAAAGATGAATGTAGCCAGAAGGTCATTGTAATAAATACCTTCCAGCACAGGGGAGACTCACTCACAGCTATTTCATAGTTTAGATCTCCTTGTGAGCTATTATAAGTAATCAGTGATAACATTAGTAGTTTATTGTTGGGGTTTTATTTACTGTTATGTGTGTAGCTGTAATTCCTAACTAATCTGCCTAAGTGATCAGATACAGTGAACAGGCTTTGTGGAAAGCTGTATCAGCTGTTAACACTAATGCTAATAGTTGGATTTGTTAAGTAGAGCTCTGAAAGGCATGGTTAATGATCTCTTGGAGCAGTTTGTGAATTATATGGTGGACTAAAATGGGAAAAATGATTTCATGTCATAGTAGGACATACAAGGAGTGGAGCATTCTAATATTTTCTTCATGCATTCAATTAAGTAGCACTTTGAGTGTTTGCCCTGCATCATGTTTCTACAATGTATGTAGTTGGTAACATGGCATTGAATGTCTAACAGTACAAGAGAATGGGTCCAGTGAATGGTCTATTTGAAGCATGACCAGTTGTAATTAACCTTGAACATCAGGAGTAAGTATGCATACTTAAGAGGTTGTTGCATTCAAGCATCTGCAGTTTCAGAAATTTGAGATATAAACTGTGACAAAACAACATGGAAATTACAAAGATGCTTCACTTTTTTATATGTTGGGTGAATATACAGCCTTCTTTCTTTTTCCTTTACTCCTTCCTTCATGGCTATATATTGTTAACAAGTGGAATTATTTTGTATAGTCTTCTTCTTAATGCTGTTACAGTCGTATACTTTTAATGTTTCTGCGGTGATGTGGGAGCTACACTTTGAGATATAAATCAGCCTCCCAGTCTGACCATATCACAGCTATTGACGTGGTAAGCACTCTGGTATGTAAGGGAGGGTTTCAGGAAAAGGGAGGTGTGTGTGTTTCTATGTATATGTATGTATGCATGTATGTATGTATGTGTGTTAATGTGCATGTGTGTGTCTAGGGTGAGACTGAGGGGAATACGTGTTGTTAGGGGAGTTTGCAAGGGGCTGGTAGGAATCGGTGGTTGTTGGCTAACAAATATTCAAACACTCACAAACAAGCATTTGCACACATAAAAACGCACATATAATTTTTGGCCTTATTCCTATGGCCATAATCAAACTCCAGATGTTGAGAACATCAATCTTTTGAAAACACACACACTGTATGCATGCTCGCCAAAACACACATAACCTTTCAAAGTCTCTGTATATAATATTTCTACATGAAAATGTTTGTAAGCAGTGTTAATTTATGTGTGTATTTGCAGGTGTCCATGCACTTTTAAATGGCCATTTTAGCTTTGAAAATGACCCATCAACTTCCTGTTTTACTGTAGAAATATAGACAAGTTGTACCTGCACCAGAGAGGTGTTTCGTAACATAAATATCAAATACATAGACAATACTCTGCATACATTGAGTCACATGACATTTTCTCACATTTAAACATCCAGACACACAGACGGACTAAAGCCACTTCTTCCTTTATAACCTCCTTTCTGTTTCACCCTGTCATACACACACAGACAATATATAAACGCAACAGTGGAACGGTATTTGTATTGCGATAAGACATGTCTAAGCACCATAAAGCATCTATCAGTAATAAACAGACCTTTTCTGTTTGGATCTCTCAGCGCTGCATCTAGACAAGCGCCTCAGATAAAACTTCAAACTTCACTGTTGACCCAACTGCCTCACACTACACTTTCATAGTCCCCCATTTCTATTCCTTCTCTCTCCTTTTCCTGTACTCCTCCACTTTTGCACTACACAGAATATGTATTTAATTCAGATCAGATCTGCCTCTTATTCCATATATTGTAGAGTAGTAACTGCCCTGGTGTGTCCCTGTTGCTTGAAATCAGAGGATTTTGTTCCACTCTGCTGTTTATTAAAAGAGAAGAGGAAGAGACAGGGTAGGTATTAAGAGTTATGAAGGGGAGATACACATTTTCTTTAAAGGTTATTACTCCTTTTGACCTTTATTTACCCAGGTAAAGTCTACTCAGAATATACTGTATACTCTTTTCCAGCAACACCCTACTTAATATTCACAGTTTCCCATATTCAGATATGGGAGTGGCCCAGTGTGACCGCAGCTTCCTGCTGTTGGCCACTCAGCAGCTCTACGAGAGCCATTCATACCCCTTTTCCACCAAGGCACAGCGAGGGCTGGTTTGGAGCCGGTGCCTAATCTGGTACAGTTCTTCGCATTTTGACAGCCAAAGATCAGGCTCCCGGCCAGGAAAACTGCTTCCAGAGCGAAACCAACACTTCGCTTGGCTGGGGTCGGGATTACCAACAAGACTATATTTTAAAAGTATTGCCAGCCAGCTATGTATTGCTTAGCTGTTTAGCGGCTAGCTAGCTGGCTGTCGTCAGCTAACATTACCGAAGTAAGCATTAATTAATATCATACCAATGTCATCTCACTTTAAAGGTGTCTCTTTGTAAAATTCAGTGAATATCTCCTCACGGTCGGCTAGCTGTCCGTTCAGTGTGTCCCCTGAAAAAAACTCTGGTGTTTGTACTCAGCCCTGGCTCTGTAAATGTCCATCCATCCATCTTCTTCTGCTTATCCGGGGTCAGGTCGCGGAGGCAGCAGTCTAAGCAGAGACGCCCAGACTTCCCTCTCCCTAGACACTTTCTCCAGCTCTTCTGGGGGAATACTGAGACGTTCCCAGGCCAGCCGAGAGACATAGTCCCTCCAGCGTGTCCTAGGTCTTCCCCGGGGGCCTCCTCTCGGTTGGACATGCCCGGAACACCTCCCAAGGGAGGAGTCATCCGGGACAGATGCCCGAGCCACCTCAGCTGATTCCTCTCTGTAAATGTAAAACAAACAAAAGTGTATCGGACCAAGCCACACAACACTAGTCCAGCCATTCCAGCCATGATTTGTGTGTCAGTTAACGTTAAATGACTTGCCTATAGACATTAAGCCTACTTTCTAATTTGCCAAGATATGTTGTGTTTGTGATGTTAGAGTAGCAGGAGAGTTGTGAGTATTGCTGTCTGGAGCTGGTTTGCTGGCTCTGGTAAACCATCTCATCATCTCTGGCTGTTAGCTTTGCAGCAGCAGCTGTAGTGACAGTTTGCTAACTCATGACCTAGCTAAGCTAACCTACAACCTAGCTAACGCTAGTTATATTACTTGCTGGGTTGCTGTTCACTTTATACCATGGTATTTGTCATGTATTGGATTTCTCCAGAATCACATACCCCATCTTTAATGGTACGTTTGTAACATTGATGTGATCACACATTAATTTTGCGTTTGGCGTTTATATGTGAGAAATTAGTAGCTATATTTTTCTTAGGTAATGTTAGCTGACCAACAAATAGCCAACTAGTGTAACGTTAACCTAGCTTAACACTGCAGAGACGTAGTGACGTAGTGACGTAATGACATGGCTCTATAGTGGTTCTCAAGCCCGTGGAAAAGCAAACCGGTTCTTAGAAGGTTAAACCAACTATGAACCGTCACTGACACCAGTCCAGAACTAGCACCAGGTTTGCATTGGATCATTAGAGGGTCATTCATTCATTTTTAATTTTCACAACCCCATTCTAAATGGATGTGAGTCCTAAGAGACAAAAAATTAAATGAGAGACAAAGAAGAAGGGAAAATAAAGGGATAATGGAAAAAGAAAGTGGAAGAGAGCAAGAAAGAATAATGGAAATATCTATAAAGAGAGATACAAGGTAAAAAAGAAAAACTGAGTTGTGCTTTGACAGCCAGACATAAAGCGGAGCTGCTTATGTTGGAAGGCGGATGTGTGGAGGGCTCCAGGTGAAAGAAGCAAGAGGAAATGTGAAAAATTACTTATTACGCTCAGTTTAGGAAATGGCTGGACTCATGCACAGTGCTCTCTCTCTCTCTCGCTCACTTAATCTTTCTACGAAATGTCACAGCAATAAAATACTATTTTCCCCCCATGAATTTACTCATTTTGGCAATCAACAAATCACAGTTCTCCTTCATATTTTCCGCTCACATGCAGCCCAGCCTGCCTGCTCCTTATTCACACTCTACGTGCCCTCGTTTCCCTTTACATGGTCAAAACACTTACTTCATTTTGCACTGATGGGTTGATGGGGGTATATCAGCTATCAGATGGGACCAGCGTGTCTGCTGGTTTATACACCTGTGCCAGTAGCGGCTGTGTGTGATAGCTGATATGCCCTCATGGCAAGTTTGTTCTCTATGGACATGCCTCTGAGCTTATAAAAACACACACAGAAACATCAAAGATTAGAGTATAAACAGATTATTCTCCTTCTCCTCTCTGTGTAAATATTGGCCCATGTTGTACATAATGTATGTGTGTACATATACTTCATTCATAATGGTAACAGAATCAAATGATCATCTTTATTTATGCAGCACTTTTCAAAACGCACTCGTAAAAATGATTAAAAACGTCTGAAATCAACAGCAGAGTTATTAAAAAAGAAATATAGAAATAAATAATAGACATGAAACAACAGGCCTAACAAACTGACCAACGCTGTTTGTGCATGTTTTTGTACAGGGGGAGTAAAATGAGATGTGAATACTGACGTAAAGTACTCCCATCCTGTTATGTCTTCTCCTATTATAACAAATATTTCCTCAAAGGTTTTGAAAAGAACTATGTTTTGTGTGTGTGGCAAGGTGAGTGTGTATTAAATGTATTCATCGTCTTGTTAGGTATATATTTTACATTAATTGCACACCAACATCACTCATAAAAGCTGACACACACACACACACACACACACACACACACACACACACCATTCTAAGGGCTGTGACAGCAAATATTTGCCCATATGTGGGGGCAGCTTGTAGGTTTTGCCCAGAGTAAACACACCAGTGTGGATATGGAATAATAATGTGGCGCGTTTTAGCAGCTGCTTGGTCACAGCCTGTTTACAGTGTTGGAGGGTTCTCTTAAGCGCTAATTTGTCACTGTCAGCTTTCTCGCACTTTCTATGCATTTTTTGAAAAAGTGTGAAAAACAAACTAGGAGCTCAAAGAGTGTGTTTTGATTCTATTTTGAGAGTTTGTGAGAAGATATAGAAAGTGTGTGTCTTATGGTGTATGGGTTTTATGGGTTCATGTGTGTCTACCATTGAGTGTTTAGGTTAGGGTGAGGTGCTAGGGTAGGCATTATGTCAATGACTGTCCTCACGGGGATAGAGAAACAAATGTGTGTGTGTGTGTGTGTGTGCGCGCCATAGTTCTGTGGCTAAGTAAGTTCGGTAAATGACAAGAATCAGGTCTTAGTGTGGTGGTAAATACACAGCCATCCTGGCGGGTTAATACATGGTTTAGCTCTATAATCAGCACCTCAGCAATACACAACACTGATTTATTATCCTATGTGTGTTTATGTGTGTATGTGCGTGTTTCTGGCAGATTCTATAGACTTGTGCCAATTTAGTCTTTAAAAACACACGCCCTTGTGTGTGTGTGTGTGTGTGTGTATGTGTGTGTGTCATCCTGTCTTCTTATCTGTGAACTTACCTCCAGCACATATCTATTTTTGAGAATGTGTGTGTGCATGTGCTTGCATCTCCCGTCTGCATGTGTTTGTGTGTTTTGTTGTTGAAAGATTTACACAGTTGTGTCTCACCACCATCGGTCAAGTCTTGTCTTGTCCCAGTCTGCCATGTTACTAAGACTAGAAATACGCACAGTACTGCTCTGCTTTACTGTACATCATGTAGCTTTTCCTTTTGCCTGTTTGATGCAGTATGCAGACCTTGTTTTAACTATGGAAATAAAGCTAAACAGAAACAACATTCTAAATATATATACGTCTTATATTTTGGATGTCAATACTACAGTTAAAAATAAACCCTCTCCAACAAATGCACTACAGATTCAAACTGTTGGTCTAAAAAGTGTAGTTAAAATGAAATGGGGCCATTGTATATTGTGCACTGGGTGTGTGCATACATTTTTACATTCAGGATATACATATTGTGTTTTTTAAATGATTGGTTTACATTTCTTCATTTATTGACAATCTGTTTATCAGTTGTCACCCATCTTTTTCTATCTGAAGGCAAATCAAGTCTCCTAACATCCAGAAGCAGACGGTGCCAGGTGAGATGGGGAAAGATGCCGTGACTGACGGACATCCACACTCTTTATCGCAGGTTTGAATATATGTGTGTGTGTGTGTGTCTGTGTGTGCACATGTGTACATTCCTTGGCCTCTAGTTAAGCGCTTCATCAGCTCTTCAACCCATCATTCTATATTCATTTCTCCTGCCCTCTTTTCTCCACTTCTTTCCTCCTCACCTCTTTTGCAAGCCGTTCCTCAGTTCCAAGTATTATCTTATCCCCTTCCTCTATCTCTCTCTGCATTTTGCACTCTGTCTTCTCACTCCCTGTCTGTATAATCCTGCTCTTCTGAGTAGAGAGAGCCATGTTGCAGCCTCTTGCATGATCCCTCCCTCAGAGCATCTCAGAATCGCTCCTAAGTGGAAGAGACAGGCATTTAGTCCAGCAGAAATCAGCTCCATATGCCAGTCGGGAGCAGTGGCATAATGGCTCAGATGAGAAGAATAAGGATGTGAGTCTGGTCAGGCAGGAGAGAGATGTACCTTTTTTGATATAATTTATATAATTCCATGTATTATCAAATATTGACCAGAGATAATTATAGTGTTAGAGCAGATGCAGGAATTCAAGCTCAAAATCAAGTTTATTGTCATTCATCCATATCAAAACCCGGTCAATACTGATATCAGTATATGAAACTGTAAACAATCTGATAAGCCACACTAGCAGCATGGCTCTATGGATGGCAATGTCGGTTGGTCCACTTTTTACTTAGCGCCACCATCAGGTAAAAATTTTAATTTCCCTTTGGTTTATGACCAAATACCTGAAAAACATTCCCCTCACACTCAGCTGTACTTTGTATTTAGTTCTAATTAGCAAATGTTAATATTCTAACTCACTAAACTAAGATGGTGAACATAATAAACATTATACTTGCTAAACATCAGCATGTTAGCATTGTAATTGTGAGCATGTTAACATGCTGACTTTAGCATTTAGTTCAAAGCACCACTGTGCCCAAGAACAGCCTCACAGAGCTGCTAGCATGGCTAGTCTTGTTTTAACATAAACCCATAAAATAAACTAACTTTTTTTTTTATAAGAATCTCTTGAATTTGGTCACTAAAGAATTTTGATCAGATATGCTATGAGCAATACATTTTACAGTTGAAGTGCTTTCTTGTATCTGAACTATGTTATGGCAACACTGTCAAAACGTTGGCATTTGTGCACTGCAATTTCTTCTTTTTTGTTCTTCTCAGTCAACACATATGCCAAAACAATATATCTTTGATTAACTAATCAATTTGGCTCTAATCCGTATACAAGCATACAAATAGATGACATATAGCTTTATGAATGCTGGCCCACTCGGTGGTTGCTCCTGGGCTGGATGTGGCCCGCCGGCCGCTTATTGAATAGGTCTGCAGTATGCATTCTGTATATTGTGTTTCCTCAGCAGTCAGGGTTGCGTTGTGCCCTCTATCTCGCTCTCGTTCACCCACTCGATCTCTCTCTCCGTTTATCTCCGGGTCCATCAGGAACACAGCACGCTCCAAGGGTAAACACAAACAAACAGGGCCTTCCCTCATTGCTCCCTCTCCCCATCCATCCAGGAGAGTTTATGTGGGATGCAGTGATAGCATCTCTCCACTCCATCGTCTCCATCGCGCCACGCTGCACTTCACAAACACAGAGAAAACACACACCGGAAATGTTCACTTCAAGCCTTCACACATGCTTTTTATTTCTCTTTTATCTGTAACGGAGAAGCTTCAGCGAAACTCAATACCCTCCCCACCACCACCATTTAGAGACACGAGGATTATTATAGTATCTCTTTTTTTTTTAAATCTGGGGACAGTTAAAAAAGTAGACACATGACACATTCCAGGATTTTCATTCACTCTAAGCTGGTTCCCTCAGTCTGTACACTTGACTGAAACTGTATATGAAACCTCTGGCCATGCATGCATACTTCACATTTTTTTAAATCATGAAATAGGACACATAGAGGTTGATGCCCTTAACTATTTGTATAGAGACAGATGTTTGTGTCTGCCTGGGTCAGGCTATGTGGATAAGTGGTGTGTGTGTGTCTGTGTGTGTGTGAAGCTGAGGATCATAGGTACACAGCTGCTGAAAATGTGCATTCTCTCACTCTCTGCTCGTTTATTTTAGTGATTATAATCCCTCCATCAAACCAGAAAGGGCCAGACTCTATAATGATCCTTCCCAAGGGGATTAGGTGATGATTGGTGCTGCAGAGGCAATTATCTTTCCATTTCTCCCTTCTCTCTATCTCTCTTGCCCTTTTTTCCATTCTTTTTATTCTTGAAAGCCAGCAATATTCTCTTGTTACTAATAAAACTCACATAACACACAGATATTCACTAACACAGACAAACAGACACATACTCTGCACATGTGCTCACACACACAGGCAGACACAGCTCTCTGGTCGGGTTTCAATCGGGGGTCCCGTGGTGGCAGCCCCATCTCAGTGGGGTGTGTGTATGTGTGTGGGTGTGTGGCTGCGTGCGTGTGCACGTGTGTGTTTCTGTCTGTTGGGTGGGGTCAAACCAGTACTTGTTGATTCTGGTGCATCGAATTACGGCCCGTCTGTCACATCCAATTACAGCTTTGGACTGCTGAAGCACACAGCCTGCCTCTGTACGTGTGTGTGCGGGTGTTTGTCGCTCACCTCCAACTGTGTCGTGCTGACGTGACGAGCCACAAGTATCCGCTTGTGATTTGGCTGGCTTGGCACTATTTTCATCACACTCATGGATAATCCCATTGCGCCTGTTTTAGTCAATTCAGTATCACTGAATTAGTCAATTTGGCTTTTTTGGTCATACATAGGCTTTTTCATGAAAGACCTCAAAGGATTTAATATTTACTATTGAATTTAAACATATATCTTGTGAGCTGGCTTGATATAGTAACTATGTATGATACAGGTACCAACTCAAAACTCACTATTTCCTCTTTAATATTTATTAGGAGTGGTTAATAAGCCATTCATATGCATCTCACATCTTCCTGGCATTATTTCGTAAAACTACTTTCACTTGACTCTTCTCAGTTTTGCATGCATTCAGCGTATCCTTATTTGCCGTCACAATAGATTTGCCATGTGTGAGCCATGGCACTGTTTAGCCTGGAGCAACTTTTATGCAAAACAAAAAAAAAGGGTCCATTCAGAGTGCTGTCAGACTTCGTAATATCATTAGACACACGCACACTCACATTGAGCTCCATATATATCAGCTATATACCTGCAATTGTTTTTAAGCAATCTGAATTCACTAACTTGCATCTGCAAGCAGCCGTTTAAATGTCAATTTAAGAATTTGTAGCAAAACTTTGAAACATTTCACAATAAAGTCTGCAATTTTTTCTTTTACAAGTTTTGCTTTGTTGCTGACTGGAGAGAGTTTCCTACGCATTCTCATTGCTTCCAACAATATCTGTTGCTTCAGCACACCTTCAGCGTTATACGTTAAGGTTTTTTTTCACTTCCCCGGTCAGGCAAGTGGGTCAGAAATCTACTTGCCCGAAGTCAGTTTTGACTTGCCCCACTACAATTAGTTTTATTTATTAGCAGTTTTTAAATAACAACAAAAACTAAAGTTAAAGGCCATGTTTCATCTTTATAAATAAAGTAAATGAATCAGAAAAAGGACATAGTGTGTCATAGATGCAAAGCAACAATCATCAATGCAAATCAAAAATGGTATGAAAATCCCCCCTCCTTCTCCCTAGAGATGGACTCCATAACTGTGAGTGAATGATAAGTTATTTAAATAAACTTTGTCTTTACCCGCCGCCATTTTCTTGTGAGTAGGGATGGGTATCGTTAGAATTTTACTGATACCATTATTCTTATCGATGCTCCTATCGGTTCGGTTCTTTATCCATACTCTTATCAGTTCTTCATTGCTAAATAATTGCTTTTTAAATAATATATTATTTTAAAAATAATAAATTCAGAACAGGATTATAATTTAATATTTTAAGTATAACTTTCTTACGTTTCTAGAGCAGCAACAGAAAAGTCACGATATAAACTCAATAATATCTCTCTGGAAACAAATCTAAAATGTCAGTAAAATAAATCATATTCATGGCCTCAAAATCATGAGTGATAAGTAAATAAGTAAGTCAGTTAAGCCTTTATTTGTCCTGCAGAGGGGAAATTGCATTTAGCAACAGCAGGGCTACAGTAGTTAAGCATGATGCATGTGTTGTTCATTGTTTCGAAACTTAAGTCAGTATCAGTCCTTCCTCCTGTCCTCTGTCCTCCTCCCTCTGCTGCTGCTGTGAGTCACTGCAGGTAAGTTACCGCTGGTACAAGGAAGAGGGGCTGGTTTGTCTCAGCCAGCAGTAAATTTACAAGAATTTGCCAAATTTTAAGATTCATGGCAAACTAAGGTAAACAGTTAGACTAGTCTATATACAGACCACTTCGTTTTAGCTTGTATGCAACAAGTCACTATTAGCCAATCTAGCTTGCTGTGCCTGTGTAAAACATATGAGAGACTGCGGACAGAGCGGGTTAAAATATTGCTTTCTCCATGTTCAAACGATAATGCTTGTTGAACAGGTGTACTGATAAAGTATTGCTCTTTACGCACAGAGGTTAGAGTGTAGGTGTTGTCAGCTTCGTTGTGTGTGGAGGAGCCCAGCCGCGACACAGACAGCGGGAGAGGCTGCAGCGAGCGTGATAACACTACGGTCTTTAATGATTTTCAGTAACCTTCCCTATCCCTACTCGCGAGTGCCAGATCGTTACGCTTAACTCTCAACAGAGATAGCTAGATCCATCATCAGGTCCGGAAAAATACATGTGCTTAATTGTTTTTTACCACTTGTCCGATCGGGCATGTGAGTTGCTAGATTTATTTGCCCGACGTGGCATTTTGCTTGAACACACATTTTGCAGTCTGCCGTTTCGTTTTGATGGCAGGTAGCTGATCTCACTCACATCCAATGCAACCGAAGTGACTAGTGTTGCTACTTCTTTTTATGTAAGGTTGCACCAACTTTGGCTATACTGTACTAGTGTTTACATGATGTTTCATAGTCAATGGCTCACATCAGAATGTGACTTTTATTTTATTTCCTACAACATCAGATCTGGTTTTTATGGCTAGTGTGGATTTTGTTCCTGAGTATCCATTTGGCACAGTTCTAGTTTTTGTTTTGCAATAAGTGTAACTGAACTCTTTGTTCGATTTGAAAGTGTCTCCTCGTCCAAGGGTTCTGCACTGCTCCCAGAAAAGTGTTAACGTGTGAACTTGAAGGCAAGTCAACTTTTGAGGAATAGGAGAGAAAGTATTTTCAAGAAATGATAGAGAGAGAATCGGGGGGTTTATTATTTCTGTCCAGTGTTTTCTTTCACAGTTCCATCACCCAGTGTGGAGAGGGATCCTTTTCCCCCCACTCAACATAGGTGTCAGAGAGGCCACACACAAACTGTGCATGTGAGTGCGCGCAGTCTACGCCACACACCCACACTCACACACGCGCACACTCATGTGTATGTCGGCAAAGGTCACAGCACTTACACACTCTCTCTCTCTCCATCACTTAGTACTCTCTTCTGTCTTGGTTGTGAATCTTTTTTCTAAGTGAAGTCTTTCTTTCGTTTCTATTTTGCATGGACTGGATTCCTTTTAGCAAAGGGACCAACAACTTTTCTCAAATTTACTTTTGCCAATACAGTATTATTCCAGTGCAAAAACATCTGATGATGAGTTTTTAAAACAAAGTGTACTCAAAGAAAAACACTCTCTCCCTGGCTTTTGCTACTTTGCTTCCAACCCTCCTTCTGGTCCTCCTCCTCTGAACTCCTTTCGCCCTCCCTCCCCAGCTTCCTCTTTCAGCTTCCCAGGATGCCATGCGGGAGACGGCGGAGCGGATCAGGGAGTTGGAGAAGGCGCTGAGGGAGAGCATGAACAACTCCGCACATAGGGAGGCTCTCTGGGCGCAAGAGGAGGGTGCCCGTGTTCAGGCCCAGAGACAGGTTTACCTGATGTTTCACACACTGATGGGAGACTCGAGACCAGCATACACACATACACACACACTCATACACACACAGATAGTCTCATGCATCCCTACATAGGCAGCCTGTCCTACCTTTAAAACAGAGTGCAGGGATCAGCTAACCTAGGACTGAGAAGGACCCCACTGAGAAAATGTGAGGAATTTAACTGCACCCCCATGTGGCGAAAGGTGTAACTGCAGGCACACTGTGGTTTTTGAATGATCCTTAATCACTTAATATGTAGGTCGTAACCAACAAATATCATTATTACAAAATGGATAGTATTTTGCTTCCTGTCGGTTATTTTCTTTTCTTCCTCATTCTGTTTTTATTTTCTGTTGGTTATTTTCTACGTCTAGACTGACATTTTAAACCGAAACCAAAATTCCTCCTTTCATTTTCTGTCGCTCATTAGGTTTGCTGTTGCATGCTTGAAAATGTGAGCATATGTTAAGCATATTGTGAGTTTTTTGTATGCAATCAGAATTCATAAAGGAGAAGACTTTAGACACGTAGTCTAGATAGAGTACAGGCTGCCCTTTACTCTGTATGTCCGGCTATCTATCTGTCATTCTGACTGCCAGCTGTTTGGGCTAAGTAGGTCCAAAAAAGTGCGTGTGTGTGCATTTGTATGTGTGTGTGAGTGTAGGTGTGTCTGGGGTGGGAAAGAGAAACGGGGCAAGGGAGTGTGTTTCCTCCTGGTGTGAGCGTGCATTTGAATGAGAATGACCTTGCATTACTGATGAGTGCCACAAGTAATATGAGAGCGTTTGGCGGTACATTTTGAGGCAGAATGCTGGCTGTATTGCCTCAAACACACATACACATTCAAAGACAGAAGCTGATAGAGGCGAACATAAAAGATGAAGTGATGAGATTGGTGGACAGAGCAGGAAAGTAAGAGGTCAAACTCAGTTTAGAAATTTCAGTGAGAGCCAATGCTAACTGTGTCTTGTTTTGTCCTCTTTTTTTTTATTTCTGTACTCTACATGCTTGACTTGCAGTCAGCATGGATACTGTGTTTATCAAACAATATTCTGAACCACTGAGAAGTCCGAAAGAAAAGTATATTTAAGTCTGTGGAACTTTTCGCACGCATAGAAGTGGATGATTCAGCTTTGACCTAAGTTTACCCTTGTGTAGCCAATGAATCAAGAAAATCCTTTCCTAACTCGTGACACGTTAACACTCATTGACCCCAAAAGCCATAGTCAACTTGCTTTCATTTCAAGTGAATCCAGACCCGACACATAGAGAACATATTGAGCCAGCATACAGTCATACTGGCAACTGCACTTGATACGAATTGAGCCAGAGTTGCAGTCGCGATGTCGACTCAAGGAAAGATACCAATTTTGCCTGGCACTCGAGCTGCTCAGTCGTCGATGCACACTGCTAGATGCTTTCAACACAACGAACTTTGTGAGCTGGCGTGATGTCACCACATAATGAGGCAGCGAGTCAACATGCCATTAACGTGCAGTTACACAGTCGTCAGTCAACTGCTGTTCTTGCCTCAGATTCCGGAGAAAAAGAGTCTGTGTGGGGAAGGATGTTGGGGGAACAGAGAGATGGACAGGTCCTTTTGAAACATCACCTGACTCTGGCACCGTTTCAGAGCACCCTGCCAGACCCCGCACCACCACCCACCCCCCCACCCCACTCTTTCCTTGATTTCTTTCTTTCTTCTCCCCTCTGTCCCAGAGTAATCAGTCTCATGATGTGTAATGCGCTGAAAGTCTTCCATCAGCCTGACCTGCTGAAATGGAGCATGGGTAATGCCCCGGGTCACTTTTCTTCACACCCCCGCTCTCTAAGTCTCTCACTCTGTCTCTGCTTCTCTCTGTCTCTCGTCTTTCTCCTGCCGTCATTTCGGCTTGTCCCAAGCCTCGTTCTTTCCCATCTGCCTTCTTAAGTTGTCTCGCCCAATTATCTCCACACTCTCTCTCCCTTTCTCTCCATTTCTGTTCCTGTCTCTCTCCCTCTCTCCTTCTCTGTGGCGTTTGAACTAGGCCTTTGAACCAGCAACACCAACGCAAATGGACAAGAAGGATTTGGCCCTTACCTCTGAGCCCCCAATCAGCTTAACAACTAAAGGGGCTTTGGGCCAGTCTTAGTGAGCCTTAGCCTGGCTGGGGGGCTTTGCCTTGAAGTTGAGCTAAATTAGCACGCACAGGCTCACTGCTAAGCTGATTAGGTCCCTAATTTCACTAAAATGCATTGTATTCCTTATTAATGATGTGATTGTGAAGTGAAGACTAGCCTGGGTGGTGGACTAATGGGGGACTGGGAGGGAGGCAGTAGGCGCATGAGGGTTGATGGACATGTAGTGGGTGTAAATGGAGTTGTGTGTGTGTGTGCGTGTGTGTGTGTGTGACCCTTGGCTTTCAAGATGAAAAGACTGGCTTTGTATTCTTTTAATCCTGAAAGAAGACATCAAACATTAAATGTGGTGGGATTTTGGACAGTTGGGTGTCGTGTTGATATTGGATATTGGAACTGCTGGATACTACTGAGGTCAGTTGTTTTTGGCAGGGATATGGGGTGTATTTTATTTAAAACAATGCTTGGTCACATTTCATGGAAGTTATGATTGAAAGTTGTCACTTTCCCACCATTTTGAATTTCTGTATTCCCCACTTGGCTTTGCTTTCACCCTTTTTTCTCTCACTCCATATGTGATATTCATGAACAGAGCACATTATCTGACATCTGTGAAACACACCTAGAAAAGCAGGGGAGATGGAGAATGTCCTGAAAATGTGTGAACGATTTGGCCCCTTCATAAAAGAGGCCCATTCCTTTTTTCATGTCCTACCCCATGGAGTGCTTTCCCCTAATATTCCTTTTCTCTATTTATTTTTTTTTTTTGCTTCGCCTTCACTTTCATTCCCTTTGTTCATTTGAGATCCAACCCTTCAGAATTTATCGTTTGACTGTCTTATATCACAAATCCGCAAATCATCAGAATTGAACAAAGATAGATTAATATTCTTGCAGTCTTCCATTTACATCATCTGAACAAGCCTGCCTAGTACTGCATCCTATTGTAAAGTACTTGTTGTTAGACAATTAGACCCTTCCTGTCTTAGGATAATGACGCCCTGAGGTCACATCCTATCTGTCAGACACTCAGGTTGGACACGTAGGCCTGCATAGCTGGAGGGCATGTGTGTGCAGAGGGAGGAGATGTAGTTGAGGGGTTGAGCATTATTCTCACCTGCTCTAAAGTAGAGCCACACTTGAGAGTGAGATAAAATAAGTGGAGAAAGGTGGGAGAGAATAGGGAACCCTTGTTCCCTGTGTAAAAGTTAGTGGCCATATCATTCAACTAACCTTTGAACCACAGTAATTTCACTTACTCCTAGATGCCAACCGTCCATTTGTTTGCATGTTTAGTCATTTCAGCTCATTCTAGCATTCCAACATACACACACCCTCTGAAATACATGCATACGGACAAATAAAAGTGTTCATAAGTGTGTATCTGATTATTTACCATGTCCATGTGTACGTGTGAGACCGTGCATGCATAAGTATACAATAGATCTTGTATATTACATTTCATGAAGCATGTTATATGATTTAATGAATGCGTCTTGCGTTTGAGAACAGGGCCATGTGGGTGAGGATCCTGGTATAATTTGGTATGATTGGTTTTGATGCTGTTTAAACCTGTGTGTATATGTCTCCCGTTGAATAGTTGGAGGAGCTGATGGGGGCTTTGGAGAAGACACGGCAGGAGCTGGATGCCACCAAGCTGCATCTGTCCTCCACTCAGCAGTCCCTGCATGAGAGAGACAGACACCTTAATAGTCTTCGCCAGGAGAGACGCAAACAGCTGGAAGAGATTCTGGAGATGAAGTTAGTCTCACACTCAGCCATCTGTCTTTATATACAGTACTCACAGTATATCTGCACAGTATTCATATCTTATCTATCTACCTTAATCTACCCTACTTATGTATTTTCCTTCTTTCAACAGATGTAAGTCTTTTCAAATTGTTACAGGCCACACAGAATAATGATCACGTACTCTGTAACCATATGCTATATCCTGAACATTCATGGTTTTGCATTTCTAATCAGTAAAAGTATACTTCAACTTAGCTATCTCAGTAATATGAATGAACTAAACTGCATTTGCATTAAGAGAAAAAGCTTTGTGTAATGCAGAGCAAGAGTTGCTGGTAACTGCAGTAAGACGTACAGTCAGAAAAAGGAAACCACAAGTGTTTGTGGTAGTGACTGCACACCCAGTCCATAAAAGTATATGATCAAGGATCTTTTATTAACATTGGCACGATTCGCTCGACGCATTTTCATTACCCTGCACAGCAGCTTCATTGCTGCAGCAGATACCTGTGTCTAATAGTGTATTAGTCCCATTTATCTGCTCACCTGTTCTCATGTGCATCTGTGCATGAGTGTTATATAGACATCAGTGCTGAGGTGTGTTTTGAAGTAGGATCAGCCGTTGTCTATAGGTGCCTTGTGAAAATGTACATTTATTGAGGACAGGTGGTGCAGCCTTGGACAGCAGGTCAAAAAAATAAAATGTGTGCAGCTGCTTTTTTCATTTGTATGTCTGTATGTGACAGAGAGATAGAGTTAGAAATGGAGGAAACCAAAAAAATAAAAGTGTGCAGGACCCGCTGCATTTCCATGTGTGTGTCAGTGGGTATGCATGTATGTGTGAGTGAGTTCAGTGATCTGTCAATGGAGTGGCTACATGTGTGTTTGCTTTGAGCGCTCTGATTGAAGGAGCATGGAGCCACATATCTGGTTGTCATGTGCTGCAGAGAAATGCCTTTAATGTCAGCCACTCAGTGCAGTACAAAAGGGAAGGCTGGCACATATGTATTGGAAACACAACTTTTAAAATCCATTATGCCTCACAAGCCCCTATGATCACACTAACTCTAAAAGAATGTGTGTATGCGCCTGTGTCTGCCTACAGTATGTGCATGTGCATAGTGTGCTGGAGACCCGAGAAAGAGAGTGCCCTTGCCCATGTATCACACACACAAGCACTTGTGATACAAACCATCTTCCTGTCTGTTCCAATTTCCACCATCCAAACATTACCAGGGATGTTTAGCAGAGGAAATGTGTTACATATGATACAGACACAATCCGTGCTTCTAGGTATGTTCGTGAAATTAGGAAAACGCTCACGGACCTGGCAGGTGAATGATACTTTTGTACTTTACTGGCACTAGGCTTAAATCATTATTATATTACCATTAGAAAGATGTCTGAAGAAGGTTAGTGTGATGGTTGGTTGACATAAACAGCAACAAAGTAGATGGGATTCTTTGCTTTTGTGTTCGAGACTTTGACTGAATGCATGTCTACGCTGGTAAGAGCTAATGGAGAGGGTACAGGGGGCATGAGTGTGTGTGTGGTCTCTTGTGCATTGGATTCTGTGTGTGTGTGAAGAGGTCGGAGGCAGGGGTTTGGGGTCACTGATGATGAGGATTAAAGGACTGTTGAATTTCAAGGGGCGAAGCTTCGTGAGACTGACTTACATCTGAACGAGCCACAAAGATATGCACGCAGAATGTACACACAACCTCACATATAATCACTCACGTCTGCAGACATGCACGTACTTACACAAACTTTGGCTTTCTGCTTTAAAAGCAGAAAAGGGGCCATATTCCCACAGCACAGCTCTGGTCCAAGTTAACACAGGGAAAACTAAACAAGAAAGATAAGGCAGAGAAAGAGAGGTAACGAGAGAGAGAGAGAGCATGTTAGAGTGAAAGCAAAAAAAATGAGACAGAAAGAGAGAATGAGAGGGAGGGGAGGATGGAATGGAGGGGCTACACAAACTGAAGTATTTCAAATCTTAGAAATCATGAGAGAAGTTTGATTGCATGCCAAGTTCTCTCCCTCTCTCCGCTGTAATGTGGCATTTGTCAAGAAGACCAGCTGAAGCAAACCATGTGAGGCACGTTCCCCAGTGAACTGGGGAGCTCTCTGTGTGTGTTTTTTAATGTGTTTTTTAATGTGTGTGTGTGTAAGCCAGAGAGAGAGAGCAGACTCTTTGCTTTTCAACACTGTTAATGAAAGAGACAAGAGGGGAAAAAATCATTTTCAATATCCTCTCATTGCATGCTGGTTTTCCTAGCTCTTATTCTGTGTGTGTGTGTGTGCGTGTGTGCGTGAGAGAGAGAGAGAGAGAGAGAGAGTGAGTAAGTGCATTTTCATATTTGCCCTTTTCAGATATAGAACTAAAGGCTTGATGTATAAGGAGCGTTTCTGGTCTGTTCTGTCACCCCACACCAGATTGAGTTTCCACCATACTGTACAATACTCACACACACACACACACACACACACACAGATACAGATGGCCTCCAGAGGAGCTAGTTATTAAATGAGTCTAGGGTCACGGGGTGTAGGTGCACAATAGAGAAATTATGTGTTTGGACATTTTGAATAGCTAGTCATTGAGATGTTTCCATAGTCTGAATGGGATAATACTACATGCCACAACATTGCAGTGGCTTACTGAACCTGATCCTCCTGTAGACACTGGGAATGTAGCTGATATTATCTCTGTTTACATTTTAGTGATGGAAAATGATGATAGAGCAAAGAAAAGGTAGCGGCTACTTTGAAGCAGGCACATATAGAGATGCAGAGTTGACAAAGTGGACATTTTTGGTGGTAGAGAAGGGGAGAGTTGACAATTTGAGAGATGAAGGGGAAAATCATGCAGACATTAGTGGAAAGACTCTGCAGGACAGTAGATGGAGGGAGAGATAGAAGTTGCAGCAGAGAGTCAGGGAGGAAATAGTAAATGATGGGGGGGAAAGAATGATTGAGTGAGGGAGTGATTGGAGGAGGAGAATGATGGAGGAAGTGGTGGAAGAAAGTACAGGGAAAAGATCGAGTATAGAGCTGTGAGGCGTGGGAGGGAGCCAAGTACGGTTTGCAGAGAGAGAGGGAGAAGAATGGGTGAGAGTAGAACAACTAAACACAACATACCATCAGCATACACCTGCACCACACCTGACAATAAAGAACATCCACCTGCTAATTCACAGTTTGATTGTCACATATGAAGCCTAAATGGAAGAAAATAAAACTTTAAATGTATTGTATAGCAAAAATATGTTCTCGCTAGGCTTCGTTGGAGTAAAGAGAAAGATGTTCAAAAAGGAAATGGAATGTTAGGTGCCTATTTTGCGTCATCTTCTTATATTTCCCAACTTTTTTTTCAACACCCTAAACCACATGTTGGACAAAAATGCCACAAAAGTAATTCCTCTGTGTAACATAAAAACAAGAGCTCTATCAATTACACACTCTTCTTATGCCCTTGCCTTGAATATTGGCTCAACAATAATTCATAGAAAAAACATTTTCTGTGCTGAAAATGTGTGGACTATTGTGTCATTCTGAGAAAGCAAAATTATATAAAACATCAACTCATCCTCACTCCTTTTTATCATGTCCTCAACACCCTCATGCAAAGGCAAATGAGCTACTCCACACAGTGGAAATGTAATAACCCCTAACCTGTAACCCTGAAATTCAATTATCTCCGTGAAGTGTGTTCATGTATCCGTTTGTTGGCTAGTTACAGTAAACCGTAGGCATAATGAAGCTTAGAGCAGTAGCGACGTTATGACTTTCAAATCCCCAACATAGACATCCTGTCTGCACAGCGCCATTGCCATGGTTACTCTGACAAAACACACAGAGAGACCAGCTGTACTGGCAAGGTCATGTCCCCGCTCCCTGATCTCTCTGAGGGGCCTGGACACACACACACACACCCTAACAAACTCAGAAACACAGACATACACACATATACTGTACAGCATGTGCACTCACCTACTCATTAGAACACATTTACGCCAAAAAAGTATGTTTATCCATTCATATAGTCAGCCAAGCAGCATTGCGTTCACGGGTATGCAGGGTCTTACAGCAGATGTACACATGTATGCGCATTCACACAGCCACATGCAGACAAGTTTGGTGATACAGTGCCATTGTTGTGATAAGTAATGATGAGACACAGAGGGTTGGTGCGGTGTGTGAATGGGATTCTCTGTATTGGAGTGATGAGGAGGGGCTGACCATACATCACCTTCCTCTCTCTGCGAGCAAGTTTGTATGTGTGTTGCCTTGTGGGAACTTCGGGCCATTCATCATGTCTGTCTGTGCTCCCGTGCCCTCTGACACACGTGTTTACCTTCGACATGTGTGTCGGCTGTCGGGCCTGTAGTTGTGTTGTTATGTCAGGGCCGAGGCATGTTCCACCCTCCTCCTCCTCCTTTGAGGTTTTGTCAATGGAGGGCTTCATCACATGGAAATCCCTGCTTCTCAGTCCTGGTTCAGTACAGTAAGATAATGACAGACTTCTATCCATAGTCAGCTTCAAGGGTGGAGAGAACAGTCCAGAGATACACGTGTGAAGTTTGCTTCAGTTTTTTAATTGGATATTGCGCCGTTCAGCTAATGCAACTGGAGGTTAAGTGCCTTAAATGTAACTTTTGTGACCCATTTTCCCCATACCATGTCATTCTCTTGGACTGCACTCTGCAACTGTCATGTCTTGAGCTCACTTCTCTAAGCGTGTGGCTGTTCTTGCATCAAATATGGTTATTTTTTTATCACTACTTATTGTTGTTTTATTGGTGCTCATATCCACATAATATTATTTGCATGTATAGGCCCACCCAGTAAATATGAATTGGCGTTTTTTTTTCCTGTACACTATCTTGACTTTTTGTTATGTAAAACTGGCACACAGATGTACACACACTCTGTTTGCCTTCAGTATAGTTACCGCTGGGTTGCTGTCATAGTAGAGCGGATTTGTAAGCCATGGAGTGACATTGTCTCCTAAAGTCAAATGCATGAGTGACAGGAAGGCTAGAGCTGTCAAATGAAGTTGATTTTGAACTGAAAGGTACGTTGACACCCAGAGGACATCGGCCAAATAGGGAGGATAGCGCATGTGTTTAGTAAAACTGATAGACAGAGATGGAAGAGTCCTTCTAGAGAAAGAAAGAACGTCTTGTCTTAATCTGAAGATTGACAGTAAAAATGGGGTGAATGTGACACACAAAAGCACAAATACTACAGTGATTGACAACTAGAGACGGAGATAGGGAGGCCATGTCAATGAGGCAATGGGAAGATGTTGCATGTGGAAACTGCTTTCAACTTTGGACCGAGTCACAGTTTGCCCCACTAGAGTAAAATTACTCTTTCATTGTCCCTTCTCTTCTCTTCTCTCTTTTACTTCATCACTCTTTTAACAGTGACCTCCTTAACTTCCTCTGAGCATTGACTGCTCTCCCTCCCTCTCTTTTTTGTCTGTTTTTCTCTTGTTCTATCTCTGGACGGGTGGAATAAGGTCTGGAATTTATCACACATACCTAATAATTACTATCACAGGAAATGGTCCTGAGGAAGTAGGTGCACCAGCCCTGTTAATTAGTGTCCGTCGCAAACACACATACACATGCACATACTTGCATACACACACACACAGCTAATTAGTGTCATTTGGCTGGTGTAGAAGTCTCGGGAAAGCCCAATCTGATTGCCCTTAGGGAGACTAATACCCCCAAGCTTACCCGGTTGTTTAAATCTCAAGACAAATTGATTGGAAGTCTTGTGTGTGTGTATGTGTGTGTCGGAGCATTTAAGTGTGTGCATGAGTGGGCAATTGATTAGGTGGGCCCTGCAGCCGTAAAGAGGCCGGCCAGGACACAGACCCAGAGGTGACCAGTGACGGCCTCCTGAACAACGGTCCTGCCCTCAGGGTCACCAAAGGAATGAGGAGAAGGAAGGGGAGGAGGTGTTGTCAATGTAGATAGATTTGGCCATGGCCACTAAAGCAAATTTGAATTTGAGATGTAGAGATATGCAGATAGCTAGATACAAAGATGGATTGATCAATAGCAGTAGAGATGGAGCACAAAGGGTTAACTGAAAGCCCTAACAGAGTGTGCAACAGTGAGAGATTTTAGAAAGAAAGAGTGATGGGTTATTTTTAATGCAGCTGTATGTAATGTGTTGTTGGATGTGCTGCACTATAAAACAGCCATTAAAACAGTGGCTTAGTGAAATGCCCTCATGGTTTACCATTATGGGCACATGAAATGCTGCTATACCCACACAAGTGAGTCAATGGGGCTTACTGGCATATATTCACACACTGTAAACACCTTCAAGCCTCTGTGGTTGGCACACACACACCTGAGCCCTGGCTCCTGCTTTTCTCCTCTTTGGCTTCTCTTGCCACGTCTGTCTGCCTTTATCTGGGTGTCAGCATGTCTCTGTGTTTATCTGTCTGTGTCTTTCTCTCATTTTACGGATCAATTGAAGAAAAATGGCTCTAATGGCAGAATGGTGAGAGGTCTCTCTGCGTCTCGGCAGTTTTTCTTATTCTCACCTACTTTTCCTCAATCGGAGTAAAAGTGTTACATAAAGCCCTCAGTAAGGGCTTAGTCTTTCTCATTCTTTGTTGGTTTGACTAGAGTTTTATTGGCCCTGCACGTCTCTCAGTCTTGCTGAGATGGTTCCCAGGAGGTTTTAATAGAGAACAATAGTAGAACGGACCACTTCCCAGCACCAGGCTGCTCCAACACTGCACACCAGTCAGCATGCACCACAGCAGCCCCTGGCACTTCTGGATTGTGTGTGTGTCTGATCTGGTTAATTCAGGGATGTAGACCCAAACTGTAATTATCATTATGTGCTTCTCGGCAGTGGCAGGAAACAGCCCAAGCAAGTTTGGATGAGCGTGTGTATCCTCATTGATGCGCATTGAATGTGTTTGTGTGCAAAGAACAACATGTGAATACATGAATTTGTCTATGTGTGTGTGTGCATGCGTGCGTGTGTGTGTGCATGCGTGCATGCATGTGTGCACATAGGAGCAATGATGTGAAGAGCATGAGAGCTATTAGCAGTGAAAGATAAGCAAATTCTGCCAGTGGCTATGTGATGATTTTTCCTGCTCTTGTTTTGGCTCTGCTCTTGTTCATTTGGTCTCTGCTAAATGGAGACATATTGAAAACATGACTGTTCTCTCAGGGCCGGTGGGTATCCAGAGTTTAGGACTGGAAAGGAGAGGAGAGAAGAAGAAATGAGAGGAGAGGGGGAGAAGAGGAAATGGAAGGAGAAGGGTGGAAAAAGAATAAGAAGAAAATAAAAATAAAATCAGCAGATAAAGTAGGGGTCACTGGAGTTAAGCTCACCACTAAGACTTCAAATCTCATAAAAACATAAACTACATTTGTCTTATTTGTTTTTGGAGAGAAATTACCATTCACAAGCATCACTGTTAACTTTCACAACTCTGCAGTAAAACTTCTGTCTCATTTTTACGATATATAAGTTGATGTCCAAGAAAAAGCAAAGCAAACCCCACTGAAAAGAGACTGAAAGAGGGGAAAAAACACACAAAACTAAAACCCCAAAGTTTATTTGGAGCAAGCGTCACATCTATTCAAGATGGCAACCACAGTTTAATCTGCCTAGTCCTTCATCTTTAAAGCTGCATCAATAAGACAGAAAAGGCCTTCATGTGGGCGGACAGACTGCGTAGAGACAGGACTGGTCACCACTAAATAAACAACACAGGAATCCTGCAGAGACAAGAATTGCTAGAGGGAGTGTTAGCAAAGACAATGGCACGACTTTCAGGCCGTAGATGAAACACAGGATATAGACAGTGTGTGTATGCGTGATTTAGAATGATTTATGCGTGATTTATGAATGCCTTGATATGAGGTTATGCGTGTTTATGTCTGGAGTAACTTAAGTCAAGATCAGAGAACTGAAGCATATGTCATGTCATTTTAGCATACAATATTCAAAGACAGTATGTGTGTACCGTGACACTACTGAAACCATTGTATCCATTTCCGTTATTATGAAGTGGATGCATTTGGAGAGAGAATGAGGTTGACATGTTACAGAGGTTGTTGTGGTGTGTTTCCTTTCATTGCCGTCTGTGTCAATGCTTAAATGTAGCATCCACTGATGCATTCTGCAAAAAAAACCAACCTTTTTTTCAGTCACAATTCAGTCAAACCGTGGAATATACAAATATTACAGTGTTCTTGCACACCAGAAAGTCTTACAAACAGGTGTGTTGGATCAGAAACAGTGACTGTGAAATAACAAAGAATGGATGGTTGTACTTTATTTACAATGTGTCTGTCCTCAGACCTTCATCAGGTAACAGAGTTAAGAGTTTTACCTGATGAAGGTCTAAAAACCAAACATCATAATTAAAGTGAGTACAAGTGATTAATAGTGTGCAGGGTTTTTTGACTCTTTCACTTGATATACAAATGGAAATAAGTACAAGAAAACAATAATAGTGGCAAAATCCATAAATATTAGCACTTTTTTTTACGCTATTTATACATTTTTGATAGCATTAAGTTTCACGTGATTTTTTATATTCCAGTCTACTCTATGTTATTCAGATTTTTATTGCGTGTTGAAAACATTTGAACACCATGCAAAAAAACAAAATCATTTTAATTTGTGTTAAACTTACACTAAACTGTACCATGACTTACATGCCCAAAAGTGGGTTTCCTGAGTAATCTAACTTATTCCGAAAATAACAATATATGGCATGCCTAGCTGTCTTAAACATACACACAGTCGTCACACTTTACATGATTTCAATGTGAAATCTAAAAAGAAATAAAAGTATTTTTTCCTCTGTCTCTCTCTGTCACACACACACACACACACACGTACTCACAGTAACGTGCACTGACATATCTGACATGTCCCTGATCCATTCTAGCCACAGGTCTCTGGGTTCAGCATTTACTGAAATCAAATGTGTGTGTTTGGCCTTGGGTTACACACTCGATTGAATTAGAGAAATGGTGCACACATGCACACGCACTCACTTACTCTCTCTCTCTCACACATACACACACACAGCCTCACAGGGACACAGATCTCTATTAAGTTAAAAAAGAGAGTTGAGTGTCCTCTTCCATTGCAAGGGCTTTTATGTGATAAGATCGGCTCGGGGTGCTTTCCTATGCAGGATTCCTGAGCACATCAAACAACAGTAAACCACATCACAGAGGCAGGAAGAGCTCAGCTCCATTAGCCAGCCCATAAAGAACATGTGTATGTGTAACAGGAGAGCTACGCTAGCCACTACAAAAGGTTTAAACACATAGGACAAACACACCAAGGTATGCAGTCCTCTGACATACTCACAAATTGGTGTGCATTTTGGTGCAAATGCATATACCAAGCACTTGAACTGTGCCATTGTTCATAGTTCTTGTAACATGCACAGACACACACACACACACACATATATATATATATATATATATATATATATATACACACACATGCACATCGACAGAAATGCACTTATACAGTACACACTCATACTCAATATAATGGTCTTGGCTTTGTCACTTTCATCTGAGCACATTTTGCATTTTATTCATTCCAACTGGGTCTTAAGCTTAAAGTAATAGTCTGGTTTTGTGGCACATGGGCTGGGCTGGAATAATGGCCTGGTAACTTTGTGACGTGAAAAAATAGGAATACAGAAATCTGTTCTCCGTCCAGATGGCAATCATTAGCTTTATTAGTACACAACTGGTAAAGAAATCCCCCCAGCGCACACACACACACACACACACACACACACACAGACACACACACACACACACACACACACACACACACACACACAGGTTGACCCAGATTGGGTTTACTCATTTTTCTTACATTGATTTGAAGCAGATCTTCACCGTGTCTGCTGTCCAAGCCACAGGCAGTGAGATATCACCCTCTGCTCAGGCTCCAGAGGATCTGATTCAAACTGGATGTCCATCACTCACTATGACTGGCCTTGCTCTGCTATGAGAGGATGTCTTAATCATCTACTGTGCAGAAGTGAGTTAAGATCCAAGATGGGAATTGTATGTTTTAAACGGCATCAAACAATAGTACAATAGGAGAGTAAGTAGGTGTATCGTCATGATGTGGATAGAGACAAATTCATCCCAGTGACAAGATGAAATGGAGTCACAGGGCCCACCCGGCTCTCTGCTAAACCAACCTAATATGTATTAATCCAGAGGATTAGGCTGCCTGCTAGCATTACAGGCATTCCCGCGCCAGTCAGCGATGTTCTGCCCACCGAGGTTAACATTTAATCCTGAAGATGACATACACACAAACAGTATTATTCCCGCTGATGCTACATGGGAAGCCAGCGCAGAGTGAGCATGCAAATGTTGCTGAGACTGATATGTGTGTTGTGGGTGGATGCTCATGGTAGCACAATCCTTGAAATGTGTGGAAGGGGAGAAAGAGATGGTGGATGGCGAGGGGGAAACAGGGTGTTCAGAGAGGAGTTATGCACTATGGCAGGCCCTAATTGCTTGTGGCTCCTGTTGTGTGTTTGGCTTTGTTTGAGCATGTCCAATATAACCAGTCATAGGGGAACCTCTGCCAGAGCTAACACACAAACACAGTGCTGAACCATAGAGAAGGCTTTTATGGTGTTGAAGACTTCAGTAACATGACACCTAGGGCAAACACTGAGTAATAAAGCAATTGCGGCACATTGTTTAGATCCTCCTCCTGGCATGCTTTGTTTGTCAGACTCAGAGTGTCTCGCTTTCCTGACATCAGTGTCCTGACATGTCACGTTGGAAGCTCAGTGCACGATAAACACACGTGCACGCACATGCACACAGACACATTGGCAAAAACAGTACACATGCAGGATAAACACTAAGCGCATTCATGCACACACACAGAAACACAAGCCCACATGTGTCTGCACGCATGCCACACTGCAGACATTTTGATATGTCAGTCACATTGTGCCAGTGTTTCCCCAAACTTCTAAGCAGCTTCCTGGTATGTCTGACTGCATGACTGCAGATAAAAGAGCAATAAACATTTCTTGCTTGCTCGCTAACTTGTGTTCCTTACATGCTCTTCACCTCCTTTTAAAATTGCTCTTCTGTGACAGATAGATTTTCATGTCAAAATGTTTGTACATGTGTCTGTACCCTTTCCAGCACAGTCTATTTTGGATCTTCTGTAGCTCTGAGGTGGTCTCCACCCCGTCCTCTGCACAAAAATGAGCGCTGTTTGTTAATGCACACCATGTCATCACAGTGTAGCGGTAAAATGAGCCCAGTCTTTTTTGAATTTTAAGTGGTGCAGACCTTTTCTCTAGACTCCCCATATGACATATCTGCTGCTTTCTCTGTAATTCTCTCTTCATGTGTTTCTCCTTCAGAGTTTCGGGAAACACACTAGCACTTGCTTATACTGTAGCATAAACATGTAGTCTTTCTGTCTTTATTAGTGTTTTTGGAGAGAACTGTATAGGACTCCGCAGGATGGCATTTTGTCAATTGCAAAATGGCATCGTAGTGTTTGTCTGCTCAGATAATTTTTAATAGAGAAAATAATACAATACCAATTAATTTATTGTCAAACCAGAACTAGGGATTTGTCCTTAGTTTTACTTCAAATGCATTTTAAAGTCCAGACAACAGACACACTGACCAACCTCTCTTTCTAACAGCTGCTGCCGTTGCTGCTGTCTTCTGTGTCAGATTTTCAATAAAACAAAGTAAAATATTTTACAATGAGAATGTTTATTTGTAGATCTGCATGATCATCTGGAGGTAACTGATAGCGGATTCAATCTTGGGACCCATAAGCAAAGTGAGATGAAGCCTGAATCTTGGTATACCTGATAAAGAGGTAATGACGAGTGTCATAGCTGAATAGCATTCACAAAGAGAGGAGTGATGCAAGGTCAGCAACGGTGAGGAGCCCCCAGAAGTCTATAGTTTTGTATTTGTATGTGTGTCTAAGTGCAAAAGTGAGGGTACATTAGGAACTCATTTAGTTAACGAGCCCACTCGCACCCACAACTCTCTGGTGTCAGTGTAGCGAATCCACGTCATTACACAAAACAACACATTGTAATACTCTTAAATGCACTCACAGCATGCACACACGCTCACACACATAGAGGCAGATGCATCAAGCCGTGCACCTCTTCTGCATATAAACACAAACGCATCTTGGATTTATTTCTACATTTTACATCTATGTAACCCTCTTAAGGAGCCTGGTGTACATTTAGTGCAACACATAACAAACTTACATTCCTAATGAAACTCTGAGCACCATTTTCAAGTGACCACTTAATGATCATTTAAGATTCAAGAACTACAAAAAAATAAATAAAACAACTCATTTACACACATACACACACTCCCATATGTAATCATAGCCAGCACAAGGACTGAGTGGAAGCCATTGTTAAAATAACTGTGATGTAATCTACCAGGGGAGCTGGCTCGGCTGTGTATGTGTGTGTTATCTATCTGGAAATCAGTGGGTCTGTCAGCAGCATCCGACTGCACACCACCACTGGTCTCTTTATTAAAAACCAGACGCATGCTGGAATCGTGCACAGGTGTGTGGGAGGGCCAGCTGAGCACTTATCACAACTCAGTACCGTCCGTGTTTATGTGTGTGTGTGTGTGTGTGTGTGTGTGCCGTCTGTGGATCAGTTTATACTTTTCTGCATGTTTGTGAGAAAAAGCAGACTGCAGACAAAACATAATGGTGAAAAGGAGACTGGACTCCAGCAAGACAGCTTGAGGCAAGGAGCAGAAAGGTCAAAGAGTGAGTGTACTTTTTGCGGCAGTGATTACAAGGCACACACGTTTGCTGTTTCATGCACGTGCATGTGGCCGTGTGCTGGCGCTTGCAGATTCAATTTTCATATCCTCGTAAAATGTATAAACACACGCACTCAAGAAATGCCATCATGACAAGAGCGCAAGTTGTTTCAGTGTGTCTTCTTCACACGGAACGTATTCACAACCACTATATCATCATCATCAACTTTTATTTCAGACTCATGGTCCATTCAGAAAACACAGACACAACATGCAACATACATTAAAAAGAGAAATTAAAAAAAACAGACAAATAGACAAATTACTTTACAATTAAATTACAATTACAATTACTAAGTAAGGTTATGTCTCTATTGGGAACTCACACCAACTGACAAACAACCAAATGCAATGACACAACAGGTTCAATGTACCAGAGGCATGATCTGTCCACACTAGCTTCAACGTACAAATTACCCTGATTATAGAGCGGTGTGGCTGTATATGTCTGTCTGTGTGTGTGTGTGTGAGAGAGAATGTGTATGTGAGTGTGTGCATGTCTTTTAATGATGGGGCCCATGACTGTAAGTTTATACGAGTGCGTGCGCGTGAACGCGCTCAGATATGAAATGTGTGTATTCCTGTGTGTATTGACAGGAAAATAATAGTGAGGATTTTTTTTTTATCAGAAGGCCAGGTAGTAATCATGTTACTCTTTGATCCCATGATCCTCACTGATCTGTCTAAATATACAGCAGACCTGTCCAGACCTGGCAACAGCTCCTGTAATCAGCACCCTCCTAGCCCACTGTGTGGATGTTTGTGTGGGTTAGAAAAACTTTCTGTCTGTTTCTCTGTGTCTGCATCTCTGTCGCTCATATTATCTTGCTTCGAATGTATCCTCCCCCCCCCACACACACACACAAACACACGCACACACACACACCCCCACACACACACACACAAACACTCACTTTTAAGCACTTTAAAGCTGGGCTAATGAAGTCTATATAAGTTAGTATGTGGTCAGAGTGTGTTTGTGTAGCAGACTGTAAAGAAAGCATGTGGTTCCTGTTGCTTCAGCACAAAGCAGAGCAGAGCAGTTTGAGCTTTTTTGTTTTACTTACATTTTACCATCCTTCATTAAAAGAAAACTATTAACCAAGGTTGGAATCAGAGGATTGCTGATTATTAGCAGGTGTGCGTGTGTGTGTGTGTGTGTGTGTGTGTGTGTGTGTTTGTGTGTGTGTGTGTGTGCGCTCAATATATGTGGTAATCTATGTGCATACACCACTTTACATACAGGTGGTAAGTACATTTACTCAAGTACTGTACTTAAGGATACTCATACTTCCTTAGTTTCTTAAACATTCGACTACACTACATCAGAGGGGAATACTGTACTTTTTGACTCCACTACATTTATTTGACAGCTATGGTTACACATTACTTTGCAGATTAAGATTTTACATGCCAAATCTACGATGAGCTCATGATCATGATGATGCATCATCATATACTGTATTAACCCACCCAACAGTATATGAATGAATTCAAATTAGCTCCACCTGAACCAGCTACAACATTAAAATGCTGCCTACAAAGTTATGCATCAGTAAAAATATACAATCATACAAAAATATAATAATTACAGAATAATCATTGTAATGGATTATTTTATATTGTGATCATCATGTCTTTCACTTAAGTGGTAAAAATGTATACACATACAGTATATACAGACGCCTATAAAGTATATGCTGCTTCCACGACTGTGTACATCGGAGTCTGTGAAAGGGTCTATTACAGAGCGTGACAGAATATCTTATAAATATTTTTAGTTTCACACTGTATGGGGATATAAGTTGCAGTAACTGTGAAGAATAACACATTTTACCACTACATAACAAAGTTTCAAAACCATTGTTTACTTTTTAAAAACGCCACTCAACATTTTGTAATGGTTTAGGAAATGGAGTTCTCTGCTTGGCACGAAACACAACATATTGTGGGTATTGTAGTTCTCTGGGTATGCAGCTTTTATAATAGTTGAGCTCATGCGGCTGGATTGGAAAATAACTGGGATTGGCTGATGGAGTGTGGGGTGAATGTTAGTGTGACCTTGTGTGTCCTTTACACACTGACGGGAAATCGACTGGTCCAAGCTCCAAGGAAAGCTATAATTCTAAGAGTAATACAGGCCAAAGGAGCGTATACACATCTTCTCTCTCACGCATGCATATACACACACACTCGGCTCGCACAGAGTAAAGTCCTAGCTGTGCTGTAGTAACCACATTAATTGGGTTGTGTAATTGTCTGGCAAAGCATTGTGGGAAACAGCCCATACAGATCTGTCCCTTCACCTCAAACCACTTTTTAAACATGGACTCCCATCGTCATGACAGTGCTATCCAGGAAATTGCTGAACATGTGTGTGTATATGTGTGTCTGAGCATGTGTGTTATTCTGTGATCGCCTGTATGTGTGTGTGTGTGTGTGTCTCTCTAAGGCTCCTTTAAGGGAAGTGAGTGTGGTGGCCTCCCATTCCACCGCATGTCGGCTGTGGTTCAGCTGTGGTCCACCGCCAGGCCCTACATTTGGAACACAGAGAAAATACACCAGGGGTACTTGCTCCCACTGTTTTCTGGACCCGTCTTTCATCGGTTTGGGTGTATTTTGGGTGCACATTTGTGTGTGTATGTGTGTGCGTGCATGTGTAACAGTGCACCACTATGTTGTACTCTGTGCCCCTGATATTTTAAGGCTTTTTGGCCCCACGTCATGAGTGTGCGCTGTATTTCCAGGCTGCAGTTAGATGACCGGAGTGAGAGAACCCGTACAGAGGACAGGAAAGGCACGAGGAATGGGGAGAGAGGAAAGCAAGGCGGGTAATTGAAGGGTTCAGGGTAATACTTAGGCCAAGGATGGCTGTTTCAACGTGTTTGCATAACCTCCTTGAACTTAATATTTAGCCCCACTCTGGAGTGAGTATAGGGCACGACGGAGCCAAACAGAGAATAATAGAGAGACAGAGAAGTCGAATGATAGAGAGGTCCAAGTCCAAGGCGGAGATGATGCCATCCTCTCGTCCGATGATTGGCTCCTCTCTTTGATTAGCGAAAGAAAGGGAGGAGTGATGGAATGAGGATGGAGGGAGAAAAAGACGGCACATCGTGGTGGCCTTCCTGTCCAAGAGCCCGTGATGAACTGTTTGACAGACGGTTGTTTTAACACACAACAACACACCCCACAATACAGAGGTCCTGCATTTTAAATGACGCAATGCAGAAGGTGTCCTCCTGGTATTTTCAGTTTACATTACTGACAGTCTAGAGTACAGACTTTACTGTAGCGCCTCCCTAGTACAGAAAAAGAAGGAATGAGAGAGAGAGAACTAATTATGCTCCTCTTTGGAGCTGATATGAGATGTACATTGTGTTCTGCAGTTATAATTGGCACTCTGCAAATTAAGCTTCCTTTGTTTTTATTATTATTTCACATAGGAAGGGGAACCAAATTGAAAAGATGATGCGGAATCTTCACTTTCAAGTGTGTTAAGTGCTGAAATGATTTGTCGAATAATCAATCAGTCAGTTGACAGAAAATTCATCAATAAAAATTCCGATCGACACTTTTTTCTTGCTGTTTTACTTGGTTTTACATCACTTTAAATTGAATAACTGTGAATATTGGAGGGTTGGACACAAAGTAAGACATTTAAAGTTGTCACATTAGGCTCCAGTAAATTATGATTTTTCTGAAATTTTAGAGACTAAATGCTTAATCAATAACAACAACATTATTCTGTCCTGTAATAAAGCAACAGCATATGTATGTGA
This sequence comes from Coreoperca whiteheadi, assembly GCA_011952105.1. Classification (NCBI taxonomy): domain Eukaryota; kingdom Metazoa; phylum Chordata; class Actinopteri; order Centrarchiformes; family Sinipercidae; genus Coreoperca; species Coreoperca whiteheadi. Next base: position 17,639,824 of record CM022479.1, on the reverse strand, counting down.
CAGGTTGCTCTACTATTATTTGTACAATCATCTAATCTGACCTCAACAAAACACCTTCTCCTTTGCCACATATTGTATAGTTGTATCTTTTTATGTTTAAAAAATGGGGGGGGGGGCAGTGCTCTGGTTGGATCAGAGACAGCGAGGGGGGTGGGGGTGGGGGGGCATAACTCATCAGTGTTTATACTGAGGCCTTAGTGCTCTTTCTTAACACGCGGCATATGTGTGTATGTTTCTCCCTCTCTCCTTCTCCGTGTGTGTGTGTGTGTGTGTGTGTGTGTGTGTGTGTGTGTTCTTACAGTAGTGTGACTGGAGCAGTGTTACTCATTCTGTGACCCTCACCTCTCTCTCAGATGACAGGGAGCTTTAAACAACCCAGCTGCTGTATATATATGTGTGTGTGTGTGTGTGTGTGTGTGTGCGTGCAGGCCCGTACTTGTGTCTGACTGCTTGGCAGGGGAGCCCTACACGTGGGTGGTACAGTACAACCCCCTGTCTTGTTTCTTGTGCCTTGGGGAGACACTGTCAGTCAGCTGAGCGACGATAAAGATGATCAACAAATTTCCCCTTTAAGAGAATGGAAAGCCCTGCTCAGCTATTGCTAGGATCCCCGGAGGTTTAGGGTCAGAGCTCAACCTTATTGGTAGAGGGCTATATAGATAGACCTTGTGCTAGACAGCTTTGGAGATTGGCAGATGCTTTGACTAATGTGATGTGGATTGTTTTTTTCTCACATTGATGTGAAAGATCGAAGTTACACAGGAAAAATTATGTGCGCACATGGAGACAACCAAGGTCATCCAAATGGGAAAAAGCTGCTGGTGACATCATAGTCATCACTGACATCCCAGTAGGCCCTGTTTATTTATCTATCGTGTTTTTCAAACAACAGGAATCCACCCGACCCCTTGCTGATCCTCAGAAGGTGATGCAATGGAGCTGGAAGTGAGAGAGGATACTAGTCGTTCTGTCAAAGACTGTCTGCAGCCAGAGCTTATTAAAGGAACAGTTCAACATTTCTGGGGATGTAGCCAACACCTCTAAAGCTTACCAATGATCACAGCATATGTTTGTTAATCCTTACATGAACAGAAAACATCAAATAGCAATTTGCATTTTTAGGGGGAGTGTAGGAGCTACTGTTTATTTTAACAAAAAACAGTTTTCAACCCCCCAGTCCTTCTTGCAGCATCTCAATGCACATTGTCAAATACAGTCAATGATCACAGGCTTCTAGTTTGCTCTCTGTGCAGACACAATGGTACCAAACCTGGCAACCTCAGCAACAAGACCTGCACCTGACTGTTGTTTGCCAAGAAATAGTTCCAGCATATAACTTATTCTAAAAACTCCAAAATGGCTTTTTGTAAACAGGATTGGTTAATTAGTAGGTTAATTCGTCAGAGATGTTTGTAGGTGTATTTTGGAACTTTGGAGAGAGCCAGGCTAGCTGTTCCCCCTGCTCTGAATCTTTATGCTAAGCTAGGCTAATCGTCTAGGTCCTCATCTCACGAACAGAAATGAGATTGATCAATCTTCTCACGTCACTCTGTTGAAAAAAGGGCAAATAAACGAATTTTGTTCAAAACGTTGAACAATTCCCTTAAAAGATAGCAAATTAAATGTAACTGACATCCTTATGTCTTTTAGACATTGTCGATGCCAGTTTTGACAAAAAGTTATAATGCTCTCTTCATTTCATTTGTCTGCAATCACACAAACACACACACACACACACACATACACACACACTTGCACACTCACACAGCCACCTGGTCTCTCTCTCTCTCTCTGTTCCTCAATGTCTGGGTCTCTCTATCTGTCTCCCCCTCTCTCTGGCTGGAATGCAGCAGTGGCCGTCTGGTCCTGCTCATCTCTGGGAGCAGTCAGCCATCTCTCCTCATCCCTGCTACCACTCTAAACATTTGGCTAGTTTTGGCGGATTTGTTGATTTTTGTCCCCTCGTATTTTCCCCTCTTGTTGCTGTAAAACTGATACATACTCTTTCAATTAGACCCCCCACCCCCCGACCGGTCAGAGCACTAGTGTGGGAGTGGGGGTGAGCAGAGTAAGTGGGTTGTATATTTTATTAGTGAAGTGAAAACACACACAACCTGGCACAGTTCTGGGAGAACCATCTGCTGTCATGGATTTTTCTTGGGAAGCACAGCTCGAGGTTAGCATGTAAAGTTTATCATGTTTCCTTGAAGCTCAGGATTAGCATGTGCTGTCTAATATAGCTGCTCAAGAGGGATATTGGAGATGACATGCAAGTTATATATATGGTGGGTATGGATAAATCCTATATTATAGATTAAGATATATAAATGCTTTGATTCAGGCAAGCATACAGAAGGAAGTGGGTAATAGGTGCATCTGGTATGTGGCTTCAGTTTAGCAGTACAGGTTAGCATGAAGCTAATCCTACCTAAGGTAGCAAAAACTTGGACCTCATAAAAATACATTTAACCCACATTTAGAATTGAAACACAGATTTACCTTCTTAACTGGCTTTGCAGTAAGCTAACCAAATGAAGCCACAGCATGTGTTTTATGTTGGAAATAGACATTTTCTCTACCTTCTCAGTTGTAAATAACACAGTGTTCCAAGGCCATAAATAATAGTGTCACTCAACCATGCCCCATTCTCATGTCCTCTACTTGCTCTCACCACAGGCCTCTAGTATTGCCTAGCCAGGGGCCCCCAGCCTTGTGCCACACCTTCACACACTCACAATCAAGGAAATGTCATAAAGTTCCCGTGGAATGTTTCAGCAGAGCGGGACAATAAAGTGGTGGAAAGGCATGATCACAAACTAGAAGACTTCATAATGGGTAATCTGGGAACAGATATATTTGGGCTCCCCATGTTCCTGCTTACAAAATACATCACACATGCACATAAGGACATGAAAGGACAAATGTGTGCAGAGACAGGCAAGTGCACGCACACATGCACACACTGCACTTAGGGGCAGACAGTATTGATGGTTCCCTCGGGCATCACACCGGCGCATCTGTTTCTGTCCCACTGACTCTCCACACTCATAATTTCAAGTAAGTCATAACACAAATTATAAACACACATCCCTCAACCGTGACGCCTAGGAATAACAACATGGAGTGCGCTGAGCTGATTTAGGGTAGGCAGGGACTCTTAAATCTTTACCTTTGCTCCTTTCTTCTCTTCTACCGCTCCTTTTCTTCCCTCTTTTCTCTCTCATGCAGCACAGGTGGCAGTCACTCTTGTCAGACAAATACTTCCCTCTCTTCGATTGCCTTCACCTCTTGCCACCTCTTTTTTATTTTTTTGAATTGTTTTTATTCTTGACCCACTGGCTCTGCCTTGCTTTCTCTCGTCCCTCATAGCCACAGCATATCTCCCCTAACATCTTCCGTCTTTAAATTTCTTTTCTGCGAACGTGCGCATGTGTGTTTATGCTCGCCCCATCTTAATCCCTCTGGCAGGTCACCCAGAAATCTGTGTCACCTGACAGTCTCCCATCTGCCCTGTGACATCACACTCCTTCGACAGCAGCCCCACCTCAAAGATGTCTTCTTCAAGGTCTTCTCTCCTCGTTTTTCATTCCTTTGTCCTGAATTATCTCCTTCTGTCTCACATCTCCATACCCTTCTCCTCTTCCACTCTTTGCATTCCTTTTTTTATTTCCATATCGTCTCTGCTGACCTCCCCCCCTCCTTTCCCTCTCACCTCTCATCGCATGGTCATGTACTTTAGCCATCCATCTCCCACCTCTGTAGATCCAAATGTCTCAATATGTCCCAGGGACCATGAAGGTTCAATTGGAATCACATGTTGTAGTCGAGCAGAGAATTTCACCCCTTATAAATAAGATGTCAGTCCAGCCTGTGCTTTTCTACAGAGCCTTGCATGTTCTCTCTACCCTATTCTACTCTCTCTAAGTAGGAAATATGAGGAATGTGAGATATATGTAAATGCACAACGGTTTATGTGTGCATCACGTTTACGTTGTAAGCCAAAATACTGTTGTCTCATAGAATAGAAAAAACTAAAGTAGATGGGATTTTTGACATCCAGCAGTGGGATTTATTTGTCATTTTATTGGAGTGCCTTGTGACTTCTCAGTGCATGGGGTCTGACTTTTACGAAGACTTATTACACGTTTGTCATGAAAAACCATTTCATTGTTGCCATTTCAATTGGAAAGGAAATTAAGATAATCCTTTGTTTGTCCAGGACACGCCAAGTCTAAGTTAAGCAGGGAATGAGACAAGAGGGGAGGAAAGAGAGAGGCTTCGCCCACTCACGATCAGCCAGCAGATACAGTACAAGCATTTGTCTTTGTGTGTGTGCGTGTCTGATAGATGAATCTTGTCTGCGAGACTCATGTACTTTGCATGTGTGTTCTACAACTGAGGCCAAATGGCCACTCAAATTAGATGTGATTAAATACTCCGGTGTGATTCAGGTTCAAAGACTGTTACTAATACTAATCAGCACACACACACCATGCACACATAATCACTGATTGAGGATGTGGGAGACAACTTTTACAGGGTGGCTAATTATTATAATGTCCCCTTTTTTTATTGTTTTAGGAAGACATCACTCAGCAGAATCCTGCGGTACCACTCAGAGAGCACCCACAGGGAGACAGCACTGAAATCTGCTTTGTTCATTTAGAGCCTGGAAGTGATTTAGATTGCGCTGAAGCATGGCAGCCACTTTGGTTCAGATGTTTAATTCAGTTGGCTCAGAACTTCTCGAGGTCAATCAATAATTTTCAGTTGGGAAGTCTGTACCTGTGCTAGGTAAATGCAGGTGAGATTTTACAGCCATGTCTTCATAGACAGCAACACACATTCTGTTTATTAAAAGACAACATACAGTAATTCCTTTTGAGTAAAGCTTCCTTGTAGAGGTCACCAATTGCTGCAATGCCACAGACAATGTCTAAAATGTCAAAATGTACAGAGACATCTTGTGTTTTATTGGCTTTTTCTTTAGATGGAGTAAACTGGGAGTGTGTCACTGCAACACTCGCTAGAATTAACAAAGTATCACATCTTTATTATCTTTATTTTTGTAACTAACCAAACACCAAAACCATGTCTTTCATCAGTTGATTCAGCCAAGGCAGCTTTGATGAATGGGAGTGTAACAATCCTTGATGAAGTGACTCAGTGGTGGCCAGAAAGAGATGGATCTCTGTTGAGTTCACAGATTAGATAAACCTCCCCTTTTAAAACTGGGTTGAGGGGTTAGTGCACCTAACCTTTCATCGCACTCTTTTCCTCCACCATGTTGGCCCTGCACGTGATGCACCACCCACTTAGATTGCCTAAATATCCTAAAAATGTTGCCCCAATCCCAATGATGCCTATGTTTTTTAGCTTAGTGTGCGATGATTCGGTGTGTATTTATAGTCACATACTGACCTACATAGACAAAATTCTCAAGCTGTGTGTGCATGCAGTTCATGCTAAGGGAGATAAGCAAAAGCGTGACTATGAGGCTATTGGGATGTAGTCTGATGTTAGAGTTTCCATGTCTGGCAGTGTCGCGTGAAGAGACCATCCTGAGAGTGGATTAGGACGACACATTGTGCCACGTTCCTTGTCCATATATGACATTGGGCCTTGCTCTAAAATGCAAAATGAATCTTTAGGCATATTAGGCCATGGATGTAAAACTGGACCGTATAAAGAGGGATTTAAAAACCAGTCGCTCTGCTGTTTGATTTGTGGATTAATGGGATTTATTTATTTACTTTTTAACAATGTAAAAGTTATTTTACCCATTTTACATTGTGATTTGCCAGGTCAAGCCGAATAAGCCTGCTGTCTAAAGCACTTGTGCTGTTACAGATCCAATATAGGTGTGTGTTTGTGTGTGTGTTCCCATTACAGTGAGCATTAAAAGGAATAACAGTGGAGGTGTGGGGAGACGAAAAGTGTCATGTTGGTCCTGCTCTGTGATTAATGGTGTGATTAGCTGCTCCGATCCATGTTAGAACCCACATATATGCACGCACAAATATATGCACAAAATGCAAGCACACGCTTGAACACACACAAACACACAGAGGCCTATTAATGTCCTTGAATGGGAGAATCCAGAATCCAGATGCGGCGTGCAGATAATTGTACTAAAAACACCAAATGTTGAGTCCCAGGCCAGCAGGACTTTATTCTGAGTTCAGCATGTTTATTTTCGCAATTGAGTTATTTCTGCAGGGACTTAAATCATGGAATAAAAACACTCCAATGGAGGTCAATTTTTAATTGAGTCTAAAGTGTATTTTGAATGTGCCCTCCCTCCTCCTCCTCCTCCTCCTCTTCCTCTACCCCTCACCTCACACAAACCCACACATTACCTTACCATGCTTGTTTAATGCCCTCCTGATTTCAAACGCGATTTAAGAGTCCAGAGTTCAACCACGTTATGTTTATCCAATGCAAAATACCTTCAGTGCCGATGCACTAATTACACAGCTTGAGACTCCTGCGATGGTCATTCGGATGAACTTTGGAGAGAGAAAGAACCATACATAAATGGAGTTACAGTCTAATGTATGCGTAAATGTGCGTTTCATGTTCCCTTTTTTTTTTGTGCCCATTGTCTTATTTTTAGTCACATTTTTACAGTGTGCCTGAGAATATGTTTGGGCTTCTGAGTGTGTTTACAAGATTTAGGCGGATAGATGTGTGTTTGTTACAACAGTGGATTTACAACATCCTGCTTGATGACGGGGATAGTCATCACCAATCTGCACCAAAGACTCAGACTTCTCTTGAAGTGTTACGCAAGGCGTTCTCTTGAGACCTGTGGGTGTACATTTGTACATCTGGTTGTGTGTGCATGATGAAGCCTGGTGGTTTGTTTCCTCTGCACCTGTAGACAGTCACCACCCCCTTCGGACACACACTCATCAGACACATGCACACTGTTGTAACCAGCGGTGACAGAGGAAAGATGTCATATTCTCCTCATCCTGCTCTCTTAGTCTCCTTTACATTATTACATGCCCATGAGTCACACTGAGGTACCACTAATACAGCACTTAGCAGGCCACTTCAAAGTTGTCTGCTTCTTTTCTGTGGCATTTCTGTCTGAGTTTAAGGAGCTCTGGAATGAATGAGCTTGTTGTGTTATCTGCATAATGTACAAGAACCCACAGCTGCAGATGTGGGTGCATTTTTACATTCCAACCTTTTGGAGAATAAATATTTTTAAATATTTTGTCCAGTTATGATAACATTCCTTCTTACCTTATGCACCCTTCTTTCCACATTTCCCACTCTCATTCCCTCAGGCAGCAGGCGTTGCTGGCAGCCATCAGTGAGAAGGATGCTAATATCGCTCTGCTAGAGTTATCCTCCTCCAAACGGAAGAAAGCCCAGGAGGAAGTGATGGCTCTGAAGAGGGAGAAAGACAGGCTAATGCACCAGCTCAAACAGCAGGTACATCCACCACACTCGACCACCAAGCTATTTATACGTGCATAAAAACAATGAATTAAAGTTACAGCACTCCTGGTCTAAGAGGCTGACTGGCCTGCACATGAAATGGAGCATGGCCTTGCGGTCACCATTTAGAACAGATTCTGGCTTTATGAATAAAAGCAGGACTACAAATTCAAACCTGCTGCAGATGATGAAGCCTTGCTTTTACTTAAAAAGCCTAATGGGCAGACTTTTGAACTTTTAAACCAGGAACAGTTAGGTTAATAATTCCTGCTAGTTAACATCAGTCAACTTCCTCGCCTCAAACCACACTTACTGCATTCAGTCATCATAAGCCAAACAAGTCAAGCAGGAGCTGCGATTCTAAAGCCAGACACATGGCAAAGGCTATTCTCTTAACAATCATGTTGCAATCAGAGTTATTAGAAGCACTCAAGTCCTCGACGTAGTTTGCTATCATCTGTGAGTCACCTGCGGACTTTTCTGTCTGACATCTTCTGGTCAAACACACAAAAATCCCAACACACACTCACACACATACCTACGCACACACGCTTATTTCCCATGATGCCCTGGCTCTCGATAACCTGAGGCTGATGAAGGTATGTGGGTTGTTAAGGTTTGGTCAGACCACATCAGTGACTGAGCTAACATGAATGCTAACGATAATGAGCCAACAGCAAGGAGTCCACATATACGGTCTCCTGAGTCACAGGGGCTTCTGGGAAACATGGTGCATTTAAAAGTCAACAGATGCAGTGGGCTGGGTGTGCATTTAAGTGCGAACCTATGTTTGTTCGTGTCTCGTAAACAATAAACAGTTCCTAGGGGGTGTAAGTCTATTCGAGGAATTTCAAGGAAAGCCTATTATCTGTTTATCGCCATTGGATGCGTCATGTTTTCCCGTTGGGTAACCAGCAGTTACAGTCCACCTGATGATGTGATGCGCTGTAATTGCACTGATGTGGCCTCCAGGCCTGAAGCAAAAGAGAAGAAAAAAGGGGAGAAGAAAAGAAAGGAAGGGATGGGAGAGGAGTGGGCAGCGTATTCTTTCTTTCCCTCCCTATTTTCAAACATGCAAACCTGGTTTCTTAAAAAGTCTTCAGGAACACATGCATATAAATCCATGTAAGTACCAAAGGTGTGGAAGAAGTGGAAAGGTGTACCGGGCAGTCCTATGGCCATCTAGCACCGGGGCCCTAAAAATGTGGGTCATCTATTAATGTTATAGAGGTTGTAATTTAAGTAGTTCCTACAGGGAGTCTTTGCACTACTTGGGTTCCTTCCATTCCACAGAATGAGCTCTCTGGGGATTATGTTGTTCGACATGACACACACCGGCTCTCTGTCTTCTGACCCATTGACACACATATCAGGATAGGTTGCCTTCCTCAGGTCCTCAATGGCGGAAGGAAACTGACCAGGAAATGCCGAAGAATTATGGGACTCAGAGTCTCATAGGAGAAAGCTGATCTGTAGACAGCAGATAGATTTACAGATAGCAGTGCCCTATCTGACCTCCCCACATCCCTCTTTTGGAAGATCTTGTGTGTGTATGCATAAAGACGGCGGTCTAAGACAAACTTTCCTTTCTCAGACAGTTTGCTTCCCTTTGAGGCATAGGCCTTCTTCAGCACAGACAAACACACATATACAAAGACACAGCCACACACACGCAGACATACACATGAAGAGTGTAGTGTTTAGACTTCTTGTAGAGAGAGGCAGAACAAATGTGTCCCCATGTGGGAATTCTTTGAGTGGTCCCATCCAAGTGATGGATGACCAAACATCACTGGTGCTTTGAAGCTGAGAAAAGATGATTGTGGAATCCGCAGAGGTGTGCCATTTTCTGTGACTTTCTCTCTCTTTTTTCCTCCCCCTCTCCCCCTCCGCCTCCCTTTTTTGGACACACTTGAGCATCCATCCTCTCTCTACGCTGAAAAGAGGGATTTTGTGTTCTCAGAGGTGTGCCATTTAGAACGGCTTATGTAAAACTATCTGCCTGCTTAGGGCGGGGATACCATTTTGCTGGGCTAGCATGGCAATGGTGCACACACAGAAACACACAGAGACCTGATTAGAGGAGGTTGTGAAAACTGTGCAGCCTTACCCCAGCTGTCTGTTTGTTTAAGGCCTTTTTGTCAGCCTCCTGTCTCCATATGTGTTAATACAGCTCTGCTCTAATCAGGACAGGCTTGTGATTTACAGAGGGCTTGAATTGAGGTTTGGGATGCAGCTGTGAGCACAGCAGCGGGATCATCACTGCCATGTTTACGCCAGCAGCTGCACTTTGATACACATGCAGAGACCACTCACTGCACACATACAGTATACGCCAAATCTGTTATGGTTAGAGATGTCAATAAAGAACTCTCCCCTCTCCTCCCCCAGTAGTGCCACCTGTGTGTATTCCAGGCTGCCTGATCTACAAGCAGGCCTGGATGCCATTACTGAGCTGTTTTCTCAGCAAAGCCCCTAATTAACACTAATTAAAACACACACACATTCCACCACACAGACATTTTATATGCGCACACCTTCTTTACACATGCACCACAGGAATATATCTGCAAGAAGAGGGTGGATGTGTGTGTTTTTGCATGTGTGTGTATGTCTGTTTGAGAAAACTAGATGGCCACATGTGGGCTACCCTGACCACACAGTCAGACTCCTCCAGAAGCAATTCATCACTTCATGCATTTGTGTTTGTGTCTCAGGTCATTAAATATTAACTACGTGCACACTCGCACACAGACACACACAAACACACATGCGAACACATTCTAGGACATTTGGCTTCTCATCCTACCAAATATGTTTGTAATTAGATGAACAGGAACAAATAATGTGGTTCTTATTAGATTAGTAGCAAGGACTAAACACACATTAGCCTTTTGGACACTTGGCCACTAATTCGTTTTGAAAATATTTCTCCATGAGAATTAAACACCATTATTAAGCATGTGGAAGCACCTACAGCATGTAGCAGTACAGTAGTTTCATCAGCTGCGTGGTATATAATAGTAATTATCCTAGCCTCAATGACAGGTGTCAGCTCTGTAGCCGTTGCACTGAAGCCAGCCCCTCCCAGTCACACCTGCTAGTGTCAGCACCTGAGGTCACAGAGGGCTGTACACCTCAACCTTTAACTGCTTTAACCACTGGTCTGGTGTCTGTCTGAGCCCTTCTCCATACCCCATTCTTCATCTTTATCTCTCTCTCTGTCTTTCTCTCTCTGTGTCCCTCTCACCACAGTGTCAATTTTCTCACCTTATCTAAGCAGTGCTTCTCCAATTTAAGCTAATTACTAACCTCTTTAATACTAGCCACATCCTCTCCTGTGATCCTGACTGGCTTGTTTCCTCCATGATTAGGCCTCAGCTCCTTATCTCAGCAGGGATGTCCCGAGGCTGCTGACTACTGTAACACCGTCTCGCACCCATCTTCACAGCTGACTCAGGCTGTTTGTCTCGTTCTCTCATGGCTGTCTCATTTAAACCAGGAAAGCCGCAAAAGTTTGGATGAGAGAAGTGTGCATATCTTTCCTTCGAATCATCTTCGTCCCATACACAATCCACCCTCCCGCTCTGAAGTCATGTCCGCCCTCAGGGGAAGTATCTGCAGTTAAGGGAATAAAGCTGAGCCTGTCAATATATCTGCACCCACTCTGTCTCTGTCTATCTCCCAGACAGCTGGCCTCACTGGAGTTAGGCTGATTGTTAACGTTATTCAGCCTAGGCTGTTATCTCTCTCCAAAGTAATGATGTTGGCAGGATGACAGCCTCTTCCACAAACACTCAAACAAATACACACAGATGCACAAACAAAGGACACATAGTCTTACTTACCCATTTACAGGCAAGCAGAAAGATACATTTTTGAGTGTAATTTTAATCAATGACATCTAAAATGGGGTTGCTTCAGAACGCCAGAGCGCCTGTGGCCTTAGGCTATATGAAACACTCACTAACTGTTCTTACCAGGATTCGTCTAATCTAATTAAATGATAATCTGCAATATGGATGACATTTGACAGACTTACAATATTTTCATCAAGCACTCCGACTCACTCAATTTATGACCTGTCAAGTGTTGTTAGCGGTACTGTTTTTATCATCTTTGATGGCTTTCAACATGCTTTCCCCTTTTCCAAGAAGCCCACAGCCTAATCATTCTAAGACCCCGAGAACATTTTTAAGAAAAATATAAGCAGTGTTTGGGGAAATAAATGGCCTAGTGTACGCGTGTTAGAATTATGAATCATACGTTTTCTTGTTTATCTCCCTTTTTTGCAGACTCAGAGCAGAATGAAGCTGATAGCGGATAACTATGAGGAAGATCACATCCACCCCCAACATCATCCTCACCATTCTCACCACTTGCATCCAGCAAACGTGCATCACCGAAGCCTGCCAAGAGGCCCCCCCCATGCTAACCACCGACCCCCTATGGACCAGGTCAATATGAATCTGCACGCAGGCACACACTCACCAAACTTGGGTTTGTTTACACAGGTTGAAATGTTGTGGGCTCTCATCTTCATGCTTTTTTTAAATTGATGCAATTTCACATTTGTCATCTCTATCACCAGTCAGTTGTGGTCCGACTCTGCAGCATAAAATTCTCTTTGCCCTCAACTTCATTACCTTCTGCCAAGTCAGATTTATTCATATAATTTAGATAAGGAGCCTGAAGGGGAAAAGCTGCCAAATGAGGGTTTCTGATCGATGGGATTTGTGTGTGAGATTAGTTTATATATCACTCATCTCTCATACAAGATCTTCTCTCTGTCTGACTATCATATCCAGACTGCCCTGAGGAAAAACTTAGTGTGTCTGTTTGAAGACAGCTGAAGAACAAACTCCTGTTTTTATCAGCACAAAGTGTGCGAGCGTGCATGCATCCAAGTGCGCATGCTGTAGGGGTGTGCATGCCTGTATGTCTGCGTGTGTAGATGCACATGGAGATGCACGCCTGACTCTTTGTTGATACTATGCACCCAGATAAAATCGCCAACGGGAGAAAGCAATCTTCAAAGAAAGACAGAGATGATTACACTGTCTTTCCATTAAACGATAAAAGCTTCTAGTTATTTGAATGCCATATAAACTCATCACAGGTCTATTGTTGTCAAGAGGTTGTGATTGGGGAGATTCCAAACTATGAAGATGAGGTGTGTGTGGTTGTGTATGTGTGTTTGGAGGTTTACAAAAAATACTTGGGGATTTCCACCTGAGTCTAAATTCCTACATCTGCTCTATTTGATTTGCACTATTAAATGTTTCTAGACTTTATAAATGTTTCTGAAACTGCTGTCTAAATTGGAGTTCAACATGCACTGGGGATCCCATGTCCTTAATACCTCCCCAACACACGCACATGCATACAAGCACACAATCATATCCATGCATCACCCCACACATACCTCGGCAATATGTAAGAGGACAGGGTAGCTGGTTTTAATATTTTTTTATCCTATTGGAAAGATTTTTTGATTCCTAAAGAATGTGCGGGTCTGGGGTTGATTGACATCCATATGCAATCTTTTCACTTGGAATCTTGGACACACTTGAGTTATATATTACAGTATATTTTTACTTGAACATTTGCATCCTTTTCAACTATAGAATGAATCTACATCTAATTTTGAAGATTTTGTGGCATATGCCTTAGTATATGGAAGTTTAGAGTGGGGAAACGAATGGTATGGAACGCAGCTTAAGCCTGTAATCCAACAAGGACCACTTTTAAATTCTAGGTGTGTAGTATCGAAGCGTATAGGGGACATAATCCAAATGATAATGTAAACTTGAAAATGAAAATGTAATTCCATAATAGCATTATAATGTTCCACATATGTATGTGTTATTTAAATAAAAAATTAAAATGCAATAATCCAAATTCCATTTTCACAGAATTGTATGGGCTTTCTATGACTATATTAAAATGAAAATGGAAAAGCTGTTAGACATCTAATTTTCAAAGTGGTACCCCACTATACAGTGGACAATATTCAAATGCAGTAAGCAAAACAGCGCCCCCATTCTTTTCAATATAATTTACCATGGCATTTTGGGGTCAACTTGAAAATGAAAATCATATCTGTCAGTGCTCTCATCAAGGCAGGCCTTCAATTAGGATGTCACCTGCTTTAGCATCTGCTGCTTTTCTTATGTGCATAGTCCATTTGTGGCAGAAAGTCGAGAAGGCGGCCGGGCTTCACTGACTGCTGAATTACTGTGCAAAAACACAACTTTATAACTATATTCCGCGATTTTGGTGAAACTTGTGATATGGGGCACTGAACTTGATGAATTTACTGTTTATCAGACCACAAATGAGACTAGAATTAGGTTCTTAATGGCACATTTTTATCAATTATCAAATGTAGCTTAAATAAATATTTTTCAAGTTTTTAATACTCTAATCAACATGGGTATGCATAAATATGCATGCTTTTTGCAAATGTATGTTTATTATTAGTGAAACCATCAGAGCATGAAGACTAGAGATGTATCAAAGGTCATAGATGTTTTTCGAAGAACTTGTACATATCTCTTAGGCCTAAGCTTAAAAATTCAGAATAAGCAGTGATTTCTCTCATTTTAAGAATATAAATAAAGGCAGTTTTACACTGGCAGTTTAGTTCAGAACGGGGGACAGTTTGCATGAAACATTGATCATGTGAAAGCCGTCGTGTGGACCTGGGAGCGCACCAGGGTACCGAACCCGAGACTACCTGGAGGAGCTGCTCTGAGTTCGGGACTCGGGAGCGCTCTTGGTCAGAAAAGTAACCTGCACATTCGCTTTAGCCGATTAGTTCAATAAAACACAGAAGTGGTGATGGTAATAATGATTTACCTCGGATATGAGCGAGAACGAGCTTGCAGAGTATTCCTGCATCGCACATGCAATCTCCTCAGAGTCGCTTTACAAGCATGCAACAAAAAGCCCCCTTCATCCAATACATTGACCCGCGTTCTGTTTTCTATCATACCCTGTGGATGTTTGTGATTATGTAGATGCACACAAATGCACCAGGGTTCAACAGAATCGAGGTGACCAGCGCTGCTGGGAAACCGAGAACTATCGCGCTCAGACTTGGACGGCAGCAAACGTGCTCAGTGTGAAAATGCCCTTTTCTTTTATTTGGACCTGGAGTCTAATAATAGTTAAACAGAAAAAATGGTAGCTTATGTAGGCTATATAACGTCACTTGTTTCAGAATAGTAATGTTAATGTTAGCCTTTTCTTTCCCCATTGCTGTTGCATCCTTTACGTCTGTGGCTGCTTTCGATTTCTCCAACTACGGGCTAGGCCACGGATCAAACAGGAAATGCGCGCTGCATTAATCTTGCGTTAATAAAATTAGTGCTGTTAAAATTAATTTTTTAATGTAGTCATAGAAACCCCATATGGAATTGAAAACTGGATTATTGCATTTTCATTTTCATTTTTACTCAGATAACATATACATATGTGGAAAATTATAATGCTATTGTGGAATTACATCTTAATTTTCAAGTTTACGTTATCATTTGGATTATGTCCAAATATGTTCCTGTATGCTTCCATACTATACCATACTTTCTCAATCACTGGGCTGGGGCTCATGAGTGGGCCGTGAAATATTTCAAGTTGAAGCTAGTGGGCTACTTACGTCATCAATTTGAGACGCTCAATTTGTTGACAGGTAAGCTAACCGGTGGGCTGTGGTGTGGCGAATGTCAGTTTCCAGCAGGGATAATTTGTTTCCTAGGATGGTGAAGGCATGATCTGCCCTACTCTGCCTCTGATTGGCTTACCCTGATATTCTTACCAAAACCCTAACCAATCTCACTCCTCTTGCCTAAACCAAACCAACCCTACCAACGAAGGCAACGAGTACCAGCCAATCAGAGGCAGAGTTGGGTCTGTGTATCATCGGATAATCGTACTTTATTTGTAATTAAAAACGAAAAAACATAATTCTGTTTTGTTTTAATTCTGTATTCATTCAATACAATTCATTCAATATATGAAAAATACATGTTCCAGATAGTATGTCATTATGATAGTTGTTGTAAAATGTTTAGTTTTAGTGTTTTAAACAGGCACATTTGTGGCAACCTTCATTGACTGCCAGGACCTATATATTATATATTAGATTATTAGAATAGAATAGATTAGCCCAAATCATTTGCATTATTATTATTATTATAATTTATGTTTTAATGGACATTGGCCAGTTACAAGTTTGAATAGGTGGGCCTTGAAGTAGAAAAGGTTGAGAACCCCTGCCCTATGTATACGTTTCCATAGTAGTTATTAGGTTATGTTATGTGGTGTTTTTCATCTGACTTGCTAAAATAATATTATAAAGCTATCAAGTGTCTGCATTGTTCTATTGTATTGCAGAATACTTGCAACTATGGTAGGCTTGACATTAAACTGAGCTGCAGGGGGTCATTTTTAAGTATCACACATTACTCTCCTTATACATATTTTTCCTTCAATATGGCCATCCAGCACTGTTTTACTGCAGCAGTGTTTATAGTGTTTGACATATGAAACAGTAGCTCTCTGCAAATGATATTCCAACTTTTCAAGTTGGACAGAAAAATACTAGCAAAGAAAGTATTATTAGGGTTGCTGGGAAATCTTGTTAAGAATGTGGGGAATAACAAAATAACTCATAAATCTGGGCCGATTGGCTGAATTATACTTTCTATTAAAGTAAAGATTTTTTTTTCTATAAAAGGGGACTGTGATGGCTCACACATTATATGCAACATAAGGGGGCAAAAATAGAAATACATTAAAACTAGGTTAGATAAAAGACAATGCCTATAAATGTGTACATTTGCAAATTGCATAGATTTAACTAAGTCCTCAAACACATTGCATAGGAACAAGATGTCCAAATCAAAGATGTGTATCAAAATGTCATCATCCCCTTCTGTCCAAAAGCTACAGCCAAACTGATTTCTATTTAGCTAAGGTATTTCTCTGTCAATCTTCCTCTTGTGTCAAGCACACACGCTTCAAAAACAACAAACCCTGTTGAGAGAGGTCAGCCAATCACCTCGTGGCTTTTCCTCATAGCTGATCTTTGACCCTAATGGGGAAAATCGGCAGAGGTCAGGGTAAGGCCTCCAAGGTGTGTGTGTCTGTGTGTGTGTGTGTGTGTGTGTGTGTGTGTGTGTGTGTGTGCACTGCTGATGGGAGGTCACACAGTCTGGATGTCACTGACTGTTTTCCCTCCAAACACAGGACTTTACATCTCTTTTAACCTTCCTCTTTCAAATTTGATTCATTAGTCTATTTGTATTTCTCTAGAAGACTGTGTTCTGTCTCTTGTCTTGTTTCTTTTACTTTACCTCTTCTCTTCTTTTCTATTCTTTTTTCCTAATGCTTTTGCCATTCGTTTTTTAAATCATACCTCTACTGTCTCTTCTTTTACTGCTTTAAAATTGCTTTTCTTCCTGCTGTATTTTCTCCCCCCCCACATTCTTCCTCTCCAAGCCACCCTGTCTCTTTCATTCTTTCCTTCAGTCCCGTCTCTCTCTCCATCTTTCCCATTTCAAATGTAATATCCAAGTGCGGCCAGACCAGTGGTTCAGTACATTGCCTGGTCTAGGAACGCCACTCGAAGGATGATTGATGATGATAATGATAATGATGATGAAGAGGGTCTGCACGCTCACCCTGGAGACCACATTGCCTTTCCAAGATACAGCTAGTGCCATGAATAACATAACAGTGACCACACATGTATTTTTTATTTTTATTTTTTTTGCATTTGCATTTGCTCAAACACAAACACGCACACCCAACTGGCACATTTAAGACGCATAAGCACAAATGCACGCGCTGGAATAGTGGACACACAAACACAAGAACACACTTCAAGGTTTTCCAAGGAGCCAAACCATATGTCATTCAAGGATCATTGCTACAGTTAATGGGTCCATCCCAATCCTCTAACTATACTCCCTGTCCTCCACTTAATCTGTGACGGACTTAGTCTGAGGACAGGTGAAATCTAATCAGAGGAGACAAGCACAGGAAGTGGATTTACCCTCTGGACATGCACACCAGGTCTGTGTCTCAGCATGGAGTGTGTGCAGTTTGACGGGCATGTTGTGTTCATGTTGTTCTTATTAACCATGCCAGCACCACTGCCAGATACTTGGCAGCAGCCTCGGAAGGAAATACAAAACAGCCATAAAGTGTTTATCAGAGACAGAACTATACAACCTTTTCTTCTGGATTGTTGTTATTTTTTTCTAAGCCATAACATGCTGCCTGCTTCAGGTTTATGAGAAGTAGCAAATGGTATTTGGTCTGTTTGTGTCTCTGTGTGTATGTGTTTGTGTGTGCGTGTGTGTGTGTATTTAACCTGGCAGAATGAGTGGTTATAGGTCTGGCTCTGTTTACAGGGCCTGTCACAGCCATTCACTGCATGTTAGCATTTAGCATCGAGCATGTTCCATTGAAAGGCCATTATATCTATAGCTTAGCTGCTTAGGTGTAGCCTACTGAGTTTACTGAGCCTGTCACAACCACTCAGTCCAACCAAAGCCACTGTGGACTCCAGCCAAGGCCCTTGTGTTTTTCACTCTTGTGTAGCGTTAGCATAGACTTGTTTAGCATTATGCAGGCAAGGGCTTGGCTATAGTGAGCTGCCAGCTCATGCTAACTATTGTAATGTTAGTGTCTGAGTGAATTAGCCTTGCTGTTAGCAGGGCTCTTGCCTGCACAGTTTCAGCCCCAAGGAAACCCCTTGTGTGTTTAGTTATTGGTTCCTAACAATCACACTGAGGAAAGCAGTTCATGATATCATACACAGCTTTTCTGAATGAGGAACATGAACAGGATTGTTTTGATTAAAAGCCACAGGGGGTTAGGAGGACCATAAGGTTAGGCAATGAGACTCTACTTGTAAAGACATAATCACCGGGCCAGAGATTGTACAGTAAGTAGTTTGGTCTAAAAGGAAGCCATTTTTTGCCACATCCATGCAGTTTTTAGAGACTTTTGACATAAAGTATCATGTAAACTGATAGCTGATGGATGGATATTGACCTTGATGATTTTTTTCCATGTTTTTCTTACAGGATGATGAAGAGGGAATATGGGCATGATGACCATCTCCATGGTTACCCTGAATCCATATTTTCACAGTGAGTATCTACTGCACAGCTATTGTTACATTTTCCTGCTAATTTTAGAGTTAATATACTCTTTGCCAGGGTATTGTACAGTGTATCTGCTCCAGATATTTTAATGATCTTCTACACAATAGGCTTCCTCAGTGGGCTCAAGTAACCATTAGCCGGGAACATTGATGGTACCACAATAACCACAGCATTACCCAACTGTGACAGAAGAGAGTGTAATAGAACCCGGCTCATTTTCCCATTGCTTATGAATTGCAGTCGACTAAAGAGCCTCAGTTTATTCAGAGGTTTATGGCTGCCTTTCTGTGACGTGCTCATATGCTGGTTGTGCCGCATGCTGTGTGTGCACTCTGTGTCTATATAAGTAACTGTGTCGTATTAGACCTAAACACACCCAGCAGCCTAAAGCGAGCGTACCAGGGCCCATAGGTGATAAAAACGACACAGTGAGAAAAACCAGAGATGGACAAGTCTGTCTCTCCGCGCCCCACTTTTTCAGTCATAGTAAAGTTTTACCGCGCTACCCCACCCTGTTGTGTGCCAGTGTGTGGGGTAGTTAATTACAATACAACACAGAACAGTCATGAAGCTTTTTTTAAGGCTGCAAGCTGAAGAAGCATAAAATGAAGAATGCAGAGTCATAAAGGATAATTCCTGTTTTGGGGGTTTTATATCGAAGCCCCCCATAGACTCAGGATGCCTTTGAACACGTCTGGTGCAGGGAGGGTTATGGTTTGCTTGGAGCTAATACAATTGTGTGTAAAAGAGACAGAGAAAAAGAGAGATTTACATATGTACACATGAGAGATGAGCGATAGAGATGGGGAAAGAGAGGGAAAGGGGAAGGGTGCTTATGCATTTATGTGGGAACGAGCATGCAGCATGGTATACTCATAGTTTCCAGTGCATCTCATTCTTTTCCCCCAGTAATCCACAGGTGGACCATCACAAGCAGATTCTGTCTCTAACCTCAATGATTTAGTAGTTTTGTACTTTGCCCTAGTGCTGCTTTTGGGATTAAGAGTCCTATAGCTTGTGTGTGAGCAAATGGGTTGTCTTCCTGCAGTGCAAAGCTTTAACTTTGTTTAGCTATGATGTTTGTGTGTGCACTTGTAAGTGTGTGTGTGTGTGTGTGTGTGTGTGTGTGTATGTGTGAGTATGTGTGTGCAAGAGAGCGTTGCTGAGCTATACAGTGCCGGAGCAGCCCACATAGCCTATAATCCAGTCCATGTGTGCTGAGAATGCAGCAGTGTCAGGATTCACCATAATGAAACAGACCACACTGCCCCCTTTCTCCCTCTCTTTCCATCTCTCCATCTTTTTCCATCACTCCTGTTCTTTCCACCTCTCCCCAGATTTCAGCTTGCCCTGCTCTAACGTATATTTCTTCAAGGTAAACCTAGAGTTAGATCTCTGACTAGACTACTGCTTCAGTATCTCCAATCAGATATCATGATGGTGTGTGTATGCACGTGTGTGTGTATGTATGTGTGTATTAGTGCTTCTTATCCCAATCTAATAGAATAAGCCAGGCACATTAGCCTTTAGCACAGAGTGGTGTTGTGGCTAGCGATATCAGTGCTGCTCATCTATCCACTGCTGTTATTCTGGCAGTGCGCAATGAGAGCGCAGCTAACATGTATTAGCCATCCTCTATGTGAGAACAGATGGGAGCCATTTAGCGGTGTGTAGCTACAGCGCAATAAGGCCAGACCTAATCCCCATATCCTGTCCCTGAGTGAGCCCTCCCTAATATGAGCAAACAGAGATGACAGCACCGATAGACAAATAGCCGGGGATCTGCATGTATGTGTGTGGATTGGTGCTTTGCAGGCATGCATGCTAGCTTTGATTGTTTTTTCTTATGGATAACCTTGAGTCCCAGTGCTAGGCTACATTTTGAATTCCACAAAAACCTAAGTGTTGAGTTTAAGTTGGCAAGTCCAAGTTCTGAGCGTCCAGGTGTGGATTTGTATTGGTTAGCTATGGTTCTGTCTAAAAGGACACTGGGCTCTGATTGGATCATTGTGGTTGTGTATGTCCTGCTGTTGATTACAGAGGTTTTGTTTACCCTCTTGGCCTCTCAGACCCCCCTCTAATGAAATAAGAATGTCCTTTTGGACAGAGCGCACAAGAGAAGGGGGTTGGAGGAAAAAGTGAAGGAGAACATGGGGCCAAAAGAGTGAAGCAAAGTGGGGGGAAGAGGTTTTCTGAGAAACATTATGCTTTTATCCCACCGTGAAGTTATTTGTACTGAATGAAGCGAAAAGAAGCTGAGAGGCTTTCCAAGTGGGGACAGAAATATGTTTGTGTACGTGTGTGTGGGTGTGAGTGTGTGCGTGCGTGCGTGCATGTGTGTGCATGCAGGAAGGAGTGAGGCCTTGTTCAGGTTAAAACAAGTCAAGATGATGGCTTTCATTTGCCCATGCTGTGTTTGTACTGTATACAGTGTTTGTATGTCTACGTTGTGTATGTAGTTCAGTGTAGTGTAGTAAGTATCCCACCCTTGTGTGTATGTGGCAAGTCTAGAAAAAGGAGACTAAGTTCAGTGGGAAACTGAAATTGGGCAGCAGGTTCTCAATCCCATTTGTTATTCTAAACTACAAGTTAGGTTAAGCGTTAAAGAAATGTTTGTTTCTCAGTTGCCTGATTCTGATGGTGTGCTCCTCCCTACCAAAACCAGCCTCAAAATTGACCTGACAACCTATGAAACTTATGAACCCAAACTACAACAACCATGGAGGCAAAGCAAGCCGGAAATTGTAAATTTGGTTGACACACACACACACACACACACACACACACACACCCACGGCTGACTGTGGGAGGCACCTGGTGGCCCCTCTTCTGTCTGTCTGGGGGTTTCTGGGGAACCTTGTACAGATAAGCCCACTTCGAGGTGTTCATCCTGCTGAACATACATAGGTTTCATTCAGGATTTATCCTGATAAACCTGGGCCTGAGTATTTTTCTCACTGTATACTGAGCTGGTAAAATCTAATATAGGAAAGAACAAACATTTTAAAACTTTTCACAGGTCCTATAGAAGTTTGTTTTTCACTCTAAGTGTTTTGTCTGAAATGTGTTTCAGCAAGATAAGCTTAATTAAATTTGTATTTTTGTAAGGTTGAACTTTTATAAAATTTAGAATGTGGGTGCTTTTATCACATCACATCCTCGCACAAATTTGTAAACTCAATCAAGTCTATTGACATACCCGGTGGTGGACATATTTGACTGAGGGATATACTATGCGTTTTTTCTTGTTGTTGCAGTTTAGTGTTATTATGTAAAGAAACTGCCCAAATGAACTCTAGGGCCCTCTGACCTTTGTTTTACTTAGCTGTTCTGGTGGACTCTGAAAAGATGTTTAAAAAATGCTTAATTTTATAATTGATTTAGTTTGATATCAATGAGTAAGTTATATTGTTGCAGAATATATTTGTTTGGAATTAGCCATGGCAGGATTTTTGTTTTCATATAGTTGATTCCACTGGGCTACAGGCTACAGGGCTAAGCTACTGCAAAAATGAAATCTGGTGCACAGACACGGTAAGGCGGAGAAGCCTTTTTTGCAAGTCTTGTCATGTGTTCTTCTATTATTTAGTGAGCAATTGGCAGGTTTGCCAATATGAAACAGACAACAATGGACTTATAAAACTGCACATTAGCTTTTCTTTGTTTGTTGAATAATTCATTATCTTGGAGTTGAACTGGGCATCATTGACAAACATACAGGCCTAGGTAATTAGGAAAATCTCTTTTTGTGTTTCTCTTTCGGTGCGAGTAACAGTAACAGAGAAATAGTTTTGTGTAGTGGTAGTAGTAGTAGTAGTAACCTTAGATTAAAGGAATAACTGGCAACATATCTGATTTTATCCATACTGTAGTCAAATTGTTGACAGTGAGGATTGTATTTTTTTGTTGCTGCAGAGTAAAATCTCGTTTATGAATAAAGTCAGCCGTGGTGTGTGCTCTCCTTGGTACTGAAGTGATGGTGTTGCCATTTGGCAGATTTCTCTGTGGATTAGAGCCTCGCATGGCCTCTTGTTTCTCAGTGGTAAACTAGTAGTAAAAGGCTGGTAACGCTGGGATGGATGTGGTAATCCTGATGTGGGTGTTATATGAATATTCTGCCTTCCCTGTTCAGCTTCGGCTGCTGCAGCACCACCTGTGACTGGCAGGCAAATCACTGGAGAGACTCTGATACTGAAATACCGTATGAGAGAAATATCATAAACTTACTGTTGAGTAGCTATAAAAGAGCATATGTTATGATAAATTAATCCTAAGATAATGTTGGGAAATGCAACAGCCAAATCGTATGTTGCTCTATGAATATTGAGTGATATTAAGTAGTAAGTAGTACAGTATTATCAGTTCATTATAATTTACTAAACTGTTCCACATATGTTCTAAGTCTAGACAGAGATATAATAGTAATATTATACAGGGCTTACAATAATAAACTGTATTTATGACTCATTAGGTATACTTTTGACAATTTCTATACAGTGTTTTAGAATAATGTAACTAATTATACTATTCAGTGACTGGGGAAGAAGACCACTAACAAAACTCCACCCCCCTTCAGCCCGCCCCTGCCTGCAGTGGTTGAGATGACACTTCTTTGTGTTCTCTTATTTTCAGATTGATAATAAAACATTTAAAGCAAGCACTCTCACAGTGCATAGAATTGATATCGGAAAGTAAAAATATGTCAGTATTGATTTTGGGAAATGACATCACTGTCCACAATTTTACATTCATAATAATAGCAGTTTACAGCTCAGATGTGTCTCTTTATTAATGTCACCTTATTCAAATTCCTTTTAACAGTAAACAAAATACCATGCTTTAAATATCCGGTCTACATAATTATCATTGGTAATTTTTTATTCAAGGTTGTCTTTGAAGTCTGCCAACGGCATCTAAAATGGTTGAGCCAGCACTGCCACTTTTTCTGCACTGTGTACTAGGTTGAATCTCCAGTGTAAACAATCACCCCACTCACTAATTACTGCAAACTGATGGCGCATATTTTTATAAGTTGAAATATCTGCCCCATGTAATCAACACAACTCAGTAATATTAACTTATACTCAGTAATGTATAAGTGAATACATTGGATTTGCGAGACATTCAGGAGTGAATACAAGACAGTGGTTCCGGCTTATTTCCTTATTCTGGATAGGTTTTAGGTTTGTGTGTGAAAATGGAATTAGTTGGAGCAAATTTAGTCAGAGTAAGTCTCTAGTCAGATACCCTTGGACACGTCATCAAAAAAGCAAACAACATTTGTACTTTAAACCTAAGTTACTAAATTTCCTATTCTATTTGTTTGTTATTGAAAGCTGTGAATTATTCCACACTTTTTGTATTTAAATAGCATTTTTGTTGGTTATAAAGGTCTATGTTAAATATTTATTTCTAGAACATATGGGAATCCTGTGCTTAGGCCATGATAATCCCCTGTTAAATTCCAATATTTTATCAGTTTGTCGAGGCTGTAGTAGCCCATTGAGCCAGTGCCACCTGTTTATGAATGTGAGATCGCCTATAAACGTGTATACACGTGTACATGCATACTTGTGTGTGCATTTGGGTAATGTTGCACTATGTGGGTAGCTCCTCACACATGTGTGTAGCTGTGCTGTGCAGTATGTCTTTGGTGACCAATGAACCACAGCTTGGAGGTCAGTAGAGGCGTCTGACCGCGGCCATCCCTCAGCCAGCTGTCAGCATCATCAGTCTGTGAGGTCAAAGGTTGTTCCACCAGGTTGAACATGAGTGGAGAGAAGTCAATAACTCAGCAACACCTGAGAAACGACATCTGTGCGCACTGTTCTGTTGTATCTATTTCACATCTATTCTATTGAAACAACACATTAATTATTGTCCAAGAGTTCCTGTTTTTGTAAAGGTGCATGGTACTGTGGGTCTTTATGTATACAGTTCTCAGATCAGATCGCACACAGGTCCAAGATTAATGGGAGCTGCAGTTGTTGAATGCTAACAAAATATTAATGTTAGGTGCTCCCATTGTACTCACCGGTAAGATAGCTGATATATGTTTAGAAAACCCCATTATCAGGCCCTGAAGTCGGGCAAGAATTTGGCATTCTGCAGCAAATTAGAAAACCCTGTTTTAGTCTTAATCATCTCGAATATTTATATACTGCATTTATATTGTGGCATCGTTAATTTGACAATGATGTATTCCTGTTGAAAAATGCCACACATATTATTATTGAAGTAGGTAAATGGAAAGCGGTGATGGCGTTGCTTTGTCACTGTTGGTGTATGAAGCTGTAGACAGACACGACCCAGAGACACTTCACCAGTCGCAGCAGACAGAGGAGGAGAAGGTGGGGCAAGGAGCTAAGAGGGAAGGAAGGACTGGCAATGTTGTGAGGCAGACAAGCTTATTCATGTTTTTTTTTTTTGTGTGGTTTTCTTGAAGTTGTATGCAGGGGAGGAGAGTTAGACACCTGATGTGTGGATCGTAAGGCAGTTTGTCTGAGTAAGCTCCCTTTCCCCACCCGCAACACGCTCATTACACACGCCGAGACATGGCCACACACACAAGCGCTCGTGCAAACCTGCAAATGTGCAGGAGTGAAGGCTAATATTTAGGCTTTGTAATTTTAGTTGTATGATTGCAAGGAAATCCCTACGAATCAGTGCTTATCCATGCAATGAAAATTTGCATGTGTGTGCTCATCTAATCAGAATGAATTTATGAAGTCCTGTGTGAGCAACCCAGTTGGTGGAGGGCAGTACCAACAACCGACACATGTAGATCTGAGGAGCTTAGCAGCCAGTTAATTGTATCTGCCTACAATATCTACTGATCTAACAGGTCTGCTCTCCACTTGAGAGCTGAGATGATGGTAGTGATTCAGAGGCCTGTCCTCATCGTCATCCAAGACAGCCAAGTGGGACCAAAATGGGATTTGTCTTACGGCCGCTGATGGTGGCCTGGGTCAACATCCTCTTGCAGCCACTGGGGGCCATGAGCCTAGACATTATCAGTGGTCACTCCCGAAGCTTATTTTAGTTGCACTTTTTCGAATGGGTTTTACTTTAATATTATTAAAGGATTTCATTTTATTAACGGTTTAGTTCCAGTTTTGTTTTGTGAAGTATTGACTTTTAGGTACATCTGGAGTAAAAAGTACAACAAGAAACATTTTGAATTTTGGGTCAAGCAGGTCCCAGAAGATTTGTTTTTTTCTACAGCCTGGTCGACATCCCCAATTCAACAAATGATCTCAGTGCCGCCTCTGCTGAGTTGCTCTGACCTCACTAGCTTTTTAAAAGAATGATGCTACAATGTGGTGGTTAACTGTTTTTCCCAGTCATCGTCATTGGGGTTTTTAGCTCAAGTGCACAAACACATCTGCCAGAAGACAATAAGCACTTACTTTTCTTTCTCTAGTATGTAATTGAAATGACGCTATAGTGGTTTCTCATTTATGACCACTAATTCCCTGGCTCAGATTCATAATCTCAAATATGCTGCAAGTAAAACTAACCCTCAAAAAGGGGCTTATGCTGATTGGTTGGGCATATACATGCAACATCCATGCATGGATGTGTGATTATTTTTTATTATTGAAACATTCAAAGTTTGTCAAAGTCTATAAGATGAAATACTTTTACTGAACCACCTCATCCTCCCCTCTCTGTCGGAACATGCCAGGTGTGATTCAGTCTGTGTCTGTAGACTCCTCTCTGGTTTGCTCTCTGTGCTCAGCCAGCCCACAGTCATAAATCAGTACACCTCAAGCTGTCGCTATTTTTCACCCCTTTTTTTCGCTCTGTTTTACTCTTTATCAGTTATCTCCATCGCTTCTTTCGAATTCCATTGCCACAAGATCCAAGTATTTCTGTGGCTTGCTGACAGAGACCAAGAATAGATTAGAAATGATATATCAAATTATAAATGCAGATATAACGTTGTGGTGGTAGGGTAAGGGGCTGGGGAATGCATTATGTCAATGAGAGTCCTCACAACTATAGATGTACCAGGTTCCTTTGTGTGTGTGTGTCTGTGTGTGTGTGTGTAAAAGAAAGATCAAGACAGAGAGAGAGAGTGAGATTGGCAGTATTATAAAGGTGTTTTGTGAGCTTATGGAGATGGCAGCCCTTCCCTCAGGAGAAACTCACACCTGGGGAGGCACTTGTGAGCATTTGCGCGCGTGTGTGTAGAGAGAGAAAAATCATTGTGCATAAAAGAACTCTCAGTGGGATGCTCTGGAGGTCAGATCCCCTGTTCAAGCTGGATTACATCCCAAAGAGAAAGTCTGAACATCCACAAAGAGGCACTGATGGAGGCAGGTATAGGGATTTGGGAACAGAGAAAAGGGAATCACAGCCTTTTGACTTTAAACCTGTTATTTTCCTCAGACTTCCTGTGCTCTCATCTCTCTCTCTTTAACTAACGCAGATAGATACATGCACACACACACACACACACACACACACACTGAAAGCACTAAAAATACCACACAGCCTCAGGTCATAGGTAAGTCCTGTGTTATTCCCCAAACTGTGCTTTTAACATATAGCCCCACCCCTAGGCTGCCAATCAATGCTCCGAGGCAGAGGGAGATATTCAGAGGCAGATAGAGCGAATGGGGGGTCGGGAGGGGTGCTGCATGGGTCACCTGCTGACTTTACTACATGTGACACTTTATCACTTCTGACATTGTACCACTCACTTAAAGGATGTCACACCCCGCAACATGCAGCCCTTGTGATGCCTCAACTCAAGCACACTGCACACACACATACGCAGCCATACATACACTTAAATCGCCTAATAGAAAGCAAACATTTATGATCAAGATTGACACCCACGGAAACACTGTGGCGAAGAAATAACACTAAATGTATTTTAATAAGTAATAGCAGAAGGAATTTCACTATTTTCTTTCCCTATTCTAAAAATGCCAGAGCTGCTATGGGACACTCCTTGTAGAATTGAGGAGGAAAACTAACTCCTTACCTGTTTCCTCCGGCTGAAAGTCATCCCAGAGCAGAGTCAGCGGAGAGGCTTCATAACTTGGGCTATCGCGGAGCTCCTATAATAACATCAACAACCTTTGGACTGCCACTCAACATTAAGGAGTGACCACTAATTAGGCCTTGTATAACAGTAGGTTGCAGTTTATTTCTCACGCTAGCCCGACACTTTCCTAAAGGGTGTCCATGTCTAGGAAGCTTGTAAAAAGCAAGTTGTGCTGTGTTGCTATTTGTCAAAACAACAACACTTTCCTCCATAACTGATGTTTTGCAATGTAATTCGTTATGATAGCTTGACATTCTATATCAGTGACCTATTCAAACCTGCATAATGTTTGTTGAGCTTCAAATCCCAAAACGGGTCACAGGCCTATTGCTGCAGGGTATACATACGACATGGGTAGTAAAATGTTTTAAAGCCCCTGAGTCTTAGGGCTACAGAATAAACTTCTCATTTGGGCCCCACACTGAAAAAAATGTACAAACCCCTGGACTGAACGAAAGTTAGTCCAACACAGCTCAGCTTGTTGGGCTGAGTAGTGTGTTTTCAACCAGGTGAAACCTTAGAATTGGATGCCAGAATGGCCTCTCTCTCTGTCACTAGATCAGCTCAAACAAGCAGATTAGTGTTGTAGCTGCTCTGTCTGTCCCTCACAGCTTACTGTATGTCACTGCTATAATCCTTGTCATCAAACCAATGGGTCAGGCTGCTTTACAAGGGTGTCTTTCCCATACATGTATGCACTTACACACACACACACACATGCATACAACACATGTGCAGTAGAACTCCCTCGCTTTCTGTCTCTCTCTCTTATCTGGGCCCATGGAAAAGCCACACTTGTACGATGACATTCAGCATAGGATTAAAGTCCATGTAAGACCCTCCTCAGCTTACACTGCCACTGCCAAGAGGGGATCTATACAACCACACACTCTCATGCAACCCTGTACACACAATGGCAGAGACACAACTGCACACACACACACACACACACACACACACACACACACACTGTAAGCAGGCTACAAACAGCACTGTTTGCTCTAGTGTTGCCAGGATGGACAAAGAGATGAACAGTTACAGTAGAGAAGGGGATTTAGACTGAGGGTAGATTGAATACAGACTCCCTGGGTTTTAGTTGTGCTAAGGCCAGACATTGTCAGGACCTTAGTTAAGATGCTGCTGTGTATCTAGGTCACGTTGTGTGTATGTGTCTTATTTTTGTGCATATCTCCGGGGGTTAGTTTTTTGGGTCTGGAGAGGATTCTCATTGGAATGCATTCTGATTGGGCTAGACAGCGATCCTCTTCTGATTGGTTGTTTATCCCCAGGCTTCCACTTTGGGGGGTTGCTTTAAATCAGCTCATCTCTGTCACTCCCTCTCCATTTCTTTCAGTTTCTTTTCTTTTGTCTCTCCATCTCCGCTGGCTGTGTTTGATATGAGTGTGTTTGACGGGCTAAAGCAGAACCACTAGTGGGCTGCTCTGTGTTTCTGCCAATCGAGCGCGGCTCAAAGTGGTGGTTGCCCACAGTAACTTTAGGTGCTACAGTAAGTGGTCAATAACAATGGGCTTTATCAAAACCGAGTTGTTGCGTTGATTTACACGGTTAAGCCCAGTTTGCACATGCAGATACAAAGTAGTAGGCAGTCTCTGGCCTCACATGAAGTTGTAGCTCTGTGGCTGTGTTGCGTTGAGCACGTAATTTACATAGTCTGACTAGACAGTTGTTTTTTGACATAGCGATTTCCTGTGGCACAGTTTGTTTCGGAAGTACAGAATAGCTTTTTCTGGTCATTTTTTGTACCTTGCGGTATGTGATATTAAAAATGTTTTAATACTACAGTGATGCTCAACCGGGTTGTCGCTTGCATTCCATCAAAGGACATTTGTAGTGTTTCCCCTGCTCAGTGGGCGGTCCTGGGCTGCAGCTCCAGATCCCATTCATTAAATTCATTAAAAAAAATTGCATGTCATCAACTTCTCTCTCTCTTTATCCACTGGTTCCGTGAGCCTCTAATGTCACAATCAATAAAGGCAAAAAAATCCCACAAAAATAGCAGTTGAGAGTAATCAGATCTGCAAATGTTTAATGTATGTATGTAAAGAATGAGCACAAGATTTAAAATCTGACCAAACATTAGATGCCAGCTTTACTTGATAGATTTGATACTTGGTGCTATGGACACATTTCGGGTGGTACCAACATTTTTTGACTGAGGTTTGTTACCCAGTGTTATTTATATCATGTGAGTGCTTTCTTATGTACTATTATGTGACGTTTACTGATACTTTTTGTTTGTCTTTGGTTATTAACGGACTGTCTGATGGTTTGATTTTGAAGAATGAATTCCAAATTATAATGCTGAATGCTGTATTTCATTGAGACTACACTATTTGCATGAGAAAGCCTATTAAGAAGATATTAACTTTTGGTATCAGAATTCTCAGAGGAACCACATTAACTGTCCTGTGACATCCAACTTGGTCTTTAAAAACATTGCTGTCACCCGCCTGTAATTAAAAGTTGAACTGTACACCAGCTGGTAGAGGGTGGGAGAGAGGTAACTGAGCAAGAGAGACTTACTTGATTATTCTTTCTCACCAAAAGCAGAGTAGAGCATGGCAGGATAAAACCTAACACCAGTCATCAATAGGTGCTATTGTACTTTCACTCCACTCTAATATCCTATCCAGGAGTGGCCTAGCCTGTCAGAGTGTGTACGCAGCAAGGCTTCAACCCTGCAGCTATGGGATTACCGCCACTGCTGGGTGGTCCTCCTCCTATTGATCTCAGAACAGCATCACAGTTTACTCCGCACTCATTCTAGGTGTCAGGATTATGAATCAGGTCAGGTCACTGAGGTTTGTGTCTGACCATTGCAAGCTTATTGTACTTGATGTTGGGCTTGATTTGAATACGTTTACATATTACAGTTGATTCTTTGAATTTATGATCAGAGAAAGGTTAGAGAAAGGGTCTTGTGACTTTAAGGTGGTTGGACTGAATCCCCAGTCTTGTTGGGAAGCCTTGGCTGGGTAAATGGGTTCTGCTTGAGCTCTAGTGTTACTGCTCAGTAGCCAACATTCGAAAGCTGAGGCTTCATTATACCGCGATCAGACCAGAACTGGCGAGGTGAAATTTACTTGGTTGCTGTGGCAAACAGTGGGCAGGACAGGAAATAGTATGGGCAGGGTAGGAAGCACATGCTAGCCAGCTAACATTAGCATTCCAAAATGTGAAAATGATCCATGTTTTTATCAAACTTTTATTTCCTTGTACTTCCTGCTATTTGCTATTTTGAACGAAGTGGAATAAATCGACAGGAGGGAATTAATTAAATGTTTGTGGAGTATATTTAGTGTGACTGCAGCTTTTGTCAGCTGCCAGGTAGAACAATACAGCTGGGGAGGTAAGGCAAGATATTTTAACATTAGTACATTTCCTGGATACATTTAAAGAAAATGTTCAAAGAAAGGTTTGTGATGTTTGTGATGAGTGTGATTTTACAGATTCATAGTCATTGGCAGAATTCATTTCAGAAGTGGGTGTGTGTGTGTGGGGGGGGGGGGGGGGGGGCACCCAAAAAGGGGGGGGGGGGGGTGTTTTTTTGGGCGAAAAAAAACACAAAGCTAAAAAAA
>CM022479.1:17582561-17598840 GCA_011952105.1 Coreoperca whiteheadi | reverse complement strand
CCCCCCACACACACACACACACACTCCAACCCACTACAATTCACCTGTCCAACAACCCCAAGGCTTCTCATCCCTCTACTCCCTCCCTTTCTCCCCTTTTCCATTCCGCTCCCACTTGCTAACTTAGACATTTCCATACCTATTCATCATTCCCTCTCCCTCCCTCTCAGTGTCTCCTTTTTCACACACAGAGAGTCATTCCTGAGTGGGTAAATAGAGTAAATTGGGGCTGACCCCCAGGGTTAGCAGAGGCCATGCTCTCTTTTCATGTCAAAGCCATCTGAAGGCTGATTGGTTGATTGCAGTGCTCTCCGCTTCCAAAAGGCTCCCTTGTCCTGCTGTAATTGCCCTATCATGTGCTGGTACACACATACACACACTTAACGCACACACATACATACATACATACATACAGACACGCACACACATTCTTACAGCCAAATTACTTAATTGGTGTTAATTGCATAATGACAGTAGTGAATTGGACCTGGGTCAGAGGTGACACAGGTTTGAGTTGAGAGGGGGGTGGAGAAAGGATGTTGGGAAGATGTGAGAGGAAGGCTGGCACTTTTGGTCTGTCTTAGTCTCCCTCTCTTTCTTCTTCAGTTCCCGTACTAAGCAATCCTTGACTTGATTGCAGAAGTTGGCCCTGTGGGGATGACATTCACATACACAGTCACACACACAAAAACAGACAGCCCTTTGTGGTGTATTGGGATGAACTATACACTTAACACAAGGATTCAATTGGACTCAGTCAGCATCTGTGTGTGTGTGTGTGTACCTATGTGTGTGTATTTAACTATACCAGCAAAGTATGTTTGTGTGTGAATGCCAGGGCAGCTGAAAGGGCTCTATTGGTGAAAACGTTTAAGCCATCATCATTAGAGAGTTGTTGGTACAGAGGTGTGTTTTAGTGAAGGACGTAATTGGCCCATCATAGTGCTGTGTAATCTTCTCATATTCTATGAAAACAGCGAAAAGCTATTGGCCATAATGGCCATGTTTAAGGAGGGACCTTCCCATGTTAAACATACAGCATCTTTGCTTAATACGGGCTGAAACTGAATAGCAGAGAGAGAGGGTGGGGTATGTGATGTTGGGTGTATACCAGAAGCACTGTAGTCATTATGTTCTGTCTCCATGTTTTACTGTACACATTTATTTCCCTTTTATTTTATTCCACGGAAATCACTCTACTGTACGTTTGTGTGTGTGTGTGTGTGTGTGTGTGTGTGTGTGTGTGTGTGTGTGTGTGGGCGCGTGCATGTGTTTGTATGAATGCAGTTTGAACAGAGTATGTACTGGATCGCGTGATTTCAAAACCAGAGCTTTCTGAAGTGGAAACATTGCTGCGTCGGAGACCACCCGGGATTAATTTCTTTTTGTAAAAATGTTATTGTGTATATGCATGCATGCGTTTGTGTGCATGTCTGGACTCTACTGCAATTAAATGAGTAGGTATGTGTGCGCATATGCCTGAATCCCCGTGTGTTTTTCTGCAAGTGGATGTGTCCTTGTGTGTGTGTTTATGTGTCCTTGTGTGTGGGAGTTACAATATCCCCCATCCTGCTGTTTATAGGAGGGAGTGAAAAGGTATGGAGAGAGATGGGCCAGTGATGACATAGCCTTATGTTCACCCCCTCTGGATATGGCCTACTCTATATTAGATCTATCCATCATAAGGCTGCACTCAAGTCCCACATGCTTCCTATACCATTCGTAGCTAGATGTCCACTGTACATGTGTTAGTCTCATCAATGTTCTACTCATATGGTACATGTCACACTCATAATTGTAAAGTCTGAATGTACTTTGTCATACCAACTGCATACTTAGTGTGTGTGCGTGTAGCGTGTATTGACTCTCTTTAAGTGGTTTTTGAAGCTCAGATGATAGACGTATGGGTTTCTTGTAGTTCCTCAGAAAGACTTCCCCGCAGGCTCATCTAGACACAAAAGGAGCTGTCACTCGCTGCTTTTCTGATCTCGCTGTGAGTTCATTCAAATATATGTGTGTGCTGTTGGTGGTAGAGGGTTTGTGTGTGCATGTGTAAATGCCTCTGTGTGTGTCGGAGCTGTCACCTGTTCTATGTGCACTATACAAGCCCTGTCTCTGGGCGAGCCTTTGATCTGGTCGACAGGAGATTCCTACAGTGTGAAATAGCCCCGGCCAGATTTACTCAATGAAAGAGCAGGCCTTAACCACTGTTATTACACTCGTTTTTTTTAAAAACATCACTGCTTGTTTCTGTCTCTCTGTCTCTTGTTCTCTCTCTCGCTCTTATTCTCCTTGTCTTGTTCGTCTTTGTCATTTGCTGCTTCCTTACATGTGCTATGAATGTGCATGTAAGTGTACATAAATCTGAAATTGGAGGGGATTTTCTGTAATATTTACTGCAGAAGCCGTTGCATTCAGTCGTAGCTGCAGTCAAAAAGCCACTAAGTCCTGCCGTCAAAGCCAAGGTTACCCATGCTGTTACTAAAGAACAGATGTGTAGAGGTAGGTATGGAATTAGGACAGCAATGTAATTTATTCTCCTTTATCATTGTATCCATATTACTAGGTGGAGAAATTGGACCTGATCCAATGATGCACATGACATTTATCTCATTGTTGCATGTTTGTGTCCGTTCGGGAATGTGTGAATGCATGAGTGTATTCATGGATGGGAGAAATGACACATACATAGCACCTCAGAGTGTGTCTTCGTAACTCTAACAGGAGAGACGAGGGAAGCAGCAATTCTCTCTCCCTCTTTCTCAGTCTGACGTTAAGAGTGTTAGGTTGGGCACGTCTGTCTGAGCTGTTGAACATGTGTCAGAGCCCAGGTGGGGAGAAACACAATGTAATTATCCCTGTGAAACACTACCCATATAACACAAACACCGTACACATGTGTACTGGCAGTTACAGGGGCTGATGCTAATTTATTGTGGCGAGCTGTACTATGTTAAATGCTCCATTCTGCAGACCTAAAAGGACAAAAACAGAAGGAGCGGAGTTGAAGAGATGGGGGAAAGAGATGGTGATGTTTCTTTTATTGCAGAGTTAGTCTTAGACCAAAAGAGTACAAATCAGAACTGTGGTGTGGAGCTTTACTCAACAGTGTGCAGCAGAGATGATGCCAAGCTAAGCAGCGAGTAAAGCGAGGCCAGGGCACCTCAGGAGCAATCCCTGTTTGCTTAACCACTGCTGGGCACATTTACCACTCAGCTGGCTTGTGTCACCATAGAAACATCATCCTAGATGGCTAGTGCATCTCACTGAAAATACACATGCGTAAACGATAGGTTGACAATTTTTCATGTCTGTCTTAAAACAATAGTCAGGTGCCCATATGAACATTGAAACAGATTTTGCTTGCTGAAATCATTCCTCCAATTCATACTGGCTGTTTTAAGTTTTCCTAATGTGCTTCCAATGGAATTGATGGGGGACAAAATCCACAGTCCTCGTTCTGTGCAAAAATATATTCCAAAGTCCAGCTGAGGTTAGACAAATTTGTACATACTTGGAATCACATTAGGAAAAGATCTCTTAAAACAGCCCGTAGAACAGGAGGAATGATTACAGCAAGCAAAAGCTGTTTCAGTGTTCATATGGGCATATGAGTGTTGTTTCAAGACAGACTTGAAAAAAAAAGTGTAAGCAGAAATATTAACATTGGGCATGAAAGTGCTTTCCAGGAATTCCAAATTACACATTTGTAAGTTAAAGCTAAATCTATGTGACAAATTTTGCCAAGTTACCATACCTAAAGTTCTCATAGGCTACTAAATCTACTATGCAATGTCCATTTCATGTCGTGCATCTATTTGGGTTGACTTTACCCTCAACTATGTAAGTGGACTGAGACTGCTGTCACCTGTCATTACAGCAAACTGGGGGAGAGATGTGGGGTATGCCAGTTAAACAGAACTACTCAAAGATGTGGGGTAATGTGCGTGATGGTTGAAAGTCGCATTCTGTGACCTGAGAAAGCTCCTACTAAACATCAGCACATGACCTTGCTTGGGAGGCCTGAATTCTTTCATCCCTAAGCCGATACTATTCCCAGCACTACCCAGTCAAAATGGTCAAAGTTCACACACAGACATACACAAACACACACCATACACACCCCCAACATTTCATACTGCAAATTTTATGAGTTTATAGAAGTCTGCGCATACTGTACTTACAAAATCACTTTTTCACAGGTTTCATTTTAGTGCAAACTATCAGCATCTATGTTTGATGAACCAGAGTTGAAAAGTGATCCCTAACTTAGCCAGCGACTCCATATTCCACATGACAGACTTTCACAAACAGAGTGAGGCCAGGTTTACATAATATTACAGTCCCAGCACCACTCTATATCATCATTGGCTAACAGAGAGTATTTGCCTAGCCAGTGCATCATAACCTGTTGCATTAATCCCACAGCATGACTAAATGTTAAGTGCAAGCCTTAGCGCTGTCAGTGTGGATGGCTCTATCAGCCCTTATTTAATGGGTACAGTGTGTTTCGGCAGTAAATATCACAAAACTATGAGTCGCTGTGTCAAAACTAATGAGGATTATTTACTCTCTATCTGCGCGCAGAGCCAAACATCCGTCGCTTTCTACGATGCTTATTTACGGTCGCAGTATCTCCCTTTAAATTTCACTGGCAGGGCCTTCCACAGTGTCGTTCAGTGCTCCAAAAGGTTGTTAAAGGTTCAAGATGGCTGCACAAGGAGTGTAAGTGGTTTAAGTCACAGTGAAAAATGTACATGTTTAGGGGTTTAGCGCTCCAGAAGCCTTTTATAGTTCAGAGAATTCTCAGATATCTTAACTGTTTTTCACTTGAATGTGTGTGTTTCTTGCCTCCCTCTATACTATCAGGTACCCCTATAGCCTGTTTCACCCTGTCTCTCTCTCCCCTGTCTCTTTCCCCCTCTCTCTACCTCACCCACACTGCCCCACCACGCAACCTATCTCTCCACCCTGAGGCTCCAACGGTGGCAAATTACCCCCAAAACATTCCTCTTTACCTCTTTTCTGATTATCTCCCTTCCCACACCCTGTCATTGCTTGCTGGCATTTTTCTACATACATGCTACCTGCATTTCATCTCACCTCAGGGAGAGTAATGCTCTGAATTAGCAATTATAAAAATGGCTGTTTGGCATCTTTTTTACGTGTTTCTTCAGCCCTTTTCTCTTATACACTGACACACAGGTCAGACTGAGGTAGAGATCACTAGCAGACCACCAGGCATTGTGAAAGCCTCCCTCTTTATCCCCAGCATATATCCTATGTGTCTCATGTCCTGGGGCTATACTGACCCCAGGAGCACCAAACAGACTCGGCCAACAACATGATTGGTTCCTCCTGAGACCGGACTTAAATAGTATTAAGCACCACAGTGCAGCTGTGCTAGCACAAACACACTCACTCCACTTGACATAAACCTCGACTTTGTCACTCTGTCTTAGATCCTGTTTGTAGACGCATTTTGCATTTGGTTTAATAAAGAGAAGTAAAAAAGGCTGTACCTATCCATGGTGTGCACGAAAGAGGAACATGCATACTGAAGAGAGAATAAACCACAAAACAAAATCAGTTAACCCCTCGTCCAAGTGAGATGGATGAATAAATGAACACATTGTTAACATTGGATGGGCAGGGGCTCTAATGTTTGATGACCAAACACAAATCTTAGCTGACTGTGTAAATCTCTGCCTGAACTTGTCTGCCTCAAATATTTGTAGCTACTGAATAGACATTATTATCAGATGCTGTTGACACAAGTGTCCCGCACACACACATAGATACAGTCTCATAGGCAAATACACACAGATCCACATGCAGGCGCAGGTACACGCACCAACACACACCTATGTAAAGGTGAGCCTGTTTTTCCTTCAGAGCAGATTGAGATCTGAAGGATCACATTTATTTGCTTAACTGGTTCAAGTGATCCTAAATAGATCTGAGATGACCAAACCAGACCAAACCAAACCATTTTAAATCCAAAGCTCCAGCTTCATTGTCTCTGTGCCCATTTATAGCAGGCACACATCCACATACACACACACACACACACACACACACACACACACACATAGACTTTACTCCCTGGTGTACTTACATGTTAGGCTCATGTCCAAAAATCTCTATTGCTATGGCCCAGATGGAGCTCAGTAGTCAGCCTTTTTTCTTATTCATGTGTGTTATATCAGTCAGGCAGGAATTTATCAAATATAAAGTGCAGTTTTTGTTGTCTGTGTTCTGTCAAGTTTTTGTGTTCAGTTTTAGCTTTTAGGAATCAGTTTTTATACTGTAGAAATACAGAACAGAAAAAAAACTAGGCTTCAGTGTCTCCAGCCTGGTATGATCGAAGGGCAAATCTGTTGAAAGAGGGAACTGAACTATGGGCAATAAAAAAAACAGATGGAGAAACTGTGAGTCTGTGGGCAGTGAGAGAGAGGAAGCGACGAGTTGGGTCAGGAGCGAGGACTGATGGGTCAGCGGAGTTGGTCTCATCTTGAGAAGACATCAAGAGGAGGGTGGAGCATTAATAGCACCCTAGAAAACAACGGAGGGATGACTGCTTGAATGAGCGCAGTAGTATTTTTGTAATATGCACACACAAACCCAAATATGCAAAGGAAGGAAGAAAGGTAGTAGAGAAGAAGCACTTATGGTGAATAAAGATATGTTTTTGTAATATCGCTGTTTGTGCAGAGTAGGCCTTTCACTGTTGTCTGGCTCGCTGTCCTTCTTTTCCATCTTTCGGGAACAACGTCTTGACTCCAGCCCACACTGTATCTCCTGCATGGAAACTTTCCCCCCTTATAAAACACAAATATGAATTATGACATCATGTCCGTCATGTATTTTTCCCACATTTGTGGGTGTGTATTCTTGTGTTTCAATGCACAAAGAGCGAAGAAGAGAATGCACTATAAAACTATAAAAACTATAAACGTGTGTCTGTAAGCGTAGCGCCTGTACACACATTTCAGGGTACTGGGTCAAACCTTCAAAGCAAAGTAAATGCCACTATGCACCCACACCAAACCTTCCACCCTCCCTCCCATACCCGCATGAAAGTGCACCACAACTAGGCTTGCATCCACTCCGGTTTTTGCGAATGGGGGTAAGAGGCTGTTCCTGTGTCAGTCGGCATGGCCTCTTATCGGACAATCAGACTACCCTCAGATTCTCTTTCCAGATGGAGGTGAGATAGGGCCTCAGAGGCCCGGACCCCCACAGACACTGAGAGCATGGAGGCCTCCCCTGATCTCCTACCTGATGGAGGTGCTTTAATGTGGACTCAGGTTTCACTTGTCTCCCCTGCCTGGCTGGGCCTGCACTGGTTTCAGGATGCAGGCGTGTTCATGGCTCTTCGGCGTGGGTTCTGATGGGTCGCCGCTGCTCCACTTCAAGGTTTAGCTACAGGTCAAGGTGTTGTTTTGGGACACAAGCTCACCAGGGTCCCCGCGCTATTCTTACTATGAGAAATAGGTGCAACGGTGGGTTGTATATACAGCCGTACAGGCAGTCACAGGCAGACTTTGGCACACATGCAGCTGGCCCGCAGTGGAGCTCTCGACATTTCTCTCACATAAAATAAACACTGCCACTCATGCTGTGCTCAGAGCAAGAGAGGGGAAAAGAGAAGGAATCCTGTGATAAGACAAAAAAGCTTGAAGGAGTAAATGAGTGAGATTAGTCAGAGGAACTTCTGAGCGCTAGGAGAGACAGATCAAGAGAGACAAAGCGGGGGAGGAGGAACGAGGAATTTGGAAGCAGAGAAAATGCACCTTTTATTGTTGTTACGCAAACCAGTATTTTGGACCTGCATGAACACTTTGCACCTTTATAAACATACTTTCTTTTTTGCCTTGGGGCTTTTAAGTGATAAATTAATATTTGAACATGTCCTGCCAATAACACTTTTTCAAACCTCCCTTTCTGATGTTTGTGCCTTTGTATTAGTGTTTCAATATTCATGCACATGTACTGCTTTTTATACAAGCACACCTACATACATGTGTGTGTGCAGGGGTGCTTGTGTCTGTGTGCGCAAAATTTGTCAAAACAACCTCCACATTAGGAGTAGGTACTGCAGATTCCACCCGTATCATTTGTACATTAACACACCTTGGCCGGACTCAGGAAGCTCACCACCATTCCAGAGAGAGCCCTCCATCATTCCTCACCGGATTAGCGACGAAAAAGAGAGAAACGGAGAGAGTTCAAGGGAGGGATTGCTCTTTTACTTTTTGTAGCTGGCAGAGTCTTTACTATAATTTAGCTGAAATAATAGAAGTCTTAAAATTGCTACCAGTGTCTCCCTCTGTCTTTCTCCCTCTGTGTCTATGTTAATATCCAACCAGATGTCAATTTGAGGAGGCTCAAGGAGTCGATGCACGCAAGTGAAGCAGTGTTTGAACAAGGAGAACGCTCTGAAATTGCACATGTGAAGCGGTGTCTGACTCACTTACAGATGCACGCTGCCTCTCCATGGGACTTTAATGAGTTTGATACATGAGATTTTTTTTCATCAACAGTCAACTCCACCTAGTGGTGTTTGTACTGAACAGATTTCTGGCTGCAGTGAGGAATGAAATGAGGGAAACATTACACCGGCAATTGTTTATCTGCACAGAGTCACTTTTCCCTGAGATTGCTGGAGAAGGGAGGATCAATACTAAGGTTCTGGATATGAATCCCACAAAAGCTACAAACAGTGCAGATAATGTTGCCCCTGAGATCTGGCTCAGTGCCTTTGTGACATAGGCTGTCCATTGCCATAGAGCAGTTGTAGACTGGGTCTCCTCAGCACCTCTTGGCCTGGCATCTGTGAGGCTTGCTCACACTTGCTTTCACCCAGAATGTGTTTGCTCAGATGAAGGAAATTATGTAATTAGCCTTTGAGGGATTGTTTTCTTTCACTCTTTACCCCCCTCTCTCCTTTTCTCTGCCTTTCTTTCCCTCCCTCTTCTTTTTTGCACTCGCTCTCTTTCTAGTCTTATGACAGCAGGAGATGGTTCCATTTTAATCCGAGCCACACCCTAGCTCACCTCCTTCATTAATTGCCAGGGACCATCAGTGGAAGAAAATGAGCGCTTGTCATGCAGATCCATCTTAACCTTTGAAGAGCAGCTTTGTTTAACATCAAAGGGGGAGTTTTGAGAGGTGTATGAGGGAGTGGAAATGGGAGGCTTTGGGTGTGCAGGGGGTTGTGTCGGGCTGGGTTTTGGTTAGGTCGTGAGATGGGCGCAGGGGTACACACAGGCAGTATCGGGGGGAGGAAAACCTGGCATTTTGCTCTCTAATTCCAGCCGGCCTGGAGGCCTGGAGCGCTAAGAAGGGCCTCACTGTTGCTCTCTGGATCAGCCAGGTATTGCTTACATAAAAAGCAAGTGAAAACAGCTGTAGGGATAATTAGCTTGATTCTCCATTACATGCCATGAGGGCCAATAACTAAAAAATGGAGTTTTGTTTGGGTTAGAGCTGCAGCCCCAACCAGGAGGAAGTTGTAAAAGTCAGGCAGAAAAAAAGAAAGAAAGAAGGAAAAATGTAGGGAAGAAAGAGCGGAGCTCTTGAAGCAATTGTTGCAGAGAAGATGTTCTCTCTTCCATGGACGGCTTGATGTAGACCATATTTTTTAAGGGTTTTAAAGGGCTATGGTTTCAAAATGATTGGATGGGCATGTGCGCACAGATTTTTTCATTTTTTTTACCCATCTAATACGGAATCTGAGTTTTTAACTCATGGGAACGTGTGACCTCAAATCAA
The DNA here is from genome assembly GCA_011952105.1 of Coreoperca whiteheadi. Taxonomy (NCBI): domain Eukaryota; kingdom Metazoa; phylum Chordata; class Actinopteri; order Centrarchiformes; family Sinipercidae; genus Coreoperca; species Coreoperca whiteheadi. Next base: position 17,589,063 of record CM022479.1, on the reverse strand, counting down.
TTAATTGGAACTGGACCAAATTTGAAGTGCCTTTTTTTAATCACATGGTGTAATGGATTACCTTAGACACTGATTTTGTTTTGTCATTGTTTTCATTGCAAGGTATTTTGTCAAAATTGCTTCACTTCTGACCTACTTTTGCCAGGTTAAATAGACCATCCTATCAGAAATATGATATTTTCTGAGGTCACATACTAGGCCAGCATTTAAAAAGAAAAGAAAAGAAATATGTATGACCAGACAGAACATTGACAAAGTCAGGTCAGTTGCTAGTTGTCACTTCTCTCTCCCTGTATTTCACCCCAATATCTGCCCCTTCATACCACCGAATAACTTGTTTTACATCTCTCCTCTTAGAGGAGAGTGAGGTGAGGCGGGGTGGGTGGGGGGTACCAATCTTTGACTGGTAATTGAATTTGGTATGTTTCTCTTTTTTCTGTAGCAGTGAAAGGACACCAACCACAGGGTAATTCCAAGTGAAAGAGCAGCACTTTAACATTGGTGGTCCCAAAACTCTGCAAGGATCCATTTAACAGGCAGTTTATATTAGTAGCACTTACAGACAAGAAGGGGCTCAGCCACTCACATTCAGACTCTCAGGCTTGATATCCAATCCTCAGGACAAAGACAGACAGTTGGACAAAAAGAAAGACCAGTCGGTTTTGGGAGAAATTAAGATGGACTAACAAAATAGACATCTTACAACCCCATTTAAATGACCGTACAACTGACAAGGACTTTAATAATAAGAACTTAGACCTGGTATGTTGTGTATGTCACAAAAGGAACATTGTTTAATCAACACAGGGTTACCAGGCTGTTTAAATGGTTTTTCAGCTCAAACAGACGTCTGTTTCTACAGAGGGCATTTGCAAATTTGCAAAGTCAGTCATTTTCCTATCTCCAGACGCAGGCTAAACCAGTATTAATATGAGAAAGTGTTCACCCTGTCTGATCCCACCATCAAGCACGCTGAGAGTGGAGGAGCGGGGAGGAGGATGAGGGTTATGCAGGGAGTAGAAGATAGGAATGGCTGATTTGAGTTAGAGGCAGATGATGGCTGAGTGCTGCAAGAGAGAGAGGGAAATTATATTTGCCATTTGAAGGTATGCATTGATATAGCAGCAGTTTTGATTTAAAGAAAGAGTACACGCAATTGTGATCTAAAACAAACCTCAAAAGAGACAGAAATATGTACGATCATATGTGTGTGAATAAAGCCATTAGCAAATGTGCGCCCCCCCCCGTTAAACGTACTTTAAGGGAAGTGGCTCAATATGATAACGGGAGGGTTGCGTCTGATCTGTTAGAGTGTGTGTCAAGTGTTAATGTTTTAGTTTTATCAGTAGCCGTTTCCCGTGAAGATTCAGGTCACGGTTTGTATACTGCAGTGCAATTTATCACATTTCTACCCATACGGTCCTCATGCAGCCAAACTGCTGCACATCGCTGGTTTCTGTTTGATAAATGGAATCTCCATGTGTGTTTACAACTTTGTGTCAAATGTCCTCTCTTGTGCGTTGCTGCCGAAATAATTATCTGCAAGTATTTGATATCAAACATCATTCCAACAAATATCCAGTGGAACAAGTCGTTTAAAGGAATTGTCTGGACGCAAACAGTCAGAACAGACGGTTTAAGTTCAGTTGTTTTCAGTCATATTCTACTTATTGCAAAATTTTCTTTGAATCAGTTACAGAAACCATGGCGAGTGCTACCTAGTGTGCAACTTGTTAAATGTTCTTTTTGTCCACTGCAGTATATGTGTAGTTGGCTTTATTTTTTTTGCTGGCTATAGCAGCTGATGATGCAGAAAATTGTGGACAATGAACTTTGGGCTGAGAAGACTTTAAGCAGCCTGTCGGAGCCATTTGAGCTCACTAAAGTATCCAGAGTGTGGTTGTAGCTTTTCTGGCTGATATAATAAGCTTTGCTTTGTCACATGTTTCTAAAGCGTGCATAATCATGACTACAAATGCCGGACTTACGCGCAGGAACATAAAATTCCACATGATTTTAACACTGTCACAACATGCTGACGTGCAAAATAATCATAGGCTGATAAGCGTACACACATTCGTGACCACATAGCGACACACACTTCCTCATTAACAACATGAACACAGACGCCAAACGTGAGTTTGTGTAGTGAATGCGTCTGTTGTGTGGAGGTAGTGAGGTGTTGACAGAGAAGAAAGAGGAGCGGTCTTCAAACACATCCACAGGCAGGTCGAGCTCTCCATTATGCCCTGCCGGGGGCCATATTTGTTGATTCTCTGGCCCCCAAATCATTAATTTAAGTGCAGACGACGGCGAAGAAACCTGAGAATGGCGTCCAACACACATACACAAAATTCACACACATAAGCATCTACATGCGCAGACACACATTTGGTCACACTATGTGTAGACACACACGCACACACGCCCTGTGTTGCATAACAAATGATGGCACTTTAATTGCTGTGCATGTTTATTTACTCCTGGCTGTAATGGATGGTCCTTCTCTGCCTGGCAGCCAATCAGAGTGAGACAGGAAGAGTGCGAGCAACCCTGCAGAGCTGGACATTTGACATTCCGCTTTATACACAACACACACTAAGATGAGATTTAGGGGTAATTACACAGGTCAGATCATCTCTACACAACATATTCCCCATCTTTACCTGTGAACGTCTTTGGTCCCAACATGTAAAGTTTGTATTAAAGTTCTTTTACTATGTCCTCTCTGAGTGACTGATGATAACGGCTTCAGTGATTGGTAGTTATTTTGGGGCCTGTTTGCTCAGCCAATGAGGCGCCCCCAGCGAGCTAGACATACATCATTGTTTCCTTTTTTTTCCACAACCTAAGCCTCAGGAAAGAAGTGAGCTGTTGCTGACTGCTGTGCAGCCTGAATAACAGACACATCCCGATAGAGGTATTTTTTTTATTTTATTAATGAGCACTTGATGTTTGGGCTGCTGCCAGCTGCATTTAGAGCATTCTTAAGGAGCTCTGGAGGCCAGCCAGACAGTTGGAGGAAGAAAATGAAAACTTAAAGCTAAGAAAAAACTAAATATCTGCACTAGACCTGAGTGTTGTTGTTCTCTTTATACCAAGCAATGTAATTGTATTGTATTGTGGATTTTAGCATTTGTTTTTCGTAGTTTGGGGTTAACCTCTCATACTGATTATTTTTTCTCAATGTTTCTTTCGACAGCTGCTTGCAGAGCCAGGTACCAAGAGGTTGAAGAGCTTCAACTGCAAGCATGCACACTCAACCGGGCCATACCTCCCCACCATAATGACATATTAGATATATACATACTCCATCAGGACCCACCGTTTCACTGTATTGCGGACAAGCGTTCAGCCGGTCAGAAATTCTCCATCTTACCGATGAATGTTACCTTCACTGACAAATGCAAAAAAGTGAATGTCCCTCACCAGAGCATCAGTTATCTGTGTGGATCTTCAAGGTATTGGCAAGCAGTCCACTGCCTTCATTTCCCTAGCTGTTTTCAATAGACTGGAAGCTGGATTCACTTTACAGTACTGCGGTGCTACAGAGTTCTGGCTTCACATCAACCGACAATCACTCACCACTGTCGACTACTGGTGTGGCTAAGCTGAGCCAGTGGAACTAGCCGTAAACCCATGCCAATCCTGGACTGGTTTATGATGGCATGAATGTGTTTACTTCTGCAGGTAAATAGTGAACTTTTGTAAATATCACAACATGGACCTCAAAATCCACAATCCACAGAGACCTTCTCAATGTACCGTGCCAAAGGAGACAACCCTGTCTGCTGAAACAAATTACTGAAATGGGACTGCATCTGAATCATTTGGACTAGCCAGTAAAACTGCCCTAGTTACTCATTTGTTTGACCATCTCCCACTTCCTGCGGAGAGATCAACAAGAAAAGGCGAATTTGGGCTTGAAGATGCCCCACAGACAGTTTGAGGATCAGCTTACACCTTCTCTAAAAATCAGGACCTTTATTTAACAAGGAAGGAAACACCGCTGACTTCAAATCAGCCAGCTTACTGTAAGAACAATCTGTTTATGCATTTCTCCTTGTGTTCTTTTTAGCCTGCTGTGTGTTTGTTTAATGAACCAATACCATGTTCTGTTTGATTTTCTACATCCGAAACAGTTTTGAGTGCCACTCTTCTTCTTTTTCACAGTTTTAACAGCTGTGTGTGTGACTTATTACGCTGATGAGTGATGTATTATTTTGTTGTCTATTTATTGATCCTGTGAATCTGAGTGGCTAATCTGTTTATAATGAAGTGACTTGCATTTTAAAGCACTGTGTCATTACTTTGTTCACTGTACTGGAGATTGACCTGAGGTGAGGTACAGTATTGTGGTGTTTTGATTTAAACGGTATAACAGTGTTTCCATTTGGTCCTTACCTAATATGTACAGTTTTTGTACAGTGTGTGTGCATGTGTGTGTGGTTCATGCTGCTCTGATGACTGTGAACTGTTTGGGGGTAACAGAATTCACCCATGACTTGTTCCACACTGTTTTGCAGTGGTCAGCTTGTTTCTGTTGTTTGAATAAAAGTTGTTTTCACAAGAGCTGCAACATGTGTTTTATCAGAAAGACAATAATGTGAACATTGACATCGGCAGTGTTATTGCTAAATTTGAGTGCAACAATGGGTATTTTCACAAGATTAAAGTTTCACCGCCACTAATGGCAACTACAATAGACTCTTGCACAGCCCAAGAAAGAATTCTCCCCAGTTTTCATGGTCTACCAATACTCTCTCTCTTTCGCTCATAAACTCAGCCAGATGTTGCCCAGTTTTCTTCCTAGGGGAACATGAAGGACGGGGGGGGGGGGGGGGGTGGAAGAGGGAGGGGTAGTAGGGATCAGAAATGTGGCTGAGCATGTTTTAAGTGGTCTTTGACGCAGTCGCAGCCTCCAGCATCCACCACGGTAACATTAGCTGGGAACACAACTCTTGCAAGATTTGCAGGCACTTCACACTCATTTCTGCCACAGGTATTCGCAGTCACGTGAAGACTTTCATTCCTAAAGGAGATACACACTTTGGAAAAAAATTTGACAAAAACGATGGCTCTCACAAAATCATTATGAGTTATCTTAATGTTATCTATATCTATAAAACTGGGGGCCAGAACTAGCTATGTATTTTAATTACTGATTTTTTTTTCTTTATTACACACACACTGGAGGGACTTAAAATTCCGATTTTACGTACAATTTTGTTCTGTTTTTATACTCACTGAAATAGAAATCAGAAAGCTCTAGTGCCCACAAAGTGGAGCATGCTGGAAGCCAAATGAACCAGTCTTCATCACATATTGTCGGTGACACTGACTAATATTTTTTCTCCCTTCATATAAAGAGGGGTTGTGTACTGATTTTAAATCAGATCCATAGGAGACCTATCAGACTGACTGCAGGTGACTAAGGCTACAACAAAATCAGTATAATTCAAATGTCTGAATTAATCTCTTGTCCCCTGTCTTTGTCCTCCCTCTGTCACCTGAGGAAAGTCTTTATTTGGGCATACAGTCAGATATTCTGTCAGACTGCCCTCCTTCCATTAATTTTGGCATTATTTTGCTGAGCGTTATTCTATCTCTATTCCCTCATCCAGATGAAATTCTGACCAGCTCAATTGAAAATAACATGGCTTTCAACCTTGAATGCCTTCAGTGTGTACAGACTGAGAAATCTACAGTGACACACATGAAACTATTAAACACATTGCCCTCTGACACTCATCATCGGGTTCATTGAAAAATATCGAACGGTAAGCCGACGGATTCCTGCAGCGTGTTTTGAGATAATGTACCATAAAATAATAATTACCGTAATTACCATAGTACTCGCAGGCATTCAGGTGATGAGAGCAGCCTGTATAAGCACACGATATGTACCTGCTTGTCTTGATTTTACTGAGTGGTAACTCGAACTGCTGCCGGTGAAAATCCTAACTCTGCTCTGGTATGGATAGGGTAATAGCCTCGGGTGCTTTATACGTTTATTTTAGGAAATAGAGACGCTTGTTTTGTTACAGCCTGTTCCGCCCTTCTCCCCCCCCCCCCCCCCCCCCTCTCTCTCTCTGTCTCTCTCTCTCTCCACGAGTTTACCTACACTCAAATTCCTTGCTTCTCTAACGTTGGTGACTGGAAGAGAAAATGGGATTTGAGGAGAAATGTGAAGCGCATGCGCCATCTGAAGGTTTTGCGCTGCGCATCCACGCCGAGCTGCAGTGAGCTAGTTTGTGAGAGGAGGCGACAGAAGCAGGTGAGAGAGAGAGAGGGAGAGAGAGAGAGGGAGAGAAAAGGGAGAGTGGGAGGGATAGTCGGCGATACTTTTCTGCACTTCAAGACACACACATACGGTGTGGGAGGACGACAGACTCGGAGCCTCAGCAAAGCCGCTGTTGTTCACACGCTGTGCTCTTTTCCTCCCCCTGGCACCGTGCGCGCTCGCCAAGCCGCACTGTTTGGAGATAGTCCGCGCGGAAAG
>CM022479.1:17507979-17580707 GCA_011952105.1 Coreoperca whiteheadi | reverse complement strand
TCTTCCATCACCCCCCCCCCCCCCCCCCTCCTTTTTCCCCCCGGAAAAAAACCGGGAAAAACCAGGCGGGGTTAATAGGGGAAAAGGAGGGGGAATTGAGGGAACAAAAAAAAAGGGGGCTTTTGGATATAAAGGGAGCCACTTTTCTTTTATACACATCCAGTTTTTTTTAAAACCCACCCCCACCCCACCCCGCCTCCCCTTTTTTTTTTTTTTTAAATAGCAGCACCCGATGTTTTATCATCCTGACGACGGTATTCTCATTGTTATCTTCCGGAAATTTGCCCAATTTGATGCCACTTTTACTGACCGAAATCAGCAAGGTAGTCGTTTGTCATCCAGCCAAGTCCTATGAATATTTCACTCGGGTCAAATCGTTTCCAGGGGTCACGGAGCTCAGGAGTTACGCAGCTTACAGTGTGGATGCAAAATGCAGGACTGTGTATTTAAGTATCAAAATATTAAATAATAATAAAGTAATGTAGGCTACAGCGTTGACTACCTGCAGCCACTGAAATGAATAAAACAGTAATAAAACAAATTAAGAAATATGAACTCAAAAAGAAAAGCCTCGCGTCTCTTAAAACGAGTAATTGCTGTTCTCTGCTCTGATTGGCTGAGACTCAGTAGTGGATCTCAGATAATTGCACGCACCTGTGGCACCGTGGCAGTTAATTTACATATCCGTATGCAGAATGTTGAGTTACTCCTGATGACGTGTACTGCTTGGCGCAAAAATAATATGTAATTTTAGAATTTAATTATCCATATATGGAAATATATTTTTAAATCCGCTTCCTGGCGGGCGTAACAGCTTCAATTAGTTGGTTTAAAATCAGTGTAAAACCGCCGCCCTCTGTGGATTATTGCTTTAATTTATGTGGAAGAACTGCAAGGAACATAACCTCACCAACTATTAGCCTACTGAAGCAGCGCACAAACTGAAAGCACATGCTCGTGTGTGTGCGCGCGCGCGTGTGCGTGCATGCGCGCGCGCGGAGTGAGTGATGGGGAACTTGGCCTTGTCTTTAATGAGTATTAGGCAGGCCCAGGTCTCCACGACTCAACCCTGGAAAATAACGCAGCGTGACAAATTAGAGCTGCTCTGAGTCCCAAAATTCACACACGGCCCAACTGGAAGGTTTGTCTCGCAAATTTAGAGGGTAATTATTTTAAATAATTTTCTGCCTACATAGAAGCCAAACTATATCACCAAAGCCACGCAGTTGTCTGCAGATAATTGACTTTCCCCCCCTTTAATTCCTTGTAGTTTTCGTTAGGCAAAAGGCTGCACAGTTTAACCAGGCCATAGACCGTCATCCGCTGACGTGGCTGCTTGCAGTCCGATCCACAGTCCATTAATAAATATGGAAAATAATTTGAATATAATTATAGACCGACATGACCGTTATTTGCATAATGACATATTTAATAGCCATATACATCACAGTTCTGCAAAGGAAACTATTTAAATATTTTAATTTCCATGTTTTGTATAAATATTCCTATTAAGTCCCATTAAAATGTTTTGAATTAACTAATGAAAACGAATTTGCATAACTATTTTATTTCACTAGGGTGTTTTTTATTTACATAGGCTAACTGAATAAAGTTAAACCTTGTCACCAGGAACAAATACAATCAGGCCTCCCATGGACTGGAAATAACCAGTATGGAATAAAAATTGATGTGTTTTGTTCTAAGCCCATGTTTTAGATCTTTTTTTTTTTTGTTTGTTTATGTTAATCATCTTTTGCATTAAAATGCAATCATAATTGTTGGTTAAAATTGGGACAACTTTTGTTTTGACCCTTATGTCAACAGTAAATATGTAGGCTAAAATGGATTTAAAATTAAACACACGCACATTCTCTTTGACAAGGCCTCTGTCTGTCTGTCCCTCTGTCTCCGTCTTTCGTTGTGTGTCTCTTTCTCTGAGTAAAGTGAACTGTCAGGAATGTGTCTAGATGGGGTTTCATGGTCATTGTGTCGTCTCTGGCTGCACATCTATCAGTCCTATGTGATTCACACTCAGACCTGCTGCCAAATGACTGCTCTGCTGTGCAAGCACTGATGGCCTCAGGGCTCTCATCACTCACACACACACACACACACACACACACCCACACACACACACACAAAACCATGGTGCTGTTTGCATGTAAAAGAGGGACTTTAGATATACAGGCATACAGCTGAAAGAATTTTTACTGCATTCCCTTCATACACGCCACAGATATCTGCCTCTGTCTAATTCTGTATTATGCACAATAAACTGTGTGTAAGACAAACGCCCATACAGGCAGGCAGACTGACATGCATCCTTTTCTCTGTCCTCCCTCAGATCAGCGGCAGTATGAACCTGGGGCTAGGCTGTTTGTGTCGGCCGGTTTACTGGCCCTTTGGCAGCGTGCTGGACTCCAGAAACTGTGTCTTTGCCCTCACACTCCTCACACTCCTGATGCAGGTGGTGGTGGAGGCCAACTCTTGGTGGTATGAATTCATTTTCTTTCCATGTACAGTATTTCTGTGTGTCTTCATTTGTGCACGGAGTATTTTTGTGCATGCTTACTTGTGATGTGGCCAGTGGAGATTGTCAGCTTTCAAAAGGCATTTTCTTCTCTTTAGATGAGTCCCATTTGTAAATGGGGTAGCAATGCCTAAACAGAGGGGTTTTGTTTTTTTTGAAGCCAAAGATTTAGGGTAATATTGATCTTAAAAGAATATTTTCTTAGTATTTATATTTGTCTTTTACTTAGTTTCAGAGTCAATTTCAGACTTGTGTGTGTAAGCGTGTTTGCTAAGTAAGCCTCCTCATCTTCAGTTGCACCACATATGAAGTAACACAACATGCTGACTGTAGCAAATTAGCTTTTCAGGAAGACCTTTTTTTTCTCCCTTATTTTCTTTCTTTGCATATTGCCAAACCAAAATTATGAATATTATAGAAAACATAGAATTTTGTGGTTTATGAGTCGGCGTCCAAATATGAACAAACACGAACACCGTGTGTGTGCAGACACACATTCTCCTTCTATTAGAAAAGTCTATATTTGAGCATGCTACACGGAGTACTTCTGATAGGGGAAAATACTGTTTACCAGTCACCAAAGAAGCAGTGCTTAAGCAAATCACAACCCTGAACATCCTGTGAGTGTTTGTGTTTTTTGTCTAATTGTGCACTTGTGCATGATTGTGTATTCCTACTTGAGTGCTTGTAGAAGAACATGGAGCATTTACAGGAAACCCGCACTCTCTGTGTAAGATTTTTCTTTACTTCAAATCAAAGCCAGTGGTGACATCAGGTGGTGATAGCCCAATTATATTAAAAATAATAATTTAAACAATTAATTTGAAGAGGATTTATACAGATAAACATAGTTTAATGGGCTCAGCTCAGTTGGAGACTACATTCAAGTTCAAATAATGAGTTGGATTATGGACCCAGCAGAGGACTTGCGCATTACCACAGACTCTTTGGAAAGCTGAGTTTGGAGCACAAACTGTGTGCATGTGTGTCTTTCAGTTTGCTTTTTGAGATGACACACAGGTGTGAATGATTTAGAGTGTCGGCGCAGTGGGCCGGCTGACTGTGTGTGTGTGTGTGTTAGACAGAGTGTCAGTCTGCATGTGTGCTTGAGCACACAGTGTGTGTGTGTTGATATATATATATTTTTTTTTCCTTTTTCTCTATGCTTATGTGTGTACTTGTGTATATGTTGTGTGTATTCAGTCGGTGTTCTCTCGCTGCTGAGTTTCCCCAGTCGATCAGGTTTCACTGGGGGCTAATTGTCTTTCTCTAAGGGCTCAGGGATGGGCTGCTCTAATTGTCCTGTGGCCTGGAACCAGATGCTCATGCTAGTGTTGCGCTCTCTCTCTGTTTCAACTGTGTTTGTCCGTCTTTCCCTCTTCCAGTCCATTTTAATTTCGCTTTCTGTCTCTTACACAAAATTGAATGGAGCTGTTACTTCAGATGAAATGATTAGATGTGTCCCAATGTGATATTGTAAAAAGGTTACACATTTTAGAGCGCAGTTATCCATTCGGTGCATTGAGTTGGCATGAGGAATGTGACAATGTGTCATTGTGAAATGCACTACGGCAGAAATGTAAAACTTTTTTTTCAGTTGGCATAATATGTTTTTGGTCAGCTATCTTTTTAGATGGTGCTTCTGAACCTGGATTCGGGACTCGTGACCACTACAAGGGGTCACAAGATAAAATCCGAAGGGTTTGCTAGCTTTATACCAAGTTAAGATAAAAGAAACACATTTCTGCGTCACAAAATTATGTTTGTTTTTCCGGCTTTTTCTTTAATCGTTGCTTTTTTGTAAATTACTAGTTTTGCCTCCTGAATACTTTTAAAAATGTGACAGTCAATGATCAGTTGGGCTCATGGAGGTAACGTGCAACCTGTGATGAGGCGTCAATGACAGGCATTGCTTGGCTATAAAGGGTCACAAGTAAAAAAAGGTTGGCAACCACTGCTCTAAGACACTGAATACAAAAACAGTATGTTTGTGTCAGATTTTCTCTTCGTTTAGCCCCTTGTACTTCACACACTCTTTATTTTACTCTATTCTCTACTTTTACATAAAATGTTTTATCCATCCTCACCCTTTTTCCCTCCTGACTCTTCTTTTCTTCGCTTGTCTAAGCCTCCATTTACTGTATTTTCTTGGACCGAAATAGCACACTGTCATGAAGAGCTAAGAGTATGCAGGGTTTTACTCCATCCAATAAATAACTGCACCTAATTTCTTTTGACATAGCGTCGTCCATGAGAGGGAGGAACTAATTAAGTGAAATCAGGTGTCAATTGTGAATTTGGCCTGAAAACTTGCATAGATTTCACTCATAATGGGGAAACGAGTGAAAACAACTAGATTATGTGTCCCCCTCATCCAGGTCTCTGGCCATGAACCCTTTACTGATCCCAGAGGCCTACATCATCGGTGCCCAGCCTCTGTGCAGCCAGCTGGTGGGCCTGTCGCAGGGCCAGAAGAAGCTTTGCCAGCTCTACCAGGACCACATGCAGTACATCGGTGAAGGTGCCAAGACAGGCATCAGAGAGTGCCAGTACCAGTTCAGACATCGGCGCTGGAACTGCAGCACAGTTGACAACTCCTCTGTTTTTGGACGGGTCATGCAAATAGGTAAGAAATGGGCAAAGGCTGTATAACATAGCATATATTCTTAGAAATATGTCCCTGAACACACATAAGTAGATACAAACACAATGTGGGTTCACAAATCCCCAAATGCGCACATGTATGCAGTACATATTCACTGGTGTTATTTAGAATCTGTACATTCTATGCCTTTCCTCTCTTCATTCTCCCTCTCTCTGATTCACTGACCCTCTTTTGTGTGTGTGTGAAATGTATGGGGCTGCTGATTCTCAGCAGCTGTGTGGGGGGAATAGTTGGTGGGTGAGGTTGCTGGATAAATCACATGTGGCTTTGGCCTGCTAAACCAGCTCCCGACATGGAGAAGGAGGGAGGCAGCGAATCTGCTTTTCCCCTGATGAATGGGAGACAATCTAATCTCATTTAAAACACACACACACACTGTGGACCTGGACTGTAGCTGCCCTGTATTTACAAGTAATGGGAGTTGAGTGTATGCACCAATATATCACCATGTCAGAGATTACACTGTCTGTGTGTGTGCGCACATACATGCAGTGTGCTTAGATCTCTTATAGAAAGTTCAAGAGCTTTACAATCCTCTCTTAAAAGAGAATCCCACTCTTGGCTCATTTAACATGGTTTGTTTTAGTTTTCTTTGGATGTGAGCCTTCACCTCAGGGGCTAATGTAAAGGTGGTTTACCATTTATTGATCATAACTCTCCAGCTGAATTTAAATCAGTCTATGCAATGTCAGTGTTGAAATCGTGACAGAGTTACAGCAGGCTCGACTGCATAGTGGCAAAAGCTGAATGGATCACATTTTGTAGTTTCAATGCCAGCCAGAGCTTGTGGTGCTCACATTTTGGGACTCTTTCAAATTCGTCTTAAGTAAGAAATGTTAGGGGAGGGGGTGCATTTTGTTCATGTTGGTACTCTTTATTAAATTAAATTCACCTAAAAAAAAAAAATCCCACACATTTTCTCACCTACTCTGAACGCATTTGTCCAGATTATGAGATCTCCATCTCTGATATTGCTGCTCCTGCCTTAGTCTAATTAATGGAATAAGTAATGAATGGAATTTAATTTATGGTGCTCACAGCTTTAAATATCATGTTTAACGCAGTCAACAGCATCCTGTCCTTCCAGAAATGATGTTCCCATTACTCTGGATACATTTTTTTTTTTTTGGGTAGACAGTCGCTCCAGTGAAAAGTGATCACACCGAGATCTGTAGATGAGCCGAGTAACCAGGGCATTGTTTATGGAAAGGGAGTTTTCTGTTAAAATTCTAAATGTAATGTTGTGAGCAACAAAAACAATTTCATTCATTTACATTGTTTTGGGGTGGTGGCTATAATCTCAGAGATGGATATCTCAAAACCGCAGCACATGAAACTGAATCTGTCAGCATGGATAGATACCACTCGAGGTGGAATTTAGCTGAACCGACCCTTTAACGTGCTGTATTTGTGAGCATACTCTGCATGATATTGCATGCATACATATGTGTGTGTCTTTGTTTTTACACTATTCTTAGTGATTCTGTCTCTGGCGCTGCTGACTCCCTTTCCACAGATCAGTCTTCATAGAAACCTCATCAGCAGCCGTAAACCCCCCCCCCCCCCATTCCTCTCCTCCCTCCCCAACATTGCTCCCATCTCATCCCGCTCTGGGCCAAGTAAACATGTCCTCCCCTCTATAGCTGTCTATCTGAAAGCCTGTCTTGCTGTCTCTCTGCTGGCTTAGGACACTGCTGGTGATTTAAAAGCTGAGCTCCAGGGGGTGCTGGCATGGTTTGGTTCAGACCCTCTCCCCTGCCTGGCTTGGCTAGCTTCAGGGTGGGGTACAGGGGAAGGGAGTCAGCAGTGGGAGACGACAGTTTGTCCATCTACAGGTCCACTATTAGGCCAATATCCTCAGGCTGGATTAAAAGTTGCACTAGACTAATAAATCTCCCACTCTCTCTATTATCTCTGCTCTTAACAGAGTTTCCCACCTGAACATCTTTCAGAATATCCAAAAGATTTCTTTTATTTGTCTTTTCTCTTCTCCATTGTCCTTTTCCACCTTTTTGTGACATTAAGTGCATGTGTGCGTTTTCTCTTCCATTTTGCTTGCTTTTTCTTTTTTCAATTTCTTTTTCTTGACTTATCTCTTCAGTCGTCTTGCTTTTCTCCTCCCTCGTCTCCCATTCTCTGTCCATCTGTTATTGCCATTATAGCACGCACTCTAAATGTTTGGCCCAGCAGGTATATGAGCTGTGCATTTTTATTTTGTAGGAGCCCCCGTCTACGATGTCAACACACAGCCTCATAGTTTGGTCGGCTGTTTCTTCTATAGTCGCTTATCTCCTCATCTCGGTTTTTCTCCTCTAGACTGTGGCTTTGTACAGTGGTAGTAATGGATCGAGCATTTGGTGAACTCAAAAGCTGCTTGTGTTTTTTTTTTTTTTTTTTTTTTTTTTTTTTTTAAACTCTTTTTAAGACCTCTGACTCTCCTCTCTATAGAGGAAATGTTGAGGGTAGAAACAGAGGGAGTTAATAAGCAACAGCTCCAGAATCAGCCAGTCATGACAGATAAAGTAAAAGAGCTGTTGTCACTTTCAATTTGGATGAGCTGGAATTTGCTTGTTAAGAAGGATCTCTGTCACTGGAGGGCGCTCTCTTCTTTCTGGCTGACTCCCAATAACAGCAAACCAGATTCCACCATTCAACATGATGTTGATGAGGAGCCTGCAGCACTTGGCTGAAGTGCTCTGTAATCTTAAATGTATGATGAATGCTGTCATATGACATCACATCTCATAACACTGTACAAATTCTTAAGGCAAAATGACACCATTCAGTACAAAACAAATATATGTACATAACTTATAAAAATGAAAGCAGTGGATAAATATGCCAAATGATAAACGTGCATTTAGGCATAGCTCATTTACTCTGGTTCTTGTTGTCTCGAACGTGACATGATGGTCCTCTTTGTGCGTGTCTGCAGGCAGTCGAGAAACGGCATTCACTTATGCCATCAGCGCAGCAGGGGTGGTGAACGCTGTGAGCCGTGCCTGCAGGGAGGGGGAGCTCTCCAGCTGTGGGTGCAGCCGTGCGGCTCGCCCCAAAGACCTGCCGCGAGACTGGCTGTGGGGCGGCTGTGGAGACAACCTCAACTATGGCTACAGGTTCTCCAAGGAGTTTGTGGATGCACGCGAGAGAGAGAAGAGCTACCCTAAAGGCTCATATGAGAGCGCCCGGCTGCTGATGAATCTTCACAATAACGAGGCTGGAAGGAGGGTAAGACACTGGGGTTAGAAAGCGCGCGCACACACACACAAAATCTTAAGATGCCCCAGAGAAGACACAAACAGTATGCCACAATATAAACTGCAGGCTCTAGAATGAGACCAAACACTGATAGAAAGAGCAAGAGGAGTTGGAAGTGTGACAATCCCGGTCAATCTGATAGGTCTCCGCTGATCATCTGTGTAACAGCTCTGTCAGCTCTCCCCTCCTGAGGCTTTGATCTGTGGGGAGATGGAGTCACTGGAGGCAACTCTGGGGTTTCTTTTCCTTTCCTAACATCTTGAAACCACCTCAAAGGAAATGTAATGCCAGATATCTGTTGCCAGGCTGTTCTCTGTCAAGTAGGACAAATGAGTGGACAACGTTTTATTCAATGCACAATTGGAGACATGGACAGGATCATTCGGTCCTTCATGGCAAAGTGATGCCTTATGAGATCATGAGCAGCACGTGGTGCAAATATTTATGCAGACAGGTCAAATTAGAAATGTGAAGCAGTTTGCCACAATAGCATAAGCTTTTTTGCAAGTTCTTCATCTGGTTATTAATCCAGTTTCCAATCCAATTTCTCTCCTCACCACTTTCAGACGGTGTCAGACCTTGCCCACGTGTCCTGCAAATGCCACGGGGTATCGGGCTCCTGCAGTCTGAAGACTTGCTGGCTACAGCTGGCTGACTTCCGCAAGGTGGGCGATGCACTGAAGGAAAAGTATGACAGCGCTGCTGCCATGAAGCTCAACTCACGTGGGAAGCTGGTGCAGGTGCACAGCAAGTTCAACGCTCCCACGAGCCACGACCTGGTGTACATCGAGTCCAGTCCAGACTACTGCCTGAAGAACCAAAGCACGGGCTCCCTGGGCACAGTGGGGCGCCTTTGCAACAAGACCTCGGAGGGCATGGATGGGTGCGAGCTGATGTGCTGCGGCCGCGGCTACGACCAGTACAAGGCCCAAATAGTGGAGCGCTGCCACTGCAAGTTCCACTGGTGCTGCTACGTCAAGTGTAAGCGCTGCACCAAAATCGTAGACCAATTCGTCTGCAAGTGAGGAGCGTTGCCTGTGTGCATTTGCTTGCAGACGATGGGCATACATCTGTGTATTCATGAGCAAAGGAGTTGAACACAGAGAGAGAATGGAAGAAAGGAACTATATAAATTATATTTATAGAGTTAAACAATTATGCCATTGCAAAAAGACTGACTCTTTGTTTTCAAAAAAATGTCTTCAGCAAGTGAGAGTATCGTGAAATATTTATTTTGAGATTGTTTTATTTTGGCCCAGTCATCACCAGCTGATTTTTAAACCCTTCAAGTGCCTAAAACTGGCTGGAAATCCCCCTCACCCAACCCCCATCCTTTTTATTTTTATTTTTATTTTTTATAATTTTAAAAATTCAATTTTTCTCATCAGATGGGTCACACTGATTACAAAATTGGACTGTGCTTTTTATTTCCTAACAAGAGTAGAGTTTGATATTTGACTAAGAGCTCCTGGTTTTTGTTTGAGAACTGTGTTGAGAGGAGAACACCTGTGTGCTGTAGTGTATGGATGCATTTTCATGGGCCCAGTCCTAAACCAGCCTTCACATCCTTACCGAAGTGTACTTGTCCCCTCTCACCACATGTAAAATAATAAGGAACACTGTTGGTTCGTACGAGTCCTTGGAGTACAATGGGTAAAATAAGAGGGCTGTTTTGGGGGATTGGGCCATTTATTAAGCTGTCCCAGAAGCCTTAAAGTTCCCCAGGTGCTGCAACAAGCCCTTCACCATTATGCACTTTGATACAGAGGCTTAAACCTGTCTGTATGTGTCTGTTCAGCTGTTTACTTACTACAGTGCATCAGCAAATATATCAATATTATAGCCTACATTCTTTTCCATATTAATTCAGATTATTCATTTAACATTATTCTACAATACTTAACATGGTTTGAATATATATGGGCAATGTTGTGGTTACAGTGGTGAAATATTCCATGCTCTGTGTATATAGTATGTCTATCCAATCAATCAGTAAACTGTATTTATTTTCTTTTAACCAGATCCTCCTTTTAAGCTTAAAACAGGGAAAAAAAAATCATCTTTTCCATCATCAATATTTAGTCAGACATCCCTAAGTTTTGAAGTCAGTATTTAAAATTTTGTTCTCACTAATGCGGCTCTTCACTGTTTTCGTAAAGGGAAATGCACCTTATTGTCTCGAAACACAAATTCTTTCTTCTCACTCATGTTCAGCTTTACTGTTACACATACATATATCACAGATGTTCAGATTTGATCATCGCCACAGATTTCCAATACCACTCAGTTAACTGCTCACTATCCCTGTGATGATTCTCAATAGACAGACTATTTCTAAATCCAACTATGTATATTTATAAGCTTCTCCATGAATTTGAGGTTTGTTAAACGTAATGTGTTATAGCTGATATTTTGTTACTTTTTACAAATTGGCTCAATGCTCTACTTTGTTTCAATAAATATCAAATGTAAAACCAGCAGAGACGTATTTACTCACAATATTTATTATTGTATTCTACTAATCAAGTTTTGTTTAAGTGCCTTTGAAAACATATTTTTAATCTCCTGACGTAAGCCTTTTCCTTTCTACACTACTAAATAAGTTTATCTTCTTGAAATGTGTGTGCCTTTTTTTTAATAGAGATTTGACCACTGATTCCAATATCTAACATTTCCTTTTTCTTTAAAATCAAACAGCATTTCAGGGTTTTTCTGAACCAGGTTACATTTCTTCATTCAGTCTTCTCACTCATGGGCAGATTTGGTGACACAGTCAAACCCACGTTGGGTGACAGCTGTTTTAGGGGTGTAGGGAACGAAGACGAGGAGAGTTTGCTTGAGAGCTTTGGATGATGGCCGGAAGATTGGGTGTCTCTCAAGGGGATAGTTGAGGTTGCATTATAAGCGCCCCTCAACAATCCAGTGACAGTGGATCAGTTAATGGAATGATTAATCATATTGTGTCAGGAGAATAGGAGGGGAGGGGGGGGGGTTCAATGTGGGGGAACGGGGCTGTCTGGAAGACGACTGGGCCTTGTCAGAGACTGCTGGAGCTCAAGAGGAGACGGAGAGAACAGGAGAGAAGAGTGGGTAATGAGAGACAGGGGATTACATGAGGGCTGGAGAACAGGGGTTGTGAGAGGAGAGGAGCAGAGAGAAAGTGCTTTTAAGGAAAGTAGAGCTGAAGGACTTCCATTACAGTGTAAACGGTCCTGACATTGACTAATATTTACATTGGTAAAATGATACTGACTTTAGGAGCACATCCCATATGTGACCCTGTCAATTGGCCCCTGTGTGTGTGTGTGTGTGTGTGCGCGCACCCACATGCACGAAATATGTTACAAGTGTTTACATTTCTGATTGGTGTCATGTAGGTCAATAAAGAAAAGCAGGAGAAAAAGATACATGTGTAGCAAGTAGGGAGGGAGTGTAAAAAGGTTGTTTGTTTGTTTTTTTTTAAAGTTAAAGGAGGCCAAGACCGACAATATTGTTTTTAAATATTTAACCTTCTGTCAACAGCTGGTTTTATAAGGAAGTGAAATGACCCTTCAACTTTGGATTTCTTACGTACATTAAGGTCAGAAACTACTTACACGTGTTGGACGAGGCTCCTTGGATGTCAGAGTGAGCGACTGACTTCATACCAGCAGGACTCCTCCAGCAATAGCAGAAACCAGAAATCCAGGTGCACAGCAGGCTGGTACACCAGGTGGAGGAAACCTGAAACCCACAGGTGCACAGGTATGACTTACCTGACAGTCAAAGAGGCACGGACATTTCCAAATGTTCAAATGAAATGCTTGGATGTCTGATCTTGGCAGGCCTTTCTTCACCTGCCCCTTTCTCTGCACCCACCTACATTTTGACAGGTAATGCGGGCAACTGTGTAAATATTTATACGCCTGTTCGGCAGAGAACAACACCATCTTTTTTTGGCTGTGGTCACAGGGCGAAAAAGGTTGTGATTTGGGTTTTGCACACACAATTAAGCATTCACCGCAAGAGCACTTTATAGCTGAACGAGTGCACACACACTTAGAGAAGGAGGTGCTCAGTGGATATTTTAAGCTGATGTAAACCTTGGCATCCTCATTCGCTCTTCAGAGTTTATCTAAAAAAATAAAAATGTGTCTATCTCACATTGCTCTCATATTTTCTTCCTTTTTAAATCTCCTTTTCTCACAGAAAATAAACACAGACAAATGTTTACAAAAGTGTCTTGTTCCCCAAAGGGAACATTGAAGGTTTCATATTTTCAAAATGTTGAAATATGCAAATAACTCAAGCATTTATTGTGCGATAATGCTTGGTTGCGTCTGTGTGCGTGTATGTGTGTTTTTGTATTCATGCAAAGGTGATAATTATGATGATGAATGGAACCCGGCTGGATAAAAACTGTGGTTCATTCAGCTTATCAAGTGGTTTCACTCTATTCTTCTTCCCCTGCATTAAAATTCCTCAGAGGTTCTTCAGGACGATTACGTGACAAGTTGTGTTTTCATAAAACAAAGCAGCTGGTTGATATAAGGCAACCTCCCTCTGCTGAAGCCAGATCTGCTGACCACAACTTTGTAGATTCACAAATATTTAGTTGATTCTGTTCCTGCACTGGAAAAGGCTGAACTAATGTTCTACTGTAACTGCGATAAGCCAAGCTACACATATTGATGTAACACATTTACACTACATTTTAGCATCTGTGGAACAAAACCTCATCTTGAACTCTGGCCTAACCCCCTTTTTTTACCACCCTACATCATGGCAGGGGGAATTCTGGTGTATATGTCAGTAGTTTTACTCCGGGTCACATCACCACATCAAACCATAACTCGACCTACTATCTACTGTCACTGCAGAAAACATCTACAACTGCAAAAAAACACAAACTCTCTATCGATCAGTGCTGGCCAGCTTTTTGCTCTAAAGCCTCAGAAAACAGAATACATGAGCTGTCAGTGCAACAGCTCTGGCAAAGCTCATCTCTCCAAGCCAAAGTGGAGCTTGTTCCATTCCTCAGCTCTTACTGTAAAACTCTCATAAAGCAACAACGGGGCCAAAATAAGAGCACTCCGCAGAGCTGCATTTAGAGCTATTTGGGATTGTGGTTGTGTGTTTTAGAGAAAGAGGGCAGGACGCCGCACCGTGACGTCGCAAACAGTCTGGACTGGATCAGAGAGACGGGTCGGTGCCACAGAGTTACCGGCCCCCCCTTCTCTCGCTGCCAGTTCTATCCCAGTGTCCCCCCAGAAACCACTCGCACCACAAGTTGTTTCAATGGAGCACTACTCTGAGAAATTGTGACCTATATGTATAACCTT
Source organism: Coreoperca whiteheadi (assembly GCA_011952105.1). NCBI lineage: Eukaryota > Metazoa > Chordata > Actinopteri > Centrarchiformes > Sinipercidae > Coreoperca > Coreoperca whiteheadi. The sequence continues at coordinate 17,566,933 of CM022479.1, read as the reverse complement.
TCTATTTTCAGCCAATGTGCATGACTGAGGCTTGTGTGTCTGTGTTAGAGAGGGAAAGAAGAATGACTACTAAGAGGAATCATAATGAGTTCAATTACTTTTCTCATCCTAACAACATTTATTTCAGAAGTGAGGTCTTCTACAAGGTTGAACTGGTTACCATGGTTATCATGGTAGTCATGATTATTAGAGTTTTTAGTACTTAATACAGTTGCATAGCAGAAGAATAAAGGAAATAGTTCGAAACGTAAAGACAGCAGAATGGTGTGTGTATGTGTGTGTGTGCAGCACTGTAGCTCATTTCGCTTTATTGCTCACAGATGTGGAAACATATTTACCGTCATAGGACAGTAAAGGGTTTGAATCTATTATTCTGCCTTAAATAACATACAGAATGACCGTCTTGCCAAACGAAGTTTGTGTTCATTTTAATCGTACATATTCGCTCTGGAGTGTTCCACTCTGACATTTGATCTGCTGTTCATATATACGCTGGTGCTCTGTGTTTCTGTCATCTCATTGCTCTGTTCTCACACAACTCCATGTTACATACGCGCTCATTGTCATCACATCTTTGCGTGATGGCTTCCTGTCTGAGTGCATCCAATAAATTACACAATGAGACATGTTTACAAGCCCAGAACAGACTTACTTGTTTGTGGTTTGCCATGGGATCTTCTCTTTCTTTTCTCTACCCTGGTGGTGTTGTGTGTGTGTGTGTGTGTGTGTGTGTGGCTCTGCCCCACAGGGAGCTGAGTGCCAGGTCAGAGCCAGTAGCTGAGTGATTCTGTCAGTCTGCTAAGCCTTCGTGGATTACACTAAAGTGGGCCCCTGGGGTTGCTCCGACATCAGCGCAGCTCAGCCCAGTTATGGTTAAAGTTTCGTACGGCAATTACTGAGCTTCCTTTTCCATTCTTAGTGTCTACCGCTAACTTTACATGTACATCTCCCATGACGGTCCCTGCTATTTACAAGAGATGGTTGAATGCAATGTAAAAACACGACAACACGACAAACAGCAAAAAGGAAGTTGAAAGAGTTAATACCTATATTAACAGATACATGCAGGACCACTGGTAGAAATGTAAGAACTTCGGGAAGCTACAAGAGAAGTACAGCCTGTTACTTATCTCCATGAGAAAACTCTCTTTCTTGCAACCCTCTGGGGTGTTCACGGTGCAGAATACATCCTATATGAAAATTTAAACTTCAAACTAAACTAAATTGCTGTTTTCAGCCACTTGGAAGCTGCGGAAACAACTTGTGAACACAGCATTGGCATTTCATCACCTTTTAAGTTGGCAAACTTGTTGGCAAACTTGTTAGCAAACAGTTGCTTATTTACACGTCAGTTACAGATGTGATCATTTACAGAGCCATATTAGTGTTCATTTGGAGTCATGTTTCTGTCCACCTGGTGAATGTAAGTACAATATTCACTCTCTTTTAGCTCTGTTTTTGGTCTCTACCAATTCCCGAGGGTAATCTCTGGGTATTTGCTAAATGCTTCAGTATATTCACCAGCTAGTCACTAACTGTGTCTTCTCTGTAGTTTCATCACTACAAGCGACCTCTTTCCCGTGATCACATTGTTTTCACTTTATTATTTGATACATTGTTATTGAAAAATACTGGTTATAATTATGTCAAACACACTTCAAAACTGTAATTCACTATCACTCTGAGTTTGAACATTTGGATTAAATACCTTTCTTTACGTTTCCACTCATATGACCCTTGACCTTTGTACAAGCAGAATTCGTTCTTAACTTTATTTTTAAACAGGACAACAGGGACAGAAGCCAATGTCATATCCACTCTGGCTACATTCATGTCATACATTACAATGAGCTGAACACATTCACTCTCACTGCACTGAGGAGTATAAATGTGAAAAAACACAGAGAGGAAACGGCAGAGGAAGCAGACAGACAGTGACTGATGCGCTCCTGGTCTCTGAGATGAAGTCATTTGCTTTAATGCTTATATTAATGAAGCGTATCAGTGAAGTGTTGAAGTTAAGGTTTAAGAGGACTCCCTGTGAGTCACTGGCCACCGGTGGCAATCAATCAACTGAGAGCCAATTCTCCCATAGACTATTATCCCACCCACTAATCTGTGAAAAGGTTCTAAAATATATTATAGAGAATAGAATAACAATAAGAAGAAGAAAAATGAATCTTTCCACCTGCCATGGACATGGAATTGGTTATGCTGAATGAGAAAATCAAATCAAATATAGATTATATATGGTATAAAGAACTGCACTTACAGATGACAGGTGTGTAGTCTGGGACATAGGACTTCTTGGCACTGAATTTTCAATCCATTTTGAGTATCAGGTTTTCCCCATACTTGACTATAAAAAGGCTGAGTGAAGATGAGCCACTGCCTCAAGATTTGTCAAATCAAGCTGAGAAACAGACAAACTTATTAATTTGCTATGTTGAAAAGAAACACAGTTAATGGACCGTATTATTACTGCATCTGAGCATGGAGGCCCAGTCATGCAATTGTGAAACAGAGAGAACTATGCCCCTGCCAGTTCCTTTATTGAAGAACAGCCACGCAAAAAGTCCCCCACACAGGTCACACAGGATGCGTTTGGACTGAGAACTAGAGAAGAATCGACACACACACTCATCATAACCACCATCACAGGAAAAATGTAATAGACCACAGAAAAACATATTTTTCCAAAAGCTTTGGCCGTCTTTTTCCTGATGACTGACACCCGGGCTAGTTAGCGCCCTCATTAAAAAGCACTTAATGAAATAAGGTGTTTAAACAGGGGCTTTACACTGAGGTCTTTGTGGTTAATGAATCAACACAGTGCAGATGGAAAAATGGCATAGCTGGATATGCAGGTAATGTCCTGCTAGATCCAATAAACCTAACACCTTTTTAAAGGTGAATATCCTTCTGTAAGGCCCTGTGTCTGCTCGTGGAACATTCACACTTCCTATTGGCTTTGACTTTTCTTAGAGGGGGCTCAGAAAGGCCGCCTTATTCCCACATATTGTATGTCGTGTTTATTTGTCTGATTTGGCAAAGACAAAAGTGTTTCTAAAATATTGCAGTCACATATTAGTAGTTCTTCTTTACTGTTGTTTTAAGACCACACTTACAGATAAACACTGGAAGGGAGATTTCAATTTTTTCATATAAGATGATAGTTTGGTTCTCAGGTTCCCTAAAGAGGAACTGTGTTTATGAGCAATGCATCATAGTTGGTGGATCCAGTAGCGTGTCTAGCCTTCACTGACCTCAGAGAAAGATGGATGCTCTTTCTCATCATTACCAATTGATTCTTTTTAATAAGCTGACAGAGCAGCTCGCTCAGAAACATTCCTTGTGATAAAGCAGAACGAGGAAAAACAAAAATGAAAGATAAAGAAAATGTGAGATAGAGAGGGACCAAAAACAAAACAAAACAAAAAAGCAGCCAGAGGTATAAGGTGATGCTGCGGTCCTATGCTGCTGTAAAATCATTTCCTCCTCAAAAAATATCAAGGTCAGACAACGGTTAGCAAAACTATGGTTCAGATTAGATCAAAATACCACAATTTTCCCTTCATAATTCATATCACATTGGAAATATCCACCAACTGTCAATCAGCATATGGATACTTTTTGAAACATGAATGTTGTTTTTATTCGACCAAAATCTTTTGCAATGAGCATTGCGCAATCCATTGTTAGACTTGTGTTGTGGTGGCGTAAATGTGAGGTTTTTGTTCAGGAGGGCCTACGGGTATTTATGTGAAAGAGGGAGAGTGTGGCGCTAACCTGTCTATGCAGATGAGAGTTGGCACGCTACTTTCAAACACAACATAATTCAACAGTTCATTGCCTTTGCCTGCTTTCCTCCAATGCAATCAATCTCTCAGGCCTCCAGTTGCCATAAAACGCTATAGTCTTCAACATGATGAAAATCTGACAAATTATAGCTCAGCATGTGGAGCAATAAAAAATTGTATTTATTGCAATGTTAATTAGTTAGGGTTCTATAAAGCCTCCAAATCAAACAATTAAGCCCACTTAATCATATTAGAATTCAAAATATTTCAAGCGTTAATTTAATTTTATAACAAGGAGGATATGCAATGGAAACTTCAATTAAAAAAAAATCTGAAACCTTTTCCTAAACCATGTTTTGGAGAAGTCTACTATTGGTGGGTGCATGTGTGTGTATGCACATGCTGAATGCTCATGGTAGCTCACCGACCCGCTCAGTGTGCTGTGTAACTCCTGTGCTGAGGGGCCACGCTTCTTCAGCCATTTGGTTATGCAGCTCACATCAAAGCTGATGGAAGGCTGGCCCGTGGCCCAGCACCATGACAGACTGGCGGGGAGCCCGGAACTCAAGCCCCTGGCTTAAGGCCTACAGGCCTGGGGCTGGAGGTTGACAGGGCCCAGCTATGAGGGCCTGATGAATGGCTTCTGGCACTCGGCTGGTGATGTATGTCAGTTTGTGTGTGTGTGTGTGTGTGTGTTTTATGCACATGGAGTGGCTTTCAGGGCCCCCTTAAGCTTGATCTGAGTTACAGAGGGAACCCAGGGAAAGGTTATGATTGGCCACAGTGTCAGGCAGAATGAGAGGACCAGCTTTAAGGTCTTCTTACACCCAGAAATTTGCTTCCCCAGGGTCTCTCAGACACATTCCGAAATTCATGCACACACCCACCAACATGCACACACATATGTACACCCCCTGCCTCCTCCTTCCAACACACACACACACATACAAACACATACTGCACATCATTACATGCACAGTTCTCCTTCATCCTTGAGAGATGGAAAACTTTATTCATTACTGACACAGAGAATAATAATGCACTTTTGAGTTCAGAGAGCTCATATATTTTGACTTGAATTCATAAAGTCCGACTGGAGTTTAGAGCTTTAAAGAAAGGCCAGTTATCTTGTTTATAGGAAATACACACCTCATACTCACTTGGAATCTCTAACCATTTTCCACTGCATCTCATACTTTATGCTAGAATGGCAGCTATTTCACAACAAACAAGATGAAACAGCAACTGTAAATGGCATAGAAACCATGTTTGACTTTTGAATTCTAAATGTAAAATGCATGTGACACAGTATATTATCCCCTATAGCACATTCAGCCTAACTGGGTTTAGGCACAAACTTATTGTGGCACTAATCCTATTTTCTTATTATCCTGTTTTATTGATTATTAATGTGAATATTTCCAAAGTTTAAAAGAAAAATGTAATGATGACAACTAAGCTACTAAAAACCTGAAAGCATATCAGATTGGCCCAGGAGGTAAAGTGTACAATACAATAAGGAAACTCTTTCTGACAACAAAGCTGAATTATACAACATGGACTAAATATATGCAGCCCCGCAGCAAAACAGGGGAAAAATCTGGACCCAATAGTTCCCTCACTGTCTCCCTTCTCCTTGTAGCCCCTCAATTTTTCACTCTTGATGTGCTTCACTCTCACACAATCCCTTGTACCTCTCTTCCCCCTGGCTCTCCCAAACTTTTTTATGGATGCCAACAAAGAGAAATATGATTTCCTGTTTACACAAAAGACAGCCAGAAACGAAAGTGAGAACAGCACAAACAATACATTGGCATCGGTCTCATCCTGTCCTTTGTGGAGCCTCATACATGTGCAGTTACTTTACAAGCAGCTACATCAGGTGCTACAGTGTTAAAGGTCGGCGTTGGACTGGGCCCAGCTGTCACTGTCTATGAAAGCTATGTGTGTGTTTTTAGCGCTCTGATTCCCAGCCAATCTCTAGTTTAGCCTTTAGCTCATCACTCGTGCTGTGGTTCTTAATGACTGCTGGAGCACCACACTGTACCGTCTGCCTAGGAAAACAAGCTAAGACTAACTATGGCAGTGTGTTAACCTGATGCATAGTGCCGTCTACCATCAGCCTTGAGGCAAGGCTAATGAGAAACGATTAGATTATAAAGGTATCCTGCTGTGCCACCTCTTTTTATACCGCTTGGATGGGACCACATTAGATGGCAAGGAACCAAAACACACATATTGGTAGTTGTTTGAAACTTAGTTAAACTCTCGTTTTAAGGGGAGAAACCTGAAATATACCAGTTGTTACTGTTTGAATGACCATACAAGGACTGAGTTTGCTTCTGTACATTGTGTTGGAATTTCAGACTTAATAAATCTGAATTCAGTCTGAAGACATCCTGCACAATCAATAGGAGTTTTTGCAAGCTACACTAATGAGGAAGTTGCCTGTAAGGCCCCACATACAGGTCTGCCCAGGAAAACTGTTTCCACTACTACGCCCAGATCATGCTGTTCCGCTCACTTTGCCCCTCTCCTGCCGCTCACACTGAGCGGCGCAGGGGTAGACCAGTAAAACCAGTCACCCATCCCAGTGACAGTCCAGTGCAAGCCTGCAGACATGCTGCAGACCTGTACAAAAAACTCACTGTCTACAGAAGAGACTTTTTTTCCCCCCTAAAAGTCTGAAAAGGAGCAGAGGGGAAGTTTCTTTGGGAGAGCATTTTTGGGTCTTGTCCATCTCTATAACATGGGGATAGTATTTCATGGCACTTTACCTATTGAAGGAAAAGATACAAAAAATCTTACTGATGTTAGAAAGGGTTAGGTAGCCATGGAAAAGATGACACATGCTACATTTGCAGTATTTGTATGGATTCGTGCGTTGTGTGTGTGAGCACAAATGGCTTTTATGCATATTTCTGTGTGGGTGCATGTGTGTTTAGCTTATGCATGTGTGTTTGTGTGAAAGCGTACATTCATGAATGTGTATGTTGGATCAGGATGTTGAAGTTCTCTGTTCACTGGCCTCTATAAGGTGCAGGTGTTTTCAGTCAGACCGTGGTTCCTAAGTCCTTACCCGAAGGGTTTTAAGAGACTGACATTCCTTTTAGACTTGTCCCTCTGCACTGTAGCTCTAGGCAGACAGTGTACTAACTTAACCTAGTGCAGTCACCAACTCACAGACTTCTTTTACTGTTCATTTACAGTGTTATTCTACAGAGCTTTTATTTCACCGCATTGCAGAGATTTAGTTTTTCCACAAGTAGAGCTGCAACTGTCATACTGTCAGGTGCATTCTGCAGCCTCTGCTGTAAAAGATGGACAGCGCAATATTTCAATCACATAGTCTGCTGTGGTGAGGGGGTTACAGACACAGGAGGTGGACATGGTTGTCTTCTCCACTATGGTAATATATGGCTGTTCCCCTGAGCAGAGAGGACTTTAAGAGAACACAAATCACCACCCTGCGTGGACGCAAGAACTCACATACTGTACTCACAAGTAGCTACACAGACATGCCTTCCAGCTTTAGCGAGGTTTAAGATGAGCCCATGACCCTGCCTAGTCGGTAGTGGCATATTTAAAAGCAACAACCTACATCTATGACTGAACGAGACTCAAGAAGCAGAGGTGACAATGGCAATTTTACCTAACATCTTTCGTAACTTTGAAAATCACATGCTTCCTTTTGCTTTTGCAAATCTCGGTTTTCCCTTGTATTGTTCAGCTTAAATTGTGGAGACGATAAGTGGCTATCTAGCACCATCAAATGATAAATGAGAAGGAGGCAGTAGTAGGAGCTGTCAGTGGTGTCCCGGAGTAACATGATCTCTCCACTGCAGCCTCATACAACCTGATCATTTAAAACCCGCAAACAGCAGCACAGATTAAAGTGATCAGGGCTGGCTTTAGCAGACTGGCAGTTATGCAATAAGTCAAATGGTATGCAGAATGATAGATTCAATCTGACAGGGGAAAATAAAATTAAGCTGCCAAATAGAGTTCCCAGATAAGCTTTGGACCACAGGTAGGCTGTACATCCTTAAGGGTGTACACACATTAAAAATATCTGAGGATTCATTTATTTTGATTGCCTCTCAGATATATGAGTGATTGATAAATGTCGGCCCATATTGCTCTCCAAAAATTCCAGCTACAGTGTATTTAGTCTATCAGGTGTTGTTTTGGGAAACCAAAAACTTTGTGCACAAGTAACGTCCAGAGCAAAAGATTTAAGCGTAGGATTTAAGCTGAAGTATAAACCTGTCTGTGGACAAACCTGTTTTAGTGTTCTGGGAAACTCAGTCATCAAAGGGTCTTAAACCATATATCTGCTGTGATAAGAATTATCTTTGCACGGGTGTAGATCATACTTAGAGTTACTGTACATGCACTCTGTTTGCCTTACTTTCTCAGACATCCTCTCTAACAAATCAAGTTATGTAAATGCCACCATACGGTGTGAGTTCAGGAACACAGGGCATATTCATTTGTTTTATTGATAGAGACCTGAGGTGAAAATTCCATATTTCTTTTATTACATGTTGAATTGCTAAGAATGTGAGCTAAAACATCCCATATGCAGGCGGCTTTCATTTCTTTTTTATATAAAGTGCTTTTGATTTATGAGCCCACAATGTCTTTTTCCTTGCATGAAATAAATTATGGAGGTGAATTCCAAAAAAAAGAGAGAGAGAATGAGAGACAGAGAACTACAGAGTACAGAGGGAGAAAAAGACTAGGGAAGTCCTCAAACCAAAGTTAGACTGATCTGCCAAGTTTGGAGTGCGTATCGGCCCTCCAGGTTTTTATAAGAAGGTATGAATATGTGGGTGAAAAAACAAAATGGGACAGCTCAGCTGTTTAACAGCTTTACTGTTTAGCTTTCTTATGCTTAGCTGGGAGATTAATGAGGGAAGTGGGTATTCATTAAACATTTACAAAAATAAACTTTGGTGAATTTTATCATAGAACATAGTTCATGTTATCAAAACATTACATTCTAGGTATTCAGCTGACACTCTCATCCAGAGCAGCTGATTTCAACAGAAGAGTGAGCATTAACTACACCTACAGTACAATATAGGCAACTGTGTGACCGTGTTTTAAATTGTATTTGTTTGTCTATTGTTATTTTATTTCTTTTTACTTCTTATATATATATTTTTTTACGTTTTTTGCATCACATCTCCTTCTGCATAATTTCAGCTAAAGAAATAATTCTACAAACAAAATGTCTTTGAGGGCATGTGTGCTTGCATTTTACTTTTTTCTACCTTTTCTACTTTTTAAAATATTAAGCTTTTCCTAACACATTTTTATAATGTAAGTCTATGGAGCAGTCTTCAAATCTTCTTCAAACTTACTCATACTTTGAAATGTAACAAGAAAAATTGCATTTCCTGCTAAAAATGCACGGGAATGCTAAAAGTTTAAATGATTTTGCATAACACTGCTGAATAGAGGTCTGAAATGAAATGCCTGAAACATCTTAAAGCTCAAATGCACTGCAGTGCATTGCTTAACAACCTGGACGCTGACCTACATTACCTAATAAAGCTTAAAGCTGAGATACATTGCTAAAGCTGGGCACTTACTTCTATTAAGTTCTTGAAAAATGCTTAACAATTTTAAAAAGCATAAAAGGTAGAAAAAAGTGGGTATTGTCCAAAAAGAGCACGTTTTTTGGTTTAGATTGGCAGGAGAGTTCACGGAACAAGAAAAACAAACATGGTTGCGGTTAGACTAATGAACTGATCAGCAACAGCAACACAGCATCAGTTAGATTACATAAACTGTCTGAGTTTGATGAACTTTGGTTAGCACTGAATTAAGGAGACATTTTGAATGATAAATAACAAAACATACAAGCTTGCTTAAAGTGATCAGTGAAATCAGGACGCAGCAAACCAGCCCCGTCATGAGTGCTTACAGTCTTAGTTGCTATCATTCTCATCGTTCAACATCATCGTATTACAATGTCTGCAAGCTTGACATGGGAAGAGCCTGACACAGGCAGGGGTTCGCTTGGGCGATGTACTCATGCGTTGAGGAACAGTATGGTACATGTTGGTGAAACATTACAGTGGAATTATATCGTTTTCTTTCCAGCTGTTTGAGACATTGGATGAGAGCAGCTCCAGGCATCGATGGCAGAGCACAGAAAGGCTTGCTGCCGATGGAGGCGGTCAGTTACCTTCATGGCATCAATCCTTCACCTTTTCAGAGTCATCGAAAACTCATCTTCAATGGAAGAAAACAGAGCGATATGTCATGTTACCAGGTGGTTTCTAAAATGATTGGCAGGCAGTTGGCAGGTGGTTAGTGACTGATAACAGACAGAGACTGCTTACTTACTCTATTTCATCCTCCATGTACGACTCACAAGTCCCAGATCTATAAATATATATTAGAGAAAGTACAGCACAAAAATTTAGTAGTTACAAACCCGAAAGTATCACTGTGGTACACCTGACCAAACATTGCATTAGTTATAAGGGGAGGGTTTGGCGGTAATTGATTACTAATCACACCATGTTCAATTACTGCAGCATTACAGCAATTTTTTATTTATAACAACATCATTTTGACAGTTCCCTACAACAATATACTACTTTTCTGTCTGGCTCATAGCAATGTAATCACACATAGGCTTCCATGTTGAAGCACTGCAGTAGGGCACTTAAAGATGGGTGTAATTACCATGTAGTGTTACATAAACACATTTGACTCTTACTTAAGCTTGTAGAATTCAGCTACAAATTGTTGTTAATAATATTTGTTACCTTATTACAATATTCAAGATATTCATGCATTCACGTCAGATATTTACTTATTGGTTTTGGTTTCTGTTCTCCATCTCCCTTTTCTTCCGTCTCTCGCTCAGAAACCAACACTAGACAACAAAAATAACAGATAACAAGACAACAGTCAATGCTACAGAATTTACTTTGTGCAAAAGGTGCTTCTAAATGGGATCTAAAAATCTATCATTAATACTACTGTTGCCTGCTTCTTATGTGCATGGTTTACATGGTGACAGTGAGAATTGACTTTTTCTCTGCTTTGTCTAATCTCTGCAGGAGATGCACCTCTGACAGTTTAACTGACTTATGTTGACCAATTTGTGTGTGACCAGCTAAACTACAGAACATGTAACATTTTTAAAAATGCAACAAGTAAGCACAGTGGTTACATCATTGAATTTTGACAGGTTATACAGCAGTGGACAAACCTAGTTCAGTTGATTTCCTCCATCCATAATGCAGAAGGGCATCAGTCAGCAGGTCAACACTGTGTGATGGAGTCATCTCCTTTGTGACTTTGCTTTTTCTTCAGAGGAAAGACCACGACCCCTTCATTCTTTCCCCTGTAAGCCCAAACCCATCAAGCCATCTGGTGCTGGACTTGATCTGTGATTAAAGCAAACTCACAGACTATCACACACAGTGACACTGAGCATATTCCTTCCTCAACAGTGCAGCTCTGAAACAAGTTTAGACAGGCATGGCAATCTGCATCCATAAATGTGAAATGCTGGTAACCCCAAGGAGATGCTGTGTGATAGGCCCTCCCCTGATTTCTGATTGAACACACTATGGCATCATTTTGATACCTCAAAATGTGCCCATTTCTTTTATTAAAACAAGATTTCAGTTTTACACAGGAGTTTAAAAATGTACACGCATGCAAATGTGAGGCAACAACACAGGCAACGTCACAGACAGTTTTGCAGGCATATTTTCTTGTCCTCACATCTTCAGAGAAGCTCATCAATTACATGCAGGGGATAGGCACAACACAAAAATGTGAACGATGAAACACTTTATACCAAGGAAGAATGAAGAATAATTATCCAAATAATCTCCAGCATCATATCCAATTTTTATTCTATACCTAAATACTCAATGAGGGCACTCACAATGATCAAAATGTTTCTTCTTTTGTTAATTTTACTGATTATAATAGAATGCTGGTACACTTGACAATAAGTAATATTTTGGAATCTCCCATACACATGAATGAACATGTATGACTTATGTTAGGGTCATGCTATTCTATGCATTTTATGAATAGGGACAATGAAATAGGGGAATCAACCTTCCGGAAAACTTGGTCGCCTCCGTGAACCGCCATCTTACTGTGGTGGAGGGGTTTGAGTGCCTGTATGACCCAAGGAGCTATGTTGTCCGGGGATGTTTGCCCCTGGTTGGGCCTTCCAAGGCAAACAGGTCCTATGTGATGGGTCAGACAAAGAGCGGTTCATATCCCCCTTATGATGAGCATTAGATCAAGGGCCATGACGTCGCCCGGTATGGTTCCAGGGACATGGAATGTCACCTCGCTGGGGGGGAAGGAGCCTGAGCTGGTGCGGGAGGTTGAGAGATTCCGACTAGAGATAGTCGGGCTCACCTCCATGCACAGCTTGGGCTCTGGAACCCAACTCCTCGAGAGAGGCTGGACTCTATACTACTCTGGAGTTGCCCTCGGTGAGAGGCGGCGGCCTGGTGTGGGCTTGCTGGGAATGCTGAATCATCATTCCCACTAATTAGTAGTATTAGTAAAGACAGACAGTCAGCGACAGAGAGACAGACAGACAGTCAGATGCAGGTCAGCGTCCAGGTTGTTAAGCAATGCACTGCAATGCATTTGAGCTTTAAGATGTTTCAGGCATTTCATTTCAGACCTCTTTTCAGCAGTGTTTTGCAAAATCATTTCAGCTTTTAGCAATCCCATGCATTTTCAACAGGAAATACAATTTTTCTAGTTGTACATGATATCCCACTTTTACTTATCTTATTTAACTAAAAACAGTTAGTTAACAGTTTGGCAAAAACTATTACTTCTCCATTATATCCATTGCTGATGTTTGTATAGACAGGTGTCAATATTTGGACTTGTGTTTTCTTTTAAATATTGTTTTTTAGGCTTTTTGCCATTATTTGATAGGCTGGAGAGAGATAACAAATGTGGGGGAAAGAGAGAGAGAGAGGGGGGATGACGTACAGCAAAGGGCCATGGGTCAGCCTCAAACCATTGCGTTAAGAACTCAGCCTTGAACATCGGGTGCACGCTCTAACAGGTGAGCTACTGGGCCACCTTGGTATTAAATCCCTAAATCTTGTGAAATGTCAAAGCTACCACAAAGGATGGGGATTACCAGCCAAACATCATCACTGGAGAAGCCATTCAAAATAGTGACTAAATCAACTCCACAATAATATCCCCAGTGGATTTTTTCACTTTGCTGTGCTTTTTCCTGACATTTTGCTTCCTGGATGACTCTATATAGGCGTATTAAATGTCACATGAAATGCTATATACCCATGACAAAACGGAGAGAAAGAGAAAGAAACCAACACATGATGCACGTACATCTTGAGAAATTCATTTTTTGAATTTATTCCAATAAATGTGTGGATAACCACACTAATAGAGGTGACATTTTGCTTTTTCTGTGGACTTTCAGAGCAGGAGTGAGGTGCAGAGTTAACTTCAGGAATGACCTCAAACGGTTGTATTGTCAATTCCAAGACTGTTGGCAACATCAGTGTGCTGGTAGACGTGAATATTTTAATGATCTAATTCACAGTATGGCTGCACAGAGCTTATCCAACAATTTATCATCAGCTAAATCACATTCTCATTCTGCTCCAGCTGCCCCACCCATAATCCACACATACACACACCTTCCACAACTCAATGATACACTGGCCTGGCACAATGGATGACCATCTCTTTCTTCGTTCTAAATCATCCTGATTTAAGCCTTAAGTTCTGCTTAAAACCCCTTGCTTCAAAAACAGGTGTGTTTGATAGTTAGAGGTGGGTCTTGTAGTTGTCAACTGTGATCAGTGTGTGTGAGGCACACTTGCCTGCTGGGTCCAGTTTCTGCACCCAACCGGCTACACATGACAAGGTGCACACCTGGCAGTTTACATACACACGTGTGATTGAACACACACCTGGTACAAACACACCTACCCCTGTTGTCAAAACCATTGAGTTGAGACAGGGTGCTGGCCAGGAGGACCACCAGAACAGCAAAATATACAGCATAAAAATGTACAATCCCAGAGTAACAGAAGCAACAAGAGAGATTCAGAGGTGTGCCTAAGCAATTTGTGCATTCTTTCACCTTCAATTCACTTTCACCCAAGGGCATAATTTACATTTCAACTTTGGGGGAGACATCTGGGAACTACTCAAGACTTCACATTTATAGTCTGATTCATGTCCATAACACACTGCATATGCTATGTAACCCTTTGGCACTCAACACAAATTAGTAGTATATAAACATAATTGCTAAGAGACAGGGTTGCACTTAACTTGACATCCTGACCTGGACAGTGTACAGAGAAAAGGGCATAATGATAATTGAGCAGAATATAAATGTGGTGGGTGGTATAAATTTTCACTCGTTTAAATTGACATCTCCAGTGTTGCAGAAGAATGGAGAGAATAGGTTTTCCTCAAATAGAGGAAATGTGTTTTTTAATAGTCATTTATTTGAAGATCCAGACAGAATTTAGAGCCATAACCTCTTTTAATTATTCATTTTTTAACCAAACCTGTTTCTGAGCTGAGGTATCAGGGCTTCCTGAGCTATATCACCTCTCACACAAACAAATAACTAGATAGAGTTCAGATGAGACCTCCCAGCTGAATCTCCATCAGACAGAAGGTCTCCTGAGGGTTAGGAGCCTCCACTGATGGGCTGCTGCATGAATGAAAAAAGGACAAGTGGTCAGCCTAGCTTGTTAATGCTGAACAATTTTGACAAAGGCTTGTATTGTGCATACAGTACTTATTCTTTTCTTTTGTGAAGAAAATCCATAAATATTTTGTTACAACAACATACACAATATTCTTGTTACACTGTACTCTTGCTCTTATACTACTGTTTTTACTGTGTATTGTGTATTTTACATGTGTTTGGCAATGAGGATATTTCTTCTTGTTCATGTTACTTTCCTTTAACAATTCTACTTTTCACTGTTGCGCATCAAGCTGTAATTACTCTGAAAAACTTTAAGCACTAGGTTATCATTAGGTTTATGCCTTTGCAGCAATGCAGTTTTTTAGAAGTAGCAGAGATCTGATTGTTTAATGAAGCAGGCATTTAGCGCTTACGAACCACACACATTGTTTACATCAAGGAGATTTTTAATAAGTACATAAAAAGATGCTGGCCAAAATTGCCATTCTGATTCAACTTGTTACCCTTAGTTCATAAACACACAGTTTATTAGGACCAGGCCCATTTCTTCTCCATCAACACAATGGCATGGTATTTGGCTGGTGAGACTGGGTTGGGCTGGTTTGAAAGGTTTTCAAAAGAATTACTTTCTCAGATAAACAGCTCCAGGCCTCAGATCTGATCAGCACTGAATTGAGCAGGAGCTCCATCCTGTGTCCTGAACCGTGTCTGTGACACCAGCAATGAGAGTGGTGTGATGAACCCAGAGGGAGGAAATAAGGTTAACTAAAAAGGAGAGGAAACAAGGTCTAGTAAGAAGGGGAGGAAATAAGGTCCAGTGAGAACGGGGAGGAAAAACGGTGCACTAAAAAGGGGAGGAAATATGCTTCATTAAAAAAGGGAGGAAATAAGGTCCAGTAAGGAGAGGGGGGTATGGTCTAGTAAGAATGGGGAGGAAATAAGGTCCAAGAAGAAGGGGAGGAAATAAGGTACAGTAAGAAGGGGAGGAAATGAGGTCCCCTTTGAAGGAAAGGAAATACAGTCCAAGGAGAAGGGGAGGAAACAAGGTCTTGTAAAAATGGGGAGGAAATAAGGTGCAGTTTTAATAGGAGGACTCATCTCTGTTCTTCCAGGTATTTGGGAGAAAGATTCCGAAAAACCACACTAGCAGATGTTGTGATTTGGACTTTGGCTGAACCAGGGAGTGGACCAGCTCAAAGTAGCGCGTCAAGGTCACAAGAGTACAATGTGTATATGTTAGTGTGTGTAATTTCTGATACGCGTTTCGTAAATGGTTGACAATATTTCAGGAGGATTACTACAATGCTCTAGACATAAGCATAAATGAACTGTCTCTTTGTATGTGTGTGTCTCTCATGAGAACACACACATATGTACATACATATGGATACACACACTATTCGCTCAATTTGTCTCTCCTTTCTGACCTGCTCTCTCTTCCATCTTGGCCTCTACTTCCTTTAGCCTCACCTACTTGTCCTCTCCCTGTTTTGACAAATCCAATTGTGTGTTAGCTTCCTCTTTCCTCTCCCAGTAATGACACACTGCAGGCCTTTTCGATTACACAGCTCATTAATAATACACTTCATACACCCATTATTAAGCAATATGAATCACAAACACTCATATATCCACCCACAGATAGACCATACACATACACATGCCTCTGAGCTATGACGAGATCATGTCCAGAGTATATTACAGCCTTGATTATTTTTAATTACAACATGGCCTTTAACTGTGGAACTGCAACAGTTACATAAATGAGAGCCCTAATCAACTGGCTCCCCAGGCCTCCCTCCCCCGACTGTGGATCTTAAAAAACAAACAGACGGCGTCAAAGCCCAGCTTGCCTCTACCACAAAGCGCACATCAGCGCCCAACATTACCCCACTGTGATGTCATGTCCTCCAAACGCTCCAGACAGTTAGGGTGAACGAGAGCAGGAGGACCACATGCATGAAACAAACAGACACACACAAGTACATACTGTACGCATAAGCATAAATGTGTTGTGCACGCTGACACACACATCAGAGATACAGAAAAGGGGCGTGATGGTGGTTTGGGTGAGAGAGACCAGGGAGGACATACAGGGCTGCGGTTGGTGTCAAGAGCAAAGCTTTAGATATTCCTACGGTCAAGAGGGTAATGATGGGTGAGGGCAGTGTGAGAGAAGGGTGAGTGAGGGGGTGAGTGGGGGACACTAGGGCATATAAATGTCACATTGCTGCAGTGATTTTTCTGTCAGGGCCTGTGGTTGTAACCTTAGCCTTCCTTTCACTGCTCTGCTATGCAAAATAAGGGCGTTGAAGTCCCAGGGCCAAGCATACACAGAACATGCGGCTCATTGGTCTGGCCAAATGTGCACACACACACATACACCCATACACACACACGCACACACACACACACACATACACACCTGCGATAAAGCACTGACACACTCATAGCCACACTCATATAAACAATATTGAACATTACTGAATGTACAATGTAGAAACATACTGTGTCTGAGTGTGTGTTCAGTGTGAATTGCATGAAAAAAGCCAAACCAGTATAACAGATACATGCACACAAACACACTCACACACACAAACACACACTAATGTGCCAATAAGAGCAACCATTTAGTCCTTTCCACACTGAGTTCATAGAGAGTTAGCAGGAGCAGCTCTCCAGCTGGGGTATAAAGATACAAATCAAACATGACAGATGGACACACACTCAAACACACGCACACACACAAGTTTGCGAAGCTATCCTTGTTAGGACATTGCATTGACTTCCATTCACTGTGGACAGCCTAACCCAAACCCTAACCCTAACCTTAACCATAACCAATTCATACCTAATCCTAACCTTAAACTAACCTCAATTCACACCTTGCCCCTAAACTTAACCAGGACCTCAGAAATGCCATTTTGCCTAATTAGGATAAGGCTTTGGTCACAATGATGACTACTGGTCCCACACACACACATACACAGACTTCTATAATAGTTTGATGTAACCACACCATGCCCAGAGACGCCATGTACAGAAAAACACTGCATCAATTATCACATCAACATTCAGCCTTCATCAGCACAGCAGAATTTATAGCAGGCATGGGAGAGCCAACAGCTAATAGTCCCTAACTCATTGATCGACCCTCCATCCAAGACAAACATGCTGATGCCGATGAACTGTGATCCGAGGGAACTCTAAAATGCTCACAATACTTATATTGGGGACAAACCAAGGCTAACAGCCAATGGTGTTGCTTACTTTGAGCTATGATATCGTGAGACCACCTAGTCGGTTGCAATCAGCCCACCTTTTCCCTCCATTGCCTCCCTGACCTCCAATCTAGCTTTCCTCCTTCCCTCTCTTACCCTCCCCTCTCTCCTCTTCCTTCACTCCTGACTGTCCATTCTGTTAAACCGGCCTACACTCTAAAAACAGCCTGGGTGCATTTGAGTGGCAGAGGCAAGGAAGGGGGCTCCTGGGTCTCCATTTAGCCACTTCCTGTTGGAGGGAGCCAATATGTATGCCCCTCCAGGCCATTGCTCAGCTTGTGTAACCGAATGAGGTTTTTCGTAGACTCGACGGGCTGGAAGTGTTTAGATCACCGCTACAAAGACTCAGCTGAATATGCTAATGTTGAAAAATCTCCCTCAGCTTGTTTGCACAAACACAGAATGGAATGCTAAATATATGCCTATGATTTGTTCCGGTTTTGTTATTCAATATTTGGCTGAAGAGAGTATGCTGCCTGTCTGAAAGAATATTGATAAACTACAGTGCAGTGAATTATGGGCACTCTTCTTCCCAAATATTTACTGTGTGCTAGTCCTGATCAGAGCACAAAAACAATCAGATATAGTTTCTCTGTTTCTCATACTAACTCTCACCCACTTTCTCATTCTGTCTTGCACACACACACACACACACACACACACACACACACACACACACACACACACACACACACACACACACCCACACACACACACACACAGACAGTATTAGTACAGCTGGCTGTCAGGTCCTCAAGCTCACCAAGAGGTCCATAAGTACTGAAGGCTTTTCTTCCTGTCACAGCATGGGGTACAAAACTAACTCTGTGTAGTGTGTGAGTGTGTGTGTTAAGAGTGTATATTTTCAGCTGGCACCTCTCAACCTTGGCAGCAGCGTGTCTCCTGGCATGCGCAGGAACAAATTTGTCTTTGGGGTTTGGTTCGGTTTTAGTCTCTGATGTGTGTGTGTGTGGGTACGTGCATGTGTGGGTGAGGTAGTCGAGGGGTCTGGTCATTATCACCACTACAGCCAGTGAGCATGTAGCCAGAGCACCAGGAAAAAAGGTAAAGGAGGGTGGAGAAGGAGGTAAACAAGGACAGAGCTGAGGCCAAGATGCTTACGGGATGAAAATAATGACCCCATGCTAAAACAATCAAATTGATGACAGTGATGCTGCCAATGCACAATCCATACAATAAAGAAAAAAATTCTACTAAGCACAGTGGCACCATTCTAAAAAAATAAATACCAAATGCTAAAAATTCTTCTCTCTTTCTTTTATCTCATTGTTTCTCTCAAATTAGATATTCACTACTGTAAGCCTATCCTCTGTGCATGCATAAGAATACATGCACACAATGAGTTGCAGAGCTGAGATTTTGCTAGTCACCCTGTCGAATGCCGACAGAATCGTGTGTGTTTTCCCAGCTTGTCTTAGCTGTAGCGTGTTGTGGTCACCGGGCCTGTGTGTGGTCCTGGTGTGGTTCAGCTGCTCAGAATCATTTCCATTTAAACATATCTGTGGTCCTCAATGCAAACCACAAATGTTATCCACTCCATTGGAGGTAACACCAAAAGCTTTGCCCTCTGTGTGACCGCTTCGGTGTGTGTGTATGTTGTGTTCATACGTGTACGTGTTAATGCATGGTTAAGACTGCGGGTGTTTGCACAAATGTTTGAATGTGTTTGAATGTGTGAATATGCGTGTGATTCACTGTCATCTGTCTTCCGGCATATTAGCAAAGGAGATTTCTCATGTAGTCAAGATAATGGTGAGCAAACAGGGTTATAGTAGTGTGAGTGCTGATGGATGAGTGTGTTTTGAACTGCAGGGCCCCTTCAGGGCATTGTGTCGCAGTGATCAGTGACTCCTCTCTCAGGGGTTCCTTCCCACCACAAACAGCAGCATTGATCGGATCATTGGGAAGGAATGTCGACGCCTTCTCATAAAATACCTCCAGTGATGTTTCACTCACTCTCTGTCTTTGAGTGTGTCACTTTTGTTGGACGGGGGTTATAGGTCTGAACTGGCTTGTCCACGTAAACATCTGTGTGCTTAGCCAAACCTGTAAAGACCCACATTTAAATCTCCATAATAAAAGAGATGTGTTTTTCAATGGGTTTTCAACACATACAATCTTGTTTTACCTTCTGTTCTTTTTCTGTTGTCGTTTCCTTTTTCTCTGTTTTTAAAGTGTTAAAAAGTGGCAATTACTGTTTGACACTGTACAACAGGCCACACAAACAAAACTAGCTAAAATCCCTTCTCACCTGTGAAATGAACGTATATGAGCAGTGTGCAGTGGGGTATTTGGAAAAGAACTTCTTTTAGCATCTGTATGGGTTATGTTTCCCCTACCAGTGTGTGGGGAAAACAGCTTACTCACTCACAGGACCCCCCGAGGTGGCAACAGGGCTGCCATTGTGGCAACTCCCCAGAAAGAAGATTGCTTTCCCAAGTCTGCCTTTTTTACACACATTGGATGCACTTTCCCATAACTCATCTGGCACACAGGAAGGAATCACAGACCGGAATGGATGTGTGACTCAAAACAACTCCAATCCCATTATGCAGTGATAAATGACCCACCAGCAAGTCAGGGAGTCTTTGGACCATAGGAAGAGGAAGAGCAGGATCAACTGGAAATGATTAGAGTCACGCGGTTTTGTTCAAGGGACAAGATCAGTGAAACAGTAGAGAACAGACCACTAGGACAGTGAGAATTACCTTGTCAGTGGAGGAGGAAGTGGAGCTTATTAGAACTGGCTGGTTGAGAGCTGGGGAAAGAGAGGACGACGAAGCATGTCCTGCTGTTGACCACAGGGACCTTAGCGTTGACATCGAGACCACAGCAGAGCGGCCTCCTGCCGCCACTGACAGGATCTATGAGAACCTCTGTTGTTTTTTATTTATTGTGCTCCTCTGTACACACACACTATCGCATAAGAGTTGGCCTGGTATGGCCCAGGAATTCTATTCTTGCATGTACACATGTGTATGTTTGTCAGAAAATGTCAAAGGATTGTTTGTGTCTATTTCCTAAACAAATACAGATGGATGTTGTGGTTGGCCTTCGATTCCAGTGTCATGGTCTTTATTGTCTCTCTTGTGTGGGGGATAGGCCTCTGGGGCAGAGGCTTACATGAATGACAGAAGAGCGAAACACCAGATGCGCACACACACAAATATATGCATGTGCGCACGCAAACACAAGGCTGCCACAACTCTGCTCATGTGGAGGCCAAAAAGCAGCCAAATGTTTCCCCACAGCCAACCGCTAAGAGCAGATACTGTATTAATCAGTCAAATCTGCCAACAACAATAAGGATAAACTATAAGGATAAAAACTGAGGCTTCATATTACTGTTATAGGTCTGCTTCCCTAAGAGCCTTTTAACAACATGGCTTTCAACAACAGCATACATTTTAAACATCCTTTTATTTCAAAAGTACACAAACAGGACCAATATTGTTCAATAAGGCAAAGCTCAAATATTAACAACCACTCACATCATAGGACTCAAAATCTCATAGTCACAGTTTATGGGTACCACTTGCAAATTATAAATAAAACTCTTTTCTTCATATATAGACTAGAACTTATTTTTTTCTCATCATGAAAAAAAAAGATCATTAGACAAACATTTCATTACAACCCCAGCCACAGATAATCATCTTCATCTTCAGTCTTATTTTTTTTTATCCTCAGAATCATTACTGTCCATGAAAAGTCAGAGTGGGCCAGGGGAAGGTGCACCTGTCTTTCTCCACATAGGTGTTACGTGGCTCTAATGCCCAGTTCCAAGCCCAGCTACAGGCCCCTTAGCTGCTACCTGATAGAACTGAACAGTGGTGTGAGTGTCAGTGGGTTTTACCAGACCACGTTTGCAGTTTGTAAGCTACTACAGTATGTGCATTGTTAGCATTATTACTATGTTCAAAACTCCCAAAAAAACCTCTCCGTGCAGCTCATGTGATATTGCTAAAGCACCTTAATGATCACTACTTAGCAGCTGTAATAGCTATCCATTATCAATCCTTTCAAATAAGTGCCTTGTAGAGAGGTACCTCAGGGCATGGGGCTTTGTAGGTGGTGAGTTGGAATTGGGCACAATTTTCTAAGGGGCAGGAGTTTTTTTTCTGTGGCATCGTTGCGATTCTTTTGCATTCCGAGCCAAGCCGATCCAAGTCAAGTTCTGGATGAAAAGGCGTGGCCAGTTCTGGTCACCTAGGGAACAGCGCCAGGAGCACGCAGAGCAGTGTTGCTGCAAGAGACGGTGCGAGACCCACAGCTCCTCCGCACTCCATTGAGTTCTCCTAGAGAGAGGGGGCAAGATATGGACCGTTATGGAATATTTTAATAAAACACAAAAGCAGCATTAGTGGGGGATATATAGTGTGTGATCTGTGTCTGTGTGTGTGTGCAGTATGTGTGTTCTGGGAGCGGATACCTCTGGGTGAAAAGGATGACAGGTATCTGGTCGCCTCCTGTCCTTTTGCATCTTCAATCTCTCGCACTTCAGAGATTCATTATGTGCAGCTGAAGTTAAGGCAATAACAGACAATGTGTACCCTGGGTGTTTTCCTGCTGGAGTGTATTTCTTGTTTATAATGGAAAGGAATGCATATTTTTGAGTGCACCATGGAAAGAGGTTCTTATGGATAAAATGATATTTTTGCACACAGCACGGTGTGCAAAAAGAAAAAGAAAGCAGACGCTGAGCAATGTTTGATGAGTTTTCTTTTGTTGCATAGCAACAGAATAGCAGGCTTTATGCTACAGTAAGCACTCCACAACAAAATAAACAGTGGTGGACATGTATACACAGCGTGACTGTACTGCACAAAATTTCAGAGAAATGCACACTGTAGGAGAACCCAGCTCGGGTATGTGGTAACGAGCTAAGTTCCTTCAGTTTGACACCACTCTGAGCTGTGTCTGCTATTGATCAGTATCCCATCACAGCGTGGGCTGTTGTGCAACACAGTCCTAACACAGACACACACACTGTACTGTGAAACAGACTTCTAGTAGAGTGAAAGTCTTGGCTTCGGATCTTGTCCCTCACAATGTCTCATCTCTTTCAACCAACGAAGGGGTAGAGGGCAAACAAACTCCCGAAAGCTTCCACCATCAGGTAATAGTGTCATTTTTCGCAGTTGGAGGAAACAGCCTAACTGGAAAGACTTCAACAGGCCATCTGTATAACACATTTAAGTTGTCCCCAAGAACCATTCATCAACTCATCTTCTGAATCAGTTTATTGCAAAATTCATCATCCATTTGGAATTTGAGCTGTGACAATTATTATTAGTTTTATGGCTTTTAATCAAGGTTTCTGTCAAGTTTGTAGAGGTTTTATTGTAGCTGTTGATTTACTCATCTTCACATCCTTGTCAAACGTAGCTCTCTTGCTTTCGAATCATCCTGGCGCTATTTCCTCTCATTCAGGATACCAACAAACTAGAAATCGCACACTGTAGTCCTGTGCTCAATCACTCCCAACCTCTCAAGTCTTTGGCCAGTGAAGGATATACATGATTTCGATCGGGTCCATGGTGATTGGCTCAAACATGCTGCAGTCACACTTGTTGTCCACCACCACCATGAAGAGATTACTGCTGGGGATCTGCTGGATCACAAAGGACCTGCCAATCACAGCACAGACAGCCAGAAACAAAAAAAGATGAGGAAGGAAGAAGGGGAGAGGGAGGAGTGAGATTTGGATGGGCAAGTAGACAAGGCGCATGGGTATGATGTAAATTTCCATGTGTGTCAGAGGATTGTGTTATGAGTGTTCATATTCTCCCCTGGCGGAGGGGAGATGCACTGAGGAGACTCCACTGGATGCTTGTCAAGAAGATGACTTGTCTCACCGCCAGCTGTCAATAAACATACAGAGACTCAGACAGACTCACACCGACACACATATAAAGTATACTCACATACTTCTCTAACTCACTCCATGCCCACCTCCTCCTCATTCTCTTCCCTTCCTTCTCTTTTGTCTTTGTTATATCCTATCCAAGGCGAGCACCAATGAAGTGTTGCTGAATATAAAACACTCCAAAGGGAGACAAATGGGAACCACACTTTTGTGCTCATAGCTTCCCATGGCTGCATTTTACTGGTCTGAGAGATCATGCCTCGCCTCGGCCTCCTGGCCAGTGATTTATGACCGTGGATAAGCTTTATGAAGAAGAGAGGCCATAAAGATGATCTCTTCTTTCTGTCACCATTTCTTTCTTTATCTCTTGCGTCTCTCCCTCCCTCTCTTCACTCGCAGCTGTTTCTTTTTTTATCAAGTTCACGCTGAGATATTTATCAGACACGTATGAGAACATGCAAGACAATTCTAAGACAAAGAGGGAGAGACCTGGAAGATCAAAACAGAGCTAGTATCTACAATAATATCTCCATCCTTACTAATTCAATACCATGACCAATTTAATCGGACCACAAACAGCCTCCAATCCCTGAGTAGCACCAATCCACCGCACTCTAATACAGTTATCCCACCGTGACCAACCAAACCCAACCAAACCAGCCCAGCAAATAGACCAAGCCAGTTCCAATCAGGGTGAATTAGGATCTGCTGATGTTTAATAATCCGTGCTCACCCCTGCACAGCGCCAAGCCGGCCCAGCTCAGCCGGCTGATAGAAAGCAGAACAAGTGTTCTTGGAGAAAAGACTTAAACACATCCTGACAGCACAGCTGCTGGCCTTGAACATACCCAGTGCTGGGAAAGGGAGCACTACACCGCATATGAATGCACACACATACACACTTCAACAAACACAAGGATGCGCACAATATGCACGGTACACGGAGACAGACATTCATGCATACTCTCTCTCACAAACACACAGACGGTAAAGAGTGTGTCTTCTTCTTGACATGGTCTCCTAGTACTGCGACTTCTAGTGATTTTGGCCAGCAGAGAAACGGACAACAAAGACATCCAGTATGTTTCTCTGAGAAAAGATAGAGAACGACAGATAGAGAGACAGTGAGTGACGTAGAGACCAACAGAAAGAAAGATAAGGCAGTAAAAGAGAAAAAAAATCAAGAGTTAGATAGATGTAAAGTATAACGCTGAAACACACACAAAAAAGTGGTAAAACATATCACACAATCTGTGGCTGAAGCTGATTAAAATTAGCACAGCTTATCAACACTTCGATCATGAAGGAAAATGTTTTATCTTTCCAATGTCAGCTATACTAAAGCTCATTTTAGGGGTTAGAGCTAAGAAGAAACTATTTCCCAATGCATTACACATGCTTTGCTTTTGATGCAGAACAGTAGCAAAGTTTTTCTACCTTTCATGGTAAAATCATTCTGTGCTCAGTTTTGGCTGAACACAATATTTTTGTGTGTGCTGTAGAGAACATTTTCCCAATGATTTAATCATTGCATAACTAACCATAACCATAACTGCATGCACTGTATGGTTTTTAGAAATATCTGTCTTCACAGTTGGGAAATTTGACGAGTAATTACTGTGCGTAATTTATCAATTACTAATTCAATGAGTTGAAATTGCTCCAATAACATCTCAACAAACAGACTGGCGAGTTTTCAGAGCAATGCTCTCATTTTATTTCCATTCCTCAATTATTATTTTAGGGAAAATGGGCACTGTGATTCCAGTATTCTCTTTTTCAGACACATTTTACATGATTCCAATATACAGACTATTTTGGGGGGACTCTATTAGAGACTTTAAGTTGATTTTGAGATTTTGACCTACCAGCGGCTCTTGGTGCAAATACAGCTAAAAGTGTATAACAAAAGATCCTGGTAGAGTAACATGAGCTGTAAAAAAATTTGAAAATAGAAAAATGAAATAAAGAAATATGGCATATGTCATCAAAAAATGTCAAAAGGGGACTATTTACTAATAAAAGTTCAATTTAAAAATGTAAATAATTATTATAACTTAATTTAGCATGTAAAAATGTTCACTTAATTTAACATGTAACTATCAACACTCAACACACCTACAAAACATAATTGATATCAAGACAAAAAATGTATATCACTGAGTGACCATAATATACTTAAAAAAATTATAAATGGGGGTTCCGTAAAGACTGCTTTACCAGTTCTGTATTTTATTTTTGTCAAATACTGTATATTCTAAAAAGCACTACTCTTCTGCATATGTCAGTTTTAAAGAAACAAAACTGTCCTTATAGCACATTGGGAGGGACAGCATAATAATATGCACAGCTATCTCAGCAATACCATGATTATTATGTGACCTGGGCTAAAGAGACAGTTGTATTTCAAGAATCTCTAACAGATGAAACCACGTCTACACGCCTGACTGTAATGCTGAAGCTGTAGCTCATTGCAACTTTGAACCTCTCTGTTTTCGGGACATGGCTCATCTGGGACGGTCGGGAGAAAGAAAAGGAGCATGTGGAGCAGCAGGATATATGGCTGCAAGTATTGT
This sequence comes from Coreoperca whiteheadi, assembly GCA_011952105.1. NCBI lineage: Eukaryota > Metazoa > Chordata > Actinopteri > Centrarchiformes > Sinipercidae > Coreoperca > Coreoperca whiteheadi. Next base: position 17,540,660 of record CM022479.1, on the reverse strand, counting down.
CGCTAATAGTCCCCTTGAAGACCTTCTCCGGTTAGAGACATGACATACTCTTTGTCCTAAATCTCACGTTACAGTCTAGAGAAGCTGGCAATGCATTAATGGAGGTTAAATCATCCTATAGGGCCACTTAAGCTATTATATCACTCACTAGATTCCATTGTTTCTTGTGCTCTGTCACTCTGTCTCACCCCTCAGGAAGTATTGGACAAATATAAATACCGACACCACACACACACATGCACACTCACAGCCATAATACAGCAGAGAGAGGTTTAACAGGCAAGAGCTTAGGGTATATTTCCTAGAGCATAAAGCACACACACGTGTCCCGATGAAAATATGAGAGAAAGGCCTCAGTCAGCCTGTAACGTGAAACAGATGTTTATCACCAATATCCTCTATTACTAATATGAGCTATAAAATTCCATATAACCGAAATAAAAACTCCATTTTACTTTGTCAAATTCATTGTGCTTTAAAAAAGATTTATTTGAAGGCGACATGTTGCTCAGAGCACACAGCCCTGCCTGCTGATCCCAGTTCTGGTGTCATCAATGGAGATGAGGCCATTCTTCTCTGAAACACACTTCATGTGTGTGCGGGCGGGTGTGAGCGTGTGAAAGGGTGCTGTGTGTGTATGCAGCATGTGTGTTTGGGGTCTGACTGCATCCCCACCCGCATTTTACTCATAGCACCCAGGGCAGCGGTTACCCTGCTGACCTTGTGGGGCTGTCCCCGGCAGGAAAACACGCATGCACGCATGCACGCACACACACACACACACACACAAACACACACAGGGCTCTGAGCTTCCCTGGCAGTTCCACAGCTGGGAGCAATGAAGGGCCCATTGGAGGGATCCAGAGAACACCCCACAATTGCCTGACAGAAAAGCCCAAATTGTTAATGGGGACCACACTCATTTTCCCATTTTTAAAGGAAGCCTTTTTTCCACCTCTCTCCCTCATCTCTAAATGCCTCGTATTTCAAACTGCCGGAGGAGAAAGTAAGTGTCTGTGTGTGTCTGCGTGTGTGCCTCTGATGGATTGCCTGGGTAAAAGTGTTTTCAACAGACAACAAATGATTTAAATGTGTTTCTCATTATCAGGGATTTCAGAGATAAAAATATTTCGCCAAGATGCGAGTTAACAGGATAATTCATTTTTCATTGTTAGCTTGTTTTATGGGGCGTAGAGGCCAGCTGATATCCAAGGTGTTTTATTTAACAGCAGACAGATATTTAGACTGTTGATGGTGTTACCGTGTTGGTAACGTGTGTTCACATGTGTCTGTATGTGAGTGTCTCATACTTAATGCAGCCGTCACAGTCAAGGTTGCCTGTGTTCTCTTTGATGGTTCTCTCGGAGATGAAGGCCGGGTACTCTGTGTCACATGGTACCTGCATGGTCCGACCTATCCTCTGACCTGTGGGGGGGGGGGGGGAAGAAAAAAGGAAAAAAAACAAAAAATTGAGGGAAAAAATCATAAAAAAACAAATTTAAATTAAAAAAACAAATATATATTTCAAATAGTTATGCAAATAGATTGTAAGTAAACACACCACATCCCTGCAAATATACATTTTTGAAAGAAAGAAGCATTTCTGAACCAGAGCTGCCTCTTGTCCTGCTGGAGGTAGTTCCAGTGTAAATCTAGGCAAGCCATTTATGCAACATTGCTTGAACTCTCCTGCCACCCAGAGGTTTGAAACAATGCTACAGGATGGAAAAGAGAGGGGTGGAAAAATCATCTATTTGTGTCAATATTTTTAAAGCAGGCTTATTAAAGCAGGCACTAATATAATCCAGTTTTGCATATTAAAATATAAAAGTTTTAAAGATGGCGTTTTCTTTTTCCCTTTAAGTTTTATTAGGGGGGTCTTCGCACATTTTTTAACAACACACAAACCAAGACTTCTAAAGATGGTAGATTATATGTGTGATTTAGATGGAGCGGGTTAATTACTGGGTGTCAGCAGTCTGTGTGTGTGTGTGTGTGTGTGTGTGTGTGTGTGTGTGTATGCAGCTGTATATAAACTATATGCATTTGAGAAACGAAGCCTACATGTATAAACGTCTGGGATTAGTTCAGCTTGAGAGGCTGGGTAGATTGGGTTACGGACTGCTAAATTGGGGTGTTTCAGCTGTGTGTCACAGGCCCGTGTCTCTATTGTAAAAAGATATAGAAAGTGCTGCTAAGACCTGAGGCTAGCCAGCTGTGAAATTGTCTCGACTGCTTGGCGAGCAGCGATGCCCAGCTCCACTTCATTCGGGATAAGAGTGTGCAAGGAAAGCGTTTTATTTTTGAGGTTCTGTCTCTCTCTCCCCCCTCTCTCGCAATCACATACGAAATATTTTCATATTAGTTTTGGCTAGAATTAATACTACAATATGATGCTGCTTAGTGAGGCTTTAATTTCAGACAGGCAAACAGTATTCAACACTCCATAAAGCATAAGGCATCACAGCATTCATAGCTTGGCGGTAATCATATGAGACTGTGGGTGCGTTTGTGGAAGAAAATGAGACAGAAAAAGGAAGGAAAGACATAAAACCAGAGAAGGAGAGACAGACTGAGTGAGAAAATAGAGCCTTTTTTCTCCTATTACAAAGCGGATATTGCTTCCCACCACTACCAATATGACACACATCCTTACAGATCATAAAACCATCAAGTATAACCCCCTCTGGACACACAAACAAATACAAATGTGTGTGCGTGCAGGCAGACAGACAGACAGACAGACAGACAGACAGACAGACAGACACGCAAACACACACACACCCTTTCTCACACTGAGGTCACTTGAGGTAATCTCGTGTTCTGCCATTTTTACTTTTAGGTTTTGGATTGTGCCTCTTTATTCTGTTTTTCCAGTGGTCACACTGACTCAGACCGAGAGGAAATGGAGGGGAGATGGCGAAGATGAAGACAGGAGGTCAGTGCTGAGGACACTGGTTGTTTATTCTGTACGCAATGAACTTTGTTCCATGTGAGCTTAAGCATTAGTATGAGAAACTGACAGTGTATGGGGTCTGTGTATGTTCTCATTTTTTGATTATTCTTTTAGAAATAAAAATATATTTAAAAAAACTACAATTTGATCGTTATTGTAAGACGTTAATGCTCACATGGGCAGATGTAAAATGACTTTATTTCCTTTCTCTCCTTTGTGAGACAGGAAAGTTTACTGCAAAAACTATTATTAAAAAACTGACTTATTTTTGATAATGAAAAATTAGGTATTCATTAATGAACTGGATATGTTGAGGTATGCGCCTTGAACTGAAATGTAGCTATTAAGTTAAAAACAATTAGGTTAACATTAGAAATAGTTGGTGTTTGGGAACTATGAGATCTGTGTCCACAATACTAGAAATGATAAAATGACTTGAAAGAAGAACAAAATCTTCCAGTCTCCAAGAAAATAGTTTTCTGTTTATTCTGTTGTTCTCTTTTTTTCTATTGTTTCTTTTTTTTGTTTTACAAAAGGAGTATATCTGCCGTTTCTGGTAATGGAAACAATTTTTTGATCTCTGAATGACAAACTTATTTTTACCTTTTCATTTGTGTTTCTAAACGTAAAATTCAAGACCATGAATATATAAATAAATTTAAATACACGGGCCCATTTGACATGTAATTAAAGCCTGCAATGGCTAGTGAGAATCTACATTAAAGCAAAATCATTTTTTCTGTTGTGAAAAACTATATTTGTAAAAAACTAATTGTAAAAAATGCATATCGGTATAAATCAGAACAATTTGCAATCAAACTTACACTCAAATGTACAAAGTTGTGAACACATTACACAAACGTACAGTGAGAATTATAATCCTGACTTTTTTTTTTAGATGTATCATAATTATTTACCAGAAATTATTATATGAGGATCAGAATTATTTAGCACTTCATTAATCTAATATGAGTATTGTGGCTATTTTTAAGACATTCTAAATAAAATATGATGAGCCATTTGAGCAGCTCTTACAGCACATATTATCCAATTCTGTGTGCATGCACCAAGCCTTTTTTATAAGGAATGTCTATAAACAATGCTGTTTGTATATAAACTAATATTACAATTACAGCATAAGCTGTATAGCTTTATATGAGTGTGTGCATATGTGAGTTTGCTTCAGACAGAGAGAGAGAACAAGCAGGTCACCAAAGAGTGTGTTCTTACCTTTAGCTGTGAGGTCAGAGTACCACCAGCTGTACAAGTTAAACTCGACCAGGAATCTAAATACGGAGAAGACATCGATCATGACAAGACACTCCAACACATGCTTATGTAATACATAATGTAACATTCTCTGCTGCATTACAGCCGTTTTTTACCTACATGATAACAGTTCCTCAAGAGCTACAGTAAGGACAATTCTTTATTTTAAAGCAACCGTGCCACAGATATGAATCTTTGCTCACTGCCAGTTATCCTAGTTGCAATTCCATCATGTTCATATGCTTAGATGTTTCAAAGTCTTTCAATCAAATCTTTTGCAAAAAGTGAGCATTACATTTTTAATGAGAAATTTCAGTTATTTGTATGCCTACAAGATCATGCAGGTTGGTGCTGAATTTTGACTCTTTTATGTGATTAAAGTGATAAATTCTATTAATCATTTTTTAATTCAGTCTTGTACGACTTGTCCAAAGCAGTAAAGATGCTTGTTAAACAGGTTGTGTTTTGTTAATCTCGTAATTTAAACTCATTTTGTGTATGCAGATGATTTGGTTATAATTTCTTTCTTCAGGTCTGACAGTTATTAAATAATACTTGAAAAAGTTCAAGTAGAAATGTAATGTAATGAAAAATAATTGTAAAGAGGACAGTACATTGGCATTTCCTAATTACAGATCCCTTAATAGATGATCATACCATGCTTGTATGTACACTTTATAAGTGCGCCACTGATGTCAAGGGGCCACTATTTAGGGCTTAATATACTGATAATTTTTTGTGATATGTATTACATGTATTATGTATGTGATGGCAAACTTTTGATCTCTTATAATTTTTACATACATTAGAATAGTATTAGATAAGATTATTTATATTTTAACTCGATAAAGCGCAAGTAAAACATCGATGGATCACTAAAATTTCAAAGAGAAAAAATGACAGGCTGTAAAATTAGCAGTGACAGCTCAATCCTCCCATGATGCACTGTGGCGACAACAGACCACCCAGGAAGACTCCACAACCACAACATGGCATCACAGGAGTACCCGCGCTACAGGAAACATCAGGTAGCTATTACTGCTCATGATCACTGATGAACCACGTCGGGTACATGTGGAGGCACTCGTAAACAAACATACAGTTGGTATATAGTCACAAACACGCAGTTAACCTCATCCGACAGGACAGGCTACCATACAAGTCCTCAAAAGCTCATGTATGCAACAAGCGTATGCTATTACAGACCGACATAAGACACTCTCACATACACAGAGGTCTTACATTACAAGCTCAGTCAGCATCCACTTCATGGCTGAGAAGAAAGCAAAGTAAGGCTAAAGAAAGAAGACAGAGACAATATTGATCAGACACTAAAAACACATAATACATCTCCCCAGCCTTGCATCGCATGGTGTGCAAACACTGTGAAAATATGCAGTACTCACATCAAACAGTGTGTGTCCGCTGTCACTACTCTCTGAAAAAACCCAACACAGTGCCTGGTAGTCATACAGAGTGACCCTGAGTAGATAAAGATAGAAAAGAGAGGACAGCGAGTGAGACACAGACATCAGAAATACACAGAAAGTGAGCACAATGTTTCATAGATGACTTTTCATAAGTAATGCATTTGACAGGAAGATATTGCCCAGATAAGGTGATATAAGTCTTGATCATACATTCTCTCTACTATTACATGACTGCAGGGCCTTCTGGACTGCTGTGTGGGAGCAGGAAGGAAAGATCCCACCTCTGCTATAATGGCCGCTTTACCTACGGATAATTTATTGGATGGATGTGGCAAGAATGGGAAAAGGAAAGCAACTGAAAGCCGAGAGCTTCCCGAGAGGTTCCTCAAAGTGATGTAGGAAGGTGGGTGTGTGTGTGTGGATGATTTGGGGATATTGGGGGGGATATCAGAGGATTTAAGGGCTTAGTAGACCCTGAGGGTGTGAGGTCTGGGTCTGTCTGGGACAGGTTATTGAAGGGGTTCCTAACACACACACGCACATCCACACACATACACACACTGGACACTCTTCCTCACAGCCTGTGGATAAGTTCCTATATACTTGACTATACTTTGTGTGTGAACGTGTGTGCGAGCACGTGTGTGATGTCTGAGTGGACCCAGCCTATCCGTAGCCCTGGGCGATGTTCAAACCTCAGTCACAGCACCGGTGACACACAGCTCCAACACACCGCCAGGAACCAATTAGCACCAAGCCAGGCCACATAATGGTGTTAGCAGCAAACTTAGACCAATGTAATATCTGTGTGTGAGTGTGTGTTTAGATGGGTGCGTGATTACTGTATATGCGTGTGGGTGTGTGAGCGTGCCCTTCATTTGCATGGGAGCACAACATCACTTTCAACCTTATTATTGATTTCCCTTTCTATTGCTTGTTTGGAAAGATGGATAATCCAAAAGTACCTCAAAATACGTTCTCCACATTTGTCTTCATGTACAGCTTTGATGCCGACAGATAAATCCAAGCTGGCAGCTTGTGTCAACTTTAAGTGGTGCACTGTCTTTAATGTTTTTTAATCAAGACAAAAACTGTGCTGCAACTTAGCACATTAATTCTCTACAGATGGCACTGGGTTAAGACAGATCGTACTGGATTCATTAGTGTTCTGAAAGCTCTATTACTCATCATGCTAATACTTCACGACACAAGTCATATTATTCATTCATCATACGTCGTCCTTAATTTTAAACAATCCCTCATCATCCGACATTAAAGATTCAGTGAAAGCACTTGTAGGCCTCTTTGTTTTTATGAGTGGGACTGTAAACCATTTGCTGTCAGATTTTGAGGTTCATCCCTATGATAAACAGGCGTGGTTGTCTACTTGTGCGATGATTTGTCACCCATGATTTTTATGCACTGAGACAGCATGGCTAAGATCTCCTCACCCACATCCCGAAGGCAGAACTGAATCCTGGTACATTCCTGATGCAGTGTTGGAAATGTGGTTGTAAGCTCCTGTGCAATCTAAATTTACGTTTAACTGTGCAACTAAGTTCTCTATACCAATACAGTTTGACTCTATGGTCAAGCTACAATATGTGTCTGTGTCTGCTTCTCTGCATTTCTGTTCTCTAATACTGGGAAAGTTATCCTCCTGGGTTAAATTTCCAAATTAATTGCAGAAAGTCGCCACCCACTGCTCCTGGCGTTTTCCAGGAGACACAGCTACAACAGTATATGCGTGAATGTGTCTACATGTGTGTGTCTATGTGTGTGTGTAACTTCAAGTTTCTCCTAATTCCTTCGTTTCAGGAAAAGATTTGCTGTAATCCCCTAACGGAGAACTCTGCTGAGTGAGGGGTCGGAGTTCAGCGCTGAATAGCTCAACACGATTGGCCAAATTAAGAGCTGTCAGCGAGAGGGGAGACATGCTCTCATTCTGTGGCCTGCCTGATATTATGCACATACATTTACACACATGCATACACACACACTCACACATACACTTGTGCTGGCACGTATAAGTACACACGCATACACCCCCACACACACATAATGCAGTTTGGAATACTTACCTCTTAAAAGAGCCCATCTGCAGAAGCTTACTCATTACAGCTCCCTCTGCTTCTCCAAAAAATTTCCCCGTCTGAGAAAGAAGAGAAAGAGGTTTGATTTTATTTTATAAAACAAGTCATATCAATATGTAAATGTAAAACTAACATCCTGATAAAAATATGTGTTTATAAGTTTATAATGCTAGAAGCTCTTACGTCCAGATCAGATTGGATGACAGAAACCGTCAATTACTAAACTCTAAAGCATGCAGACACCATCCCTCTTAGCATTGCTAAATAGTCTGTGGGGTCCTTCCGTCTGCTCTGCCAAATGACGTGGCCGTGGCCAAAGAGAAAAATCAGCGATACAAACACACTTACTGCCTTTTTAGGGACAGAACTAAAAAACCTTCCCACAACCTGTCATTACAGTTTGCATGTTCCAAACATACATAACCTGGAGACATTGCACATGGGAAGCAGTTTCTGCAAAAAGAAAGGTCTGAATAAGGTCTCACTGCAGGTTTTGTGACCTCTATGGAACCCGCTGCACTCCCCTTCCTCCCCATATTTCTTGTCCATATCTACACAGTAAAAAAAATAAAAAATCTTATTTTATATATATATAATATTTTCTTGAACACAAGGTGACATCTTCAAATAGCTTGTTTTGTCTGACCACCAGTCATTTACAATGATATAGATCTAAACAGCCGAGAAGTTTGATAAAAGATTCGAATGATTAACTGATCATCAAAAATGTTGTCAGTTATTCAAGACCCCTGAGATCCATGGCTGTTACACAGTCACAGGCCATACCTACTCCCTGTTTAAACTGCCCCAAGCCAGGTGATGCCACAGGGACAAAGCGATCTAACCATTAGCATCCATTAGCCATATCAGACACAGGGATGGGTGGGTGAACTACGTTCCCCATCCCTCCCCATCCAAGCTCTCTCGACACCTGTGAGGCAGAGAAGCCCACCTCAGCTGCATCTCGCCGCTGAAATGTCCTCTTAGAAGCGTCATGAAATCGCCTGAAATGACACAGCCTGCTATTTCCTGCAGCTCACCCGGACAGACCTATTCAAGACCCCTCACATAATTGAATACAACATTTTGACAGGTCACATGAATGTTACCTTGTTAGTCGATGACACGTTCACTACATAACAACAAGGAGATGAAACAACTTGACAAGTGGAACCCTAAATGCTCCAAATCACCTCCAAATTAGGACTGAATAAAGAATAGGAGCCAGCAAGAGAGAGACACGTGAAAAGAACATGCAGAGGAAGGGAAGGGCAATGACAGCCAGCGGAGTGGCTTCTAGATGAGCCAAAGCCAGAGTGACAGCATGTCTGGTGACAGCTTAGCAGAGGGTATGTGCTAGGGCAGCACTGTGTCTCCTTGAGAGCAGTCTAAACAGCAACATGCATAGGAAAACCTCAAAATGTTTGGCTAAGTCTTGGACTCATACACATATATTTGATGTAATCCTAAACCTGACATATATACGTACATTTTATACTCACACTTGGCACAACACAATTGCGTCTATAAATGTAGCCTAATGTTGCTGGTATCAGGATTAGCTAATGGGCTAACAGCTCCTCTTGAATTAAAACAACAATCAAGTTTTCTGCTTGCACGAGAAAAAAAAAGGTTTATTCTAACTTTGAATACTTTAAAACAGATTATTAGACAGTCTTTTTTTTTTTTTATCTTGAAATTACCTGGCTCTACGTGTATATGTGTGTCTCTTGGTGTGTTGATGTCTTACCAGAGTATAGTCCTCTGCTACCAGAATGAAGCCATTGTTGTCAATGAGGTAGCAGTTAATGTTCTAATAAAGGAGCAGAGTGTTAAAGGAGCTCTAAGAAGTAAAAGTGACAGAATCATGGGTGGTTAATAGAGAAAAGGACAGCTGACCGACCTCATCATCACAGCTTATGGAGCATTTCCCATCTAATGCTGCACACTGTAAGATAAAAAAAAAAGAAGATACCTGCATACTGTATCTGGGTGTCACACCAAATATTTAGGCTGTTTTGATTTGTCAGCTGAAAACCTTTACTGTCTTTCAAAATAACTTTCAAATAAGATGTAATGAAAAAGACTGGTGACTGATGACATATTAACTTTTACGGGTCCTTGAGTCATTAAATATTATTAACATGTAGGGATAAGTCAAGTGATTATTCAAAAACTAAAATATCATAAAACAAAGGACCCTTTGTGAAAAAGTATTTTTAAACTACTTTTATTAGGCAGTGTAGGTGGAGGAGTTACTATAGGTTATTTTAGGTTTCCAAGTGTGTTTGTATTATACATGTGAATGTGTAAACATGCAGGGTGTGTTTTCATGCATGTGTACCTGTCTGCTGGCTGTCCAGAATTTCTTCTGAAAGAACTCCAGTTTCATCTGGATGCCCACAGCTGAAAGAGAGACAACACAGTCACTGAGCCAAAGCAATGGGACATGTATGTGTTCTGAGAGCCTTATCACAGCAGAAGTCATCCTACAGTCAAGTGAGAGATTGTTAATATACACACAGAGTCAAAGTGCATCTTTCATTAACATCAACTGAAGGAAAAGACACACATGCACTTCCATTGCAGCAAACCCCTGCTGGACAAAATAGGCCATATGGGCAATTACACCCTGCATCATACATGTGTCAGCTTCTTTTTCTGTGAGGCTAAGTGTATGTGTGTACGTAATACTGTAGGCTACTATTGGCACACATTTTCACAGATGCCCATAACCACACTCAAAATTCAGTTTCACACGATCCTAAACCAGACCTCTCTCTCTGTGCCCACATGAAATCCATCCCATTCCTCAGTCTGCCTCCCTGTTGTTATCCCGACAGGCATTTCCAGAGTTGGTATACAGTGCTGCGCTTACTTCTATAAGCCTCATCCCAGCAGGTCCCTAAATGCACAGATCTGACCAGAATTCCTAGCCTGGAAAAAAAAAAACTGTTGCTGACATTAAATGTGTCAGCTTTTTCAGAGTTGGCTGAGGAAAGATTGACACATTCACCACAGGCTTTAACTTCCCTACTCTCCTCATCTCCCTCTACCCCCTGCTACTAAGACTCAGAGGACCCTAGCTTTCTCTCAGTGGGGGTTTGCCATGCTTTTGGGGTCTGGAAGTCTTTCCAGGAACAAATGCAGAGCAGCTGCAGGTAAAATGGAAGAGAATGTGGCATTTGGATGGATTTAACAGTTGGGACATTAAAAAACAGTAGATATATTGATTGGACAATGTAGACATTTGTCGACTTATGTACTGTAACTAGCTGATATAGGTCTATTATTACATATGAGGAAAATTATTACAATTGCAATGCAACACAGACTATGGAATGCTTTGTTTATGCATATTATAATTAATGTTTTTCACACTAAAGGAAGGAAAATGCAAAAAGACTGAATGCAAGGTGTGTAATAAATGTATGTTCAAGAGGCAGAATCAGCACTGGAAGCTTAAACATCACAAACTTGATTAAAAAAACTAAAAACAAACAAACAAAAATGTGCAGAAACATAATGTAAAAGAATATGAAATACATGCATACATGCATGCAACAAGCTCCAAAACAAAAGTCTAAATAAAGCTGATAACAATGAAAGTAATGGCATTTATTGTCGTCCATGAACAACCCCATTTTTTGTAGCTGAAAACATGATGTTTTGACTCTTAAAAGAGCATCTCAGTCCTGGCGACACATTGCGAAGCACATATTTCATTTCCAAGCTGAATGTCCCACATCTGTGATCAGTAAATTCCTTTAGCAAAAATTTGTCGAGCTGTAAATTATGGATTTATGGGTTTTTGGAGGAGGCATTTGACAATTTATGCATTATGTTTTTAGATATATTTTATCAAAAGTATTTTTTGGGCATTTTGACTTTATCTGATAGTGACAGAACATGTGGGATAGAGAAGGGGGTAGACATACAGAAAACACAGCTGGTCGGGCTCGAACCCAGATTGCTGCACTTGGGACACAGCCTGTACATGGTGTGCCCACTCTACCGACTGAGCTACCTTGCACCCTGGCTTTAGATATCTTAATGCGCAAATGAATAACTTTTTTATTAATTGGTAACTATGAAAGAGGAACCATTTAATCTGCATGGTATTCACATCTAAATGTTGTGTTATTGGTATCAGAGAAGTGGTTTAGAGCCATTTTTAATTCTGGAGTCAGTGTTGTCTAACTGTAAAATGATTAATTAAACAATAATTATTCTTGTATTGAACAAATGCTGATTTGATCTTGTTATAAAATTTGGATTCTAGAAACACATGGAAACAAACAGCTAATAGTGTTATTATAATATACTTTTTATATTATATTATACTGTAGGTCAATAGCAGTGGTATATATGGTACGATAATGGTAGTAGTGGTAGCAGTAGGTTTACAGCCTAATGCAGTGTTTCAGTAAAGCCACATTTGTGTGACTGTGTTGTTGATATGATATTGCACATAGAGAAACACAGTAATGCGTTACTTTGAGAGATACAGTAAAGTGCCTGTAGATGGGATCAAAATAAAAATAGAAATTCCGCACGTTATCAAAAATAAAATTCCGAAAACTTCACTAGATGTCAACACGAGAAGAGAACATTATTGGTAAGAAATATTCCACTGGTTTGCACTTCTTTTAGTGTGATTGTGCATTTTCCGTGATTGTGAAGTACAGCGGGGCGCTGCTGTGGCCTGTTTTAGCCCTTGCCCAGAGGAACAGGTGCAGATTATCCCATCATAAGCTTTGCCAGATCCTTTCAACAGCCCAGCATTTCTACACCCACATGGAAAACCCAGGAGGAGAGGCTAATTTAAGATGCTGGGCAACAGCAATGGAAACACACATGGTATAAAACCAGGGAGAACCGAGATCTTTAAGCCATTAAAAGATGCAGGATCATCCACTCTGAAAAAGCTGTAAAACAAAGGAAATGACTGAAAAGGCAAAAAGATAAGGAGGTCAAAAGTTCTAAAACATGAAACCTTCAAATAATTTGAAGATGTAAGATTTGAAAACACACCTCATCTAAAACATGAAATAGTACATTTATATGGATTTGTAAAATTAATAACACAATATTTCAAATATAGTTACATTGGATGGCATATCTGTTCATCAAGGAAAATAATTCATGGAAACATAAATCCAATATGAGCAGTACAGGGGTTTGCTCTGTTAAACTGTATTATAGGTTAAAATTGCAATAATGTTGGCTGCTACCTAGAAGTCAGCTCAGAACAGAAAGACAAAAGCCCAAATCTGTCTCACTAATTCTTGGGAATTTTCTGTACTATGGGGGAACATTTAATTTCCCTAGGTATGATTTAAGAACTTGGGGATATTTATGCCCTGAGCTGGGTTTATGAGTCCAAAGATGAAGAGACATAAAATCCACTCCAAATCCACCCCATCACCAATCTCCTATCAGTGCAATCCCATGCAGAGAGAGACGACAACCGGTTTAAATCCTACCGGTATTTGGGACTCTAATAAGGACTGTATAAACATATACATCCATCAGCGCAAGGGTGCATCCGTGCGCGTGTACGTATGCTTCCATGTGCGTACTGTAGCAAGGGCAAGTGTGTACGTGTGCTTCTCTGTGAGTATGTATGCATCAATTCACATCACGGTGACAGCAAAAACACCTCTAGGACACGCTTAAACTCACATACAAGTGTCTCACACACACACACACATATACAGAGCTGTCTGAGAGATGTTGTGATTTGCGAATTTGGTGGTGAATTCCACATCAGTTACACAGCGCAGGGGCGGATCATGTCAAGATGCTGAGCAACATTCGGGGGATGAGCAGAGCAGGAGGCTGTTAAGAATGCCAGCAGTCTACAAGGCTTAGGCTCCACTGACCTCTTAAAATTGAGACTTGACAAATTGTTGTTGCAAAATCCAGATAAAAGATTTAGATAAAAGATTAAACAAATTATCAGTCAGTTCCTTGTTTTACACTTAAAAAACATTTTCTTATTTAAATCTATCTAGTGTTGGCCAAATCTCAAATAGCTGTTTTAATGAACCATACAATTTAAACGAAAAGATCATATGCAAATCAGTCTTCCCATCACTGTAGTTTGCCCTTGGCCTTAATGCCACATGCATTAAATGCATCACAGGAGATGAACATGGTGACAATATATGACAGGGCATGCTTTCTTTCTCTCTTTTGTTGGAAATAACTTGATGCTTAACATTTTAGACGTTGCATCACAAACACAACAGACTGTCTGTACACATCAACCATAGGGGCTTTTAGCAAATACAAAAGGTGTCATCACACATATGAGGATGTATTTGCCTATGTATGTGCACATGACCGCTCAAGAGTGCATGTGAGCGTGGATGCAAGTGTGTTTGTGTGTGTGTGTGTGTGCAGATGCATGCCCTTAAACGTACATTTATGTTTTTTAAAGTATCTTCATGTGCTCATTAATTGCTCAAGGATGATATCTTCCCACATTTGCCACAATAAATTAAATAAATATAAGCTGGAGACACATATTGACTTAAATTTTTACTGTTTATGACAGAATGAAAATAATTGTTATGCCCTTTAGCAGAAGAAACGATGTAAATATGGATGGACGGGAGGGCAAATACAAGGAGGGTACTACAAGCCAAGGTCAGCGTGTAAGCTTAATCATATTCATCGTTAAAAATGATTTGATCATTAATCTCTTTCTGTCTCCTCCTTTTTACATTTTTTGCTTCTCCTTCAAGTGACCCATGAGCTCATGTAAGCTTAACGGTCAATCCATTGACATGAAAAAAAACAAAACAAAACAAAAAAAAATCCATGTAAATTTACTGCAACAGCTTAATACCCTGCTGGGTGCGTGTGTGCATGCGTATGTGTGCATTCGTGCATTCTGTGTTGCTGTGCTGGGGGCGTGTTCTGCCAGCCCTTCTCTCCACGGCTCATGCATAATATCATCAGAACATGCCACAGCAAAGAGCATCCTCTGACTGTGTTCACTGTGTATGTTGAAGTGTTTGAGTATTTGTGTAGACACAACGCATACCAGATCTAATTTTGTCTTGTTCAACTCTTGCCAGAGCGATAGGATGTAATGTGAAAGTCAGCGTGCGTGTTTGCGCTGTGATTTAAGAGGCACAGCTGTCCGCTGGGAGATGACACACCGTCACACTCACCAATACAACTGAGGACAGGGAGGGCGAGCAAGCAAAACAGAAAGAAACAGAGAGAGAGAGAGAGAGAGAGAGAGAGGTCAGAGTGTTGATTTGGATTCAACAGAGGAGCAGAAATCAAATCAAATCAAGCCGGAGAAAAGGGAAAATAGAAACAAAGGGGGAAAAAGAGCATGAAGAAAAATACAAGAGACCGAAAGAGAGGTTGAGAGACAGTGAGAGAGCTACAAAGAGAGAGAGAGAGAGGGAGAAAGAGAGAGAGAGATAGAGGCAGAGCTCCCAAACTCCAGTGATTCCCAGAGTGGCTGGCTGGCAGTAAGCTCTGTGCTCTGATCTGCCCGCTCTGATGGGGTTTCATGCCCAGTAGGCAGTGTTGGGGATCCTGAGGGCAACACAGGTTTCTGCTGCTGATCTCGGCCCCTCTAATTCCTTCCTACTGACCATATCAGCCTACACAGAGGAGAGTCAGGACAGCTAATCTCAACCTTACTAACGGCTAATGGATCATCAATCAATGACACCGAGTAGAATTCAAAAAGGGAGCTAAAAGAAGATTGAACGCAAGCGGCCCGAGGAACAACTGGCAGATATGAGAGGTAGGAGCTCCATCCCTGGGAGGGATATCAACATGAATGCATTTGTGTATATGTGTGTGCGTGTGTGTATTTGTATATGTGCATGGGAAGGTGAGATGCTATCAGCTGCTGAGTCAAGTATGCTGTGTAAACTGTTGTATAACTGAGTGATAATAAAGTGTAGATGCAACCCCCTTTTTGATTATAGCTGTACATTAGCATTGCCTCTAAGTGTTTACTGTTGCAAATAGGTACTGAAATGGGTACCAAGCTGATTTAAAGTGGTACTTGCTGTGGGTTGTGTGTGCATGTCATAACAAGCATCTCTGTGTGTACTTTGGGCTGGAGGGAACCATCAGAGCAAAGAGCCATTCTCCTGTGTTGACCTAATTCTAGAGCTGCTGTTACAACGCTCTACTGAGCTGATGCTGTTTTCGTGTCCATGTATGCATTATATGTATACGAGTTTGTTTATGAGTAAGTGCACACGTGTAAGCACGTGATTGAATGCATTCCTGCATACACACACTCTCATTTCGCTAAAAAAGATGCAATTAACACAGGTGTTTGTGCTACTGCGTGCTAAATCTCAACCCAGCCAGGTTCTGGTGGTTTTTGTTAAAGCAAGCAACATAAAATCATAACAGCAACACTGCCAAGAGCCACTGTACCAAACTAACACCTGAGATTACACTTGGCTGCGCTTGCGCCTGGATATTTCTAAACATGTAAATCACAATCCACTGAAAGAAGTCCACCAGCCAGGCAAACACAAAATGATGATTACATGATTAATTAAATGGGACACTGTTGCTCTAGTAGTAGACTATGTTACAATAGGGTTTATTCAAAGAATAGGGAAGCAGTGAGACAAAGGCTTTAATATTTTCCAAATGACACTGCTGGTTAACTGCTAAATGCTAAATAGCATTTGAGCATTGTGTGACCACAGAAGTTAAACAATTAGATTGTGCTGTCCCATTCAAATCAACATTCCACAATGGTTGTTTGATTATTACAGATTAGTAACTGCAATAGTGTTTCCGAATATGATTCTGGAAATATGTTTCAGTGATATGAGACATAGCATCCTCATCACAAAGGCATAATTTAGGCAAAGATTCTAGTGGGAGATGCTGCCTGATAATTCCCATTTGAGAAAACATTAAACATTCTCACTTAGGAAAACTGCTGCTGAACTGCTCAGAAGAACATTTTAGTTGTTTTGCCTATGATGCAGCTAATCTATCTGTTCAGGATCTACAGTATGAGTGTAACTTGTGAGCTATTACATGCCCAAGCTTGGGTCTGAGATTCATTTCATTTAGCCTCGAGCTAGTCCAGCCAGTGCTATAAATACTGCTATGTTCCACGAGAAATGGACATGTGAAGTCAACTCAAAGGAAATCAGACACCCAATATCTGCTGTGTATGGATTTGTGTGTGGGTGGAGTGTGGGTGAAGGGTTATGATGCTTTGGTGAAGTCACCAAGGACCACTGTCCGGGGGTTGGGGGGGGGGATAGGAGGTAGGAGTTGGCATATTAGTAATAAGTTTACTTTCTTGTTTATTGCAAGTGAGCTGCATTTATTTATAAAGACTTCATTTTCAAATGTATTTTATATATTTATGTCAAACCAAAATATAAATCCTGGAATTTCTTTAACCACTGTGTTCTGAGACAAAGCCATATATTTACTTCAGCGAAGGTGGTAATGATGGCAGTTGAGGACTGTGGTGTGAATGTATACAATAATGTAATAGTAGTCCAGCGTATTGCTGAAGGAGATCACATCTTTAGTACACATCTTTGTGTTATTATATTGCATGTGTTGTTATATTGTTTCCATTGTCTTCCTCATATGTAAGTCGCTTTGGATAAAAGCGTCTGCTAAATGACTAAATGTAAATGTAGTAAACCCAGAAAAGAAAATCTTTTAAAATATATATCTGTATTTCTTTTCATATTTAGCTGCAAATGCATAGGCATACGTTTCTAATCCAATATTGTGTCCCCCTGTCTCCACAGTGGTACTGGTGTGTGCCCTCCTCTCCCTCCTGTCTTTGTCACATGCCTGTCCCAAGGAGTGTAACTGCAACAGCAACACTAAAGTAGTAGACTGCCGGGGTCGAGGCCTATATGACATCCCCCGACGACTGCATTCAGACACCCAAGAACTGTATCTCCAAGACAACCGCATCAGGGGGCTGGGATCAATGGCCTTCCGAGAAATACCCCTTGTACGCATTCTAGATCTATCTAATAACTCTATAACATCTGTTTCACCAACTGCTCTGCTGGGTCTCAGAACTCTACAGCGCCTGAGCCTGGCCTACAACAGCCTGAGAGAGCTTGACAAACGGTTGCTTGGACCGATCCGCTCACTTTCACACCTTGACCTCTCACACAACAGGTTAGGCAACAAAACTGGAACAGATTAAATGTGTTATTGTGTTAATTAAAACTTGATCCTATATAACTGATTGTATCTCATTTCCTTGCCATGTCCCTTCCTCCAGCCTGTGGGGATTGCCTGGAGCCATGGGGGACAGTTTGAGGAACCTTAGCCACCTGGGGCTAGCGCACAACAGGCTAACACGATTGGACCGTTCCCTGTTGGAAGCCCTGACCCGCCTGGACAGCCTCACACTACGAGGCAACCCCTGGAGGTGTGACTGCCAGCTCATAGGCCTGAAACTCTGGCTGGAGACCTACCTCTTTAAAGGTTAGACCTCTAGTAGCTCTAGGCGGTAGCTGGGGAATGTCAGTAATGTTTCCAACATTCATCCATCTAAATGCCTTTCCTGCTCGGCATGGTATTAAATTATGGTAATATTACACTATGGTAATAATGACCTTTAACACAAGCACGAATCCTTAAACTAGAGTAGAAATAGCTCGACTCTAAAATGGCCAGTTTACATAATGAGAGTAAAGCATCTTTTAGGGATTGAAAAAGACTGACTGTCCCCAAATAGATATAATGTTTATGTATTTTTCCCTTTAAGAGATTGACACAGCAGAGTTAAGACCAGGCTAAAAGGTCTATCCAGTTATTAAAGATGATGGAATGAGTGCATGTGTGTATTTCATGTTGTTTTGTGTGTAGCTGTCGAAGGAATGAAGGTTGTTTGGGCTTTTATATTATTAATCACATCTGATGAGTACTGTGTTTGGGGAGGTGACCACATGGAGGTTAGACCCGTATTGGATAATGTCATGGTGACGATTTACAACATTTATATTAGAGTCTTTATTATGACTTATTGTTCACATTGCCTTACTGTAAAGCTTAGCAAAAAAGTGCCATGCAGCAATAAGAATCTCCTAAATAATGTTGTGATTTTAGGCAGCCCTGATCTCTACAGCCAGAGATAGAGTGTATATGGGTTATTGAGAGTTAAATTGTGAACTACATTTTTTCCATGCTAGACCAAGCCCAGCATGCATTAGATAACAAAATAACCACTGTACAGTGAAAGCTAGACTCGCTTGGAGTTGGCTGGCCCGCCTACATGCCAATGTTACACTGACACCGCTTTCGTCTTAAAGGCTGAAAATTCTAATTACTGCAAAACAGAACAATGGACCCATCCATACAAGGATGTGTGCTTAATAGAAAGCCAATGGTTAATCAGGCAGGCAGAAAGGAAGTGTGTGACAGAGCACGCTCGACATCAATACCGAGAGATGAATAATAAAGAGATTTACGGGACAAACACAGGGCAGCTGATGAAGTCCTAACTCAACGCTTTGTCCAACAGACTCGATTAATTTGTCTCCAGTGATTGAGCTGTTAATAATATCCCACTTGCTAATACGCCCCATTAAAGTAAGCCCTTTCACAGTCGTTTAATAAATATCTCAAGTAAGGATCTGGTTCAGACTCGGCTATGATGTTTATGATTGCTGCCTCCTCTGTAGTAAGTTGTCAAAAATTAAACGGAAATTAACTGCAGGTAATGTGCTTATAATACACCACAACTGACTTATGCATGTTTCAGTACTCCTTCCTGTCCCTCAGTCTATCTTTTACCATCCTTCTCTGATCTAACTCTGATCCCAAGGTGGAGTGGTGGATGAGGTGCTTTGCTCCCAGCCAGAAGACATGAGGGATAGAGACCTGCAGAAAGTCCCCTACCAGCTCTTTCATGCCTGCATGACCACAAGCTACCATTACCTGTTTGCCAATATACATCACTTGGAGTCTGAGAGGCTACTGCGAGGCCACACCCATGGCAACCATGCTCATCCCTCTAGCCACGCTCTCCATGTCCCCATGGCAATGGGGGAAGGTTTTGGTGGTGGGGGAGGAGGAGGAGGGAGTATGCCAGAGTGTGAACCTAAGCAGAGGCAGCGGCCTGTCAACCTGCGCCACGCAATTGCCACAGTAATCATCACTGGCGTAGTGTGTGGGATCGTGTGTCTGATGATGTTGGCTGCAGCAGTGTATGGCTGCGCCTACGCTGCTATCATGGCCAAATATCAGCGGGAGCTAAAGAAAAACGAGGAGTTGGCAGCAGCGCAGGGGGCAGATCATGCCACAGCAGATGACAAGGAACCACTGGAGAATGCTATCGCCTAGGAGATGATAACATGAACCCTGGACTTAAAACCTGGGCCTCAACCCTTTAACCTAATCGCCTCTGGATGTGGTGTGAGTTAGAGCATGTGTGTTTGTGAAAAAAAAGAAGAGAGTGAGATTCTTTATGTGTGCGTGTGTGTGTGTGTGTGTGTGTGTGTGTATGCTCGCCTCCTTTCTGAGACTTGGGTAGCAAAATTCCCCAGGTATTTGACTATGCACTGACAAAAGAAATATCTTCTACTGTATGCAGGTTGGAGGGGCAGGCCAAAGAATCCAAAAGGAATCTATTCCATTTTGACTGAGATATGCATATCATAGATATGGACTTGCTATAGATTTATAATTGTGCATTTGTAGGTATAATAGTAAAGCTCTGGTATTTATAAAATGGAGTTTGGTTGTCTTGGTTGTTGTTCATAATTCTGAGAATGATTTTGAGTCATTTTGAAATCTCATAGTAGGCAGCTGCTGTCTGTTAAGTTCTGTTTTAAGTTGTTTGTATCATTGATGTGAGAGTATGAGAACAAGAATGAATGTTTGTGTCAGTGTTTCATTTGTGTTTGAGTGTGTGTGTGTGTGGAGATGTTTACTGTATGCACATATTTATAGAGAATTTAAGAGTCTGTGCCTAATAATGTGATATAGTTTTGAGGAGGAAATATGTTTCTTATTTTTCTGACAACTGAAGTGAAGATGGGAAATTCGTTAAAGCAATAATGAAACAAACTAAAACTAAAAAAACAACGACAACAAAACCTGGACTCAGCCTTGTTGGGTTTTTTTATGACTTCACAGGTTCTTAAGCCTGAATTATCATCCTGCATCCACACAGGCACACAAACTTTTAGATCTATAGTTTTTGAGACCAGTTAAGTCTTGTTTGTGAGTTAATGCTGATCATATGATGATAGTCATGTCCTTGAATATGTATTATATAAAATAAAGGGAAACATTTTACCTGATTACTGTATGTATAATGGCAACTACTTTGAGAATGCATACATCCTTCAATGGAGAAAGCATCTTTAAAAGAGGGGTATTTGGAAAAAGAGATATCCACTTTGGAGTGAATACTAATGTTTAAGTGTACTTCACTTATTCTTTAACCAATTGTTTATGTAAGGAACTAGTACCAGAATGCCTTGTTCACAGTAAACAAGGCATTATTGCACCTGGGTTGAATCTGAACAAAATAATACAAAAAAAGGTCACAGATAGTAATTCAAATTCCTCAAAAAAGAAGGAAAATACCCCTCACTTAAAATGTTACAGTGGTAATCTGGTGGTAAGTGGTAAACATTGCAATGGATGATGATATCGTTGTTGGATGAGGTGGGATTTATACTTTTTTAAATGTATGTATGTATGTTGGAAATTAATTCTTATTTCTATTTTTTTGCACATTTGAGCCCATTCACAGCCCATCCTCACCTACTCACCCAGTCTTTCCTTAATATCCCAGCTTTTAAATCACAATGTTTACGATGGTAGAGGGCTCAGTGGTCGATGACTGTCAACCATCGGCCCAACCCTAGATGGCTCAGTAACATTTTCATTTCTTTAGCTTTTTGGTTAATGAGGTTTCTGCTGAATCATTATGTCAAAAAACATTTCAAAAAGAAAATACTGAAAAACTTTCTAGGAATATATTGTGGATTATATTTGATATTACTTTAATAATTAGCTACTTGTGAGAGATACATGTGAATACATGTTTGTATCTGTGACAATATATGTCCCTTAAAGAACTGCCCAACCTTCACTGGTACAATTACAAGGGAATTCTACAGTATAATGCAATATCAGGTTATTGGTAAAACTGTTTTTGAGGTTAATACATGTAAAATGTCATAGAGAGGTTTCTCAGGCAATGTTTTTAGATTATATAAAAATGTAGCTTGCTATGTACATTACAAGCATCCATTATTATTATCTATGTATCAATACTTTGCCATCAGCAGTGATTTTTAACTTTCTCAGTGTAGTGTAAAGGCACACAGATGCCTTTGGTCTTAACCCCTGACCTGAGTTTTATGGCTCTGTATATTATGGCAGTGGATTCGCTGCACGTGGCTCAGGATGTGACCACAAACACTGACACACACACACAAACAGACACGCTGGCATACACACGCATGTATGTATGCACACAGTAACATTGTGACTCAAGCGATGTCTGCAGGGCCCATGGTGTGTGATGTCATCAGCCTGTCCTGTTAAGTTAGTGTATTAGCGTATTCACAAGTCTACAGCTCAGTGGAGCGCAGGGCAGTGAAAACTGGCCCTAACCGGCCCACGCTTAATTTGCATTCTAGCCCACATCTCTCCTCCCATCTGACTCTCTTATATAAAATCATCCTTACAGGCATCCCCTGATCTGACAAGCATGATCGTCATTACTGTATATCAGCATCCAATGTAACAATAGGGTATTCATGAAACCTTGTGACCGATTAGTCATTTGGATTGCTGCTTAACAGAATTGAAAGAATGATATTATCTTATAACAATGGCGAGAAAGTCAACAGGGTCAAGTAATACTGTGGGCTGGTGTAAACTGTGGGCTGCTCGTGCACCGCTCTGCTCGAAATCTGATGCATACTCTGTGTGCATGTGTGCTGTGGCACCGCACAGACTCTCCCATCTCTGTTCTTCTGCTCCAGTGGTTTCCCCCAGGCCAAGAGTACCCACAATGCACTGCTTTCATGTCAACGCATTCAGGCACCGTGAAATAATTTTCTCTTTCTCTGCCCTTTTATTTCCTCTCTTATTTTATCACTGCATTTCCAAAAGATTTTCCTCTTTCTCTTTTTATTTTCAGTTTTTCTTTCCTCTGTCCAGATATTTTTCTGTGATTCCTCTACTGGCATTACTGGCCCTCTTCTGTCGAGAGGAGAACTTACATAGATAATGATCCGAAGACATTTTTAATATGAGGTAAAAGCTGTGCTTCACATTGGTCCTTGGCGCATGTGTTGGGGCGGTGGAAAGGATTGCAATACTCCACATACTGTACACTGTATTTGAATAGAATAATTTGGCCATACAAGACATTTTTACTGTGATTACTAAAGCTATCAATGTAAAACAGGACTTTAAAAACTTCTTCAGAGGATAAACATAAAGAAAGTTAGAGGCACCTTACTGCAAGCATGAGAAATAGCACTGACACACAGATTGTCAGCCTATCTGCATTATTTAGCTACTTGATATGTTTATATTTTTCTAATTTCTACACATCAGAAGTTGTAATAAAGATAATCATTATGCAAACCAGGTGCTTCCGTCTTTCTTTATGTTAATTACTCGCAAACAAAAATACAAGTCTATGTTTTAACTTCCTTATGTAATCTCATGTGTACTGTACAGTACTAGAGTTAAAGTACTGTATTAGTTACATAATACACAAAATGATGGAAGTCATCTTGTGCCTTTGGGAAGAGGTGGGTAATGAATGATGTCATATCACAACTTTCCTAAAGATAATACCATAACTACTGGGAACCATATGTCTATACCTCTATCCTCCCCCTTTTTTACCCATTTCTTCCATTTAATCTGCAGTTCCTTTCCTCCGCACCCATGTTGATGCCAAACAGAACAAGGGCCGTACTTCATACCATCGACTTGCTGATTGCACCAAGTTGCATTATATGGGCGTGACATTGTGGGGCTTCTGAGTCACCAGGACGTGAGATGAGGCCGGCCACAATGAAATCCTCTAGTCCACAATATGCCTTAAATAAGCACAGAGGCAAAACATCAATGCACAAAAGGCGTTTATGAAACTGGCGTCTATTAATATATGTAGGCATAAATACTCTTGGATGCAAAGAGTGCTATCTTGCACTCTCGCCTTCTTCTAAGCATACGTTGATGCAGGGGCAAGCGCATGGATGAAAAAAGCAGCCCAGTCAGTATATGTGGGCAGTGAGTGTTTCAACTTAAAAACAGAGGAAAAGAAGTAGGGGTAGACAATGGTAGACTAGGAGAACAAAGCCTACATAGCAGTGTAAGGAAGAGAATATTGCAGCCTCTGTCAATGTAGAAGTGTGTTTGAGGAAGGAAGAACCACTTGAGTCCCCACTTACCCGCAGCTATGGGTGATTTCCTCTCATCCAGAAGCTGAATGGCAGTGCTGGCCAATACAACACTCTTGTTTTCTGATCCTAAGCCACATGCATAAAAGCACACACAAACACAACACGTACAGACACACACAAGCAGATTTCACATCACAGTCATGTCATAATTCCTTATATTAGTTCTGAACTGACCACTAACTGTGATTGGACAGAGAAACACTGAGCATAAATACCACAGAGTACTATTTCATGGCTACCGCTAACTGCCACAGTCCTGAGAGGAAGAGTGCATCCAAGGCAAGTCCGGCGAGTAAATAAGAGGCTTTCAGATCACTTGTATTAGCTGGCACTAATGGAAAGCCTGAGGCTGAGGACAGATGAGAACACATTCTCCCTTTGGAGGAGAAACCATTTCTTAGAGACATAGTTAAACTGCATATGTGTGAGGTGCTTGTGTGCGTGTTTGTGTGTGTGTGTGTGTGTGTGTGTGTGTGTGTGTGTGTGCACGTGCGCGTGTCTTTTTGTGAGCTTGTGTGTTTGTGTGTGTCCGTAAGTGTGTTCTGGCCAAGTCACTATGGAAAGGGCTGAACCTCTTCCTAACATATCTTATTTCAACCCACAGCAATCAGTCCTGTCCACAAGAACACAGCCCAGAATTAATAAGAGAGGAAGGGGAGGTAGAGATGCATGGCGAGAGAAAATGACCAAAATGGGAGAAAGAGGAAAAGAGGGGATGGAGGAAATTTGAAAAAGGTCTTTGCAATACAAGTAAGTATATGGTTTTATTTGTGCACTTAGCAAAATGTGAACTTCTTTTGAATTACCTTACAGTGTGCCTTATAACTCTTGTGTGCTTCATTGCCAGTAAACGTACAGAAAACTGATGGTCTGTTTCATTATATCACACCAGTAAAGGCTACTGTGTAGAACTTAAAATAATTTAAAAGTAATAACTGACTTATCTCTAAAGATTGGGCTTTAAGGGGAGAATTGATTCATCGTCTTTCAAACATTTTAATTTACAACTAACCTGTGTTGAAAGGTAAAGAGTAGACAAAGGTACCAGGAACTTGTTCTGCTGCTCTCTTGTACCACAGGGGAAAGTGATCAGCATTGAACACCCCCTCTTTGTCTTCAGCTGTCAGGAAGTCTCTTGAAGCAGACAGGAAAGAAAGGTGATACAGAGGATGCATGCACAAAACACAACATATACTCATCAGAATCATAAACAAAGAGACAATCAACACATGCACTCCTGAGATTTATATCTGTGTATAGATACATATAGACTGAATATATACACTCAGCATACTTACTGGTTTGTAAGCTCGTCAGGCACCACAAACAGGTTAATTCTGGACAGGCCTGTTCTTGTGCCCAGGTAGGCTATCTCCACCCCTTTATCAGAGTTCCTGTGTAGTGTGACAAATACATACAGTAACCCGCATTTGTGTAAAACTGTAACTTTGCTATCAGCATCATTAAAACAGAACAGAAGCCTTAGATTTTTAGTTTTCTGTAAAAGTAATTTCATGCAATTATTTACATTTAACTTCTGCAATGTCTGTAGCATTATCACTACCATTACCATTTAAGAGAGTAAAATTGGTCTTTGACTACAGCATTGAGACCATAAAGAAAGACGAAGAAACATTTTCTGTTTTCAAAAAGAACGTGGAAAAAGAAGAGTAGAGTGGGTGACGCACTCAGACTTATTGAGCACGAGGCTCGTCCAGTAGGCCTCCAAAGGGGCCGTCACCACTGCGTCAAAGAGAACCTCCTGAATCAGCTCTTTGTCACCTAACAAGGCAAATATATATGTTTTTACACAAACCAGCCACAACACATTAACTAGCCACTGACCATGAGAAATATTTAATTCAATGAGCAGAGATCGGAATGGGGGGTTTGTAGATGAGTTATGAGTTAGATGAGAACTAACACTGTAGGTGGGGTTCATGTCCACTGAGGTATAGTTTGATAGCTTCTATCTGGGACAGGTAGCGGTGCTCTGGGTGCTCGTCTGTGTTGCAGTATGTCCTGCAATATAACAAGAATGGACAATAAGGACATTGGTTATAATAACATGTAACACAGTCATAATTGGCACTAGCTATCCAAAAATTGAGTTTTTAGATGATTATCTAGGATTGTAATCACAACCCAAGTCTGATCATATAACCCAGTTGCTTTCAATTACTTTTTCAATGCAAGGCAATTATGATGAATAATATGTAAAGTAAAACAAAGAAGGTTTTCCCATTTACAAGCATCAGTTTGAAAGGCGTTTACTGTAATTTGTTTAGATGTTGGTTCCCAATCCCGGTGACCACAAGTCATCAAGTGACACAAACCATCAAGTCAAAGTCCTACAGATCGCAAAGCTGTTATATAACTGTTGTATTGCAGTTACATTTCGTTGATTTTATAATTAGGAAGCATATTTAGAATAAAGTCCAATCACAATGTCACTTGAATAAGGGATGAGGATGATATTGTCAGAATGGAAACATACAGCCGTGTCGATATACTCTTACCATTCGTCTGCCAGTGCTACATCAGGATGCTCCAAGTCATGAAGTCCTGTAACAAAATAAGGACTATATACCTCAGACTAAGTAAGCAAAAGTGCTCAATATGAACTCATTATAATAGAGGTAGGCATATACACCTCAAACACACACACCAGGGGTGAAAAATGTGTTTTTTGAATGGATGTGACAGGTCTAATTAGATCAGGAAGAGCCAAGTCATGCTCAAAGGGCTCCGCATGATGGACATGTTTAGAGAAACACACAGACACAGACACACACTCACACCACCACCGCATGAATATTAACATGCATGAGGCTGGACATGAAAAAAGAAAGACATACACACACAGGCACAGGACAAGTACAACATACCTAAGGAGCCACTAAAGAAATATTTTACTTCCTGTCCAATTGTGGCTTTCAAGTTGATTATCACTACATTAATACTGAATGTGAGTGTAAATGTCTGTGTGTGTGTGTGTGTGTGTGTGTGTGTGTGTGAGAGAGAGAGAGAGAGAGATAGAAAGAGAGAGAAGACAAATGGTAGGAAGAAAGACTGGGAGAAAAGGTGGGAGTAACTAACTAGAGTTTTGAGGTTCTTGTCCATTACTTGTGTATTTCCATGTAATGCCACTTGTACAGTTTCATTTCTACATTTACAGTATTGCAACGCTACACTGACAAGTTACTTGGATGATTTTAGATACATATGATCAGCTTATATAATATGATGCATTGTTGCTAATTAAACTGTACAACCAACAGTTTATAAAGCAGATAAAGTTACCTCCATGTCAACCAGCTAAAACACTGCAGTGCTGCTTAACGTTAAATGTTAATCCATCAGTAATAACAATCCCATAATATAATAATATAAAGATCTGAAAGGGGTCATTCTGCACGAGTACTTTTACTTGTGATACTTAAAGCTCCACTATGTTACATTTAGGAGGAGCTATTGGCAGAAATGGAATATTATATTTATAAGTATGTTTTCATTATTGTATAATTGCCGGAAAATAAGAATCGTTGGGTTTTCATTACTTTAGAATAAGCATTTTTTAGCTACAGAAGGAGTGGGCCCCCTTCCACGGAGGTCGCCATGTTGCACTTCCATGTTTCTACACTAGCCCAGAACGCACAAACTAATCACTGGCTCTAGATTGGTCCTTTAGCATTTTTTGTGAGTTTTGCGGTCACCGCAGTTTCTCCTACATGCTTGGAACGGGAGGGTGAGTTGAGCAATATTCAAATGGTTGCAAACTGCAATTTCACCGCTAGATGCCACTAAATCCTACATACTGGACCTTTAATTAATGTTAATGTGGCTCCAACTATTTCCTTAAAAATGCCCACTTAAACTATAGTATTATATTATGTGATTTATAATATATGGTACTATGCATACAATGTGATATTTCTACTTTTATCTTATGTAAAGTATGTGAAAACTTCCACCACTGCAGCTGAATAAAGACGTGTTAGCTGAGACAATGAAAGAGTAAAAAAGTGAGTAGGAAAAGGGAGGATTTCCTACCTTCTTCCACTGTGACATTCCCTCTGAAGAAAAACTTCCCGTGGCCTCTGGAAAGAGCTACCCCAAGACTAAAATTTAAAAAAAATGATTTCTCAAATGCCATCTCACCATTTCTTCAGAAAACTGCATTCATTCATTCAAAACTTTGTTCACTGCTCACAGAATCATCTCCAGTTTTCTTACCTGAAAGGAGTCCCCTTGATGTCTGTGTAGTAGTAATCATTATGCAGCACCAGTACACGTTTCTGAAATAACAGAGATTAATACATTTGCTACAGTAAACAGTCGAGAGTGCAATGGCAGTTATCTGATGTGATTCCCAGCAGTCTGGCTCCATCTAGTGGTGCAGGTGGTACATGCTGTGGATGGCAGTCTGCCCCACGACCTGTTACTCTGCAGATGGATGTGTTTTTGCTGAGTATTTCGAAAAGGATTATGAATATTCGTGTGTGTACATTTGAATGTGTGTGCATGTGTGTCTGTATTTACATACTGAATGCTTAATAATCAAGCTAATGTATAATGCTCTTTACTAAGCTTTGAAAAAGAAAAGTACACACACACTCACACACACCTGAACCAGATAGGCAAGTAGTAAAAGAGAATCATTGGGCTGCTGTCTCTCCTGTATTCAGCAACATGTGCTTGGTAGAGATAAGGGGCTCACACACACAGACACACACCAGTGCATGCAGAGCAAACAAAATCAGAAACAAAATCCCAAAGTCAATCCTGTATATCACTGTGCCAAGTGTAACAACTCCTTGGCAGAGTGGATTCTCCCTGCTGAGTATTTTCTCTGGCACACCCTTTGGGACCATCAGAAAAGTGCTTGTTTGTGTGTATTTGTGCATTTCTGAGTTTTGGATTTCTCACCCCTTTGTCAACACTCTTCTTCACCTCCATGGAGAAGGTCCCTGTCTTCCTGTTGACCATGGCATTTCTCAGCTAGCAGCACAAAGCACATATCAAATCTCAAACATCAGATTTTTATTGAAAGGGGCACTGTGATGACGCTTAATGTAGATTTACTGCACGTGTCTCACCGTGTCATCCTTATCCTCCCATTCCACCTCAGACAGATCCACACTGCTGTAGTTTGGCTTCCTTCGCTTCTTGCCATCTCCATACTGGACAAGCAGGCCCAAGTAAACACACATGCATGCACAGACAGAGATACTGAAGAAAATGAAACACAAAGCGCACTATACTAGGAGTGCAATTACTGATTATTTTCACTATCAATGAATCTATTATATTATATTAGTCATTAAAATGTCAAAACAAAACAGTGAAAAGTGCCGATCACAAATTCCCAGAGCCCACGGTGATGTTCACATATTGTTTGTTTTGTTCTAAACCCAGTGATAGTCAATTTACAATGATATGAACCCAGATAAAACATAATTTGAGAAGCTGAAAGCAGCAAAGAAATTAAAAGGGGGAAGGGAAATAAATTTTCTCTCAGGACAGGAGATGGTCAGCTTAGCATCTATGTTTGATCCCTCTGCGACTGTTTGACATGGACAATGAAGAGGATAGAGGCCAGAGTACGGGATTATTAATGTGTACTATATGTATTTGTGTGTGTGCATCTACTGTAGTGTATGTGTGTACTTGTGAGTCCCTCTCCCCATTCATCTGCCAGTGAGGAAAGTCTCCCACCTCTCATTAGTCGCGAAACACTGTTCATTAACATCTTTGATTAAACCGCTATTAAACCATCTTTCTGTCAGTCTCAGTGTCTGTTCTCTCTTCTCCTGCATGTCTGTTCTCCTCTTATCCCTCCATATCTCTCCGTTTTCATCCAGTGTGGCACCCCGCTTTTTCCCCCTGCACCTATTCACACGTTAAGCAGGTTCCTTGCTCTTCTGAATCTCCCTCCCCTCCCTCTCTGCACTCTCTCCCCTCATCCTCTCGTGAGAGGAGTGAGTGAGTACAATAGAGTTAATCACAGCCATTCAGAAGCTGTATCTCTGTCTATTCACAGCACAGCGGAGGCCTGGAACACACTCTGTCCTCATCTACATACCACCAAGCAGCCAACACACACACATAGAGCACCCACACAACTACACACCAATTTTCTATGTCAATCGGCATCCCAATGTGACAACGGAATCAGTAATTGACTTGACATGAACTCAAAAGTTAGTATTCCTCAGTCGCGTGTACAAAATAAATTAATACATTTGAACTTCAGTCTCTGCGCTCTAAAAGGGATTGTTATGATAATAAGGTTCACACTCAGTTAACTTGTTACAGAGCATCTGAATGGGGCTGGAGGTAATACTCACAAGTGGCCGTAGATCTGGATGGGTGAGGATGTAACCATTGTTGGTGATTGCAAAGGCGTAGCCATGAATGCCCAGCTAAGAGGATACACACAAACACACACACACAAATAGATACATGACAAATTTGAGCCTAATTGTAATTCTGGGCTAATCAAGCTCTTTGTAATTTTTGCTGGCAGAATCTTTGTCTTTGTTGTGAAACTTGCAGAACCGCCCAATACATGAGGATGGTGGCATTCATCTACGTTGGGACAAATAACACACTTTCAAATGTCAAAACCTTACACCTAACCAAGCTCCAGTTCTACAAGTCAAAGAAATTAGCGCACAGGATTTGGCTGGGATCAGAATGCATTAGTATACATAGTGTATAATTTTCCTGTCATTATTGGTGTTGAGGAAGGAGCCGTGAATAATCGTGAATAAAGTGTCAAAACTTCAAGAAAACCTGTGATTTATCTACTATTGGGTTTGGCATTCAATTACTGCACTGTGGAGTTGGACTGGTGTATGCACAGATATAAGATAAATAAATCCTTCAACTTGCTTTCGTTTTTTACAGACTTAGCATCCAGGTGAATGGCACACTCACAAAGCAAAATCATATGGTTCACAAGATATCCAAGATTGGTTCTGATTATAAATGGTGTGATAGTGTAGAGGGGTATCTCATATAGCCGTTAAAATCTACAGTCATTTGTAGGAATAACTAAAGGATGTCGGGTACCTTGTATTTGGGGATGGTCTTGAGCAGCTCAGAGACAGGCACGTCTGTACCAACCACGCCTAGTAGGATGCCACGGTTTCTCTGGAAGCACGCACATTACAAGTATTCTTAAGATGCATTTTAACGGTTACTTACATAATATGGTCTGGTTTTATGATATAAAAAGTTTCAATCTATGATATTTATTCAATTAATGACGCTCTATTGTACCATAATTTACAGACTCCAACAAACTGAAATTAGTGTCCATCAGAGACAAACATAATTAAACATTATTTCACAATTTGTGCCTATTGTCTCAAAACCTAATTCCTTGTGAGTTATGCAATAATTAATTGCATAGTTTTTCAATTAAACTGCAAGTAGGTTGGAGAAAACGAGTTGGGGAAACATAATGGTAGTAACAGTGAATGCGCTATTCTAAAACATTCTATGTGCACTTACAGTCTCGTTCTTGGTACTGAACACTGGCATTGCCACTGTAGTCATCAGAACCGGATCTTGACCATCCTCCAACTGAATGAGTCATGAGAGAAGAACAGTGAAAGATAGCAATTCAGAGGGTGAGGAAGAGAAAGAGAGACAGAGGGAGGGAGGAAGCTAATGATGAAACATTATTGTTATACTTACAAAAGAAACGTATGGCATCATGCACATTATGTGAATCATCTTGCTTTGTGACACTCAGTGAGTGATTATCTCAAGCTGCATAACACTTGTTCCTTAAGTAGTGAGCCTGATAGGAATTCTGCAGCAGTCCTAGTCATATTATCTTCTTGAGGGACCTACAAAACCAAACCATGACATGTTTTATTCATGTATATTATTTGCCTTAAAATGTGTTCAATCACAGCCTGCCTTTGATCTCTTGCAGAATAAGCTTATCCAAAGGCAGCGCTTCTAGTTTGGATCTGGGTATCTCCCCTCCCTAATGACTGCTGGAATAATTATGATATTTATCTTTCCAGTGGCTGTCTGTATCTGACTATGATATCCATTAGAGATGAAAGCTTGACACTGTTATGAAGATACTGGAGGGAGGCTTCACACTTGGCAAAAAGTGGTCAGACCTTGTCCACTCAGAATAAACTGTATAAATGTCAGTAACTCACGCAGTTTATCTTCAAGTCACCACAAGTAATTGGTCCATTAAGTGCAAAATGAATCCCAAGACAAAATACACAATTGTGTTAAGGAAGATGGGGTGGCAAAAAACATAGATCGTGTCACACTGTTTCTGCTGCAGCAATCAATAAAGTATTATTCTCTTCCCATTCTCTTAGGCTGACTTAAATATCAGATCCCACCATAGCACTTTTTCTGAGGGAAGTACCTCATTTAACTAATCCACTCTCCGTCCTCCAGCCCCCCCCCCCCCCCCCCCCCCCCCCACCCCCCCCCACCCCCCTCA